>CM030368.1:169512762-170112762 GCA_017893485.1 Hemerocallis citrina
TGAGGATACCAAAACTTGAAAGAGATAGCAAGAAAGTAACAGTGACCATAAAGAACTGAGATATATGATCGAGAGAATCTTCTGTCGGGGCCAACACAATACTCGAAGAGGTCAGCAGGATCTGATATGGCAATGCAGAGAGGTCTGGAGTCAAGTTCAAGCACCACCAACAACAAGTTTCTTTGATGAAGGGACTCAATCCTACTACACAATTCAAAACCCTGCAGGAATCAACTCAGCCCAGGAGCACAGAGAGGTCGAGATGGATCGCAAGTAAGCTACCAACAAGTGCAAGTTAAGGCAACAGGAAAAAAATTGTAGAAAAATAATAGACACAAGCAAAATGGATGGGGAATCGATCAATGTGTCATATGATGACGACAAAAAGGGGCAAGACCAGGATTATATTTAAGACAAAGTTGAAAAGATCTCTAATCTAATCTAATATATATATATATCTATATAACAAAACACAAAGAATGCTATCAAGTGGCTCTCCTTCAATCCCCAAAAATCAAAGGCCAAGATCTAACCTTACAAAACATATTCCCCCCCCAAAACTCAAATTCAAATCCCCCACTCAAAACAACTCCTATATTTATTTAATTATTTTTTTTCCTCTCTCTCTCCCTCCATCTTCTATTCAAAAAAAATTATGAAAATAAAAATTTTAAAAATTTTTACAAAATAAAAAATTTAAAAACTAAAAAAATAAAAATTTAAAAACTTTAAAAATAATTCAAAAAAGTTAAAAAAAATCATATAATATGTTTTTTGCTTGACCCCGAAAAGTTTCTCATATAATATGTTTGCTACTTCAATTAATTTGCTGGACCTCCAAAACTATTTTATATCATGATCAAATAAGGTGCACCGTTTCGAAGACGTGTCGTAGGCACGTGTCAACGGGCAAACCTAATATATATATATATATATATATATATATATATATATATATATGGGCTATCTTCCATTGCAAACGCAAATGTCGTGCGAACTCGTGCACACCACTTAACCCGTCATTGGGAATGACGGGTTAAGGCAAAACACATAACCCGTCATCACCAATGACGGGTTATGTGTTTTGCCTTAACCCGTCATTGTGGATGACGGGTTAAGTGGTTCGCACGTTTGCAACTGCTACAGTAGCGTTTGCAACGGAAGAAGCCTCTCTCTATATATATACACACACACACACACACACTAGATTTGCCCGTCGGCACGTTTATATATATACACACACTAGATTTGCCCGTCGGCACGTCTTCAGAACGATACAGCATATGAAAAGCATTGTAAACAGTAAATCAATAATTATATAGCTCAAGTTTGAATAGTATGACAATAATTAGTTGTAAATAAAAGTCCATGATTACATAAGTATATGTTGAAAAATAATTATAAATATATCAATCTATCCTAATGTGAGAAGGTGTTAGTGTTATTTGTCAATCTATCAACGCGTATAACGCACGTGTATAACTATTGTAAAGGAGGTCTTAGGTTCAAACTCAGACTACTTCTGAATTTTTACTTTAAAAAACTATATTTATTATGACGTGCATCACACGTGTAAATCTCTAATATATATATATATATATATATATATATATATATATATATATATAATGGGAGAAGGCCTTAGTGTCATTTGTCAATCTATCAATGCGTACAACGCACGTGCATAACTATATTATAAAGGAGGTCTTAGGTTCAAACTCAGACTATATATATATATATATATATATATATATATATAATGGGAGAAGGCCTTAGTGTCATTTGTCAATCTGTCAACGCGTACAACGCACGTGCATAACTATTATAAAGGAGGTCTTAGGTTCAAACTCAGACTACTTCTGATTTTTTGCTTTAATAAACTATATTTATTAATACGTGCATCGCACGTGTAAATCTCTAATATTATAAAGGGAGAAGACCTAAGTGTCATTTGTAAATCTATCAATGCACGTGCATAATTATAAAGAAGGTCTTAGGTTCAAACCCGGACTACGTCTGAATCTTAAATTTAAAAAAAACTATATTTATTAAGACGTGCATTGCACGTGTAAATTACTATAATATAATATTATAATGGGAGAATGCCCTAGTATCATTTGTAAATCTATCAACTCGTGTGACACACGTGCATAACTAATATGAAGGAGGTTTCAGGTTCGAGTCTTCACTACATCAGAATTTTTATTTATTTATTTAATTTTTTTTATTAAGACGTGCATTGTCCGTGCATAACTAATGTGAAAGATATCTGAGCTTCGAGAGCAGACTATGTCGAAATTTTTACTTTAAAAAATATTTATTTATTATGAGCACTGCACGTATAAATTACTAGTATGTAATAAGGAAATAAGTTATGCGATGACTGAGGGAATAAGCTCACAAATTTAGGGGACGGAATTTCTTCTAGGGAAGGGAGAAATGTAATACCCTGAACATTCATTAATTTTAAGTAAAAGTTACAACATACTTGTTGTAGTACTTTAAATAAGGATATATTAGTTCAGATAATTATTATGGCAACCGCTATATTTAGTGCAGTTTAAAAATATTTTCGACAATAAAACAATGAAAGATATTGTGGAAAGTATCAAATATCAGCCTCATGTAAAAGCCTCATGTAAAAGATCATAACATAAGTGTTCATCCCGTAAGTCCAAATATTGTTATATATGAGAATGTGGGTTTTTCTTTAAAGTTTGTAAAGTTTGAGTACTATAACATAAATAAATACTTTGATTAGGGATCTATGTACAATATTGTTGGGTTTATATGTCTTGTATACTATATTCGATGTGAAGAGAAGACGGGGCAGCGACGAGAGGAATTGAGGCGGCTAGAAACAATTTTGGAAGCAAGGGAAACAACAACAAACAAGGACAGTCGACTGTCCAAACAGACAATCGACTGCCATGCTATCTGGATTGACGAGAGGACAATTGCAGTCGACCACACTTTGGGCAGTCGACCGAGTCGCGGCTGATTGCAGATACATGTTTGGTATTGGGGATTCGATTGAAGCCAGAATCGTTCTCCATGTTAGATCGTACGGCTCTCAGCGTTTGGTTATCTCTTCAGTATATATCGGATGGTTATTGTATCAAGTATAACAAACTAGGATTTCTCTAGATCTCTATATAATCAGTGTAATGGACAAAAAGAAAGATATGATTCTATTGAGTACCGAATAGAAAAAAATAGTACTTTATCTGAGAGGTGAATGAATTCTTCATTGTAAACAACAAGTATTTTCAGTTAGGCTTGAGAGAGGGTCATGGTTAGAGTTGTAACTCTTGTATCTTCTCTAGTTGAATAATATCTCAGTTTTTTTCCCCAGATTTGGGCTTGCCTAAACCGGGACAAATATTTTGTGCTTTGTGTATTTGGTATGATCTTCTATTTGCTTGATAGGTTGTATTGATCGTATCGAAGACTCAACAAGATCTAGCTCATAATCCCTAACAAAGATCACCTTATATAATAAAATGAACAGGCTAACTGTCAAACATGGGATGAAGAGGACGTGGCTTTTACTTCTCAAAAACATTTAGAGCATGAGCGCTCGAGATGTAAATGAATAATTAATGAAAGGGTAAATAGCGAAAAACACCTCTGATCTATGAGGTAAAAGCAGGGGCGGATCCAAGGGGGGGCTAGGGTATGCTACAGCCCCCCGTAAAATTTGTAGCCTCATTAATATATATATATATATATATATATATATATATATATATATGTATAGGAATATTTGGGGGGCTATATGCTACAGCCCCCTCTTCCTTAGCCTTTTTTTGGCCCAAGCCCAACTTCAAAGTCCAAATACTTCATTCTTTTTTTCCTACTCCATCTGCTCATATTCCAGACCCGATCTCGTCACAATCCCTTCCAATCCAAACCCTAATTCCATCGAATCTCTCCATCTCCTTCTCCAATTTTTGAACCCTAATTCTAATTCTCGTTCCACCACTGGGGTTTTTGGTGAGGGAGTAGAGAGTTTATTGCCGAATTTTGAGGTAACCAAGTTTTTCTTTTTGCCTATGTTTTGTTGAAATGTTTTAGGAGTAGAGCGAGAATGGATTTTGTTGCTATTTTTGTGTTACATTGTTGGTGAAATGAAATGGATATTGTTTGAATTTTTGAGTGGGGGGTTGATGCGTGTTGGGTTTGTAACTTGGTTGTTTTTGTGTGATGGTGGTGGTGGTGGTGGAGGAGTTAAAGGTATTGGGTGTTGGGTTTTTAGATTAGGGGAGGGAGAAGAAGAAAAAATGAATTAATTTTTATAGTGTTTGACCGGTTTGAGTAGTGGGTTTGATGCTAGCAGTGTTGGAAAAATGAAGTGGAGTAATTGAATCAAGCTATAAGTGAGAAGGAATTATAGGTAGGTGGATGATTAAATTGTTTTACGTTTTAAAAAAAGTTTGTCTTAGTTGTAAGTGGTCTTGAAAAACTTAGATGAACCATCGAGGTGAAATTTTGTCATTAGAAGTTTGATTAATTGCCCATTATAAATTCGTTGTATTGCCACATTTAGTGTTTATGCTATTACTAGATTAGAGTTCAGGTTGGGTTAACTTTCCTGTTTGGTTTAACTATCGGCTTACATGCTAGTTGGAACAAATAATTTAACTATCGGACTATAATGCTTAGTACGGATCCTATTGACGGTTTAAATATTGTGTGAAAGTTTTTTTCCAGCCCCCCTCACATTTCAATCCTGGATCCGCCCCTGGGTAAAAGCATTGACCTTCCAAACTATCGACCAATGCGATAACCCCCAAACTATGAATCGCAGTCAACTACTGTTCGGAAACCCTAAAAAAATATGTGAAATGTCCAAATTACCCCTTATATTAATACACCATTTTAAAAAAAAATACTCTCTCTCCCAAAATCGACAACCTCGACCTCCACCACCTCTCTCTCCCCCTAAATTGTTAGCCCCAACCTCCACCACCATCATCATCACCACCACCATCAGCCCCGACCACCACCATCATCATCACTGCCACTGTCAGCCCTGACCTCCACCACTACCATCATCTCCACCACCGATAGCCTCAACCTCCACTGTCACGGACCGCTTCCTAAAAAGACGGAATATAAGCATGTGACATCGGCCTAGCGAATAACTTGCGTCATCCATAAGCTGTTACTGATTCAACTCAACAATATAAACAAGAAAACGATACAACCACGCATGCAATAAACGAATAATCACATGAATAACAATATTTGGAATATAAGCATAAAATAACCAAATATAATAATAACCCAATATCTGGAAACAACAATAATAATATTCGGGTCAAAAGCCCACAATACAATGAAATAACAATAGTTCAATAATTAAGTCTCCAAAATAAAGCGATAATTAATTAAGCAGCGATGCTATCAATTCCTTCACCAATGTTGTTCTCCTAATCCATCAGTCAATACCTGTAAGCTGCTCATCTAAAAAGAAAGAATAATATGTCCTTAGAGCATGTCTTGGACAACAAGCAGGGAAAGCAATGAAACAATGACATTTACGATATAACAATGAATTCAATGAACAATATGGTCGATAGCAATGAACAATGGAAAAACGATAACGATGCAATATGTAATAACGATGATCAATAACAATAATAATAAACTATATCAATAATGGTAGCAATAACGATGACAATAAACAAGGACGATGCGATGACAATCTTAAGTCTATTATTCATTTTAGTCCTAACTAATGCACGTATTACTGCATCCCATTCCATAGGTTCGATGCATACCATCAATTTCGTTTAGACTAAGGTGGTAGATTCTATAGATCATGTACTCGGCACGATATTAATAATGATAACAATAGTAACACGGGCCATTATAGCAATTTCTTGCACAATGGCGATAACAATATTAACACGAGCCATTGGCGCAATTTCTTGCACAATGACGATAACAATATTTTGGAACAAGGCCCACACTTTCGAGTATAGTCACTATATCATCAACTACTTTAGTCAACCCCTAACCCCGGCTTGATTAACCATTCTTTATTCAATCAATATGCAATAACTGTTGGCAATATTATGAGATCAATAGGGAACAATAGGGACAATAATATCAATGGGAAAATAATAAGACGATCAATAGGGAACACTAGAATGATGACAATGCAACACTAAGATCATGCAATGCACTCCATACGATTAAATGCATCAAATACAACAATATAGATTCAATTATATATTATCAAACATGGAACTCAATTCTGAACAGCAGTAGGTTGCTGTACCAAAATCAGATTTCCCGCTACTACAGAATAACAAATGTGGATCATTCAGAAGTTCTGGAAACTAGACTCCTGCATGGTTCCAACGCATATTAAAAGTCAAAATACCGATAACAGTAGCTAGGTTAATTGCAGTGTTCTTTACAGGTTACTGATTCAGGCTGGTTATCGATGTTAACTAATTACAGTTATTAAAGCAGCAAATATTCACTTTAAAAATTAGCAAAAAATTATTTTCATGACCATAAGCATGTTAACTATCAATCTGGAAATTATCATGACAATATTTAATTATTAGTTCATCTATTTAATCAGTTTAACGTGGTATATTCATAAATCTGGAAATAAAACGCAACAGTAGTAAAATCTTCACAACTCATATAAGTCGGAATTCAATAATTTTTGGTGTTCTGGAAACTAGAAACATATGGCTACATTTCATATTCAGAAAGTTATGGGTTTTGATGATTCTATCTAGGTCGAAACAGCCTAACAATGTTCAGGTTGATAGTAAATTTTACGGTCTCGATATATTTTTCATGAATAAAAATAATTAAAATGTTATAGACGATGAGTTAGGGGTTGAAAATATAAATCACAACAAGTTATATCTATGTGAACATGGTATTAAGATGTATAATATCAATAATCTTACTAATCACAATCCAATACACCAACATCAATCATATGAATAATCAACACTAGCATACAATCTACAATAGTTGTGTAATGTCATGACATAAATTACAATAACAATCCCTATTCATATATTCAATAATTAACTACATGAATGCATGCAAGATGTCTATAAATCGGAGGCAAATAGACGGCACAAAGTCAAGACTACTCTTGAATTCGCTCGTGTAAATCCGTAGTATCCCAACGATAGATAACAATAGACTATATACATAAATCAAAAAGATCTATTTGCGTGATTCAATAAACAATCTCGAATACGAGAAAATAACAATTTGAGGGGAAATGACTTGCCTTTAGAGAAGATTAGTGTAACACCCCGTGTTAAAGAATAAATAAATAAATATATATAAATAATTAATTGGAAGGGTGGCCTATAAAGTTCCTATGGGGGATTTCTATAGAAAATTAAGTTGGAGGGGGGGGGGGCACGAGGAAGGAATGTAGCGATTGCTGCTTGCGGTTGCTGACGTCACCCACATGGGTGATGTGGCGCGTGGGGTCCGCCCAGTTTGAAAGGGAGGCAGTTGAGCGCTGCTGCGTTGCCACGTGGGCAGTGGGGCCCGGCTGATGGCTTCGCTGTCATTTCTCTCGGGGAGAGAGAGTGAGATATGGGGTTGGTTTGTCCCATATCGGGAGAATTTGGCATTTTATATATATATATATATATATATATATATATATATATATATATATATATATATATATATATATATATATATATATATATATATATTTGGTTTGTCCCATATCGGGAGAATTTGGCATTATATATATATATATATATATATATGGGTAAAAGGGATATGAGCAACTTGCTCATTTAGTAAATGAGCAATTGATTATGTGGCATGCATGTGATACATTGGAAAACTAACCCTTTTAATGATTTTCCAATCACATGTATGGCACATCATCAATTGCTTATTTACTAAATGAGCAAGTTGTTCATACCCCTTTTTCCCTATATATATATATATATATATATATATATATATATATATATATATATATATATAATTGTATGGGATTAGAGGTCAGCAATCAGCTATAGCACCTTTTATGAGGCAAGCCTGTGATGGGCAATTGTTAGAAAAATCGATGTTTCGAGCTGGGGTATTACAATTAGATTCCAAAGTAATTGAATAACGGGATTAGAATCCCCGGGCGACGACCACAAATCCGCAACAGCACGTGCGCTCTACGTGCAAGAGATCCAACAGCAACCGACAACAAGAGCCACAATAGCAACCACAGTAAGAGGCTGTTATCGGGGTCGAAGATGGGAGGATGGCGCAACGGCTAGCGGCTGACGGTTGTCGGGATGACTGTGGAAAACTGATGGGTTCTTGGCGACGGGGTGGCACTGCAAGGCGGTCGGCGGCAAGGCAAGGCCGAGGGCGGCTCGACGGCAAGGTGCTCTGCGGTCGACAGGGACGGTCGACTGGTAGCGAGGCTCCGCTGTCGAGGGTATCTCGATAGCAGGGCGACAACGGGAGATGCTGAGGAGGATGAGGGTGTTGACTGGTGGGGATCAGGGGCTGATGATGGGTTCTCGGTGGTAGGAGAGGACAGGGCTAGGTGACGAGGCGGGGTGTTCGATTCAGAGGTGCAAGTCGAGGACGGCAGGCTAGTGGAAGACGGATGGGCTGAGAGGAACTGTGATGGGATGGAGGATCTTAGGCGGGAAGATGAGGAGCTGAAGGGTCGAGGAGAGAGAAAGTTAGAGACGGCTGAAATTTTTGAGATTAGGATTAGATATTAGGGTTTAGAAGAAGATTAGTATATATATAGAGAATTAGGGTTGAGTTGGGTTAATGGGTAGTGGGTTAGAATTTAGTTAGATCCAATAAGAAATGGGTTTGGGCACAATATGGATCAAATAGAAGGACAATTATCAACCCAAAAAGAGTAAAAGAAAATCCACAAAATTAATTCGAATTAGGAATATAAGAAATAAGATTCAAGCAATCAAATTGAGATCAAGGATAGATCATGAATAACAAAATTTAGAATCAATATTTATTTGAGATGATAAATGAAAGATAAAATTTAATCCAAAATACAAATAGATTACGATGAATAATAATAATAAAAAGAAAAGATGGAAGCGGGAGTTACAATCCTACTCACCTTACAATAAAATTTTGTCCTCAAAATTTAAGCAAGTGGCAATAGGATAACCCCAAAGAAAAGAAAAAAACTACACAAAAAGATAGGAAAACTTCTTCTGAATCTCTTCCTCAAGCTCCCAAGTCGACTCACCCGACGAGTGAGAATTCCAAGCATCCCGAACCAATCTGATGACCTTGTTCTTCAAAACCTTCTCCCGTCTGCCTAAGATCGAAACCGGACGGATCTCACTGGACAAATCGGGTTGAGCAGACAACTCGGAGTAGTCGATGGCATAACTGTCATCCCTGATATACTTCCTAAGTTGGGAGACATGAAAGACATCATGCACTCTAGATAGAGCCGGCAGCAACGCGAGTCTATAGGCCACCTTGCCTACTCGGTCCACAACCAAACGGCCCAATGAACCTAGGGCTTAGCTTACCCCCGCCTCCAAACCGGATGACAACCTTCCATGGTGATACCTTAAGGAACACACGATCACCCACATGGTCTCCTGTAAACATCCACCCATTTCCTCTGCATGTCCTGAGCTACCTGTAGATGTTTCCTGATCTGTGTCACTGCATCAACAGTCCTTGTGATCTATTCTAGCCCCAACAACTTCCTCTCACCAATGTCATCCCAGTACACTGGTGATCTACACTTCCGATCATACAAAGCCTCGTACGGAGTTGCCTTAAGACTTGCTTGGTAGTTGTTGTTGTACAAAAACTCCACCAAGTGTAGATGATCTTTCCAAGAACCTCCAAATTGCAGAACACATGACCTCAACATATCTTCCAATGTCTGAATGGTCCTCTCTGATTGCCCATCTGTCTGCGGATGAAATGCAGTACTGTAGTTTAGCTTGCTCCCAAGACTACCTTGAAGACTTTTCCAGAACTGAGATCTGAACCTAGTGTCTCTGTCTGATACAATACTGACAGAGACCCCATGCAATCTGACAATCTCTTGCATATACTTCTCTGCAAGGCTCTCTGTAGACTGGCCTACTCTAAAGGGAATAAAATGAGCACTCTTCGCCAATCGATCTATAATCACCCAGATGGCATTGTGACACTTGAGACTCCTCGGCAAAGCAGTTACGAAGTCTATCGTGATGTTCTCCCATTTCCACTCCGGAATAGGAAGAGGTTGAAGAACTCCAGCAGTTCTCGGATGTTCTGCTTTCACCTGCTGGCAAATCAAACACTGCAAAACAAATCTCACCACAGCTTTCTTCATACCATGGCACCAGAAATACAACTTCAGATCCCGTTACATCTTTGTACCACCGGGATGAATGGAATACGGTGAGCGATGAGCTTCCTCGAGCAGCTTTTACCTGACTTCCTCTTTCGGAACACATAGGCGGAACCTAAAGTGGAGAGATCCATCCCCATGAATAACCATACCAGTCCTTGAACCTGCTTCGACTTCAGCTCGAAACTTCTGCAACTACTCATCACCTGATTGTGCCTCTTTAATCTATTCCACCAATGACGACTGCAGCTGAAGCATCATACAACTCTGCTCGGCACCAGGAAAAATCACATCCAAATCTAACCTCCTTATGGCTTCCACAAGCTTATTATTCTCAGTTAGAACCATAGCAACCGGTCTTCTGCGCAGCGCATCCGGTACCAAGTTAATCTTACCAGGATGGTAATGCAAATTTATATCATAGTCTACCATCAGTTCCAACCATCACTTCTGCTTCATATTCAACTCCTTCTGGGTAAATACGTACTTGAGACTTTTGTGGTTAGTGAAAATCTCCACTCGGTCTCCAAGTAAGTAGTGCCTCCAAAGTTTCAAGGCAAAAATTACAGCTGCAAGCTCCAAGTCATGTGTAGGATAATTCTTCTCATGCAGCCTCAACTGCCTAGATGCATATGCGACAACCTTGTCCCGCTGCATCAGAACAGCACCCACACCTCTGTCCGAGGCATCACAGTGAATTACGAAACCACCTGATCCATCTGGTATGGTTAACACAGGTGCTGATGTCAACTGATCCTTCAACTCAGCGAAGGCTTCATCACAGGACCCATCCCATACAAACTTATGATTTTTCCGGTTAACATGGTCAACGGCCCGGCAATCTTCGAAAAATCCCGAACAAACTTCCTGTAGTAACCTGTTAGCCCAGGAAACTACGGACTTTAGATACTGACTACACCGTCGGCCAATCCTTAGCTGCAGAGATCTTGGACAGATCGACATAAATTCTATCACCAAAAATTACATGCCCCAGAAAGGCAACCCGGTCCAACCAAAACTTGCACTTGCTATGCTTCCCATACAGCTGATGTTCCATCAATGTCTGCAAGATAATTCTCAAGTGTTCGACATGCTCATCACGACTTCGAGAATAGACGAGGGTGTCGTCGATGAATACCACAACAAACTTATCCAGGAAAGGAGAGAAAACCCAATTCATCAAGCTCATGAACACAGCTGGAGCATTAGTAACTCCGAAAGGTATTACCAAGAATTCATAGTGACCATATCTTGTACGAAAGGCAGTCATCTGTACATCTTCAGCTTTTACCTTGACCTGATGGTAACCAAAATGAAGATCCAACTTCGAGAATATAGAAGCACCTCCCAATTGGTCGAACAGGTCATCAATCCTTCGCAACGGATATCGGTTCTTCACTGTGACATTATTTGGTTCATGGTAATCGATGCACAACCTGCAACTACCATCCTTCTTATTGACGAACAGTACTAGAGCTCCCTAAGGCGAAACACTTGGCCTGATGAAACCTCCATTCAAAAACTCCTGAATCTGTTCCTTCAACTCAGTCTATTTAACTGGAGCCATCCGGTACAAACTCTTAGAGATAGGAGCTGTACCCGACTGGACATCAATCCCGAACACAACTTCTCGGTTTGGCGGTAGCCCTAGCAAATCATCCAGGAAAACATCAAGAAACTCTCACACAATCAAAGGTGCAACAACACCATCAACATCCACTTCCTGCATTACTCTAGTTTAAAGACTTGCCAACTTCTTCACATGACCAAGCGGCATTTCACCAGTGTGGAATTCAAATTCTTGACGGTCTGGCATTCGGAACACCACTTTCTTCTTACGGCAGTCAATCACAACATGAGTAATACCAAGTCAATCCATACCCAAGATCACATCAAAACCAGAATTGTTGATGACAATCAGATCGGCTACAAAATCAATACCTCTAATAACCAATGGACTATGCTTACAGATCTGAGAGCACATAATAGTACCTCCACCTATAGTGATGTTCCAAGCTACTGACATCTCACTATAGACCAAACGATGCAAGTCGACAAAGTGGGAAGATACAAAGGAATGAGTTGCCCCGAAATCAAAGAGAACATGGGCAGGAAAGGAGAGAACAAGGATAATGCCTAGCAAGAAGTCAAAGATGAGAACACAAATATGCAGAAAGCAAAATGCAAGAAACAGACATGGATGAGAGGATAACAGGATAAAGCAACAAGATAAAATAACAAGATAGCAAGAAAACCAAAATAAAACACAGCTAAAGACATACCTGCAACAATTCCCAAAGCGGTCTCAGCATCCTCTACAGTCAGGTTGTAGGCCTGACCACGACTTCCAGAAGGACCTCCCTGAGGAGCGGCTCTTCTTTGATCGAAAACTTGCCTCTAGGGTAGGAGTGGTGGTTCGCCCTGACCACGAGCAAGTGCTCCCTACGGAGCGGAACCTCCAACCGGTGCAAGGGGCATGTTCCTTTGGCAATCTTGAACCATATGGTCGTTACTTCCACACATAAGGCACTGGTGGTTGGCTAAACAGTAGTCTTAGTGCAAGTGTCTAGTCTTGTGACAGTCTGTACAAACCAGGTTCAACCTCTGAGCGGCAGGTGGATATGGCGATGCCCTGGAAGGAAGGGTCGGAACTAGCCTCCTGATAGGCCCTCCAAAAGGCCCAGTAGCAACAGGGTGCGGAACGGACCGCTGAATGACGCGCTTCTGCTTACTAGTCTGCTCCTGGCTTTTGGCAGCCTCCAGAATATCAACATAAGATCGGAGTCGCAGGGCAGCAAGGCGATCCTGAATCTCAATATCCAAGCCCAACAAGAAACGGCAGCCCCTATCTTCATCATTCGCCACCATGAAAGTGGCAAAGCGACTCAGTTGGGTGAATTCCGCAGCGTACTCGTCTACGGTCAGACTCCCCTGGGTCAAGATAGTGTTCTAGTTCAACGTTGATATATTATGAAATAACAACGAAAATTGCATAAATAAACACTATCTGATGAACCTGGGTTAATAAGATAAATTGGCGCTCCATTTCATTCCTGGTGACATTAGGAAAGAACTTCGTGACGAAGTTTTCTCTGAAGATGGCCCAGGCGATGGGGCGCCCTAGCCGTTCCATCTCAGCTCGCCACCAGATGTGGGCGAGGTCAACAAGCTGGATGCTCACGATATCCACACAATCAACATTCGCTATCCGTGCTGCAATTAACAGCTGGTCAGTCCTGATAAGAAATTGCTTGGCTTCAAGTGGACCTTTAGTGCCCAAGAATTTTTCTGGATGTAGTTTCATGAAATCTACCACATTGCCAGGTCTCGGTGGTAGTAACCCGGGTGCAGGTATAGTGGGTTCCCTGTTGGCAACTTCCAAAGCCACACCATCATCAGTTCATTATGCTCCCGCTGCATCTGCATCATCTGTTGCATCATCTGTGCAACAGTAGGCTCTTCCGACTAATCATCCCCAGTTTGGGAGGACGAAGCACCCTTTCTAGCCCTGGTCTGCAATAAAAATCAAACGGTTAGCATCCAGATTATAATTTGGTTATCAATCATCCATGTGATTCACGTGTTGTACATACTGTTGAGTCAAATCGGTTAAACCCAAATCTGACTAATATATCAGTCAAAGCCAAACTTCCATACGTTAGTCATGTTTGACTGATATATCATCCAAACCCGGGCTCTGATACCACTAAAAACTTTGTCACGCCCGCTTTCCAAAAATACGGAATACAAGCACGTGACATCGGCCCAGCAAATGACTTGCGTCATCCATAAGCTGTTACTGATTCAATTCAACAATATAAACAAGAAAACGATACAACCACGCATGCAATAAACGAATAATCACATGAATAACAATACTTAGAATATAGGAATGAAATAACCAAATATAATAATAATCCAACATTTGGAAACAACAATCACAATATTCGGGTCAAAAGTTCGCAATACAATTAAATAACAATAGTTCAATAATTAAGTCTCCATAATAAAGCAATAATTAATTAAGTGACGATGCTATCAATTCCTTCACCAATGTTTTTCTCTAATCTATCAGGCAATTCTCCTTGATTACCTGTAAGATGTTTATCTAAAAGAGAGAAAAATATGTCCTTAGAGCAAGTCTTAGACAGCAAATAGAGAAAGTAATGAAACAATGATATTTACGATAGAACAATGAATTCAATGAACAATAGGGTCGATAGCAATGAACAATGGCAAAACGATAACGATACAATATGCAATAACGATGATCAATAACAATAACAATAAACGATATCAGTAATGGTAGCAATAACGATAACACTGTTCAATAATGATGACAACATGCAATGACGATGCGATGCTAATATTAAGTCTATTATTCATTTTAGTCTTAACTAATGCACGTACTACGACGTCCCATTCCACAGGTTCGATGCAGACAATCAATTTCGTTTAGACTAAGGTGGTAGATTCTATAGATCATGTACTCGGCACGATATCAATAATGATAACAATAGTAACACGGGCTATGGTCGCAATTTCTTGCACAATGACGATAACAATATTAACACGGGCCATTGATGCAATTTCTTGCACAATGGCGATAACAATATTTTGGAAATAAGGCCCACACTTCCGAGTACAGTCACTATATCATCAACTACTCTAGTCAACCCTTAACCCCAGCTTGATTAAACATTTTTTATTCAATCAATATGCAATAATTGTTGGCAATATTATGAGATCAATAGGGAACAATAGGGACAATAATATCAATGGAGAAACGATAAAACGATCAATAGGGAACACTAGAATGATGACAATGCAACACTAAGATCATGCAAAGCACTCCATACAATTAAATGTATCAAATACAATAATATAGATTCAATTATATATATATTATCAAACATGAAACTCAATTCTGGACAACAGTAAGTTACTGTACCAAAATCAGATTTTCCGCAGCTACAGAATAGCAAATATGGACCCGTCAGAAGTTCTGGAAACTAGACTCTTGCCCTGTTCCAACACATATTAAAAGTCAAAATTCCGATAACAGTAGCTAGGTTAATTGTAGTGTTCTTTATAGGTTACTGATTCTGGCTGGTTATCGATGTTAACTAATTACAGTTATAAAAGAAGTAAATATTCACTTTAAAAATCAGCAAAAATAATTTTCATGATCCTAAGCATATTAACTATCAATCTGAAAATTATCATGGCAATATTTGATCATTATCTCATCTATTTAATCAGTTTAATGGTGTATATTCATAAATCTAGAAATAAAACGCAGCAGTGGTAAAATCTTCATAACTCATGCAATATAAGTCGGAATTCAATAATTTTTGGTGTTCTGGAAACTAGAAACATAGGGCTATACTTCATATTCAGAAAGTTATGGGTTTTGATGATTTTATCTAGGTTGAAACAGCCTAACAATGTTCAGGTTGATAGTAAATTTCAGGGTCTCGATATATACTTTTCATGAATAAAAATAATTACAGTGTTATAGATGATGAGTTAGGGGTTGACAATATAAATTACAGCAAGTTACATCTATGTGAACATGGTATTTAGATGTATAATATCCATAATCTTACTAATCACAATCAACCAATACACCAACATCAATCATATGAACAATCAATACCAGCATACAATCTACAATATTTGTGTAATGTCATGACATGAATTACAATAACAATCCCTATTCATTTATTCAATAATTAACTACATGAATGCATGTAAGATCTCTATAAATCGGAGGCAAATAGACAGCATGAAGTCAAGACTACTCTTGGATTCGCTCGTGTAAATCAGTAGTATCCCAACGAAAGATAACAATAGACGATATACGGAAATCAATATAGATCTACTTGCAAGATTCAATAAACAATCTCGAATACGATACAATAACAATTCGAAGGGAAATGACTTGCCTTTAAAGATGATTAGATCCGAAGTAATTGAATAACGTGATTAGAATCCCGAGGCGATGACCACGAATCTGCAACAGCATGTGTGCTCTATGTGAAAAAAGATCCAACAGCAACCAACATCAGGAGCCACAACAAAAACCACAGTAAGAGGCTGCGATCGAGGTCGGAGATGGGAGGATGGCGTAATGGCTAGCGGCTGACAGCTATCGGAATGACTGCAGCAGACTGATGGGTTCTTGGCGTCGCGGTGGCGCTGCAAGGCGGTCAGCGGTAAGGCAAGGCAGAGGGCGGCTCGACGATAGGGTGCTCTGCGGTCGGCAAGGACGGTCGACTGGCAGTGAGGTGGGTGGTGCTGTAAAGGGTAGCTCGATAGCAAGGGGACAATGGGGGATGCCGAGGAGGATGAGGGCATCGATTGGTAGGGATCGGGGGCTGACGATGGGTTCTTGGTGGTAGGAGAGGACAGGGCTAGGTGACGAGGTAGGGTGTTCGATGGGTTCGGAGGTGCAAGTCGAGGACAAAAGGCCAGTGGAGGACGGGTGGGTTGAGAGGAGCTGTGGCGGGATGGAGTAGCTTAGGTGGGAAGATGAGGAGCTGAAGGGTCGGGGAGAGAGAAAGTCAGATACGGCTGAAATTTTTGAGATTAAGGTTAGATATTTGTGTTTAGAAGAAGATTAGTATATATAGAGAGAATTAGCGTTGAGTTGGGTTAATGGGTAGTTGGTTAGAATTTAGTTAGTTCCAATAAGAAATGGATTTGGGTACAATATGGATCAAATAGAAGGACAATTATCAACCCAACAAGAGTAAAAGAAAATCCATGAAATTAATTCGAATTAGGAATATAAGATATAAGATTCAAGCAATCAAATTGAGATCAAGGATAGATCATGAATACCAAAATTTACAGTCAATATTTATTAGAGATGATAAATGAAAGATAGAATTTAATCCAAAATACAAATAGATTACGAAGAATAATAATAAAGAAAAGAAAAGATGGAAACGGGAGTTACATCCACTACCATCATTATCTTCGACTTCAATCATCTTATTAAACCCATCATACCCATCAATTCGAAAAAATTCATTTAAGTTTGTTTTTAATTCCCAGAATTCAAACGAGCGATGAACATAAACATTGGATTTTAGATTTGGATTTGGATTTATATTTTAGATTTTAAATTTGGATTTGGATTTTAGATTTTAGATTTGGATTTGAATTTGGATTTTGATTTGGATTTTGATTTTGATTTTGAGTTGGAGGTGTTTATCACGTTGGCTGATATTTTAGGGGGTTTATTGCTTTTACCCTATAGATCATGGGTGTTTTTCGCTATCTACCCTTAATGAAAATGAAGATAGCTATATGGTTATGCTGTATGAAATTGATTGGTCGAGAGTTAGGCATTTTTTTTCTCCAAAATAAGAACTATTTTCAAACCATATCCCATAGAGGCTCTTCACCAAACTAATTCTACGCGTGGTCCTTTTTATGTCAGGTCAGTATAGACTATAGTTACCAACTGTGGCATCTGCTTTTATGAGGCCGCAGACAGTAACTGTGGCTTGTTCTCTATTTTGTTTTTATTACCGCTGTTCATTTTTTTCATAATCAAAGCTGCAGTTGGAAAATTGTGGCATTGTCTATACGTATACTGCAGTTCGTTGCTGCGACCTCTCTTTAACATGTTCAAGATAATCTACTGTCTCTGTCTCCATACTTATGGACTAGTCTCTCTATTCAACCGAGAGTATACCTTCTTTGTCTCCATACTTAGGGACTCCTCTCTATGTCTCTTGAAGATGTTTAAGAGAGGCTGCAACTACGAATTGTGGTATACGTATAAGTAAGGCCGCAATTCACAACTGCTGCCATGGTGTTCGGTTTATATGTCTTGTATACACATGTTCAATTGATGTTAGGATCGGAGCAGATAATTGAAGAAAGGATGCAGCAGCAGCTGGACCAACAGAGAAGGGGGCGGTCGACTATCACCCCCTATGGTTTAAATCTTGTGCGGCTGAGGCAATTTGGGTCGAGTCTTAGGAATTCATGTGAAGCCCAACTTCATCTTCAAGTTAGATCGTACAGCTTTCAACGTATGGTTATCTCTTCAGTATTCATCGGATGGTTAATGTATCAAGTGTATCAAACTAGGATTTCTCTAGATCTATACATAATTAATTATAATGACTCTAAGAGAGATTATGATTCTATTGAGTGTCGAATAGAAGAAGAAAGTACTGCATCTGAGAGGTGAGTGATTCTCCATTGTGAACAACAAGTAGTTGCAGTTAGGTTTGAGAGATGGTCATGGTGAGAATTGTAATATTCTTGTATCTTCTCTATATGAATAACATCTCGGTTCTTCCTCCCCATGATTAATGTGAAAACCCTAACCAGAACATTTCTTGTGTGCTTTGTGTGATTGGTGTGATCTATTATTTTCTTGGTAGTTTGTATTGATCGTGTCGAAGCCCTAACTGGGACATTTCTTGTGTGCTTTGTGTGATTGGTGTGATCTAGTACTAGCTTGGTAGTTTGTATTGATCGTGTCGAAGAATCAACAAGATCCTCTAGTGGAAATAATTTCCAAATAAGTGGTATCAGAGCATCAGGTTCGTGGGTTTGTTCGAGTTCCTTGGAGAATATGGCAGATCAAAAGACGAAAAATCAAGCAGTTTGACGATAAGATCAACTTTAATCTATTGAAGGTGGACATGTATGATGTATGGTTCAGAAGGACTTGCACCTTGCCCTAGAAGAGAAGAAACCAACCGACATTAAGCATGAGAAGTGGGATGAGATTTGTTTGAAAGCCTTGATTGAGTTTAATCTGGCTGCAATTGATGGATGAAGTCAAGTGTCATATTCTGGAGGAAAAAAGTGCAGTGAGTCTATGGGCGGGACTCAAATCTGACTACTTGGGATCGTCGTTGTTGGATCAGATGTAATGGAAGAGGAAACTATTTCGTTTCTCAATGAAGAAAGGTACACATCTTTAAGATCATATTGTGGAGTTCAATAAGGTAATATCTCAACATAAGACGATTAACGCTGATGATCTTAAAGAAGAGTGATGTGAATATTTGCAAGTGTACAAAATCGCAACAAGTAATATAGTAAGTGAATAGAGTGTCGAACCCACAGGAACTAGATATTTTATTGAGTACCGATATCACTAGATTAATCACTATTTGGAAGATCGAAATTTATAAAGGATAAAACAACTAAATTAAATTAATCTAATTAAAGCTAACTAAATTTGTGAAGAGGGAGAGGGCTATGAAACTATGAAGCTTTTGTACTTTGTTAAGGGTAAAATTAGTTCTAGGGCTCTTGGTTCACCTCGTTTATCACACACACAAATTATAACTCCTTATGAATAAAGATATTATCTTTCCAAGTTGTAGACCAAAATCCTAAAAATATTAACCACTCTATCCACGTAGTCTAAAAATTATTCTCAACTAATTATTTGCCTATCCATCAAATTATTAATTGAAAATTTGGATTTCTTAACGGTCACGTCCTCCAATAACGGTATTTAATTTTTATTAATCATAAATCACTAGTTCGGTCTCATCATGATTTAAAAGATCATACAAATGTCTATCCACCATTTTGTACGCATAAATAATAAAAATTAAAACACAACTAGGAAAAATAAAATAATAATAAGAAATTGCAATTTGTGTTCTACAAAACTAGGCTACATCTTAGCCTCTAGAACAATAAATTCAGTTCATGTTCAAATTGCAATTAATAAAAATGTTTGGGATTGCATCTAAAAATTTAATGCAAACCAGTCCTTTCTCTCTCTTCTGTCTCAAATAACCGAACACCAAACTGTCGCCACATCACCTCGAAAACGTTGCTGCAGCCTTGGAGAATGCGCCCGGTCAGAGCCGTCGCGTCAGAGCCAGAAGCTGTCTGCGTCCGAGTCGCCACGTCAGCGTCCAGCTCTGTCGCCTTGGAAGCAGCGCCAAGGTCCACGTCAGACGAAGAAGAGGAAGATAGCGGGCGTCTGTCTGCTTCGCTGCGCACGCCAGGAGAAGAGGCAGGAATCCCCACCGGTCACGTGGGACCCGCCCGCTGTCGCTGTCACTGCACGCCACACATCGCTATCGAACGTGTGCACCCAACTGTCCCCTTCTCTCCCTTTGTTTGATCTGAGCGGCACGCCAAAAGAGACAGAGACTCTCTCTCTGACTTTCCCCCTTTTTTTAAAATTTTTTTTAATTTTTAAAAGTCAGCCGTCACCTCTTCCAAATTGTGTGCTCCAACTTTGTATAGATTTATAGGCAAACGGGAGAGGAATTAGGGTTTGCACTTTTTGCAGAAAGATCCATCCTCTTCATTTATTTCCTTCCCTTTTAATCCAGAATTTTATTTCTTTCTCTTTCTTCTTCTCTTTCCTTTTCTTTCCAGCACGTGCTAAATACACAAAAGATAATACCAAAAATTAGGATTTTTAAATAAAATAAAATTAATAAGTTTAAAATTAATTAAACTAACTAAAAATCATAATAGCTCATTAAAATCCTTCTAAAATTATTTCGCATTTTTAACTCAACAAAACAATAATAATTAATAAATCCATTATTTTATTTTGTTTGTTGATTTTTTTCCACAAATCTTTACTTTTTGCATTAAAAATATTATTTCTTCAAAAATAATTAATTAAATGAAATCTTATAGAAATAAGATGAATTATAGACAATATCAACGAAAACAAGCAATTTTAATTGGTAAATGAGTACAAATATTTGTATATAAATTAGACACATCAAAGAGGATAAAGATTTTAACTTGATATATTCACTGCCAGTTTCTTATGATCACTTGATAACTACCATGCTACACGAAAAATCTGCCAAGGAGACACTTATAGTAGCCGGGGTAATTAAAAGTTTGAAAGAAGATGAACTTAGGAAGAAAACTCATATAGAGGGGTCTACTTCTGCAGGTTGTTTGGCGGTGGATTGTGATACTTCAACTGAAACGGATATGTCACACATGGGTAAGATCCATTGCCATCAGTGTAGAAGAATTGGGCATTACAAGAGATACTGTCGCAAGTAGCTAAGTCAGAAAAGTGCTACTACAGGAGGTGATCAAGCCAACATAGCCAGTGCTATTGATTTTGGTAAATATGGTAATTTTGATTTATGTCTTCTTATTTCAAGTTCTTCATATGTGAATTTGAGTTGGTATCTTGATTTGGAGAGGTCTTCTCATATTTTCTCCGAGAAGGAGATGTTTTACACTTACAAATCGACAAGAGGCCATAGTGTGAGAACAGGGACTTGTGAGATTTGTGAAGTGGTAGGTTACGGAACGGTTCAATTAGAGACTCCAGATGGTAATGTGTTCATACTAGAAGAGGTCATGCATATTCCAGTACTGAAACAGAATCTAATATCCTTGGGGACTCTTGATTCTCGGGGCTGCATGTATACAGCTTGAGGTAGAGTTTTGACAGTTTAGGAGAGTCGTCGTAAGGTGATGAAGGGTAAGAGGGGATTGGGCAGGGTCAACACAACCTCTACCAGCTTTGTAGGAGTCGAAAACTCGGCTGAGTGTTTGAAAGTCCATTGTTCGTAAAACATCATCCAGTAAGATGTCACTAGAATCACCAAAGTAAGACTGCACCGTTCGAATACCGTTGGAAGATGGAGAGAGCCTTGGGGTAGGTGGAGTTTGTGTGAAAGGTGACACCTCCATGATAACATCTACTTGGGAGTGTCCTTGAATGGGGCATACGATTGGAGAAAAATAGGTGGAGGTAGATTCAACTGGCAGAATAAGCCATAGAGCCAGGTTATTTACATAGTGAAGATGAAAGAGTTTAGAAAAATTTAAATGACACAAGTGTGGATTCATGAGTATGCAATCCAAAGTGAAGATCGTTGGATTTACATGTCTTCCATACACATGTTCGATGAGAAGACGATAAAATGATGAAAGGATCAGAGCGAATAATTGAAGAATAAGGAAGCAGCAGGAGCAACAGAGAAAGAGACAGTCGACTGTCACCCCCTCTGGTTTGAATCTTGGTGATTGCGGTCGACCGCAATCTTGGGCAGTCGACCATCTTGTGCGGCTGATGTAGTTTGGGCCAGGTTTTGGGGATTCGTGTGAAGCCCAAATTTCTCTTCAAATTAGATCGTACGGCTCTCAACGTATGATTATCTCTTCGGCATTCATCGGATAGTTAATGTATCAAGTGTATCAAACTGGGGTTTCTCTATATCTCTATATAATCAATTGTGATGGCTCCAAGAGAGATTATGATTCTACTGAGTGCCAAATAGAAGAAGAGAGTACTTTCTCTGAGAAGTGAGTGATTCTCCATTGTAAACAACAAGTATTTTCAGTTAGGCTTGAGAGAGGGTCGTGGTGAGAATTGTAATATTCTTGTATCTTCTCTAGTTGAATAACATCTCGGTTCTTTCTCTCTAGATTAAGGCGAAAGACTCAACTGGGTCAATTCTTGTGGGCTTTGTATGATCTAGTATTTGCTTGGTGGTATGTATTGATCGTGTTCAAGGCTCAACAAGATCCTCGAAAAGAAATAATTTTCTAACACTTGGTTATGAACAAAATGAAATGTGGCATGGGAAATGCTGCAATAAGAAAAATCGAGAAAAAGCAGCAGTTACCATTTGCAACCTCATAAAAGCAGAAGCCGCTGTTGACAACTGTGGCCTATGCTAATGTGGCACAAAAAAGAACACGCTTAAGAGTTTAGTTTGGTGAAGAGCTCCTATGGAATATAGTTTGAAAATAGGGCTTATTTCGGGAAATAGTTCCCTTGGGGATGTTGTAAAAGGGTTGGTTTGGATTCAGTATAAAAGGAAGGGAAAGACAAGGAAAAGGGGTAGAAGGGAAAATAAAGAGGCAGCTAGATAGAACTAATGGGAGGCTTGAGGATTCGGTAAGAGTTCTTAAACCCCCAGTTAAATCAGGATATTAGCTGACCAATTTATTTCCACAACATCAAGATCAAAATTGTGCAAAGTTGCTAGAATCCGCCAGTAGGTTTTCTTGATGCTATAAAATGGATAATTTGAGGTCTTGATAGAATTAATTTCTGATATTTATGTAGGCTATTCCTGCATCTATATGCAATGCACACAATGTTCTTTCAGTTTTAGAGGCCATATCTCTACTACTATAATGGGAGAAGGCCTTAGTGTAAAAATTGTCCTTAATCCAACCCGTGCAACGCACGTGCTGGTAGATTTTTTATTTTTTTTTGCCATTTTCATTCCCCCAATTTTTTCCACGTGCACAGCAAGTATATAATACTAGTTTGAAAATAAATCGGAAGAGTTGCTGCCCTATAATTAGTCATATCTCGGACTGAGGCTGTGATCATTGCATAGGGGCTGAGATGATTAAATATACATTTTCTTTTAAGGATTAAAGAATTGTGATAAGAAATTAATATATACATATTTGGATTAAAACAGAGGGAGAAAGCTAGAGCTGAAATCGGATGGGTAACTTGCCACAGTGTAGTTCTTGCTGTTTTATGTTAAGACTAGGGTTACCTGTGGGCACGTGCCTACGACACGTTTTCGGAACGATACAGCATATGAAAAACCTTGTAAATAGTAAAACAACAATTATGTAGCTCAAGTTTGAATAGTAAGACAATAATTAGTTGTAGATAAAAGTTCATGTTTCCATTAGTATATGTTGAAAATTAATTATGAATGGAGGTATAAAATCTAACTTCTTAGAACTTTGAGGGTGGAAAAAGATGAAATTTAACTGTTGAGTAGATATTTGCTGTTTAACATGAGCAATAAAAAAAACATAAAAAATCAGAAAATTTACAAACCTGAAATATGAAAATCTAAATTTATGCGTAAATAGAGAGAGAATGAGAGAATGAGAGAGAGAGAGAGAGAAATATGAAAAAGTGAACACAGAGAAGAGAGAGAGAGTAATAAAGTAATGAGTTCTTAAGTGTTTTTTTTTTTTTTTTTTTTTGGGGGGGGGGGGGGGGAATTGGTTTTTGGGGAGAAACTTTTTGGGGGGAAAATATGTTTTGGGAGGGTGAATCTAAACTGTTGATTTTGTTTTGATAGTTTTTTTTTTTCAAATTGTCTTGTGTTTTATTATTTTATTATATAGATATTCGTTTGCTCTAAAAACCTGCACAACTCCATTGTATATCGTATTTTGAAGATGTAGATACTGTTGAGTTTTAACTGCGGAATAATTCACCAACAAAGATGCAAGAACAATAGAATTAAAAGCAAGAGAACAAAAAACAACAAAAAGCAACACACAAGAACAAATGAGATTTTATCGAGGTTCACCCAATGCAATAACTACTTCCCCGCGCAGAGGCACTCCTACGATTTCCACTAGAAATATGAAGAATAAGTTTACGAATCTCTCAAGAATTCACCACAAAGGTGTAGGGTTTCTCTCTCTCTCTCTCTCTCTCTCTCAATGACGGCTGTTAGATCTTTCTTTTCTTTTCACTTAACCCTAAAATCGTACACAATACAATATATATAGGTTTACACAACTTCTAATCTCAGCTGCTCATCAAACAGCGTCGCGACGGTCAACCGCAACACAATGACGGTCGACCGGTTCATGCCTTCGACTGTACATGGTCTAACAGAGAGTGGGTCGGTCGACTGGCTGGTCGACCGGTCGTTCCTTCAGGTCTGCAGGGTCCAACAGAGAGAGAGATGGTCGACTGTACATTTGCCTGTACGTGTGCGGTCGACTGTCTAAGTGCGGTCGACCGCAACTTGCCTGCAGCTGCTGGCTGCACTGAGCAGCTTGCTCCATCTTCGACTCTTCTTCTCGTCTGTCTTCTCCAACCCCATTATCGTGTATTTGGATCCACAAACCTTAACAATCTCCCACTTGGAGACATATACACGAAGTCTTTAACATGATCTTCATTCTTCAATTGGCCTAGTCTAGGCCTGTGCCTTTGTGAGTCTCCTCATCAATTAACCTGGAGACAATCCAATAGTAGTATAACATAACTGATGTTTCCTGCTATCCACTACCTTTGTGAGCATGTTTGCCGGATTCTCAGTGCCAAGAATCTTAGATAGCTTCAACCAATTCTTCTCAACCGCCATTCTAATAAAATAATATCTCATTTAAATGTGCCGAGTCCTAGAGTGATATGCCGAGTTTTTTTGCCCAGAAAATAGTACTTTGACTATCACACCATAGCTCATATATGGGTTGCTCCTTGCCCAACTGTTTCATTAGCTTCGAAATCCACAACATGTCTTTTGTTGCTTCTGTAAGTACCATATACTCTGACTCTGTGATTGACTGTGCTACAACCTTTTGTAACTGCGAAGCCCAACTGGCAGTTGTTCCTTCAACTGTAAACACATCCCCTATAGTACTTCTGCAACCATCACGATCGCCCAAAAATTAGCATCCACATAACCATGTATTTGCAAAGAATCTCCCCCAAAACAAAGAAAAATATATGAAGTACCTGCTAGATATCTAAGAATCCACTTTACTGCATCCCAATGTTGTTTACCTGGATTCTTCATGTAATGGCTGACAACTCTCACTACTTGTGCGATGTCTAGTTTTGTAGACCCCATCACATACATTAAACTCCCAACGACTGAGCATAAGAAATAGCAGCAATTTCCTCCATCTATGCCTCTATCTTAGGACACATGTACATTGATAACTTAAAGTGAGTAGCCAAGGGACAAGTGACTGGCGTCGAGCCATCCATATTGAATCTTTTCAACACCTTCTTCACTTAGTCCGCTTGAAATAACCAAAGCTTCTTGTTTTCCCTATCTCTATTATTCTTCATGCCGAGGATTTGCTTTGCTTCGCCCAAGTCCTTCATACAAAATTCCGAAGCTAGCATCTTCTTGACTTCCTTGATCTTCTCTATACATGAACCCGCTAACAACATGTCGTCCACATACAATGCCAAGGTAACTATATCATTGTCCTCATATCTACGAACATACACACAATGATCTGTTTCGCATCTATCGAAACTTTTTTCTCTCATAATGCAATCAAACTTCAAGTACCATTGCCGTGGTGCTTGTTTGAGCCCATAAAGACTCTTCCTCAGTCGACACACAATGACTTATTTTCGTTTTGCTTCAAAATCTGTGGGTTGTTTCATGTACAGCTCTTCTTAGACATCACTCTGGAGAAATGCTGTATTCACATTCAACTGCTCTATGTGCAAGTCTCCAACTGCCACAATACTAAGGAGAACCCTAATTAAAGTCATCTTCACAACCGGTGCAAATATCTCACTGTAATCAATACCTTCTCTTTGAGAGAATCCTTTCACCACATGCCTCGCCTTCTACCTCTTACTGCCATATGCCTCATCCTTGACTCTAAAAATTCATTTTTTTCATAAGAGCCTGTTTCCCTGCAGGTAACTTAGTTAAATCCCGAGTTTAATTATGTTCCAAGGAGTTCATCTCATCCCTCATGGCTAACTCTCACTGAATTTGAGCCTCATCCCTCAAATTCTCATCATAAGTCTCTGACTCTCCTGAATCCGTGTACAGAACATGCTCATGAACAATACTAGCTGATGGATCAAATACTTGGTTGCCGCTGAAATCGGTGTGGAGGCAAACAGATAGATTTGTGGATTCTTGGGATATTGAATAGTCAAACCTGAACACCTTTCCGCTGGAGTTTGACCATGATCTCCTGCCGTTGACCTGCAAAAAGTGCGAAACACCGGGGTTGATCCCGGCGACGCACCCTCCGACGCTCAAGTCAGTAATCAGAAAGATTATGAAAGAGCTTTGATTGGCAAAAGATTGATTACCTGGTAACAGTGGGGGATGGGGGGTATTTATAGCCGCCTTAGGAACCAATTTTGGGATAAGATCAAATCCCTACTTCCCAGTGGATGGATAGAAGTGATCAGGGCCGTTGATTAAGGGCAATCAGAAACCCTAATTCTCCTATCTAGCCAGATTGGGCTTTCGTCGGTTGGAATCCATGCCCAGTAAGATGGACCCGTTTATGGGTTATTGGGCCTTTAGAAAAAGGCCCAGTTCCCATTTCAGACTCGTTCGCAGGTGAAATTACCATTTTAGCCCTGCTCTTTAAGATTCGTGCCTGATTTGGACGGTTCCAATTTAACCCTATTTTTAGCCATATCACTAGCCCCACACTCCCGAAGACTGAGTTTGATCAGCCTTTGAGGAGTAGTTTTACTGTTTTAATGGCTTGCAGAGTTGTATCGGAGTTCAAAAGAGGGGTGTCGAATCTTTATACGAGGTATTATGGTGATTTTTGGTGTTGGTCGCGCCCTCAAGGGTGTTCTTGAGCTCTCCTAAACTTTTTGTTAATTTTCTTAATTTTTATTTATTTTTTGGACCATTTATTTAATTTTGCAAAGTGGGGGTTTGTTGTTCGGGGGTTTTAATTAATTATTCTAAGCAATAATTATTTACCTGGGGGCTCAAAAATACTTTCCCGAATTTATAATTATTTTTTAGAATTTTTAATTAATTTTTCTAAATTTTTAATCATTTTTCACAATTTTTAAATAAATAATTCGAATTTAATAAATAAGAAATTAATTTTTAATATTATTTATGACGTGGCACCATCTGGGTCGCCCATCTCGCATCAGCACGTAGCTTTGAGAGATCGGACGGCGGAGTGGTGTTGATCGATGTGGGCGAATCTGGGGCTTTGATCAGACCATGGCGCTAATTAATTTGAAATGATTTGATGGCCTATGTAGCTCCATAGTGTTTTTACCATGTGGGCAGCTCGGAAAGCCAGTTGCTCGGATCGAGATTCCGAGCGGCGTGGCGCAATCCGGGCCGTTCATCACGAAATCTTGCACGAATCTTGATGCGTTATGGCGTGGATCACGAGAAAGCGTGATCTTGGCCATGTGGCTGAATTAGGGCCGTTCATCAGGCTGAGGCATGAATTTTGAGACGATCGGTCGGTTTGTGTTGCTCGGGGTTATTTTCCCATATGAGCAGCTCGGATAGCCAGTTACTCGACTCGGGATTCCGAGCGATGTGGGGCGATCTGGACCGTTCATCACGAGATCTGGTGCGGATGTTGATGCAAAAAGGCGGCGTGGATCACGAAAAAATGCTAACTTGTTGTTTTGTGAACGTGGCCCAATCTGAGCCGTCTAATTAAGAATTTGCACGAATTTTGAGGAGAAAGTTGTTTTTCTCCACTACCCAGCTCGGATCCCCAGTTGCTCGGATTTGGATTCCGAGGGACGTGGCACGATCTGAACCGTTCATCAGGTTGATTTTTGAGACGATCCGACGGTTGATGTCGCTCGGCGCTATTTTTCCCATATGAGCAGCTCGGATCATCAGTTGCTCGGCTTGGGATTTCGAGCGACGTGGGGTGATCCGAACAGTTCGTCAGGCTGAGGCACAACTTTTGAGACGAGCCGACGGTCTGTGCCGCTCGGTGCTATTTTCCCCATATGAGCAGCTCGGATCGTCAATCGCTCGGATCGGGATTCTGAGCGACATGGGACGATCTGGACCGTTCATCATGGGATCTGGCGTGGATCTTGATGCAAAAAGGTGGCGTGGATCATGAAAAAATGATATCTTGTTATTTTGTGATCGTGGCCCAATCTGAGCCGTCTGATCAAGATCTTGCACGAATTTTGAGAAGAAAGTTTTTTTCTCCAATACGCAGATCGGATCGCCAGTCGTTCGGATTTGGATTAGGAGGGACGTGGCACGATCTGAGCCGTCCATCTGAAAATCTTGCACGGATCTCGATGTAAAAGATGGTGTGGATCACAAGAAAACGTTGTCTTGTCATTTTGTGGTCGTGGTCCAATCTGAGCCATCTGATCAAGATCTTGCATGAATTTTGAGGAGAAAGTTGTTTTTCTTCAATACGCAGCTCGGATCGCCAATCACTCGGATTTGGATTCCAAAGGACGTGGCACGATCTGAACCGTCCATCTGAAAATCTCGCACGGATCTCGATGTAAAAGACGGTGTGGATCACGAGAAAATGCTATCTTGTTGTTTTGCGGTCGTGGTCCAATCTGTGCCGTCTGATCGAGATCTTATACGAATTTTGGGGAGAAAGTTATTTTTCTCCAATACGCAGCTCGGATCGCCAGTCGCTCGGCTTGGGATTCCGAGCGACGTGGGGTGATCCGAACCGTCCATCTAAAGATCTTGCACAGATCTTGATGTAAAAGACGGTGTGGATCACGAGAAAATGCTATCTTGTCGTTTTATGGTCGTGGTCCAATCTGTGCCGTCTGATCGAGATCTTGCACGAATTTTGGGGAGAAAGTTGTTTTTCTTCAATACGCAGCTCGGATCACCAGTTGCTCGGCTTGGGATTCTGAGCGATGTGGGGTGATCCGAACCGTCCATCGATAGCTCATCAGAGTGCCTCGGTGGCTTGGAGCTAGAGGAATTGCCGTGCGGTGCAGCCCAGTCTGAATCATCGCAACCCTTATGAACCTTCGCCGCTCTTCCCTACTTTGTCGTTTAGCCTTCTTTAACGGGCAAGAGGGGGGCCCAAGAGTCACAAATTTACGTTACAAAGCCCAAGAGTCACTTCTTTTACTATAAGTTTTCACCTCTCCCACTCTTTCTCTCATTCTTTCACTTTTACTTTTACCTTTGTTAGCGGTGTTTTTGCTCTCGAACGGCACTACTAGCTTTTGTGACAAGGCGAGTTTGAACTTCGGTGATCTTTTCTGACCATACACGTCACTTCAAGGTTAGTCTTTCCCCCTTCTTTTTGAGAATGTCTAGAATTTCTTCTGGGGACGAGACCTCCACCTCGGACTGAGACACCGATCGAGCGGTAGTGGTTAAGCCGAGGAAAGGGAAGGAAGTGGTTGATCCTATCGGGGTGTCGATGATAGTTGAGACTCCGAAGGGGCCAGGAGAGCTAGGTCGGCTGCCGTCCACATTATCGAGTGTCGGTAGGGTGAGCAGCTACACCGAGGACATCTTAGAGAAGGTGGTGCGTGGGATGGTTTCGGCATATGAGGAGAATAATCCGAGGGATCCTTCCGAGGTGGATGAGATCCCTTCAATCATGACCGAGGAAGATCTGCACCGAATCGGGAAGGGATTTCGCATTCCGAAGGAGTACGCGCTACTACTCCCCAGCCCCGGGTTCCGAGCGTGTACGGGGACATCGGCAGACACGTGCGTCTTCCCGTACGATGCACTCAACGTCGGTCTTCAGCTACCACTGCACCCCTTCGTGGTCGAGGTGCTGCAGTGGTACGGTTTGAGCCCGGTTCAGTTTATGCCGAACATGTGGCGGCATGTTATTGCCTTCGTCCTCCTGTGCCAGGTGGTCGGTGCGCAACCGCAACTGGTTCTGCTTCGGAGCCTCTATCGCATCTGTCGAATGAGCAAGATGGAAGATCGGTATTACTTGTCGCCGAGGAAGGGGGTGAAGTTGATCGAGAATCCGGAATCGATCAAGCACTGGAAGGAGAAGTATTTTCTCATCCGTGGTCCCGAGCCGTGGGGCTTCTCGACGGTGTGGAAGGATGGGGTCCCGAAGTGGGCGAAGAAAGAGCCGGTGCTCACAAGAGAGGAAGAGGAGGTGGTGGCTAAATTCCTCGGCCTTCCGACCCTCGGTTGGAAGGACATAACCGAGGAGGTCTTGTTCGGTGGAGGTCTCAGTCCGATCGACCCCAGTACACTCTCTTTCTTCTTTCTTGCTAGTCTTATTGTCTTTTAGTGTTTGTTGTTTTTTTTTCTAACTCTTTTGCTCGGTTTTTTCTTCATATGCAGAGGCCCCCGATATTGATTACAAGGCGCTGATGGCAAAAAGTCACGCTGCCTCGGCGAAGGGCACGGATACGAGGAAGAGGAAGAGGACCACGTCGGGGCCTCTTTCCAGCCGAACAGTACAAGCCTCCTCGGCACCCGCGGTCATTGTGGACCTAGTGACCGAGGCCCCTTTAGAACTGCCCGCTCAGGCTCCTTTGGCCGATGCCCCGGGTTCATTGAGCGGGGCATTCTCTGCCAGTTCTGATCTGGCTTTGGAGGTGCCACCGCTTACTGCCGAGGCGGAGACCATCCTCACCAAGGAGCATTAGCGACTCTTCGTCCCCCACTAGAGGGTGATGAAGGTAGACGGCTTCCTCGGCGATGCGGGGATGTGTATGCAGGCGGTGCGCCACCTACCGACCCCGAAGGACCGTGCCGTGCTGAGGGCTGGCTTCGTGGGCAACAACGCTCTGGAGATAGCTTGGTCGACTATGTCAGTAAGCCTGAGTTGTTTACGATAACCAAAAAATTTTCTAAGTTTTTGGTTTGGTTCTAATCATTTCTTCTCCTTCGTTTTGCTCGTAGACCCTCTGCCACTTCAGCCACATGCTTGAGCAGTTCACTGAGCAAGAGAAGGAGATGAAGCTGGAGAATGACCGGGAGAGATTCGAGCGCTCCAAAGTAGTTAAGCTGTTCGAGGCCGAGCAGCGACTCTCGGCTTCGCGTGCGGCCGAGGTGGGGGCCCTCGAGACGAAGCTCGGCGAGGTGCTGAAGCACTCTACAGCCGAGACTGCCAAGGTCGAGGCATTGGAGAAAGAGAGGGTTCGCCTCGAGGAGGAGCTGGCCAAGGCCTTGAAGGCATTCGAAGAGGCGCTGAATGGCCAGACGATGAAGGTGGCGGAGGCAGAGAAGGCAGTTCAGGATGAGGCCAAAGCCCACATGATGACAAACATGGAGGAGGCCTACGCCCGAGCGCTGAAGCATGTGGCGGCCCGCATTCCCGGCTTCGACAGCTCTTCGTATTTCTTTTACAATCCCATGGAGGGTGAGGAGCAGATTCCTCTGGTGGAGGTCGAGCCCGAGCTAGAGGGCAAAGTGGCCGAGGAGGACGCCGAGGACGAGGTGATCATCGAAGGAGCGCTCGTCACTATACCGAGCGAGGATACCTCGGAGCGGCGCCATGAGGTGGCCCCCTGACTTAGTCGTCTCTTCCTTTGTTGTTTTTTTTTGTTTTGTTATAACGCCGAACTGCGGACTGGCCACCACACTCTTGTACTTTTTTGAATTTTAATGAAATGACCAACTTTTTGAGACTTTGGCTAAGTGTTTGAGATTTTGATCTTGATTTGTATTCGCCTTGTTTTAGAATTTTGCTGTGTTGAGAACGATGTTGCGAACTCCTTGTTATCTAAGTGTTGAAAACACCCTTTGTTCTTTGTGTTGAGAAATCAAGTGTTGTGAATACCTTGTTATTGAAAATCCGCTAAGTGTTCTCCAGAGCTCAGCATCGATATGTTTTTGCTTTTCAGGTCGTCGAGTCGAGTTCAGCAGTTGAAGCCTCTTGTCTTCGAGTTGACTTAAAAGCAACGAAGTTGGCCCTCTCTCGCAGTCGAGAGTGTTTTCTCAAGAGCGAGTTGGACTTGGAACGCCTCAAGCTAAAGCTATCGAAGCGTCTCTCTGAGATGAAGCACCTAAAGAAGGCACTGTTTGATGCTACCGTGGAGAGAGGTGAACTATTGGCTGAAATCCACCACTTGCGGATAGTAGAGGAAGAGCTTTTGGCGGAGGAAGAAGAATTAACAGTGGCGGCGGGCAAGTTGATGGCCGAGCACGATGAGTTGATGGCGGAGGTCGATGAGTTGAAGATGGTTATGGTCGATAGGAGCATCGAGGTTACCCATCTCCGTCGAATGATTGCCGACAGCTCCGATGCCGAAGGCTCCGCTCAGCTTCCTAGCTTCAAGATAGCCGTGAAGGACGACTCTCTGAAGCAACGAATCATCGAGCTAGAGGGGGAGGTCGCTCACCTAAAACTCCAATCTGAGCGGGTCAATGTAAGGAGTACGTCGTGTACTCGTGAAGAAAGCGAAAGAGGAATTTCCTTTTACGAGCTTGTGACTCGATTGCCAGTTATTCGTTGAAGCCCTGCTGATGCACAAAGTGGGGTGGCTGCTTCGTCGAGCGAAGCCTCAGCCGGCGCAACACTGAAAGACACTATTAATCTCGCTGGCTTGGGGACCTCAACGAGTGCGGGATCGCAATGACAAGGTGTGCACCGGCCCCGCCTGTCTCTTAAGAGGAATATCCCTCTTCCTAAGAGTCGTTGAAGTAGTCTTGTGATTTTAGCTTCTCGAATTTTGTAACTCGTCATAGATAAGAGTAGCTGGTCTTGTAATTTGGGTTTCTTTGAACTTTAAACTTTATAGAAGTGAAAGCTTGTTTATTCCTCTGTGTTTGTGTGTCAGCGTGTTCAGTTAATCCCTTATGGTTGTAAGAGTGTTTCTGAAGGGCGGACCATTTCTAGCTCGTTTAAGAGCGAGGAGTAGAAGTGGGGGTCCTGCCAAGCTTTGAACTCCGTGGGACGTGGCTTTATCTGACGGTGTGGATCACGAGAAAATGCTATCTTGTCATTTTGTGGTCGTGGTCCAATCTGTGCCGTCTGATCGAGATCTTGCACGAATTTTGGGGAGAAAGTCGTTTTTCTCCAATACGCAACTCGAAATGCAAGTTGCTTGGGAATGTATGCCTGAACATCTTCATCAGTTATCCAGCCAAGTGAAGCAATGGGGCATTCATTCAAGCACTCCTCCAAGTATTCTTCTTCCATGTCTAGTATAGTTGTAGAAATTTCGTCAGTTATCCATCCCAGTGGTCTGGATTTCGAACTGTCGTTCGAGTAAATTTCAACGGTTGTGGGAGCAGTTCCGAATGGCAAACCACTTCTAGCCCTCTTAAGAGCGAGCTTGCGAAGCGGAATCGAGCCAAGTTTTGGACTCCGAACACGTCGTTCGACTAAATTTCAACGGTTGTGGGAGCAGTTCTGAATAGCGAACCACTTCTAGCCCGCTTAAGAGCGAGCTTGCGAAACGGAATTGAGCCAAGTTTTGGACTTCGAAGACGTCGTTCGAGTAAATTTCAACGGTTGTGGGAGCAGTTTCGAATGGCGAACCACTTCTATCTCGCTTAAGAGCGAACTTGCGGAGCGGAATCGAGCCAAGTTTTGGACTCCGAACACGTCGTTCGAGTAAATTTCAACAGTTATGGGAGTAGTTCCGAATGGCAAACCACTTCTAGCTCGCTTAAGAGCGAGCTTGCAGAGCGGAATCGAGCCAAGTTTTGGACTCTGAACACGTCGTACGAGTAAATTTCAACGGTTGTGGGAGCAGTTCCGAATGGCAAGCCACTCCTAGCCCGCTTAAGAGCAAGCTTGCGAAGCAAAATCGAGCCAAGTTTTGGACTCCGAACACGTCGTTCGAGTAAATTTCAACGGTTGTGGGAGCAGTTCCGAATAGCGAACCACTTCTAGCTCGCTTAAGAGCGAGCTTGCGAAGCAGAATCGAGCCAAGTTTTGGACTTCGAACACGTCGTTTGAGTAAAAGCAATTAAAGGTCTTAAACAGAGAGATAAAATATTCACAAGAGAATCATCAGGGGAAAGAAGTTCTTTATTGATAACTGCTAATCGGCTGCTTCTAAGTTGCAAGCCGTTATTACAATGAGAAAATAAAGAAGCAAGTACAAATAAAGAAAGGAAGGGCTCGACACTTGAATGTACTCGATGGCGTTCAAACACCCTCTTGGTACTTCAGTAAGTGGTCGGCGTTCCAAGTTCTTGGTATCTCTCTACCTTCAAGGTCTTCAAGACGATATGCTCCTGGCCGAACTACCTTAGACACCTTGTAGGGTTGTTGTGAATATTTGCAAGTGTACAAAATCGCAACAAGTAATATAGTTAGTGAATAGAGTGTCGAACCCACAGGGACTAGATATTTTATTGAGTACTGATATCACTAGATTAATCACTATTTGGAAGATCGAAATTTATGAAGGATAAAACAACTAAATTAAATTAATCTAATTAAAGTTAACTAAATTTGTGAAGAGGGAGAGGGCTATGAAACAGTGAAGCTCTTGAAATTTGTTAAGGGTAAAATTTGTTCTAGGGCTCTTGGTTCACCTCGTTTATCACACACACAAATTATAACTCCTTATGAATAAAGATATTATCTTTCCAAGTTGTGGACCAAAATCCTAAAAATATTAACCACTCTATCCACGTAGTCTAAAAATTATTCTCAACTAATTATTTGCCTATCCATCAAATTATTAATTGAAAATTTGGATTTCTTAACGGTCACGTCCTCCAATAACGGTATTTAATTTTTATTAATCACAAATCACTTGTTCGGTCTCTTCATGATTTGAAAAATCATACAAATGTCTATCCACCATTTTGTACGCATAAATAATAAAAATTAAAATACAACCAGGAAAAATAGAGTAATAATAAGAAATTAAAACCTGTGTTCTACAAAACTAGGCTACATCTTAGCCTCTAGAACAATAAATTTAGTTCATGTTCAATTTGTAATTAATAAAAATGTTTGGGATTGCATCTAAAGTTATTTGGAGAAGAAAAGATACAAAAAGAATACAAAATTTAATGCAAACCAGTTCCTTTCTCTCTCTTCTCTGTTCTTTAAAATCGAGCCAAAAGATCCCATCAGCCACACCTCGAAAACGCTGCTGTCGCACACCAGAAGAAGAGGCAGCGTTCCCCACCTGTCATGTGGGACCGCCTGCTGTCTCTGTCATCTAGTCAGCAACAGAAGAAGAGCCACATCGCTGTCTGTCGCGTCGAAGTCGTTGAGCGCCTTGGGAATCGCTTCGTCCTTGGCTTCGAATTCCACGCCAGATCAAAGAAGAAGAAGACGCATCGCCTGTGTCAGCTTACTGCCCCCACGTGCGACTCTCTCTCTTTGTTCTTTGTTTACCATAAGCAAGAGAGAGTCTCTTGCTTTTTGCTTTTTTTTTTTTTTATTTATTCAATTGGCAGCCGTCACCTCTTGAATCTTCTCTCTCCCTTTTTGGTTTGTACTTATAGAGAACGGGAAAAGAGTTAGGGTTTGCACTTTTTGCAGAATAGTCCTTCTTCTTCTATTTATTTCCTTCCTTATTTGGCCTGAATTTTATTTCTTTCTCTTTTCTTATTTTCTTCTTTTTTCTGCCAACCACGTGCTTCTGCATATACAAAATAAGACCAAAATTTAGGATTAAAAATAAAATAAATTAATTAGTTTAAAATTAATTAAACTAACTAAAAATCATATTAGCTCGTTAAAATCCTTCTAAAATTATTTTTACTCAACAAAACAAAAAAAATTGATAAATCCATTATTTTATTTTGTTTGTTGATTTTTTTTTCACAAATCTTTACTTTTGCATCAAAAATATTATTTCTTCGAAAATCATTAATTAATTGAAATCTTATAGAAATAAGATGAATTATAAACAATATCAGCGAAAATAAGCAATTTAATGGGTAAATAAATACAAATATTTATATATAAATTAGACACATCAAATACCCCCAAACTTAAGATTTTGCTTGTCCTCGAGCAAAAAGTAGAATCATGAACAAGGGAATAATAATCAAGAGTAGGCTCAACCCATCACACTAAGAATTCTCACCATGCAAGCATCAAAATGTCAATTAAAAATATTAACAATAGCAAATAAAGTAAAACTAAGCAAACCCACTTTCTCCAGTGCAATTATTTATTCATAATTCCCAACCCAATCATATTTGTCATTCAATTAATGTAATTGTAGTATGTAACAACTTAATCTGTGATTATCCATTCTTTCTACTACAAACCGAGTAGCAAACTAGAGTTTTTTTTTTAATAATAATTTTTTGTTTTTTTTTCAGTCTATTCTCTAAGTTGTCACTTGCCTTTTGACGCAAATGCAAAATATTTGTGATGAATTCACCCGGTTACTCAACAAGTCACAAACTTAAAGTGCTTTGCATACTCATATTTGAAGTTGCCGTTTTACGTAAAAGTAAACATTGGTGATAAATACCCCTAGTTACTAAGAAACTCAAAACATTGGACTAGATTGACTTTATTCATAATTTTTTTTTCCATTATTACTCTATTTACTTAAACTCTGTTTAGGACTAGATCAAAGTGGATAATCATAAGAAAAAGCATCACATTTGTCTTTAATGTATAATAGCATGACCCACACAATTTTGTAAGGAATTGTGAAATTCAATAATCCTAAAGTAAATAAGTATGCTTACTCTTGCTTTATAAGAAATTTTCTATCCCAAAAACAAATTATTTCAATGCTTATCACAATAAAGACTCAAAAGTGTAAAGGTAAGCCTAATTGAAATCCTTTTGTTTTGTTTTTCTTTTCAAAAATAAATAATAAATTTGTAAACCTTCCCCCCAAACTTGAATATCACATTGTCCTCAATGGGAAAGGAAAAAAAGAAAAACAAAAAGAATGCAAAAGTTCAAAAATTCTCCCCTGATTCGTCTTTAAATTTCTGCACACGCAGCGTTCAGTATTTTGGAGATATCTGGAGCTGTAGATGTCCAAATGGGCTGATTTTTTTTCTTGCTGGAAAGCTAAGACAATTGTCTACAATTTCTCTTTGAATCACTTTTTCAGATTCTGACTCCATATTGTTCAAAAACAGCCATCAATGAAGGTGTTCAAAATAGCTCTGCCCGGCGATTTTCAAAATTTATGCAATCCTACAAAATAAAATAAAAAATTAAAATAAAATAAACTAAAAGATAAATCAATCCTAAATGCAATAAAAGAAAACATGGGTGGCCTCCCAAGAAGTGCTAAGTTTTAAGTCTTCAGCCAGACATGGGGGTGAGATGGTTAAGTAACACCAAGATCCAACAACATTAACACATCCTTTCTAATTTTTCTCTTCAGATTTGGATCAGGTTCAAGCTCTAGTTTGAGGTGTTTCCTTCGTGATGATGATGTTTTTGATTCTCCCACCTCTTTGAACTTCTGCTGAAAAAATGAATAAATAGAAGGTGCAGCATTCAAATACATAATATGTTCCAAAATATTTTCTTTCGCACGTTCAAAAGTTTCTGAATTTGTTGGACATACTTTTGTAGGTGATTTTTCCAATTTAGTCTTATGTTTCTTGCCCATAATTAAATTAGTGTTACTTACTTGAATAGATGACTGTTCTTCAGGAGGAAAATTTATGGAATTAAAAACATTAAAAGTTACTTGCTCATGCTGAATTTGTTCAATCGCACTTTGCTTTTCAACCACATTTTGTTCGTCATTTTCTTCTTGTGGTTGCTCAATTGTCCTCCGACTTCCTAGTGTTATAGCCTCGACATGCTCCTTGGGATTGACAACTGTGTTGCATGGTAATATTCCTGTAGTTTTTTCATTAACAATATTTAAAAATTGACTAATTTGTACCTCAAGATTGTGAATGGAAGCCGAAGTTGAATTTGCAACATTTTGGATTGCCAAATCTGTCTTTTGTATGTATTGTTCTGCCCTTTGCATGTAGTGCATAAACATGTCTTCAAGTGTTGGCTTCTTTTCTTGCTGTGGATAATTTTGAGGTGGTATAACTGCTCCTTGATAGTTTTTCCATGGATAATTGGGGGTGTTTCTCCATTCTTGATTGTATGTGTTTGCATAATGATTGTTTTGCTTTTGAAAGTTTGACACAAAATTTTCATGTTCGGCATTTGATGGAGCAAAAGGGTTCCCCATTTGACAATCTGAACTTGCATGATTTCCTGCACAAAGATTACAAATCATATTAGAATGAATAGCATTAAAATTCATATTTTCTACTTGTTTAGATAAAATATCATTTTTTGCATTTAAAGTAGAGAAAGGATCAAGTTCAAAAACTCCAGCCACTTTTCTTGGCATTGTTCTCTCTGAATACCACTGATAATTATTTGATGCCATCTCCTCTAAAAGATCATAGGCTGCTTTGTAAGTTTTGCTCATAAGTGCACCACCAGCTGCTGCGTTAACCATAGATCTATGTGTAACTCCCAAACCATTATAGAATGTTTGCATTTGTAGCCATTTCGGTAGTTCATGATTAGGACAATTTCTCAATAACTCTTTAAACCTTTCCCATACATCATACAAAGACTCAGTCTCAAATTGAATAAATGTGACAATATCATTCCTTAGTTTTGCTGTCTTTGCTGGAGGAAAATACTTGGCTAGAAATTTTTGTGTAAGTCCCTCCCAAGTAGTAATACTACCGGGTGGTAGATAACGTAGCCAAGCCTTCGCCTTATTTCGTAATGAAAAAGGAAAGAGTCTCAATCTGATCGCATCATCTGATACTCCATTGTACTTGAAAGTGTCATAAATTTCTAGAAAATTTGAAATGTGAGCGTAAGGATCTTCGTGCGGTAGTCCCCAAAATTGAACAGTATGATGAATCATTAGGATAGTCTCTGGTTCAATCTCAAAATCGTTAGCTTCAATAACCGGCTTCTTTATGCTTGCTTCATAAATCGAGGGCATAGCATAGTCTCTCAAAGGCCTGTTCTCATCGTTCCCCATGATAATGTACGTGTATGTCCTGAAATATAAGTATCGAAAAAGAAAAAAAAATAGAAAAACTAAAAAAAGTAAAATAAGAAAAATAAATAAAAGTAAAAGTTAGTCAAAAGAAAATAAAGATGTAAAATAATAATAAAATAAAAAATAATTACAAAAAATCCAAACTAGTAATAATCTAGCAATTTTCAATATCAATAAAAGAATAACTAGTCCCCGGCAACGGCGCCAAAAACTTGGTGTGAATATTTGCAAGTGTACAAAATCGCAACAAGTAATATAGTTAGTGAACAGAGTGTCGAACCCACAGGGACTAGATATTTTATTGAGTACCGATATCACTAGATTAATCACTATTTGGAAGATCGAAATTTATGAAGGATAAAACAACTAAATTAAATTAATCTAATTAAAGCTAACTAAATTTGTGAAGAGGGAGAGGGCTGTGAAACAGTGAAGCTCTTGAAATTTGTTAAGGGTAAAATTTGTTCTAGGGCTCTTGGTTCACCTCGTTTATCACACACACAAATTATAACTCCTTATGAATAAAGATATTATCTTTCCAAGTTGTAGACCAAAATCCTAAAAATATTAACCACTCTATCCACGTAGTCTAAAAATTATTCTCAACTAATTATTTGCCTATCCATCAAATTATTAATTGAAAATTTGGATTTCTTAACGGCCACGTCCTCCAATAACGGTATTTAATTTTTATTAATCACAAATCACCTGTTCGGTCTCTTCATGATTTGAAAAATCATACAAATGTCTATCCACCATTTTGTACGCATAAATAATAAAAATTAAAACACAACCAGGAAAAATAGAGTAATAATAAGAAATTAAAACTTGTGTTCTACAAAACTAGGCTACATCTTAGCCTCTAGAACAATAAATTTAGTTCATGTTCAATTTGTAATTAATAAAAATGTTTGGGATTTCATTTAAAGTTATTTGGAGAAGAAAAGATTCAAAAAGAATACAAAATTTAATGCAAACCAGTTCCTTTCTCTCTCTTCTCTGTTCTTTAAAACCGAGCCAAAAGATCCCGTCAGCCACACCTCGAAAACGCTGCTGCCGCACGCCAGAAGAAGAGGCAGCATTCCCCACCTTTCACGTGGTACCGCCTACTGTCTCTGTCGTCTAGTCAGCAACAGAAGAGGAGCCACGTCGCTGTCTGTCGCATCGAAGTCGTTGAGCGCCTTGGGAATCGCTTCATCCTTGGCTTCGAATTCCACGCCATATCAAAGAAGAAGAAAACGCGTCGCCTGTGTCAGCCTACTACCCCCACGTGCGACTCTCTCTCTCTGTTCTTTGTTTACCGTAAGCAGGAGAGAGTCTCTTGCTTTTTGCTTTTTTTTTTAATTTTTTTTATTTATTCAATTGGCAGCCGTCACCTCTTGAATCTTCTCTCTCCCTTTTGGTTTGTACTTATAGAGAACGGGAAGAGAGTTAGGGTTTGCACTTTTTGCAGAATAGTCCTTCTTCTTCTATTTATTTCCTTCCTTATTTGGCCTGAATTTTATTTCTTTCTCTTTTCTTCTTTTCTTCTTTTTTCTGCCAACCACGTGATTCTGCATACACAAAATAAGACCAAAATTTAGGATTAAAAATAAAATAAATTAATTAGTTTAAAATTAATTAAACTAACTAAAAATCATATTAGCTCGTTAAAATCCTTCTAAAATTATTTTTACTCAACAAAACAATAAAAATTGATAAATCCATTATTTTATTTTGTTTGTTGATTTTTTTTTCACAAATCTTTACTTTTTGCATCAAAAATATTATTTCTTCAAAAATCATTAATTAATTGAAATCTTATAGAAATAAGATGAATTATAAACAATATCAGCGAAAACAAGCAATTTAATGGGTAAATGAGTACAAATATTTATATATAAAATAGACACATCAAGGGTCCTTCCCAATTTGGAGCTAGCTTACTTTTTTGGCTGGGAAATGAGATAGCTAGCTTTCTGAGGACTAAGTCCCCTTCCTTAAGATCGGTGGGACGGACCCTTTTGTAGTAGGCCTGCTCGATTCTCCTCCGATAATTTTGCTGGCGAATTGAAGCTCTTTCACGAAGCTCATCAATAAGGTCCAAATTTGCCCGGAGCTCTTTGGCGTTCTGCTCTTCATCATAGGCAATAAGGCGAGGGGATGGCAAGCCAACTTCCAAGGGAATTACGGCCTCGGACCCATAGGTGAGGTTGAAGGGCGACTCTCCTGTGGGGGTCCGTTTTGTAGTGCGGTAGTTCCACAGTACGTTAGGAAGTTGTTCCGCCCATAAGCCTTTGGCCAATTTATTTAGTCTCTTCTTGATGCCGAAGAGGATCTGCCTGTTGGCGTTCTCTACTTGACCATTGGACTGAGGATGGGAGACGGAGGAGAAGCGTTGCCGAATGCCGAGGTCTTCACATAAAGATTGGAATGCTGCCCCTGTAAACTGTGTTCCATTATCTGTTATCAGGACCCGAGGTATGCTAAAACTACAGATTACATTTCTCCAGAAGAACTGCAGCACTTTGTTCTCAGTAATAGTGGCCAGAGGTTCGGCCTCGATCCACTTAAAAAAGTAGTCGATTGCCACGACAAGGAACTTGAGCTAGCCGGAATCTAGTAGGAACGGACCTAGCAAGTCCATCCCCCACATTGAGAAGGGAATTGGACTCGAGAGAGATGTAAGTTGTGCTTGGGATAATCGACGGATGTTGGAGAACTGCTGACAAGGGCTGCATTGCCGGATGTGTTGCGCGGCATCTCGAAGTAGAGTAGGCCAGAAGTACCCATAGTTCAAAACTTTCCTAGCGAGGGACCTTGATCCCGAGTGGGCTCCGCCTATGCCTTCGTGGAGTTCTTGCAGGGCATACGAGGCTTCTTCCGGGGAGAGGCATCTCAAGTAGGGTTTGCCATCTACTTGGGTATAGGAGCGTTTGTACAAGACTCCTTCAACAAGGGTGTACCGTTCCGCTCTCGTTCGGATTCGATGGGCTTCTTTTGGATCTTGGGGAAGGGTCCCATCCCTGAGGAATTCTATCAAAGGCTTCATCCAGTTGTCCCGGAGTTGAATGAGCAGCGACTCCATCGAGTCGGGGGCTTCCTCTTCTATGCTAGGCCTTAGGAGTACTTCGATTAGGACGGTCTGCTCGAGACCCTAGAGGGAGGAGGAGGCTAATTTTGAGAGGGCATCTGCTTGGGAGTTTTCTTCTCTAGGGATCTGCTGGATTTGTGCCTCTTTGAACGAAGCCATGAGAGTTTGGACCTTGGCTAGGTACTTAACCATTCGATCGTCTCGCACCTTGTAGTCTCCTAAGACTTGATTGACCACTAGCTGCGAATCACTGAATATCCGGACGCGTTGCGTTCCTACCTTGCGAGCCATACCCAGGCTTACTATTAGAGCTTCATACTCAGCCTCGTTGTTGGAAGCTTTAAAGTTGATGTGAAGGGAGTATTGGAGAACGAAGTCGTCTGGGCTTGCCAGAATGACTCCGGCTCCGCTCCCTTCAGCGCAACAAGACCGTCTACATATACTGTCCAAATGGGAGGCCCATTCGCTGCTTGACTCACTTCCGGGATGGTGCTTTCTACTATAAATTCAGCTAAGGCTTGAGCCTTGATTGCAGTCCGAGGCTGATAGGATATGTCATGTTGACTAAGCTCAATCGACCACTTTATCAGATGCCCGGAGGTCTTGGGCTTGTGCAGGACTTGCTTAAGCAGCTGGTCGGTAAGGACGACCACCAAGTGGGATTGAAAGTAAGGACGGAGCTTCCTGGCCGCCATTACAAGGTGTATGCTATCTTTTCCAACCTCGGATAGCGGAGCTCAGCGTCTCTAAGGACCTTGCTCACATAATAGATAGGCTTCTGAGCCTTGTCTTCTTTCCTCACTAGGACAGTGCTGAGGGTTTGCTCGGAGGCAGCGAGGTAGAGGTAGAGTTTTTCCCCGGGAATAGGCTTGCTGAGGAGTGGCGGGTTGACTAGATAGGATTTCAGTTGGTCGAACGATCCCTGTTGCTGTTGGCCCCACTCGAAGCCCTTAGCCCCCCTGAGGGCTTTGAAAAAAGGAAGACACTTCTCCCCTGACTTAGACAGGAAGCGTCCTATGGCCGCAAGGCGTCCTGTAAGCTTTTGAACTTCTTTCACACTTGTAGGAGGAGCCATATCTAGTATGGCTTTGATCTTCTCGGGGTTGGCTTCGATCCCACTTTGACTGACCATGAAGCCCAGGAACATACCAGACGAGACCCCGAACGCACACTTGTTCGGGTTTAGTCTCATATTATGCTTCCTCAACACGTCGAAGGCTTCTTATAGGTCGGCGACATGGTCGGACCCATGGATACTTTTGACTAGCATATTATCAACATACACTTACATGTTTCGGCCGATCTGATTCTGGAAGACCTTATTGACGAGGCGCTGGTAGGTGGCACCAACATTTTTGAGCCCGAAGGGCATCACTCTGTAGCAATAGAGGCCTTGATCTGTGACGAAAGACGTCTTCGGGATATCCAGGGGGAACATTCTGCTTTGGTTGTATTCGGAGAAGGCATCATGGCCCGAAGTAGCATCGATTAAGGTATCTATGCTGGGGAGAGGGAAAGGATCTTTAGGGCATGCCTTGTTCAAATCCGTGAAGTCAATGCAAATTCTCCAACTACCATTGGCCTTCTTGACCATAACAACATTAGAGAGCCATTCGGGATAGTTAATTTCTTGTATGAACCAGGCTTTTAAGAGCTTGTCCACTTCTTCCTTTATAGCTTGCTGGCACTCTGGGGCGAACTTACGCCTCTTCTGCTAGACTGGTTTGGACCCCAGGGAAACACTTAAGTGATGGACGAGGAGGTCTTCGGAAATCCCTGGCATGTCGGCAGCTGACCATGCAAAAAGGTCATGGTTCTTCTTTATACATTGGACTATGCCGGAACATAGGGAAGAGGGGAGGGTCTTGCTGATGAAGAATTTGCCGTTCAGATCTTACTCTGAGAAGAGCACTTCCTCCAGCTCGTCTACTGATTTTGACATTGGCCGGGTGTTCCCTTGTGGAATTTTGAGGGTCTCGAAAGAAAGAACGGGTCCTCCGGTCGATGTCATGTAGCATTTGTAGGCCATCTCCTGACTCCCCCTTACTTCCCCTACACCTGCCTTGGTTGGGAACTTCATTTTGAGATGATAAGCCGACGGGATGGCTTCTAAAGCAGCTAGGCCAGGTCGGCCTAGGATCACATTGTAAGCAGCTGGAATATCAACGACCATGAAATCCATCGGCTCCGTTCGGGTAGTAGGAGTTTTGCCAGCGGTTACGTCGAGGGTTATCACCCCTTCGATAGTCACTGGTACTCCCGTGAACCCATGGAGCGTATAGTCGGCGGGCTTGAGCCTGTCCCGCGATAATTTGAGTCCTCGGAAGGCCGCCAGGAAGAGGATGTTGACAGAACTGCCGTTATCCACCAGAATCCTCTCCACTTTAAAGTTAGCCATGTGGAGGTTAATCACTAGTGCATCACAATAGGGGGTTCAGACACCCTCCAGGTCTTCATCTGCGAAAGTAACCGGAACTTCGAGGCCTTTCGGAGGGGGTATGCTGTGCACCGAGTTGACCTCCCTGATAAAAGCCTTTTGAGAAGAGTTGGAGGTACCTCCCATTGGACCCCTATGGATGAGGTGCAGGATGCGCTGTTCTTCGAATTCGGGGCTCTCATCGCGCCTCTCGGGCTGCTTATTAGCCCCCCTGGGGGGTGGAGGAAGATTAATCCGATCATTTCTTACAAACTTGGACAGCTGCCCTCTCTGAATAAGGGCTTCAATTTCATTCTTCAGAGCCCGATAGTCATTGATGTCGTGACCGTGGTCCCGGTGATAGCAACACCACTTCTCCTTATCCCTCTTCTTCCCGGGGGTATTCATCTTCGGGGCAGGAGGCAGAACTCCTTCTTTCTCGACTTCCATGAGTATAGTTGAAACATTGGTGTTGAGAGGGGTAAACTTCTCAAATCTGAGAGGCGGGCGGCGCTGACCCTCGTTGTCCTTCTGGAGCTTCTTAGCTCCTTCATCTTCGACTGCCTTTCTCTTGGTTCCGGAGGAAGACACCTCGAAAGTGGGGCGATGTTCAGCTTCCTTTGCCCAGATATACTTCTCGCTTCTGAGAAGAAGGTCGGAGAAGTCTCGCGAGGGCTTTTTGGCTGGGGAGAAACGGAGGCTCGAGTTGAGGACATTGGATTGGAAGGCGGCTACAGCGACCGATTGGTCGAGGGAGGCAATGGACCTAGCTTCCGCGGTAAACCGCTTGACATAATCTCTTAGTTTCTCATCCTTCTTCTGATTGAGGAAGAGTAGTGAAATACTAGTCTTCTCAGTTTGGTGGCTGCTCATGAAGTGGGTGACGAAGAGGGTCTCAAATTGTTCAAAAGAGAAGATGGAGGATGGGGTGAGGCGGGAGTACCATTCCTGAGCCGGACCTTTGAGAGTAGCTGGGAAGGTCTTGCACAGTAGAGCATCGGAAGCCTGGTGGATCATCATGAGAGTTTTGAAACTCTCGATGTGATCCACGGGGTCTGACTCTCCCGTATATATCTCGAACTGTGGTGGCTTGAAGTTTGCTGGAACGGGAGCATCCATGATGGTTCGTGAGAACGGAGGTCTGCTTGGGCAGAGGGTCCTCCCTCTTAGCTCCTCTTCCCTGTCCTTGGCCGAGGCGTCTCTCCATCTCGTGGAGATGACGGTAGACAGCATCATCCCTTCGACGGTACCCTGGCAAGCCTCTGGACTCATCTTCGTACGAAGGGAGCGTGGAGTTCGGCGATGGTAGCTAGGAGAATGGTGAGGACTGGCGATGTGATGGCGGTAGCTCAGAGCTTGAGGAGGAGTTAGGGACCGATGGCGAGGACTCTAGACCGGAGGAGTGGGGATCCTCTGAACATTGTTGTTGTTGTTTGGTCGGAGATTGAGGGCTTGCAAGATTGTAGCCCAAAACTCTTGGAATTCGGCTTGGGTGATGGGTCCTTTCTCGTCCCTCTGGGGCTGCCGACCAGTGGGAGAATGATGTCTTCTTCGACGGTATTCAAGGGACTCCCTCCGCCTCCTATGAAGGGGGGACATCCTGTGGTCGCGGCGACGAGGAGATCGCTCATTTGGACGTTCACAGTGGGTGGCTCCCTCACGGGCCTGCCTTTCATCCAATCGGCGGTGAAGGTCCTCTTCTTTCTGCCGATTGATGAGGATGTTGCGGAGGTCTTCGGAAGGCCGAGGGTTATGAGATGCTATTGAGTCGGTTGAAGGGTTATGTATGGAGATGTGGTCACGGTGAAGGGGTTGCTTCTGAGGGTGAGGATGAGAAGTCCCTATACCAGCGTTCTGGGGCCTGGGTGGAGCCTGCTGGTGTTGAATATTTTGCAGTGGAGGTTGTTCCTGCTACAGGGGTTGATTAGGCTGAGGAGGGAGTTGTCCCTGCTGCTTGACGGTTTGGAGGGGAGCCTCTGTTGCGGTTAAGGAGGAGTGGGTCCACGGTTGGACCCTCTAGATCTCAGTTTCCTTGGAGGCATGGCTGGAGGTGATCTTAACAAATGGAAGAGGGTGGATTGCTATTCGAGGTTCCCATAGACGGCGCCAATCTGTTGCCGCTGAAGTCGGTGTGGGGGCAAACAGATAGATTTGTGGATTCTTGGGATATTGAATAGTCAAACCTGAACACCTTTCCACCGGAGTTTGACCGTGATCTCCCGTCGTTGATCCGCAAAAAGTGCGAAACACCGGGATTGATTCTGGCGACGCACCCTCTGACGCTCAAGTCAGTAATCAGAAAGATTATGAAAGAGCTTTGATTGGAAAAAGATTGATTACCTGGTAAAAGTGGGGGATGGGGGATATTTATAGCCACCTTAGGAACCAGTTTCGGAATACGATCAAATCCCTACTTCCCAGTGGATGGATAGAAGTGATCAGGGCCGTTGATTAAGGGCAATCAGAAACCCTAATTCTCCTATCCATCCGGATTGGGCTTTCGCGGGTTGGAATCCGCGCCCAGTAAGATGGACCCTATTATGGATTATTGGGCCTTTGGAAAAAGGCCCAATTCCCATTTCAGACTCGTTCGCAAGTGAAATTACCATTTTACCCCTGATCTTTAAGATTCGTGCCTGATTTGGACGGTTCCGATTTAACCCTATTTTTAGCCATATCAACAACCATAAACTTTCAAATGCAAATAATTGACAGTTTTACTTGACCATAGTTCTTGCGGAATGGCCCCATCAGGGCACTAGACGGGCAACGGTTAATCAAGTACACAACTGTATCTACTGTAGTGGCCCAAAGATGGACCGGAAGACCCGCATGAAGTGTAACGCCCCAAATTCCAAATAAGACCGAATTCGAGATTTCACAGGATATTTACTTCACTTCGTACAATTTTACAAGGAAATTAAAACTTTTCAATAATACATCAGAGTTTATTACATCTTTGTTTACACGGCGGAAAATACAACAATGAAAAATTACAACTTGTACAACTTTAACAATGTAAGTCATCAACTGCATCATAACATCTTTACTTCTTCGTAAAAAGTCCATTACCTGCATGTTAAGTTGTGGGCACGTCAGTCACTTACAACTAACGAAAATGTTATACTCGGCCATCCTCTCTATGCCGTACATATAACGATCTCAATACTTTAACAAACCACAAAAATTGAATGAACAATAAAGTGTCAAAAGTGATTATTCTAAACATATAAGTGTATGCAATGCCTTAATGTCTAATACACACATTTTATACTAGGATGACACTAATGCACACTTGTTCGGATTCTATGCATCCCATTCTACATAGGTCCGAGGGCAAGCACCTACGTACACCACAATAAAGGGTTCGATCCCTCGCCATGACAACTATCCAGTAGTAAGATAAGGTTTAGATCATTCCACGAATTTGAATCCCAGCCCCGGAGTCCACTGCTGACTGTTATAATAGATCCCACATCGTGCGAATCATCCCGCAAGTGACCCTCTAGCTCCGGTATACGTATATACATTGGAGTATGGCAAACTATTCGCCCGACTACTCAAGATCTCGGAGTCCACCGCTGACCCGTCCTCATAGTCCCGGATTTAAATATAAAAAGCCCGTCTCCCACGGAGCAACTTCAGTCCACCTGGATCTATAGCCACGGAGATCCACCGCCGACTATATAGAGCACCCCACTTACGTTTGCCCAGATTTACTACATCTTCACTTATGTGCATAATTATTTAGTTCAAGACATGAATAAATTTTCATACCTAGAATTAGTCTTACCTACTACCAGACTTAATCAACACAATACGAGATAGCTCCACGACCATATCTCAGAATATATCTCAACTCTTTTCAATTCAATGGTGCGGGTACCCGAGGTCTCACTAACTCTAAATCACAAACTTTTTCATGTCCAAGAACCATGGGTACACATATCCTTCAATAAACATGTCTTAAACTTAGATATTCTCATCTATAACTTTTGATCAATGTCTCATTTAGCATCATTCATGATTCATTCATTCACAAACAATAATTCTTTTCATGAACATAAATTCATCACTTTAAGTCTCTTTAGCAACTTAAGCACGTGTAATATATCTCAACCACATCAACATTTCTTAAACAAAATTAAGAGTATAACCTTTTCAAAAGAAATCATTTCACACAACAATAAATCTCATACTCTTTAATAATTAAATCTTAAGTCAAAAACTCATTATCAAATTTGAGCACATATAATAATCAAGTATTCAATTTAAAAGAAATAATCCCCTTAAGACGATTTATTCTCATATCAACACTTTATTTTTCTTCTAAAAATCTAAATCGTGCTCTCAAATGATTTACTTTGAAGACAAATCTCATTCCATCTCAAGTCATTTTTATCTTTCCAAATGTACATGAAAATCTTTTAAATTATTTTTTTTTATAAGTCCTCCATCTTATTATATGAATACTAGGATTTTCCCCCAAATTTAATTTGCTCTAAAACTCATTAATTCAACTAAAACATAAAAAATAATATAAAAGAAAAACCCACCCAGGGTTTCGAACCCGTGAGTTCACAGACAGCGTCCAAGGCCACCCCCAAACGCCACTAAGTCCATAGGGACTTGGTGTTCAGATTCTGTTTCGAAGTCTCTTGTACTCACTATTGGGTCTGAGTGACTTTAAAAAAAAAAAGAAAAGTTTTGGACTTCACAAGATTCGAACCCAGGCCAACAAGGAAGCCAGCGCAACATCAGACCACCAGGCCAATTGCGCCCAACGGTTCAAAGGATCCTCCTAGGCTTTTGTTCGAGTTCTCTATTATTTCATTTTTCATAAAAATTCGATTCTTCATTGATCTAATCTCTTACTAGACTGAAATTATCTTATAAAAACTGAGTTCACTTTCCAACAGTAACTCATAGGTTTCAAATTTGTATTTTTGAAAATAAAATTAACTTTCAAATTGTTTCTTCTTACTATTGAGCATAGATTTCAATTTCATCAAAGTAACACAATTATACGTCTTGTCAAATAAATTCAATAATATCAAAAAAAAAAAAAAATTGTTTGCTCATCAAAAGAGAACTTTCCAACCATTGTTCATGCAATTAACAATTTCTTCATTCATGGCAAAATACTTAATTACTTCTTTTCTCATTAACTACTACATGATGTAAATTTTAATTCATCAAACATAACATGATTCACTATTATTATCATCACATCCATAATATATTTGGTTCTACTTGATCACATCAAAACTACTCATTTTATTAATATTAGCATGCATAGTTCTAAAATTAGAAAGCATGAGAACACCCACTTTAATTGAAGTTTGAACAATGAAAAGAAGATGGAACACCACTTCTAACTCCAAAGCAACTCCTTCTTTTCCTAGCAAGACTCCTCCAAGCAAGAACACTCTACTTTCTTTCTTTTTCTTTCTCTTCTCTTATTTAATTTATTTTTGGTGTGTGGAATGAGAAGAAGGAGGGTGCTATTTATAGGATAAGTTTAGGGATCAAAGTGCAAAATTACCCACCTAATAAATTGCACTTTTTAATTTTCAACCTTTCATTTTCTTAACTCTCAAAAACCCACAACCCTTCACTTGTCCACCTCTTCAAAATTCTAACCCCCACCTCTTCATGTACAAACCGGTCTCACCCATCTCCCACGTGGCCTCAGAGCCCACTTCATCAAGAGCACACACAGAGAGTCATTCTGCCTTCTTCATATGTGCATGTGGGCCCTCCCAGCAGTGACGTTAGCACCCAAATACAAGCAACATTGTTGCTGTGTTTCACGTGGGGCCCTCCATTTTATAGGCCACGTCACCGTGATGGTGACAGCCCCAGAGCAAAGCTCTGTGCTTCCTTTGAACCGTGGGCCCCCCCTCAAACCATTATACCAATCTACTCACAATTAAATTTCAAGTATACCATAACATATATATGAAACAACCAACTACTTACCAAATCAAATATTTTCACAAATCCTTTTCAACATATATATACTCTTTTGAAAACTACGGGGTGTTACACACACTCCGAAATTTATTTTGAAAATGGTCACGACAAAAAACACGCATCGAAACACGTGCATCGCACGTAAAACGCCAAAATACAAAAATCGATTTTATTAATTGGAAAATTTATTAAAATATAATCGAAAATAACTTAAGAAAATATATTTACTAATTTTATGTATTTCATGACGTAATTACGATGTACGTAGAAAACACGTGTATTATACGTACAAAATTATTTAGATCAAAAATGCGAAAATGAATTTCCATTTTATAAAATGGATTTGAATACATAAAATAAATAATTTAAACGCATAAAAATATTGCACGTACGGTGAAAACACATAATCGATACGTGCATCAAAAATACGTAAAAAGCATGTAAAAATACAGAGATTGAAATATTATATTTTAGTCGACTGAAATCGATACGTGAAATGAATAAATAGTCAGAAATCACAATACATAATGAAAACACGTTACAAAATACACGTGCATAACACACACGGGCAAAATTGTCATTTCTAATTTTGCGGGGTGTTACATGAAGTCTCATACATCTCGCCCTTTCGAGTATCGTGCGATTCATTCTTTCTGCTACACCATTCTCCTAAGGAGTCTTAGGAACTGTCTTGATTCCTTTGATACCTTTCTTTACCAGATAGTCAACAAACTTTTTACTTGTGTACTCACCTTCCATTGTCTGACTTTATTGCTTTCACTTTGCAATCCATCTCATTCTCATCTTTGGCTTTCCAAGCTTTGATTGCATCAAACACCTCTGATTTCTCGCAAATTGCATGAACCCAAACTTTTCTTGTAGCATCATCTATGAATGTAACGAAGTATCTCTTACCACCATAAGAAAATTTCTGAGCTGGGCCCCACACATTTGTATGTACCAACTCTAGCTTCCCAAGCTTCTTCTCACGCCCATTCAACTGAAAGGTATCTATCTTCTGTTTTCCCATCACGCAGTTCTCGCAGAAATCTATCTCAACCTTCTTAAGCCCCGACAAAAGATCCCTAGAACAAAGCTACTTGACACCCTTTTCACCAAGGTGCCCTAACCTGGCATGCATAGAATCGAAAAGGAACTACCTGCTGATGCTGTAGTAATGATATCACCTGAATCACCTCCTCTAAGCAAGTACAACGTATCACCATGCTTTCCTTTTGCCACCAACCTGGCACCTGTAGTCACTTTCCATTTTCCATGCCCAAAAGTTATTGTGAATCCTTCTTTGTCTAGTTTACTAGTTGAGATTAAGTTCTTCTTCAAACTTGGAATATGTCTTGTGTCATTCAAGACCAATTGCCCACTATTGCAAGCCTTCACTCTCACCGTGCCTCTACCTACAACTGGACAAATTTGTCCATTGCCAACTGAAACTGCACCAAAATTACATGTCCTGTAATCCTCAAAAATATCCCTCATGGGTGTACAATGATAAGAAGCACCTGAGTCTATATACCAATCATCTTGCATAATATTAAATCCAGTAGATAAACATAATTCATCTAGACGGGGTTTAATACTTACCACATTAGCTACCTGTGACCCTGCTTGTGCTTTCTTATACTCCTCGTATTGGTCTCTCCTGTGTCCCAGCTTCTGCATTACCAACACTCACCTTTGCGATGTCCAGTTCTTGACTTGAACCTGTGATTCCTGCTTTGCGACCTTCCTCTATTGTTACTTGTACCACGGTTATCAACTGACAGTGCGACATTGCTAGGATATGACATCAAAGTCTCTCCATGTCTCTTCCTCCTTGCATCCTCATTCATAATGCTGCTTATAATATCCTTTAGAATTGTCGTATCAGTTATGGTGCTTGTAACTGTTTGCTCTACTGTGTCATAACTATCGAAAAGACTGAATAGCAATAACAACGATTGTGCCATTTTCTCAAACTTTAAACCCGACGATTCCATCTGAATGTAAACCATACAGAAATTGTTGATGTGCTCTGCAACCAAACCGCTTTCCGACAACTTCAAGTTGACCAACTTCTTTAGGTGTAGGATCTGGTTCGCTGCATTCGGTTTCTCAAACATATCTGTCAAGATCTCCATTGCCTCCTCCGTGGTCTTTGCCTTCTCAATGTGAAATAGGGACCTTCTACTCAGCGACAACTGAATCTGTCCAAGTGCTTTCTGATCTAATATATTCCAAGTCGCCAATGCAATCGGATCGACCTCCGCCCCTTCTGGCTTCACGCTAAACAATGGATCATCTAGATCATTCTGTCGGAGATATGCAATCATTTGGATCTTCACATTATGAAATCTGTTCCATTGAACTCCTTGATTCTACTCTTGTCCTCCATCTTAATCAACGCTACCAACCTGGTGCTCTGATACTACTTTGTTGAGTTTTAAATGTAGAATAACTCACCAACAAAGATGCAAGAACAATAGAATCAAAAACAAGAGAATAAAGAACAACCAAAAGCAACACACAAGAACACACGAGATTTTATCGAGGTTAACTCAATGCAATGGCTACTTCTCCAGCAGAGGCACTCCTGCAATTTTTACTAGAAATATAAAGAACAAGTGTACAAAAAATTTCTCAAAAACTTACCACCAAGGTGTAGGGTTTCTCTTTATCTCTCTCTCTTTCTCAATGACGGCTGTTAGATCTTTCTTTTCTTTTCACTTAAACCTAAAATCGTACACAATACAATATATATAGGTTTACACAATTTCTAATCTCAGCCGCTCATCAAACAGCGTTGCGACGGTCGACCGCAACACAGTGACGGTAGACCGGTTCATGCCTTCGACTGTACAGGGTCTAACAAAGAGTGGGTCGGTCGACTGCCCGATCGACCGGTCATTCCTTCAGGTCTGCATGGTTCAACAGAGAGAGAGAGACGGTCGACTGTACACTTGCCTGTACGTGTGCGGTCGACCGCAACTTGCCTGCAGCTGCTGGCTGCACTGAGCTGCTTGCTCCATCTTCGACTCTTCTTCTCGTCTATCTTTTCCAACCCCATTATCATGTATTTGGATCCACAAACCCTAACAGATACTTGTACCTTTATGAGCCCTGGTTATTGGGAATTATATTGTTCGAACCAATACCTTCTTCATTGATGTAATCTATGGTTCCAGGGACTTCGTATAATTGTTTTCATCTTGAGTCTTTGAGGTTGTTGTGTGACGTAATGTTGTGTCCTTGGAAAACCTTCCTTCTTTCAGTTAATCTTGAACTCATATTTTGGAAACTCTTCTTCCTAATTGGCTTTATATCTATTCTTTTGACATTCCACTATTATAAAAGTTGTTTTATTGAGATCTATTTCTGTTGGCCGCTTGGTAGTTTGACTTGTATAATCGTGTCTTAAAATCCCAGTAGTGCTGATGTCTAGAGTCGTTCTTGCAAACTCAAGTTATCAAGTAAATATGGGTGATTGGTGGTGGTGTTGATGTTGTTGTCTGCCCTGATTATATTCTCGTGCCTTTTCTTTCAAAATTAGTCCTTGTGGAATTATTTAGTTGCTTAAAATGGAACTTGATCGTTGAGTATTGTTCATTGATGAGCATGGTGGATACTTAAGTGGAACTTGGTTGGCTGTTGGGCATGGTAGATGCTGTTGCCTTGTTGAAGTCGGCTACTTCATTGTGGTTTCAGTTGATTTTCTACCTAAGATTTACTGCGTTGAACAACCTTGTGAGGAACATGAGGGGTATGCAAAGTTGTAGCATGCAAGTTTTTGTTGATAAGTATACTCATGAGGTTAAGGGAGGTACCAAATGCATGTAGCATATGCAAGTCGGTTCATGACCCTATGGTTTACTCAGTCGAGTATGGTGAAATTGGTAGTTGGATTCTTTTGTGGTCTTCAAGTAATTGGTGTTATTCCTTTGGAATCTGAGTTCTTCATACTCCTTGAGATAGTTCTTGGTGTCTTGGTCTCGTATTTTTTGTGATGGAATTTCTATTGGTCCTTAATTAAGAATATGAATTGGTTGTTAAATAATGATTTTCTTGTGATTTTCGTAGTTTATATTGACTGATTATATTATTTACAATTTCTCCCATTTACATTCGGACGTCCTGTTGATTTAAATTTTTTGTGCTTAGACTGTAATTTACTTACTAGCTCACCATTTCTTTGAAAGTCATGTTTTAGCAGGAAAGATGGAGCAATATAGCAAAAAAGAGCCAGAATCAGTCAAGCGGTGAGGTAGTTTATTATTTGGAAATTTACAAATACCAACATATGTTTTCCATTTTTGAGTTTAAAATTGTTAGTTTTGTATGGATGTCGGTCTTAATTTGTTCGGAAAAGTACAAAAATTATTCATTAAGTGATATGTATTCAGAAAAGAGTCTTGATATAGCCATAACTCTGAAAATATTTATGAACCTTGATGATGATTAAATTAGTAGCTCTGAAGTTAATTGGAAGATGTTGCACATGTGATCGAGCCGAGTTTAGCAGTTAATTCGGGCTTGGGCTATTACACCATCTTAAACTATATTTCTTGTGCTTTCACTACTTCGAATTGACACCCATGCCTCCCACCAATCACATCCTATTGACTCGGCAAAACAATGCCTACCGCTATTTGTTGACTTGACCTCCATGTCTTCTGCCAATCACCTTGTTGACTTGGTAAGTACAGTGTCTCCTGCCAACCCTTTGACTTGACAGAGCTTCCACTAACAACTGACTTCATACAACAACTCGATTAACACCCTACGCTAGCCCAAGAATCTTCGCCATGGGCTATAATACCACTTGTTGAAAATTTTAACCTAGGCCAACACTCTTCGGGGGAGATGAAAAACAAAATAAAAGATCATACAAAACAAAGATCAAATACAAAGTTGCAGTAAATAATCAATATTTAAATATTTTGAACCAGAGTTTTATTCGACAATCTCTCAAAACAGAATGAACAAGGAAGTAAACCTAACTATCTTCAAGAAACCCTAGGAACAAGAATATCCTCTTGAAAAATTCTCTCTCAATATACTAGGTTTACGGTCTCTAGTTTCTCTATTCTCTTTCTTTCGTAGAATTCACACAACTCATATTTATAGCCTACCAGACTAATTCTATAAGGAATATGAATTATAATTCAATTTAAGGCTATATTTATAAAAAAAACCACTGAATTTTGGGTCATTTTAAAAAAACCGCACTAAGTTTTTTTTTTTATAAAAAAACTGCTCAAAACTTTAGTTTAAAAAAACTCACTTTAACGGAGTTAGGTTTCCGTTCGGCTAAATTTTAAAAAAAAAAACTACTTTCATCTTTCATTTGTGTTTAAAAAAATCACTTTTATCTTTCATTTGTGTTTAAATAACCTCCCCGAACTAATCCTAACTCCCTAATCCTAATCCTAACTCTGTCAGTGTGTATTTTTTTAAACGAAAATTTTGTGTGGTTTTTTATATATAAAAAAAACTTAGTGCGCTTTTTTAAAAATGACCCAAAGTTTTCAGTGGGATTTTTTTAAAAATTTAGCCTTTAATTTAAACGCAGATTCAAAACAAACCTTTATCTAATTAACGAGTTAACGTTATCTTGTTTATTAGATAATGATCAACCTTGTAAGAAAACAATCCTGATCTAATTAGGACTCTTAAAAAACCCATAAGTCCTAATTAACTTGGACCAACCAATGAACAGTGGGGTTCTTACCTAAATCCAACGATGTCCCACTTAAAGTCAAAGTGCTCGTGAGTTCCAATAATTTCGCATAAGGGAACTAAATCATAACTCTAGTAAAAGTACAAAAATCTATCGGGCAAGAGGTGACACTAATTTTGAAAACAATCGCACAACGGCACAAGCCAAAATTTTCTTTAAATTGAGGGTATCAATCCCCCCTCCTCGCAACACACACACACGAAAATAAAGATGTCAGGTTCTTACAGAGAGTTGATATCAACAATACGTGTAGTCTATATTCAGCATCACTGGCTGGAAATAATTCATAACTTTAGTTAAACAATATCAGTAAACGACTGGTTTTACTATGCGTGTAAGAGGTTTGGTCACATTTCGAAGAATTGCACAAAGAGCAAGGCTTTCGACAGATCAAACAAGTCGGCTGTTAGCGTTCATCCCGTCTCTCCAAAACAGAGTTTGGGAGAGGAGAACAAAACAGAGCAGGTTAAGTCGGAAGAGAGAAACGACTGCTGGAGGAAGATTGTTAAGGCAGTTATTATTCCCACTCCGATCATGGGGGAGTTTGAGTGTCGATTGAGGCAGTGCATCATGCTCAAGGTGCACACGGGACACCCATCGATCGATGCCATCAAGGGGCTACTTTCAGACGCTGTGCGTCCTTGTTTGAGGCTTGATTGGGAGATTCAAAAAGTGAAAGATGACTCGCTTCTTGTCTACTGCAAAACGGACGAGATCACGAGGGAACTATTGGCTAGCGGTAGTCTCGAAGGGGATGTGTTTTACATCACCATGAGTAGGTGGTCGAAAACAACAGGGGCGATGAGCATCGAATCATTTACCTGCGGTGCGGGTCCGTCTATTCAACGTCCCGTTCCAGTGTTGGGGTCAAAACCTCATCCATGGTTTTGGTTATCTTATCAGCATCGACAAAGATACAAATACACAGACAAGGCGAGAATTTGCGAGGATCCAGATTGGGGTAGAAGATCTGAGTTCGATCCCCTCGGTGATCATTGCTCAGTTCGATGAAGATAGGTACGAAATCAAGATCATCGTCGAGAGAAAAAGAAGGTTTCCTTCAGATATGCGCCGGAGCTCTCAGGGTCTAATTCAGAGTTGGAGGTAAAGTTCATTCTCAAGGTGGACGACGATGGGCATCCGTCAGATCTAGTGAGAGCAAATCATGAGCGTTCGTTGGGTAAAGATCAGGTTTCGAATGGAAATTATCTCCAACCATCGGATCAGAGGAGGGGTCATCTCGAGCGTCTAATACAGCATCCTACCGATCTTGGGAGTTCACGGGATCTAGGGGCGCAGGATGTAAGAAAGTGACAGAGGGGAGTTTGAAACGGCACATTGAAGAGGAAGAGACATTGATGCGGCGCCAGTACGAGGTACTGTGCGATGTGACGAAGCGGCACGCGAGTCTCCAAACGGTTCGGCAGGAATAAGGGGGGCCACGAAGAGACACTTGGACGTTCTCAGCATGTTTACATCGATTTCAGGGAAGCGGTTGAGTGTGCATTAAGAGAAATCATAAAAAACTTCATTTGTTGGGCCCCCAGCCCATTACCTGCTATTATTGGGCCTAGGCCAGACTTTCACTATGATCCCTTGGGCCGTATAGAGGTAGGCCAAACCTCGGGGGGCAATGGAATGGACAATTCTATTAATTCGGATAGCCCCAAACACGGGGTGTAGCAGCGTGCCTTCGAGGATGAGGAGACGGCAGGCGAGGTAGAAGCGTTCGTAGGGTACTCGGAGCACTGGGAGGGTAAAGCTATTTGCTACGAATGGGATAAAGATAGCGAGTACAAAGGGGATCCATCAAAACAGGAGGACAGAATCGGTGCCTTAGATGGAGTGGGTACCGAGTATTCTGATTCAGAGGGAGAGTTCGAAAGTAGAGTCAAGGCGTTAACACCATGCGTGGGGGACAATATAGAGGTAGAAATTGCGGATAAAGGTATTGATGATGCCAAAAGGAAAAGCACGAGACAAATGGATCGATGGGGTGCTAAGAGACCTAGAGAGGAGGACCTCATTAGATCGGCAGCTAAGTCTAGGGAACCAACATCCGCGAGCGGAGGTACGTTCTCTAATTTGAATTTCATTTCAGACGATAATCTTATTTATTATGAGTGCATTCTAGGATTATATGTGGGTTCATCCATTTCTGATCAGCTTAAGAGGGTGAAAATCATTAGAGAAGAGGCTTACAGACTATCAATTTAGAGCATACGTCAGAGGTGGGTAGGAGAGTTAGGAGTCGTTTAGATTTTAGCTTTTATCCATGTGTTACATCTTCTGGAATGTTAGATGGATGCGATCGAAGGTTCATACTAGATTAGTTAACGACACTATTGCTAGGATCAAACCGAAAATTTGCGCTTGATAAGAAACGAAGATTGTCGATCCACAAGTCAAAGATTTCGATGGTCTTTCATCACTTAGAGATTACGTCTAGCGATTCAAAACGTCCACAGGAATGTCAGGGGTTATTGCATTGGGGGTAGATTCCAAGGTATTTGATATAATTGACGACCACGTGGGTAACTTTTCGGTTACTATTAGGATCAAGCGTAAAAGGGATGGTTGGGAGCAAATGGTCACGACGGTCTACGAATAATGCAACTCTAGCTGCAGAGATGAATTTTGGGAGGAAATTCGGGCTATCAGAAGCATATGGACAGGCCCATGGGTGAGGGGTGGGGGGACTTTAATTTAACAAGATTTAGGTGTGAACATCGTGGTAGGGGACCTGATGAAAGAGAGACATCGCTTTAACCAAATAATAAACGAGCTAAACCTCATTGATATCCAGGGGAACGGCAGAAGGTTTACCTGGTCTAACATGCAGGCTAATCCAAAATTAGCAAAGTTAGATCGCATTTTGGTGTCTACGGACTGGGATGACTTATTCCCACTTGCGTCTGTCAGATCTATCCCTAGGTCCACACCAGATCATATTCCACTAATCCTGGAAGGGGAAAGAGGCAGAAGAGGGCAGACTCGTCAATTTAGATTTGAGAAAGCATGGTCCTACAATGCTGACCTCGATCAGGAAGATCGTAGAGAACTCCTGGGTAGAGTCTACTTCCTCGAACGATGCTATATCAAACTGGATCTCAAACTTAGATGTCTGCGGAAATGCCTTAGAAAGTGGGCTAAGTCAAAAAATGAGGAGAACAGGAGAAGAAAAGAGATGCTGGTCCTAAGGCTTTAGGATTTGGAATCTATTGAGGAAGATAGAATATTGCAAGATTTGGAATTCCAAGAACTGGCTTCTTGCAGAGTTGAACTACATCAGATTGGGGAACGGGAGATATGCTATTGGAGACAGAGGTCCAGGGGATTCAATGGCTCAAAGAAGGGGACTCTAACACAGCTTTCTTCCATAAGGTGGCTAATGGGAGAAGACGTCACAACCATATAGGGGGTCTTTTTGTGGGAGAAGTGTGGACGGAGGACGGAACAACTATTAGAAATCATATAGATTCGTCCTTCAGATATTTGTTGGGTAAGAAAAGAAGGATTAGGTGTGAACTGAATCACGACATGTGGAGCGATTCAAGTATCGACGGGAGCGAAAGCCTGGAGGAACCTTTCAAGGAAGAGGAAATTTTTAAGGCAATCAAGGACCTGGGGCAAGACAAGGCTCCAGGACCTGATGAGTTCCCTATCTTCTTCTACTCGCGCTATTGGTCCATCATCAGGAACGACTTCCTTGATATCTTTCAAGATCTATTCGAGGAAGAGACACAGATTGGGCGGCTTAACTATGCAAACATGGTGCTCATTCCGAAGAAGGCAGATGTCCTTAGGGTTACGGACCTTCGACCAATTAGTCTGCTTAATGGCTCGTTCAAAATCATCACCAAAGTGTTGGCCAATAGACTTTCACCACACTTATCCGACATAGTCGATGCATCTCAAAGTGGATTCATAAAGGGAGAGATATTTTGGACAGTATTGCGTCGGCTCATAAAATGGTCTTCCGAGGAAATAACGAAAAATTGACGGATTTCTATTAAAACTATACTTTGAAAAAGCATATGATACAGTGGAATGGGACTGTGTGGATGAAGTGTTCCACCTAAAAGGGTTTGGAGATAAATGGAGGAGGTGGATGAAGATGTGTGTCAGAAACGGAAATCTTTTATCCAAGTGAATGGAGAGAGTGGGTCTGAAATTAGATGCAAGAGAGGCTTGAGACAAGGAGATCCATTGTCGCCACTTATTTTTACGATCATGGCCGATGGATTGACAGAAATGAACAAAAGAGGAATAGAAAGAGGTATTATCAAGGGGGTCAAAGTGAAAGGGATCGCGGTCCCGCTATCGATCCTGCAGTACACAGACGATACCCTCCTGTTCGGGGTGGCCAAAGTGGAGGAAATTATGTCCATCAGAATTTTACTGAGGTATTTTGAGTACTTGTCTAGATTTGCGGTCAATCTCCACAAGAGCTGTGTGGTGGCTCTTAGCAATAACCACGCGAATTTGATGGAAGTCACCTCCTCATTGCTAGAGTGTGAGAGAGGAGAATAGCAGCTTCGCTCCCTAGGTACCGCTATCAGACCCAGAAAAATGGAAAAAGAGGATTGGGAGCCACTCATTGAAAAAATAGAGAAGAAACTGACAGGTTGGAAAGGAAAGTTTCTTTCGTTAAGAGGTCGGATCACTCTTATCAACTCCGTTCTTAGTAGTCTGCCTACGTACCTCATGTCCATATATGAGATCCCCAACTGGGTTATCAAAGAATTGATAGATGTAGGTGGCGATTCCTCTGGAAAGGAAGTGGTGAAGGTAAGGGGATTCACTTGATGAAATGGGACATAGTCTGTAAGAAGAAAGAGTTGGAGGAATGGGCATTGTCAACCTATGAGATATGAACAAGGCGCTTCTATCCAAATGGTGGTGGAAGATGCACAAACAAAGAAAACCATTGTGGAGCAATTCATTCATGAGATATAGAAGGCGGAAAATCGTCAGATTTGGAGGAAAATGCATACAAGGCAAGACATCATTCTTATGGAAAGGAATTGCAAAAATAGGAGAAATTTTCCACTCAAATACGAAATGCAAAATAGGAAATGGGAGTACCAATAGATTCTGAAAGAATAAGTGGTGCGGGCCGAACACTTTACAATCTTTTCCCAGACCTTGCTAACGAAGTATCGACAGTGGACGGCCTTGTCAAGGAAGTGTGGTGGAATAGAAGACTGAGATTAGTATTCAGAGGCACACTATCAAGTAGGGGAGAGATACATCTGGACGAGCTAAAAGAAATGTTGAGAGGGGTTGATCACCCAGAGAGGGAGGCACAGGACGAGAAAGAGTGGATTAGGGGCACATCCACTGTAACACCCCGCAAAATTGAAAATTACAATTTTGCCCTCGCATGTTACGCACGTGTATTTTGTAACGTGTTTTCACTACGTATCTTGATTTCCGACTATTTATGCATTTTCCGTATTGATTTTATCCTATATATTTCAATCTTGATATTTTATGTGTTTTTTATGTATTTCTGATGCACGTATCGATTATGTGTTTCCACCGCTATATACAATATTTTCTATGTGTTTAAATTATTTATTTTATGTATTCAAATCTATTTTTATAAAACGGAAATTCTTTTTTTGTATTCTTACTTTTATGCGTATAATGCCCGTGTTTTCTACGTACGTAGCAATTACGTCGCGAAATATATAAAATTAGTAAATAGGTTTTCTTATGTTATTTTCGATTATATTTTAATAATTTTCCATTTAATAAAATCAATTTTCGTATTTCGGCGTTTTAGGTGCGATGCATGTGTTTGTTTTGGTGCGTGTATTTGAACGTATCCATTTTCAAAATAAATTTTTGGAGTGTGTGTATTTATTTTATTTGTGCATGATACATTTTAGAATTTTAAGTAAACTATTTTTACTTACATACAATAAGTATATAAATAGTATATATATAATAATTTATGCATGTTGGATTTTTGGTATAAGAACTATGGCATTAATTGTGTATATTTTGATCATGGTTGAGAGTGTGGAGGGCCCCACGGTGCTTGACTCAACCAGCAATGTTTCCCCCATCAAAGCCCACTGTTGCTTACTTTACCTACCACCTATATCTTATAGTCATTTTTCATATATATATATATATATATATATATATATATATATATTTGTATATATGGTTATATATATATTGCACACTTGTATTTGGAGTTTGGCTTGTTCTTGTGTTTGACCGGTTTTGGAAGTGAGGGGGGCCGTTTTGGGATAGGAAGGGTTAGAGGTTATAGGATTTGAAGATGTAGGAGTTAGGATGTGAAAGGTTGGGGGTTTTGGAAGTTAAGAAAATGAAGAGTTGGAGAATTAAGTAGAGTGATTTATTAGGTGGTTAATTTTACATTTTAAACTCTCACATTGACCTATAAATACACCCTTATTTCTCCTTCTCTTTTCACACCAAAAACAAAAAAATAAGAGAAAGAAAAAGAAAGAGAGTAAGAGTGTTCTTGTGCTTGGAGGAATTCTTGCTAGAGAAGAAGGAGCAAGGATTGCTTGGTTGGAGCTAGGAGCTAAAAGTAACATCTTCTTCTTTATTTGCAATCTTCATTAGAGGTGGGTGGTTTCTTACTTTCTAGTTGTAGAATATGCATGCTAAAAACTATAAATGAGTAGTATAAGTTAATGTTGATGTGAAAAATATAGATAAAATTCATGCTAGTATAATATGCTATGAATGAGAATAGTCTTGTTGTGATTAAATAAGTAATAGATACCATGCTAATTAAAAAGAAGAAATTTTTATACTATGAATCATGTTAGTATGCTTGCAATTTTTTACATGTTAAGTATATAAAAATTTATTGAAGAATGTCGTATTCAACCCATACCTTAGAATCTAATGACTAAGAATGAAGAAAGAAAACAAAATAAATAATTTTAGTGCCATGAAAGGTATTGACATATGTATTTTTGCCTTGTTATAATTGAAAATATAAACTATTGCATGAAAGAGGGTTTTTGTGAAATTCTCATGACTGAGAGACATGTTGGTATGTTACAAAATTATAATTTGTATAGGTAGGAACATAAACTAGTTTTCATGAACACTATTTTGTAAATTCAAGTTTTAAGAAAAATCCAAGCATATGTGTAAAATGAGAAGAGGAATTGTTTAAAGAAATGAAAATAGGGTTTTAATGAAATTAAAATTGTTGTTTACTGTTTTTTTAAAATTCATTCTCAGTCAAGAGAAAGTTTATTTCAAAATTCTAAAAAGATTGGATCTTTGGATAAACAAGTTTGTATGAAAAAGAACCAATTTCTGAACAGTTTAAACAAAAGTATATTAATACGATTTCTAAATAGAAAATACACTTGGACTTACTGGTTAGCCAGTGCAACACAGAGTACTGTTTGTAAGAGATCTTGGGTTTGAAACTTGATAGTCACATTTATTTTAATTCTTTTAAATAAAATCCCGAAACCGAGAGTCCCAATATGAACACTTCGGCATAGAAATTTGACGCCAGAGTCTAATGGGCTCACTGGCTAGCGGGATTGGATTTGGGCATTGGTTGTGTGTGTTCAGAGGTCATGGGTTCGAACCCAGAGCACCTTTTTGATTTTTTTGAGTCTTTACTTCATGTGTGGGAACTTTGACATAAACTATATTATTGATATAAAATGAAATGGGAAATTCTAAGAGATAATTATAAAGTTTTTTTTTTGTATATTTTGAAGTATAAAAAGAAATGGAATTTTGTGAATATAACTTTGTGGTGAAGAAAAGCAAAGCATTAATTTGTGAAGTGATTTTGAGGAGATTATACTTTTATTTTGTTTAAGAAATATTTTGAAGTGAATTGAGACGTTGTAAGAGCTTGGATTTGTCATGTGATAAAGTTGTGTTCTTGAAAGAAATTATTTGCTTATAAGACTATGGATGAATAACTAGATCATGATTAGTGTCAAGACTGAGAAATGATTACTTTGTAGATAAGTGTTAAGACAAGATATTGATCATTTGTAAATAAGTTGAAGATAAAAATATCTAAGTTTAAGACATGTTTATTGAAGGGTATGTGTACCCATGGATTCTTGTACATGAAAAAGTTGTGATTTAGAGTTAGTGAGACTTCGGGTATGGCGCTACTAAACTGAAAAGAGTTAAGATATATTTTGAGATATGGCCAAGGAGCTATCTCGTATTTTGTTGATTAAGTCTGGAAGGAGGTAAACTAATTCTAGGTATGGAATTTATTCATGTCTTGAACTTAAGAATTTGGCACATAAGTGAAGATATAGTAAACCTGGCAAACGTAAGTGGGGCACTCTATATAGTCGGCGGTGGATTCCGAGACTATAGACCCAGTCGGCGGTGGATTTCGGGACTGTGGTTGCTCCGTGGGAGACGGACTTTTATTTTTAAATTCGGGATTATGATGATTGATCAGCGGTGGTTTCCGAAATCATGAGTAGTCGGACGGATAGTTTGCCATACTCCAATGTATATACGTATACCGGGGCTAGAGGGGCACTTGCGGGATGATTCGCACGATGAGGGATCTGTTATAACAGTCAATGGTGGACTTCGGGACTGGGATCCATGTTCGTGGAATGATCTAAACCTTGTCTTATTACTGGATAGTTGTCATGGCGAGGGATCGAACCCTTTAATGTGGAGTACGTAGGTGCTTGCCCTCGGACCTATGTAGTATGAGATGCATAGAATCCGAACAAGTATGCATTAATGTCATCCTAGTATAAAATATCTGCATTAGGCATTAAGGCATGACATACACTTACATATTTAGAGTAGTCACATTTCTACACTTTATTTCATTCAAGTTTGTGATTTGTTAAAGTATTGAGATCATTATACTGTCTTCTGCATAGAGAGGATAGCCGTGTAAAATATTTTCGTCAATTGTAAGTAACTGACGTGCCCACAGCTTATTATGCAGGTAATGGACAATTTCATGAAGAAGTAAAGATGTTATGATGCTGTTGATTAATTACATTAATAAAGTTGTACAAGTTGTATATTATTTTCATTGTTGTAATTCATTTTATTTTCCACTGTGTACAAAATTGTAAAGAACTCTGTTGTATGATGAAAAGTTTTAATTTCCTTATAAAATTTACGAAGTGAAGTGTCACGCCTCGCTTCCCAAAAATATGGAATACGAGCACGTGACGAAGCCCAGCGAATGATTTTAACATCATCCATAAGCTGTAGGATCGACTCAGCATCGCAACAAGAATATAATAAAATATATATACAATCACGCATGCATAAATAATTTATTAAGCAACGGAAAACAATTGAAACACAATAATAATATCCAAATAGTTTTCAAGTCTGGATCAAAGATAAAACTCGAGAACGTAAGCCCGATACAAGTTTTAAGTAGCAAGAAATAAATAACACAAAGAAAACAAATAACTTAAGTATGTCCTTTCTCCAATTCAAGCCTAGAATCTCTGCTCACCATTCCAGCAGGCAACACGTCTCCAAAGTCTGTTTAATATAAATAAAAGGAGAAAATGGAGAAAACAAGATAAATGCCCTTAGTGCAAGTTAGGGCCACAAATAGTAAAAACGAGTACAAGAAATATGGAACAAAATTTTGGAATCAAGAATATAATAGGGATGCAATAAGTAGTGGGGATTCAAGAAACTAGCTAGTAAGAAGGATAACTCAAGTGATCAGGTTGGGTGACAAATACTAATAGTGGAGTAAGTGGTAAGTGAACATGTAAGGGTATCCAACATCAAGTGACAAGTATCAAGTACAAGTTTCAAGTAACAAGTCTCAAGTCTAGTGTCAAGTTGTCAAGTACAAGTATCAAGTCTCATGTATCATGTAGTCAAGTATCAAGTCTCAAGTAGGGCTATAAGTGTGTACAAGTGATAAGTTATTCTTAAGTCTAATGTTTAATTCTATATAGGTAGCACTTCATGCATCCATACTTTAATTACATAGTTGCTACATACAAACAGTTTCATTTAGGCCTAGTGGTGGATTTTAAAGGGCAGTGTACTCAGACATCAAGTATCAAGTAAGCACGGTTCATGAATACGAAAATAAAATAATAAGTTCGCGAAGCAAGTCCGTGAATACTAACAAGTTCAAGAACCATACAGTGGGTTCATGAATACAACAAGTTCATGAGCCAAGTAATGGCTCCATGAATACATCAAGGTGCAACAAGTTCATGAACCGAGTACTGGAAAACACAGGCCCCCTTCCGAGTATACTTACCTATACTGTCCACTACTATGGTCTTTCCCTTAAACCCCAGCTTATTAATTTTATTAATTTTTATCTAGAAAGCATGAAAGTGTGCGAAACAAGTCAATAAATCATAATTATGAACATGGAACAAGTTTGAGATATTTATATAGCATATGCAAGGGTCAACACGAATCAAAATATCAGGAACAACGAAAATCTCAAATCTGGACAGCACGACGTTGCTGTACCAAAACTGTGATTTCCGTTGCTACGAGATAGCAAATGTGTATCCGTCAGAAGATCTAGAAACTAGACTCCTTCCTAGTTCCAACGCATATAATTAAGGTACATAAAAGTTGTGGTAACATGTGTCAAAACAGAAAACTATACAGCATTTGTGTTCAGCCAGAATTAGTAAAACTGAGTTTATACATATGAAACATGGCTGAAACATCATTAATTAATTCTGAAAAAATTAGAGAATGTTCTCTACGGTGTCCAGAAATAGCATGCTAAATTTCAAGGCAACTACTTACTGGTAGCATAGTTAAAATAATTTGTAAACTAAAAAGGTGTAGCAGTTTTTGTGAATCTGCGACTACCGATACAGCAGCAGTAAAACTGCGATATCTCCTAAACCGTAACTCAGAATTCAAAAATCCTACATGCTATTGACAACTAGACATTTAGGGCTACATTTCATGTCCAGGGCTCAAGTTCAGATTTTGGTTTTATAGGGGTCGAAACAGCAAGTAAAGTCAAGAACAGCAGCAAGTTTGAATGTCTTTTATATATAAGTTGCATGATAATTAGTTATTATGAGTCTAAATTAATGTGTGATACAAATACGGATGTAGTGGTTATCAAATCAGCAAGCAACATCTATTTCTCAACTCAAGGAATGCAAGATCACCACATACATGATACAACACACATCTACATGTCTAGGATTTCTTAGTTTCATGTGCTCAAGTGACTAGAGTTCAACTAGTTTGTAAATATAACAACAAAAGGGTTGTGACTCTTAAGATTATGGAATCAACGATGAATAATTCAAGATCAAAAAATGATGAGACAAGAAGGAGTCACAACTACAACCTATTTGCGGTATTTTCAATTAAATGCTTGTACTAGGACAATAAATTGTACAAGGAGAATACTTGCCTTAGGGGAGTAGTCGACGAATCCGACGGAGGAATAACAGAAGCGGATCCCAGGCGACGAGCACGATCGGCACGGATCTCGATGATGATCAAGATCAAGATGAAGGTCAAGCGAATCCAACGGTCGAGATCGAACATCAATAAAACATATAAGAATTAGAAGGGTACCAAAAGAGTAACTATACCATGATTGACAATTGATAAAAAAAAACAGAAGTGAGTAGAAGACGAACGGGACGATCAAGGGCCGAGATCAAGTGTGATCGGTCGATCGGACGGCTGAGATCGAATATCAAGATCAAGGTCAAGATCACCAAGGCGATCGAACGGTCCAGATCAGAAGCTGATGATCATGATGATCATGATGAGATCGTGATGATCATGATGATCAAATGATTGGATGGTCCAGATCAGATCCATCAGATCATGATGATCAAGATGATCAAAGAAGATCACGATGATCGATAGCTCACAATCAACAAGTTCAAAACTCCATGAACATCCCATGGACTTTGGTTCTGGCTCGATGGTGGACGATGACTGGACGGATGCAGCACTGTGGTGGAACACGGTGGTGCTAGGTGGACAGGCCGGGAGGGTGTGCTGTTGTCGCTCGTTGGACGTTGCTGCTGTCTGGCTTCGGCTGAGAGCAGGAGGGAGGTCACGACACTGCTGGCATCATGACTGCAGGCGACAAGGGAAACACTGCGGCAGAGGAGCACAGCGATAGGGAGTCGCAGTCGGCCTCGGAGTGCACTGCCGAGGTGCAGAGGCTTGCTGTCGGGGTCTGCGTTGCTGCGGAGGTGCTGAGGTCGCGACGAGGTGGGTCGCGGCGGTGCGTCACAGGAGGGTGGCAGACGACGGAAGGGGGTGTTAGGGCGGAGGAGCATGGTGGGATGGGTTGCGGGAGTTCATCGGGGTAGGAAGGTGAAGAGGCGGTGGGTGGAGTTGGAGATGATGAACAGGTAATATGGGTTAAAATATATAGGTAGGGTTTAGGTTGGGGTGAAAACAGGGTTGGGTAGTTAGGATATCGGGTTGAGATGGGTTATTGGGTTTGGGAAGTGGATATTGGATATTAGGGTTTTAGTGTACTAGGCTTAATGGGTATTGGGTTAAGCGAAATATCCAATAGGAAAAATTAAATAATAAATAAAATGTAGGATTATATATCAAGATATATGTATTGTACTACCATATGAAAATTATTTGAAATCACTACAAATACAAAATTCAATTGAAATAGATTTTTAAATCAATAATCAAGATGATAATATTAATAACAACAATAATAAATTTGATATACATATCTGTTGCCGCTGATTTTGGTGTGGGGGCAAATAGATAGTATTTGTGGATTCTTAGGAAAACTGAATAGCAAACCTGGATGCCTGTTCTGTCGGAGTTTGACGATGGCTCCCGCCGTGCACCTGCAAAAAGTGCGAGACACCGGGGTTGTTCCCGGCGACGCACCCTCCGACACTCAAGTCAGTAATCAGGAAAGATTATGAAAGAGCGTGAAAACTGGAGAAAGTTTGATTACCTCTTAATGGAGATGGATGGGGGGGTATTTATAGGTGTCTTAGGGATTGGATTAGGAATGTAATCCCCGCGATCTGATAAGGAATATTCTCCTTGTAAACAGATTAGGAATGTAATCCCTAATTCCCAGTGGAGGGATAGGCATGAATCAGGGCCGTTGATTAGGATTTAATCAGAAACCCTAATTCTATCCCTCTGGATCGGGCTTTTTGCTGGTTGAAACCCGCACCCGATTGAGGTGGATCCGTTTGCGGGTTAGCGGGTTTTCAAGGAGGAGAACCAGTACCCGCTTTAGACCCATTGGTAGGTAAAATTACCGTTTTACCCCTGGGCATCAAGATTTGTGCCTGATTTGGACGGTTCTGATTAAACCCCATTTAGCCATATCACGAGCCCCCCACTCCCGAAGACTGAGCTTGATCAGCCTTTAAGGAGTAGTTTTACTGTTTTAATGGCTAGTGGAGTTGTACCGGAGCCCAAACGGAAGGCTTTGAATCTTGAAGGAGGTAGTGTGGTGATTTTTCAAGTGGATTGAACTCTGAGTCGCTCCTGAGCTCTCATGGTCGCATGGTGTTCTCGTAGGAATATTCCTTTAACTTTGCAAGGTGTCAATTCGTCGTTCGGGGGTCTTAGAAGATTGTTCTTGGCAATAATCGTTTGTTTGGGGATTAGAAAATGCTTCCCCACCTCTACAAGTGCTTTCCAAGAGTTCTTCCTTAATTTCCCAAATTTTTAATCATTTTTTCGTGATCTCTTGGTGGACAGTACGGCCCTTTTACCTTCGTTGTGTGGCCTACATGCTTGTTTCACACTTCCGACCCTTTCCAGCGCTCACTGCCCAGGAGGCCGAGGTCTGTAAGTGGTTCGGCACCTCTTTCCGAAGGGGAGAGGGACCTCGGCAAGGTTGTGAGTGCTGAGAGGGAGTTCGGCAAAGTCCGAGGTCCAATCTTTCCACGTAATAGGGTCGGTGCCAAGAGCGCTCGGCAGCTGGTGCCGAACCCCAATTTTTTCCCTGTGACGGGGTCGGTGTCAAGAGTGCTCTGCAGCTGGTGCCGAACCCCAATTTTGCCCCGTAACAGGGTCGGTGTCAAGAGCGCTCGGCAGCTGGTGTCGAACCCCGACTTTTCCCCGTAACTGGGTCGGTGTCAAGAGCGCTCGGCAGCTGGTGCCGAACCCCAATTTTTTCCCGTAACAGGGTCGGTGTCAAGAGCGCTCAGCAGCTGGTGTCGAACCCCAATTTTTCCCTGTAACAGGGTCGGTGTCAAGAGCGCTCGGCAGCTGGTGCCGAACCCCAATTTTTTTCTTGTAACGGGGTCGGTGTCAAGAGCGCTCGGCAGCTGGTGCCGAGGTCCAAGACTTGGCATTTTTGGCATAGTGTGCACTGTGGAGTTGGTGGCTTCTGCACAGCTGGTAGACGTGACAGTCATTAAATGTGATGGCTTCTGAACTTCTGACAGCTCTGACGGATGAGATGCTCATTTAATGCTGTGACCTCTGAGCTTCTGTCAGATGGGACAGTAATTAATGCGGTGTACGGCTTGGCGTGGCGCACAAGGCGACGATTGAGGTTGCTTTTGTCGTTTTGCGGGAATGGGCCAGTAGTACAGGCCCATTAACCTCGTTTTGCGCGTCGCTCTCTATAAAACCCCACCCCCCCTCTCTCATTTTTCACTTCTCTTTTCTTTTGCTCAGGCGATCTTTTGTGCTAAGCGAGTGTTTCCAGTGGTCGGCGTTCGTTTTCTGGTGAAGTTTCCGACAGCTAATCGTTTAAGGTAACTTATCCTTAGTTTACTTCATAAACTATGTCTCTTGCTTCTGTCTTCGAGTTGACCTCTTGGTTCGAGCCCTCCCTTGAAGTTGTCGAAGATCGTACTCCGACCAAGGGCAAGAAGGTGTTCGGCAAAGATTCGATTGTGGAGGATCCGAAGCATATGGGGGAGTTCGGAAGATTGCCGGGGCAGCTTACTGGGCTTCACAGAGTTCGGGAGCTTTCGGAGGATCAAGCCGAGCGGATTGTTCATGGTAGGGGGAGTTCCTTCGAGGAGAATGCGGCGAGGGAGACGACGGAGTCGGATGAGACGGTGTCGATCCTTCGCGAAGAGGACTTGGGAGTGATTCGGGACTGTTTCCAGATCCCGGATGAGTACGAGATCATGTTGTCGGGTCCTGGTGTTAGGGCCAACTCGCCGCTGCCAGTGACCATGTGTTGCTGGCCGGTCGACGCCTTCATCGCCGGGGCTCGGCTACCTCTCCATCCGTTCGCTGTTACTGTGCTGAGTTGGTTCGGGGTCAGCCCCATCCAACTCATGCCGAACGCATGGAGAGTGATAAACGGCTTCGTACTACACTGCCAAGCTGCGGGGATCAAGCCGGAGTTGAACGTGCTTCGGACACTCTATCGGCTACACCAAGGGAACAAGTCGGAGTACCGATACTATTTGGCTCCGAGGCACGGTGGCAGGCTCGTCATATGCCCCGACTCCATCAAGCACTGGCGTGAAAAGTTCTTGATAGTGCGGAGTCCGGAGGCCTGGCCGATCCCCTCCGGTTGGGTGGAAGGGGTGCCGAAGAGGGCGAGGGCGCTGCCCAAGCTTCGTCCTGAGGAAGAAGAGGCAGTCCGGACACTTCTCGATCGGCCGAAGTACGATTGGAAAGAGCTGACCGAGGATGTCCTGTTCAAGGGGGGGCTCTGCCGTGTAGATCCCAGTACGCGGCTTATTTTTTGCTTTGTTTTTCATATTTTATTTTGCATGAGTTCTGTTGTTCTGACGAACTTTGTTTTTAATGCAGAGGCGATGGACTACGACGCGGTGCTAGCTTTGAAGGCAGGCCTCGCCAGTAAGGCACCGAAGAAGCGCAAGAGGGTGGCCACCAAGTTGCCGACCCCAAAGACTCCGAGGGTCGTGGAGACGATCGAGGTGACGGAGACCCTCAGTAGCCCGGTCGTTGCTGGTGCAGGCGCCTCGGCATCAAATGCTGGGGGCAAGTTCCCCATCGCCGTAGCCCTGGGGATGACGACCCCCCCATTGTCGGTGGCGGCCGAGGAGCTCCTGACCGAGGTGCACAGGAGGATCCATATTCCGGACTGGCAAGTTCGGAAACATGATGGATTCCTTGGCAACTCCTTGGCCAGCATGCAGGCCGTCAAGCATCTGGCGATGCCGAAGGATCGCGCCGCCATGGAGGCCGGGCAGGAAGGTGACGACGTCATTGAGATCGCTCGTTCGGCCGTCTCGGTAAGCATTAGATTTTTGCCGTCGTTGAATTTTTTCAGTTGAAATTTTCCCAACTCTTTAAGTTCTTTTCTCCTTGTCGCAGATTGCCGTCCACTTCGGACACCTCACCGAGAGGTTAGTAGCTCTGGAGAAGGAGCTGAAGCAGGAGTCCGACCAGGCTCGGAAGGAGGCGGCTCGGATGGGGAACGAGCTCAACAAACTCACGGTCGGGTTCGAGGCGAAGTCGGCAAGGGTCGAGTACCTCGAGGTGCATGTCGCGAAGCTGGAGAGCGACCTTCTTCGTCAGAAGGAGGAGGCGACCAAGCAACTGGCCGAGGCTGAGGAGGCTAAGGCTGCGGCAGTGAAGGGGGTAGAGGACGTGACCCTGGCGAAGGCGCAAGGTTACCTCGCCCAAAACATGGCCAAAGCTTATGCCCAAGCCATTGCCCGGGTGACGAAGACGTACCCCGACGTGGACTGCTCGGGATGGAGACTATTCCCGGGACACGTTGAGGGCTTCGACCCCGAATCAGAGGGGGAAGAAGAAGAAGGGGAGGACGAACCCGAGATCGAAGTCGAAGTCACCGGTGAGGTCCCGAACACCGCGGTTACTCCGCTGGCGGTGGTGCCCCCTTCGGAGACGTTGACCCCGACCCCTTCTCGTCGCTCCGGGAAAGAGGTCGCACCTTGACCCCGTTACTTCTGTTCTTCTTTTTCTTTCTTTTTTTTGTTTTTGTAATGCCTAATCGCGGACTGGCCACCGCTGTTTTGAAATGAATGAAAAACTAATCTTTTTGGGTTCGACTCTGTGTCTTTCTGTCTTTTCTCGCCAATTCTTGAAAGTTTGAAAGTTTGTTTGAAAATTCTTGAAGTGTTGGAGTTCGGCAGTGCGCTTAAAAACTTGTTGTTTGTCTTGACTTCTTTTCACCTTGCGGTGGTAACTCAAGCTGTCGAGCCCATTCGCTCAGATGACAATGCTCGGGCCGAGGCTGGCTTATGGGCGATGAGGCTGTACTTGGCGAGGTGCCGGGAGCGGCTCTACAAAGTCGAGTTAGGACTGCTCCGAGCTGAAAGTGAGCGGAACCATCTTCAACTCATCCTAGGTCGGCGGGACATCGAGATCCGGCGTCTGGAGAGCAGGATCGCCGAGATGACCCCCTTAGGAGAGGACGAAGGTTCGTCAACCGCCTTTAGCAACGGGCTTCGGATCCAGTGCATTCGGCACAATTTGTCAAAAATAACAGCAGAAAGGGACGATCTGCTCTCTGAGATCCGCCACTTGCAAACTGTAGAGACGGAGCTTTGGATGGAGGGAGAGGGACTGACGGCCGAGGTGGCTAAATTGATGACTGAACGGAACGAGCTGACGGCCGAGGTCGACGCACTGAAGAGGGCTACGGTCGACAAGAGTATCGAAGTCACTCATCTTCGCTGTCTCATAGCCAGTCGCTCTGGCGTGCCGGACTCCGCAATACCCCCTCGCTTCGAGGTCGATGTAAAAGACAACTCTCTGAGGGAGCGGATTTCCGAGCTAGAGGCGGAGGTTGCTCGCCTGAAACCGCGCATGAGGCCAATCAACGTCAGGAGCACTTCGTGTACTCGCGCGGAGAGCGATCGAGGCATCACGTTCTATGAGCTTGCGACCCGTCAGCGCATCGGCCATCCTAGTCCGGGGGATGTGCAAAGTGCTGTGGCCATTTCTTCGAGCGGAGCACCCGTCGGAGCGGCTGCTAGGAGCGGTGCCGAGGACACGTCTCAATTTGCCGGATTGGGATCGAGCTCTGGAGATAAACGTCGCCGCCCTCGAGTGTCTTTGAAGCAGAACGCCCCGGTGCCACGGAAGCGCTGAAGACCTTGTTTTTGGGAGCTTTTGTATTTAGCCTAAGTGTAATAAGTCGGCATTGTAACTTTCGCTTTTGAACGCCTTGTAATCTTTGTTGTATGGAAGAGTCGCTTTGTACTGTGTCCCAATTATTAATAATATTTCTTTCTCAAACTCGCGTGCTTCTTGTAGCTCTGTGTAGTTGTTTCGTTTGTGACTGTGTTCGTCATGCCGAGGTCCCTGAGTTAGTCTTTTGCTCGTGTGCGGGTCGGCGACATGAGCGTTCGGCCGGTGGTGCCGAACTGCGCTTCGGTCGCCTAATCTTGCAAACTTGCGAGATGAGCCGAACCTCACTTAACAGTGAGCTCACGGGGCGCATTCGAGCCAGGTGTTGGACTCCGGACCTTTGTTAGAGTAGTTCAACGGTTGTGGGAGCAGTTCCGAATGGCGAACTACTTCTAGTTCGCTTAGGGGCGAACTTGCGAAGTAGAATCGAGCCAAGTGTTGGACTCCGAACCATCGTTAGAGTAGTTCAACGGTTGTGGGAGCAATTCCGAATGGCGAACTACTTTTAGTTCGCTTAGGAGCGAACTTGCGAAGTAGAATCGAGCAAAGTGTTGGACTCCGAACCATCGTTAGAGTAGTTCAACGGTTGTGGGAGTAATTTCGAATGGCGAACTACTTCTAGTTTGCTTAGGAGCGAACTTGTGAAGTAGAACCGAGCCAAGTGTTGGACTCCGAACCATCGTTAGAGTAGTTCAACGGTTGTGGGAGCAATTCCGAATGGCGAACTACTTTTAGTTCGCTTAGGAGCGAACTTGCGAAGTAGAATCGAGCCAAGTGTTGGACTCCGAACCATCGTTAGAGTAGTTCAACGATTGTGAGAGCAATTCCGAATGGCGAACTACTTCTAGTTCGCTTAGGGGCGAACTTGCGAAGTAGAATCGAGCCAAGTGTTGGACTCCGAACCATCGTTAGAGTAGTTCAACGGTTGTGGGAGCAATTCCGAATGGCGAACTACTTTTAGTTCGCTTAGGAGCGAACTTGCGAAGTAGAATCGAGCCAAGTGTTGGACTCCGAACCATCGTTAGAGTAGTTCAACGGTTGTGGGAGCAATTCCGAATGGCGAACTACTTTTAGTTCGCTTAGGAGCGAACTTGCGAAGTAGAATCGAGCCAAGTGTTGGACTCCGAACCATCGTTAGAGTAGTTCAACGGTTGTGGGAGCAATTCCGAATGGCGAACTACTTCTAGTTCACTTAGGGACGAACTTGCAAAGTAGAATCGAGCCAAGTGTTGGACTCCGAACCATCGTTAGATTTGTTCAACGGTTGTGGGAGCAATTCCGAATGGCGAACTACTTCTAGCTCGCTTAGGAGCGAACTTGCGAAGTAGAATGAGCCAAGTGTTAGACTCCGAACCATCGTTAGAGTAGTTCAACGGTTGTGGGAGCAATTCCGAATGGCGAACTACTTCTAGTTCGCTTAGGAGCGAACTTGCGAAGTAGAATCGAGCCAAGTGTTGGACTCCGAACCATAGTTAGAGTAGAGAGTAAAGGCAGAGAGTTGTAAACAGTTTTTATAAGTAAGATATGAAAAAGTTTTCTTTATTGACTAATGGTCGGTTGCTTCTAAGGTTGCGAGCCGTTATTACAAAAGAGAATAAAAGAAAAACAGTACAAGTAATAGGAGTGGAACGGTTCGACATCCCAACATACTTAGAGAGGCGTTGGTGCTTTCTCTTGGTATTTTATGAGATGGTCGGCATTCCAAGTCCTGGGGATCTCCCTACCTTCTTCTAGTCTGTATGTGCCGGGCCGAACCATTTTTGCAATCTTATAAGGTCCTTCCCAATTTGGGGCCAATTTGCTCTTCTGACCCGGGAACGAGATGGCTAACTTTCTGAGGACCAGGTCCCCTTCTTTGAGGTCCGTAGGGCGGGCTCTTTTGTTGTATGCCAACTCGATCCTTCTTCGGTAGCTTTGTTGACGGATGGCAGCTCTTTCTCGGATCTCATCTATCAGGTCTAGCTCCGCTCGGAGCTCTCTGGCATTTTACTCTTCTTCATAAGCTGTTAGACGAGGAGAGGGTATTCCGACTTCTAGGGGGATGACGGCCTCGGACCCATAGGTGAGATTAAATGGGCTCTCTCCTGTGGGGGTCCGCTTTGTGGTGCGGTAGTTCCATATCACGTTGGGAAGCTGATCGACCCACAAGCCTTTGGAACATTTATCCAATCTCTTCTTAATGCCGGAGAGGAGCTGTCGGTTAGCATTTTCGGCCTGACCGTTCGACTGGGGATGAGAAACGGAGGAGAACCGGTGTTGGATGGCAAGGTCTTCGCATAGAGCTCGGAAGGCAGCCCCGGTGAACTGGGTTCCGTTATCTGTTATCAGGACCCGAGGGACGCCGAATCGGCAGATCACGCTCTTCCAGAAGAATTGAACAACCTTGTTTTCGGTGATCATGGCTAAGGGCTCGGCCTCTATCCATTTTGAAAAATAGTCGATCGCCACGACTAGGAATTTGAACTGGCGGGGAGCTGGCGGGAAGGACCCTAGTAAATCCATCCCCTACATCGCAAAGGGGATTGGACTTGATAGGGAAGTGAGTGGAGCTTGTGGGAGGCGTCGGATGTCGAAGTATTTCTAGCAGGAGCCACATTGCCGAACGTGGCATTCGGCGTCTCGTAGGAGAGTGGGCCAGAAATATCCGTAATTCAACACTTTGCGGGCTAGAGCTCTGGACCCTGAATGTGCCCCGCCGATGCCCTCATGAAGTTCTTGCAGGGCGTAGTCGGCTTGCCCGGGGGAGAGGCATCTCAGGTACGGCCTGCCGTCTCCCTGTGTGAAAGAGCGTTTATATAGGATGCCTCCGATCAGTGTGTAACGCTCGGCTCGAGTTCTCACTCTTCGAGCCTCCTTGGGATCCTCGGGGAGGAGTCTGTCCCTTAAGAATTCGACGAGGGGTTTCATCCAGTTTTCCTCAAGCAGGACGGGCAGCGACTCTAAAGAGTCGGAAGTTTCATCCTCAATACTTGGTCTCAGAAGAACCTCGATCAAGACGGTCTGTTCGAGACCTTGTAGAGAGGAGGAGGCTAGTTTGGAGAGGGCGTCGGCCTGAGCATTTTCTTCTTGGGGTATTCGTTGGATGAGGGCTTCTTCAAACAGTGCCATGAGGCTCCTGACCTTAGCTAAGTATTTGACCATCCTGTCATCACGTGCTTCATACTCGCCGAGGACCTGATTTACAACCAGCTGAGAGTCGCTGAAGATCCGGAGGCGTTGCGCCCCTGCATTTCGAGCCATTCCAAGGCTGGCTATGAGTGCCTCGTATTCTGCTTCATTGTTCGAGGCTTTGAAGTTTATACAGAGGGAGTATTGGAGGATGAAGTCATCTAGGCCTGCCAGTATGACCCCAGCTCCGCTTCCCTCGTTACAGGAGGATCCGTCCACATAGACTGACCAGACCGGTGGCCCCTTCGTTGCTTGGCTAAACTCGGAGATGGTACTTTCAACTATGAATTCTGCCAGGGCCTGAGCCTTGATCGCGGTCCGAGGCTGATAGGTTATATCATGCTGGCTCAGCTCGATTGACCACTTCATAAGGCGACCCGAGGTCTCTGGCTTGTGGAGGACCTGCTTTAGCGGTTGGTCGGTAAGTTCGACCACCGAATGGGACTGAAAATACGGGCGGAGCTTCCTCGCGGCCTTCACCAGGGCATAAGCCATCTTTTCTATTCTCGGATAGCGGAGCTCGGCATCCCGAAGTACCTTGCTCACATAGTAGATGGGCTTTTGAGCCCGGTCTTCTTCCCTTACTAAAACGACACTGAGGGTCTGCTCGGAGGCTACCAGGTAGAGGTAGAGGGGTTCGCCAGGGATTGGTTTGCTGAGGAGGGGAGGATTGATGAGGTAAGCCTTGAGTTGGTCGAAGGACTCCTGTTGATGTTGACCCCATTCAAAACCTTTAGCCCCCCTGAGGGCTTTGAAGAAGGGGAGACATTTCTCCCCGGACTTCGAGAGGAAGCACCCTACGGCGGCTATGCGGCCTGTTAACCTCTGAACTTCCTTAACATTCTTGGGAGGGGCCATGTCTAGTATGGCCTTGATCTTCTCAGGGTTTGCTTCAATTCCTCGTTGGCTGACCATGAAGCAGAGGAACTTTCCTGACGAGACACCGAATGCACACTTGTTCGGATTGAGTCTCATGTTATGCTTTCTCAGAACATCAAACGCTTCCTGGAGGTCGGTAAACTTCATTTTGAGGTGATAGGCGGAAGGGACGGCTTCAAGGGCAACTAGGCCGGGCCGACCTAGAATGACATTGTAGGCTGCGGGGACATCTACGACCATGAAGTCCATCGACTCCGTTCGGGTTGTAGGAGTTTTGCCAGCAGTTGCGTCGAGGGTGATCACCCCTTCAATAGTCACTGGCATTCCCGTGAACCTATGGAGCGTGTAGCCGGCGGGCTTGAGTCTGTCTCGGGAGAGCTTTAGGCCTTTAAAAGCGGCGAGGAAGAGGATGTTAACTGAGCTGCCATTGTCCACTAGGATCCTCTCCACTTTGAAGTTCACCATGTGGAGGCTGATGACGAGTGCGTCACAATGAGGGGTGCGGACACCTTCAAGATCTTCGTCTGAGAATGTAACGGGCACTCTGAGGCCTTTGGGAGGAGGGGTGGCACAGACCGAATTGACTTCTCTTATAAATGCCTTTCAAGAGGAGTTTGAGGAGCCCCCCATTGGGCCCCCATGGATGAGGTGTAGGACACGCTCCTCTTCGAAGTCGGGCGTTTCTTCGCGTTCCGGACGCTTATTAGCTCCCTGAGGCGGGGGAGGAAGGTCGGCTCGGTCCTTTCTCACGAACCTGGTCAGCTGTCCCCTCTGGATGAGGGCTTATATCTCATTCTTCAAGGCCCGACAATCATTTGTGTCGTGGCCGTGGTCCCGGTGATAACGGCACCACTTCTCTTTATTCCGTTTCTTGGCGGGGGTGTTCATCCTCGGAGCAGGGGGTATGACCCCTTCCTTCTCAACTTCCATCAAAATGGTAGAGATGTTGGTGGTGAGAGGAGTAAATTTCTCGAATCTGGGGGGAGGTCGGCGCTGGCCGGCATTATCCTTCTGGAGCTTCTTTGCTCCTTCTTCTGTTCCCTTTCTCTTAAACCCGGAGGAAGACCCCTCCAAGTTGGGACGGTGTTCGGCTTCTTCGGCCCGAATATACTTTTCACTTCGGAGGAGGAGATCAGAGAAGTTCTGTGGGGGCTTCTTGGCGAGGGAGGAGCGGAGTCTGGAGTTGAGGACATTGGATTGAAATGCTGCTGCAGCGACCGACTGGTCGAGGGATGCTATGGACCTGGCTTCAGCTGTGAACCTCTTCACATAGTCTCTCAACTTCTCACCCTTCTTCTGGTGGAGGTACAGTAGCGAGATGCTGGTCTTCTCAGTTCTACGGCTACTTACAAAATGGGTGACAAAGAGGGTCTCGAATTGCTCGAAGGAGAATATTGAGGATGGGGCAAGGCGTGAGTACCATTCTCGAGCTGGACCCTTGAGAGTTGCGGGGAAGGTTTTACAGAGGAGAGCATCGGAGGCTTGATGGATGAGCATTAGGGTCTTAAAACTCTCGACGTGATCGACGGGGTCAGTCTCCCCAGAGTAGGTCTCAAATTGAGGAGGCTTGAAGCCGATTGGTACGGGTGCATCCATTATGGTTCGGGAAAAAGGAGGTCTGCTAGGACGAAGGGCCCTTCCTCTAAGCTCTTCTTCTTGGTCTAACTGACCCAAGCACCTCTCCATCTCATGGAGACGGCGGTATACAGCATCATCCCTTCGTCGATAATCAGGCGAGCCTCTAGACTCATCTTCGTACGAGGGAGAGCGGGGGCTACGACGACGGTAGCTCCTGGAGCGGCGAGGACTTTGCACATGCCGGGAGTTGCTGGGAGCTGGAGGAAGAGATAGGGACCGTCGGCGAGGGCTTCAGACTGGAGGAGGAGAGGGAATCCTCGGAGCATTGGTGTTATTGGGACGGAGGTTGAGAGCTTGTAGGACGGTTGCTTGGAACTGCTGGAACTCTGCACGGATGATGGGTGCCTCATTGTTCCTAGGGTGTTGCCGACCGGCAGGAGAATGCGGTCTCCTTCTGCGATGTTCGGGGGATTCTCTCCGCTCCCTCCTGATCGGGGACCTTCTGTAGTCTCGGCGGTGGGGGCTTTGCTCATCCGGACGCTGTTGGTGGGAGGCCCCCTCTCGGACCCGCTTCTCATCCAGATGGTGGCGAAGATCCACATCTTTCGGCCGATTGGGGACTTTTTGTTGGAAGTCAGAAGCTTGGGGATTATGGGAAGCCATAGAATCCGAAGAGGTATTGTGGATTGAGATATGGTCCTGGTGGAAAGGTTGTTTCTGAGGGTTAGGACCCTTAGGAGGTGGCTGATTCGGAGGAGGAGAAAGGTCCTATTGGAGTGGGTCTTCCGCTGGAGGAGGAAGTTGCCCCTACTGTTGGGTAGGTTGGATGGGAATTTCTTGCTGCTAATCGGGGTTGGGTCCTCGGTTGGACCCTCTGGATCTGACTTTCCTAGGAGGCATGGCCGGAGAGGATCTGACCAACGGGAAGAGGGGAGGCTGCTATTCGTATGTTTCCCACAGACGGCGCCAATCTGTTGCCGCTGATTTTGGTGTGGGGGCAAACAGATAGTATTTGTGAATTCTTAGGAAAACTGAATAGCAAACCTGGATGCCTGTTCCGTCGAAGTTTGACGATGGCTCCCGCCGTGCACCTGCAAAAGTGCGAGACACCGGGGTTGTTCTCGGCGACGCACCCTCCGACGCTTAAGTCAGTAATCAGGGAAGATTATGAAAGAGCGTGAAAACTGGAGAAAGTTTGATTACCTCTTAATGGAGATGGATGGGGGGTATTTATAGGCGTCTTAGGGATTGGATTAGGAATGTAATCCCCGCGATCTGATAAGGAATATTCTCCTTGTAAACAGATTAGGAATGTAATCCCTAATTTCCAGTGGAGGGATAGGCATGAATCAGGGCCGTTGATTAGGATTTAATCAGAAACCCTAATTATATCCCTCTGGATCGGGATTTTTGCAGGTTGAAACCCGCACCCGATTGAGGTGGATCCGTTTGCGGGTTAGCGGGTTTTCGAGGAGGAGAACCAGTACCCGCTTCAGACCCATTGGTAGGTAAAATTACCGTTTTACCCCTGGTCATCAAGATTCGTGCCTGATTTGGACGGTTTCGATTAAACCCCATTTTTAGCCATACCAATATCAAAATGAGATTTGCGATAAACAAGTTTATTAAAATCTAAATAGTAGTAAAATAAGATACAAATAGTCGATCACTTAGAAAATAAACATTTAAGTTAGAATATACTACTATTCGAAGAAAATACAACTTCCAGTTCGAAAAGGTTTTAAATAGAAGGCACAGTTCGAGTTTAAAATAATACCGAATTTATATTAAACCAAAATACGAAAAATATTCAGAAAATACATATTTAGAGCAACAGGAGTTACAAATTCTACCCACCTTACAACAAAATTTCGTCCTCAAAATTTGCATAGGCGGTACATAGGAGAAGGCAAAAGCAACCTTGGGGGAATAACAAAACAGAGAATTTAAAGGGGAAGGAACATGGCAGTGGCAACACCAGAATAAGAAGGAAGAAGATGGACAAGAAGGATGTCAAATAGAATGCATGAAAGAGAATGGACAGTAACAAAAGGAACGAAATAACACATGATAACAAATAATATAGGGAGTAGGCAGAACTGGAGTCAAGGGAATAAATGACAGGGAAGAATTGAATCAAACAAATGAGTGCACGATGGCAAAAATGGGATGCAAGAAAGAAGTAACCGGTATCAAAATGAAGAAGAAACAACACAAGACTTGCAAGATAACAAAGTAAAGAGATGAAGAAATAGATAGAGCTAGAATCGAAGAAATGATGGACAAGGAAGAGTTGAACCATGAAAGAGTCAACAGATGAGGGCAAATGCAAGAGATCGGTGATAGCAAACAATGCAAGGAAGGAGAAGCAACAATAGGTTTCTGGGACTTGTGGGTCATGGGCCCACCACGCTTCCGCTGCGACACTCTCATGGTGACGTTCCAAGCTCCAGACATGTCGTTGTAGACCACGTGATACCAAGCAACGATCCGAACAGGAAGAAAAGAATGGGGCATCAAAATCAAAGAGAATATAGGTAGGGGAATTTGGGTTGGGCTCGAGTGAGATACTAATAAATATTTCAATCAAAGGAAAATAAAATTGGGTTTTAGATGAGGGCTTTAATTTAAATAATCAGGTGAAAACTAATGAGCGTTAACAAAAATAATATTAATAATACAAAAATCAACACATATTAATAATAAAATAATAATAACAAAATTAATAAAAATAATAATAACAGTAATAATCATCATAGTCATACTGGTAAAATAATAATAATAATAATAATAATAATAATAATAATATTAACAAAACCGGTAAGGATAATAATGCAAGACAAAATATAATTTGGGGTTCATCATTTTTGTGAAAGTAATTCAATATTAACAACAATAATAAAATAGTAAAAAAATATTACAATAATAATAATAATAGTAATAGTAATAACAATAATAATAATAATACTAATAATAAAAAGGAAAACAATAATAATAATAGTAGAAATCCTTTGATGTGGGTTCGCCTCATTTATATTCATCTGTAGACTTGCCTGCTCGACATCAAGTTGCAGGTTTGCCTCCACGACATCAGGTTGCAGGTTGCCATCTGGATATTCGGTTGCACATTTTGCCTCCCCAATATCCAGTTGCAATTTATCTCTATTGACATCTAGTTGCATGTTTGCCATCTCAACATCCAGTTGCAACAAAACGATGAACGAGATGATGCTATCTCCCACATGTACTTAGATATTGATTGCTCAATTTAAGTGAAGTTACGTTTTGAAATTAGTGATATTAAAATACACAGTCATTCGAACTAACAAAATTTTTGTTTTAGAAAACAATTTTATAGAAGATCCAAAATATAACAAATAATAATCGAAATACACAAAATATTCCAAAAATATACATATATAAAGAAAATATAGGCAAGAGAAGAATGAATTTTATACTTAATAAAGAGTCAGCAAAGGGGGACGACTACAAGGGACGAAAGAAAATAAGAAATCAAATAATTGAATATGAAGGAAGATGAACGAGGGAGCACAAGCAGAATTCGAAGAGAATATGGCAGGGAAGGAATAACTAGCATGATACTCAAAATGAGTCAACAAATGAAGATGAATGAAAGGCACGAAAAGCAGTGAATGACACGCAAGTTGAAATAAGAAGAGATCAACGAGGCAAGCAAAAAATAAGAGATTGATTGTACCGGAATCAAAAGAATATGGGTACGGAAAGAATAAATTTGTACCCAATAAGGGATCAACAAATCAGGATGACTGTAAGAGATGGAAGGAAGCAATGAGTCAGAGAATTGAATATGAAGGGATCAAAATGAATGGGATAAGACTAGTGTCCAGATCGAGTTGATTATCAAATTATTCAAGTGATTGCATGACCCGTTTAATGTTGAGTTAATCTTGACTGAGTCAAGCATGTCTAATGTATTAGTCAAACTAACACATTAGTCAAACCTGAGCTCTGATACCACTAAAAACCTTGTCACGCCCCGTTTCCCAAAAACATGGAATACGAGCATGTGACGAAGCCCAGCGAATGATTTTAACATCATCCATAAGCTGTAGGATCGACTCAGCATCGCAACAAATATAATAAAATATATATAGAACCACACATGCATGAATAATTTATTAAGCAACGAAAAACAATTGAAACACAATAATAATATCCAAATAGTTTTCAAGTCTGGATTAAAGATAAAACTCGGGAACATAAGCCTGATACAAGTTTTAAGTAGCAAGAAATAAATAACACAAGAAAACAAATAATTTAAGTATGTTCTTTCTCCAATTGAGGCCTAGAATCTCTGCAGTTTTGTGTATTAGGCTTAATGGGTATTAGGTAGAGGGAAATATCCAATAGGGAAAATTAAATAATAAATAAAATATATGATTATATATCAAGATATATGTATTGTACCACCATATGAAAATTATTTGAAATCACTACAAATACAAAATTCAATTGAAATAGATTTTTAAATCAACAATCAAGATGATAATAATAATAACAACAATAATCATTTTGATATACATATCAAAATTGAGATTTGCGATAAACAAGTTTATTAAAATCTAATTAGTAATAAAATAAGATACAAATGGTCGATCACTTAAAAAATAAACATTTAAGTTAGAATATACTACTATTCGAAGAAAATAGAACTTCCGGTTCGAAAAGATTTTAAATAGAAGGCACAATTCGAGTTTAAAATAATACCAAATTTATATTAAACCAAAATACGAAAAATTCAGAAAATACATATTTAGAGAAACAGGGGTTACATGAAGTGTAAAGATCCTGTGGAATCTCGAATTCGGTCTTATTTGGAATTCGGGGCATTACATCCATGACGTTTACCATTGCGTCCATGTACGGCCTATTGAACGACGGGGGGGTTAGAAACCATCAGGCCTCTATTATTTGGAAGTCACAAGTACCAAATAAAGTCCAAGCATTCTTATGGCTGGTTCTCAACAATGCTATTTTGACCAAGACCAATATGAGGAAACATAATCTCCTGATAGATGTAACATGTCAACATTGTAACTTGGAAGTAGAGGACACTAACCATATCTTCATCCGCTGCCCAAGAGCCACTCTTACCTGGGAAGTTATAGGATTGGGATTTCATTCAGTAGAGACTTCTAAGGGTATAGAGGACTTATGGGGTAGTTGGAGAAATGTTAATATAAGGAGAGAACATAGGACATTGTGGGATATCACGACTGGGGCTATTTTGTGGTCTATCTGGCTGGATAGAAATTACTTATGATTTCGTAATATTAAATGTACTTTTCATATATTATTGCACAAGATAGTGGTCCTAAGAAATGATTGGACAGGTCATACAGGCTCCAACAAGAGAATCCGATTCAAGGGGGCAGAGTGTCCGGCTTGGACATGGAAGCAATTATCTCCTTACTTGTCTTTTTGGGGTGGATTGTAGAGGAGGTCTCTGTGAACCGGGCTTTTTGTGTTTTGAAATGTTGTTGTTTGTTCCGTAGTGCACGGTACTTATCTTCATCATAGGTGTTATGTTGTAATAGAATATTTGTTTTTGGTGCCGATGTGCACAGTACTTTGTATGAGTTGTAGTAGGGCTATTTTGTGATTTCGTTAATCTTTCATTAATGAGATCGGTGACCTTGGTCACTTTTATTTCAAAAAAAAAAAAAAATCCAAAAGAAGAAATGGAAATTAAACTTTCATCTGTGAAACATATATTGGACATTGATTTATATATTACACATGAAACAACTCTTCTACAATAGCTTTTCTAATGTTACCCATAAGCACTCCTCATGTACAGAGACACTTTTGCATTGCCCTCATCCTTAACAAATCTATCTATTTCTCCATTATAAAAAGGCTAAATTTAAAATTAAAAAAACCCACTGAACTTTCGGCCATTTAAAAAAACCGCACTAAGTTATTTATTTTATTTAAAAAACCGCACAAAACTTTAGTTTAAAAAAACACACACTGATAGAATTAGAGTTAGGGTTAGGGTTAGGGATAGTTCAGGGGGATTTATTTAAACACAAATGAAAAATGAAAGTGGTTTTTTTAAACACAAATGAAAGATGAAAGTGATTTTTTTAAATTTAGCCTAACGGTAACCTAACTCCGTTAAAGTGAGTTTTTTTTAAACTAAAGTTTTGTGCGGTTTTTAAAGAAAAAACTTAGTGCGGTTTTTTTATAAATGGTCCAAAATTCAGTGAGGTTTTTTAAATATAGCCTTATAAAAATAAGAATATATCTGTCGAGAGCATATCTGAACCACACATCTAATTCTTATTATATTTTAGATTTGATATGGGCTATACAAATCTCTCAAATATTTAAGATCTGAAATACACATTTTATTGTTAGATCTAATCATGATCATACAAATTCCTCAAATATATTCAATGATACCCACTCAAACCCTTCTCTCCCTCTGCTCTCTTTCTTTCTCTAAACCCGTCACCCCAAAGAACCTCAACCCAATCGCTTCACCAATTCCCAAATCCCGCCTTCTCCTTCATGATCTTCCTCCTCCCTCCAACTACTCCGTCGAGATCCACAAAACCCTCTACCGCATCCCTCATCGCCCTCCAGTTCCTCGACCGCCTCCTCATGTACTCCCTCGCCATTGTCGACATCATCTACTCCTTATCCAAAGTTGACGTCATCATCATGGCGAAGCCCACCTACAGTGCCTACTACGTCAAGGACTTGGCCGCCGATTCCCTCAGTTGCAACCTCCTCGTCCACTACCGCCACTCTTGCCTCATCCCCGTCACCTCCTCAAAGATCCCCGCTTTGTACTTTTTTCGCCTTCTTTCTCTATTCTATCAATGTCGATTTATGAAATCCTAGATTGATAATTGAGAAGATCCTGGCGGATTGGAATCATATGCAGATGTCTGTACACATTTACACTGAAGTTTGACATCTTGAATGTGGAATGCATGAAAGATGTAATTAAAATAATTCTTGGCTATGAATGTGCAATGTATGTGGTCAAAGCAAGGGACAAATTTTTTGACTTTTATGTCAGTTAAGAGTTACTGTAGTTAATCATATTTACATTTCCTAATTTAGTTATATTAACCATTTGATATCCTTTCATTGATAAATACTGCATAATTTACTATTCTTCATTTCAGACATGTCACACATTCAAAAATTCAGTATGATACTTGTATCGAAGTATGTAACACAAATTTTGTTCTTATGTAGTTGAATATGTTGTTAGAGATTATAAGAGATAATAACAATAGAAAATAGGGTTAATATCCTAGACTATGGTGCTTGCAATATTTACCTTAGGTATCAGATTGGAATACCTAGACTACTATCACAAGTCAGTATTTATAGGATAAATACTGGTTTGGGTACTAAATTCTAAACCTACTCAACCCGCTGTCCGATATCCATACAATTAGTACGTGTAACACACGTGTTACCCATAGAATAATTATACATAATATTATTCATATAGTGAGAATATACCTATATATCCAACATATGTTATACTTGCATACATTTGTAAATTCTTCATCTGTAGTTAAAGAATATTATCAAGTTTTTCTCTATACAGTAGGACTTCAAATTATTTTGTTCTGCTTAACCTATAGAAAACTAAATTGTAAAAATCTTGGTCTGGTAATTCTCATTCAATTGAATGCAGTTTAGCTCTGAAATTGAATGTTTTAATTGACTCTTGTAAAGTGAGATTTGAAACACAGTTCTCTAATTTATTTGCAGAGGTATCAAGACATGAAAGATAAATTTGAAGCTTAGATTCTAATACAAAATTACTAAGGAACCAAGTACAAGAATTCCAGCACAACCTGCGAGTTCAACTATTTCCAATGACGGAGCTTCAACATCTGGAGTTGCACCCCTGACAGCATCTGGTGTGCTATTTGGATATGGTGTTCTAAATGGCAGACCTAGGAGTACTACATCTTCTGGTTTGCTTTCACAAATGTTATCGTCATTCAGTGCTGATGTGGCAAGGGAATATCTTGAAAAAGTAGAGGATCTTTTATTAGAGTTTGCTCAAGCTATCTCAATCGTAAAATCTGACATGTGTAACCAAAGCTTGCTTGGTTGACTCTTCCAAATATTCAATAGGATAGAACCTCCACTCCTTCTAAAGGTAATATTTCATTTTATAACTGCTATTCTTACAAGCCTTTTTGTGTACATGTTAGTTAAATGCCTCTTAACAAATGTAGATTCTTAAATGTATCAATCACTTGTCAACCGACCTGAACTGTTTGGAGAATCATCAGCATGCTGACGCAATTAAACATTTGATTCCAAACCTTAAGCTCTGTGAAGGGTCTCTTGAATCTCAAATACATAATGGAGTATCCATTTTCTCTGTTGATTAAAGTTTCAATAATTGAGTTCAATGTTTTTCACTAATTTGTTCTAGATTATATTACTGAAATCCAATGATTCCATGATTAGAGTTGTCATATGTCCTTAATTGCCCAACAACTAATATATCTTTTTGTTTTTATTTGTCATAGGTCCTTAATGCACTATTTAACCTTTGCAAAATCAACAAGAGGAGACAAGAACAAGCAGGTGAAAATTAGTCGAGTTCTTCCAGAAGTGCCCTGAGCAATATTTTGTAGATATATTAGAGCATTTCTTGAAGATGATAATGTACGTCAACTTTGATATCCTTTAATTCTTCTTTTTTATTTTTCTATTTTACAAATTGTCATGTTTCTGTGAGTTATTTCTAATTATCTTTATTAAATATATACATTGTAAATAGATGAATTTTGTAGCAATATTGAATCACAATAGTTCTTACTAAGTATATTTTCGTGCTCTCCCATTACATAATCATATAGAAACCAGGTTCATGTAATCAATTTGGTCTGTAGCATTTTGTTCATCTCAGTTAATATTTTGCGACTCTACTTCCACTAATGCATCCCCTACCCTGCATCTCTTAGTTTGATTTCATAGGTAAAATTAAATCCATGAACATATATAAATGTTGTTGCTGGTTTTGCTGTGGGAGCAAACAGATGTATTTGTGGATTCTTTTGGAAACAATAAAGGCAAACCTGTTGACTTTTACTGATGTTTGACTGTTTCTCGCCCGCTACCATTAACCTGCAAAAAGTTCGATACAGCGGGATGGATCCCGGCGACGAACCCTCCGATGCTTAAGTCAATAATCAGGAAGATTATGAAAGAGCGTTTATGTGGAAAAATATTGATTACCTCGTTATGGTGGGGGGAGAGCGGTATTTATAGTCGTCTTAAGAGATAGTTTAGAAATAATCATTTATCTCATGTCCCGGTGTTTTTGGATAAGATATAGAGTTTAAACTCGTTCCATGATAAGAGAGGCAGTTTAAACTGCCTCTTAGAGATAATCACGAATTTGAATTACTCTTAAAATATCTAGACTGGTTTGAAGCGAGTTGCCACCCATGCCCAATAGGACAGATCCATTTTCGGGCTACTGGGCTTTGTAAAGAGACCCAGATCCTATTTCAGACCCGTTTGTAGGTAAAATTACTGCTTTACCCCTAAGAGCTTTAAGATTCGTGCTCAGTTTGAATAGTCTCGATTTGATCCCATTTTTGCCATATCACAAGCCTCACACTCCCGAAGACTGAGTTTAACAGCCTTTGGGGAGTAGTTTTCTGATTTTATTGGAGTTCTTTAGAAGCTTCAGAATCGCACGCGGGGCTTAACAGCGTTCAATTGAGCCTGCCTTGTATTCAAATGTGTTGGTGGGATCTTCTAGATTTTCCATTCATTTTTCTAATTTTTAAATTATTTTTTGAATCATTTATTCAATTTTGCGAAGTAACAAACTATTTTTAAAAATTATTAATTAATCATTCTAATTAATAATTATTTTTCTAGGAGCTCAAAAATATTTTTCCCGAATTTATAATTATTTTTTAGAATATTTAATTAATTTTATAGAATTTTTAATTATTTTTCACAATTTTTAAATTATTAATTCGATTTAATAATAAAAATAAAAGAATTAATCAATTAAATACCGACGTAGCGCAATCTAGAGCATCGATCAAGTCATTGGCGCGATTTTTCGAACGATTAGACGGTTGATCTGGCGCTCGATGATGTGGCTTGATCTGTACGTTCTGATCGTGAGCGCGCATCGGGAGGGGGGCATTTCCCCATCTGTCACGCTCAGAGCCACGTTTGGTCAGAATATGGTTCTGAGCGACGTAGCTCAATCTGAGCCATTTGATCTTGATCAAGCGTGAATCTTGAGGCGATGTTTTTTCCCTCTTTCATGCTTGGAGCCACGTTTGCTCGGAATTTGATTCCAAGGGACGTGGCTCAATCTGAGCCGTTTAATCTTGATCAAGTGCAAATCTTGAGGCGATGTTTTTTCCTCTTTCACGTTCGGAGCCACCTTTGCTTGGAATTTGATAACGAGGGATATGGCTCAATCTGAGCCGTTTGATCTTGATCAAGCACGAATCTTGAGGCGATGTTTTGCCCCTCTTTCACGCTCGGAGCCACATTTTCTCGGAATTTGATTTCGAGGGACGTGGCTCAATCTGAGCCGTTTGATCTTGGCCAAGCGCGAATTTTGGGGCAATGTTTTTCCCCTATTTTCACGCTCGGGGCCACGTTTGCTCGAAATTTGGTTTCAAGGGACGTGGCTCAATCCGAGCCGTTTGATCTTGATCAAGTGCGAATTTTGGGGCATTGTTTTCCCCCATTTTTCATGCTCGGAGCCACGTTTGCTCGAAATTTGGTTCCAAGGGATGTGGCTCAATCTGAGCTGTTGGATCTTGATCGAGCGCAAATTTTGGGGTAATGTTTTTCCCCTATTTTCACGCTCAGGGCCACGTTTGCTCGGATGTTGGTTCCGAGGGCCATGGCAACACCCGAACCGTTTGATCTTGATCAGGCGTGAATATTCAGACGGAGTTTCCCGTTTCTGGTAGTTGACCGGTCAACAGGTCCGTTGGCGTTGCTTGAAATTCCACCTTTACGTATTCTATTGCTTAGTATTCGATGTTCTCTTGGGCTTTTTACTGGTCTTGGGGGCCCAAAGGTCTCAGAAGCCCAAGCGACGCCCCTCACTCACTATAAGTTTTCACCCCCACCCCATTCTCTTATACTCTCGAGAATTTTTTCTTTCGCTATTGGGTGGCTCAACTAGCGATCGCGGCCAAGCGTTTGATTTTCCGACAATATATTCCGACCGTAGTTGTCACATCAAAGTAAATATATATTCTCTTTTATATATTTTATGAGATTTCTAGGGTTTTTTTTGGGGAGTGAGACCTCCACCTCGGACCACGAAGGGGATCAGCCACTGGTAGTGGCTCCAACAATGGATAAGAGAAAGGGGGTGGTAGGATCGGTGACATCCGAGACGATAGTGGAGAAGGAGAGGCGAGCAGGGGCATTGGGCAGGCTTCCGGGCCCTTTGTTGAACCTTAAGGGAATCCGAGAATACTCTGATGACCTTCTAGCCAGGGTGGTGTACGGGATGTCAGCCTCGTATGAGGAGAGTAGGCCGAGGGAACACTCTGAATTTGACGACATCCCCTCCATGCTGATGGAGAAGGACTTGGTTCGGATTTGGAATAGTTTCATGATACCGAGGAACTCGGTCTTCTTCTCCCGGGTCCCGGTATTCGAGCCTGTTCGCCGACCTCTCCTAACACATGCATCTTCCCCTTCGATGTCTTCTATGCCGGTCTCCGTCTGCCTCTTTCACCGTTCGTGACCGAGGTGCTGCAGTGGTACGGTTTGAGCCCCGTCTAATATATGCTAAACATGTGGAGGCACGTCAACGGCTTCATCCTTCAATGCCAAGCGATAGGGGTCGTGCCTCAGCTCACCATTCACCGAAGGCTCTACCGTATCCATCGAAAGAGCAAGGTGGAGTACCGGTACCATTTATCACCACGCCGGGGTGTGAAGCTGATAGACAACCCCGACTCCATCAATTTTTGGAAGGAGAAGTATTACTTAATCTGAGATAGCGTGCCGTGGAGTATTCCCACGAGGTAGAGGGAGGAAGTGCCAAAGTGGGCAAAGGCTGAACCATTGTTGACTCCAGAGGAAGGGGAGGTCGTATCTAAACTCCTTGCTCATGAACCCTTGGGTTGGAAAGAGTTATCCAAGGAGGTCTTCTTTGGTCGGGGTTTCAGTCCGATCGACTGTAGTATGCTCCATATTTTTCTCTGTTTTTAGATTCAGTTTAACTCATTCACATGCCCATCTCCTCGTTTTTTCTTTCTACAGAGGCTCCGTACATGGATTTCAGGGCAATGCTATTCGACCAGGCGGGAGTAGCCAACAAGGCCTTGAACGGAAAAAAGATGAAGAGGACAACCTCGGGGCCATCGTTCGCCAAGACCACGAAGGCTACGGTGGTGACAACTCTGATGGTAAACTTAGAGCCTGCCCTTCCTGCCCCACCTGTCTCCCTGGCTCCGTCCGCTAGAGGACTCTCTTTTGGGGACATGCTAGTGCTTGAAGCCCCACCTCTCACAGCTGCGACGGAGGCGATCCTCACTAAAGAGCACAAGAAGCTCTTCATCCCCAACTGGCGTGTGATGAAGCATGATGGTTTCCTCGGGGACTCCTCCAGCTGTATGCAAGCGGTGAGTCACTTGCCAACCCCGAAGGATCATGCTGCGCTGAAGGCAGGTACGGCCGGCGACGATGCTCTCGATATTTTCAGTGCGACTATGGTAGTAAGCGAGCACTCGTTTCTTATGAATAAGAAAATTTTCTTGACTTTCACTTGGACATTTTTTTTATCCTCGTAGATCACCTGCCACTTCAGCCATATGTTGGAGCAATTTGCCGAGCAAGAGAAAAGCCTCTAGGTGGCTACCGATAGAAACTGGTCGGAGTGAGCCATGGCGGTGAAGATGTTCGAGGCTAGGAAGCAGTTGACTAAGTCTCAAGCGGCTCAGATTACTTTCCTCGAGGCCGCTCTGGCGAAGGTGAACGAGCAGGCTGCCGTGGAGAAGGAGAGGGCGGACAAGGAGAGGGAGAGAGCCAATAAGGAGAGGGAGTTGGCTGTGAAGGCCACTGAGGATGCTGCAAAGGAGAAGGAGGTGGTCGTGGAAGCAGCTGCAGAGGCGGTTAGGGCTGAAGCGAAGTTGCATTTGCGCTCGAACATGGAGCAGTCCTACGCTCGGGCGCTAAAGCATGTAGAGGAGCACGTCCCCGGCTTTGACGGCTCAGGGTACAACCTTAGTCTGCCATGGTGGAGGTACCGGTGGCGACCGAGGAAGATGGTCGCGAGGTTGTTGTTCCCCAAGAGGCGTCAACCGAGGTGGTCTGTTGACCTATTCCGTATCTTCTTCACTTTCCTTTTTAAGTTGTCTTCTTTTATTTTGAATACTTTTGTATTGATGCCTTATAGCGGACTAACCACCGCTTTTGTATCTTTACTCTAGTAATGAATTATGTTTGTGAGGAAGCATGACTTAGTTCTTGTGGCTTTTTGTTCAAATATAGAACCATCTTGTAGTTCTTATTTAAATTTAGCCTTGTCTTGTAGCTATACTTGAGCTTAGGGCCATCTAGTAGCTCTGTTTAGACTTGGAGTGATTTACGCTTCTCCCTTTGGTTAACTTCCCCAGGGTAGCGAGGTATCACATCTCCGCTCTAAGTTAGGCATTACCAAGTTGGGGTTTGCTCGGTCTCGGGAGATGCTTTTTAAAGCAGAGCGGGAGTTAGGTCATTTGAGGCTGACCTTGGCTCACCGAGATATCGAGATGAGGCATCTTGAAAAGAGAATTCACGAAGTGCCCCATGAAGGTGAGGAGACCTTCCCTTCGATGGCTATCAGCCAAGGCTTGAGGCTCAAATTCCTTCATCACTCTTTATTCGAAGCGAGATCTGAGAGGGACGAATTTAAGAACGTGGTGCTTAAGAAGAGTCTAGAGGCGACTCATCTTCGAAGGACTATCTTGGATGTCTCGCAGGGGGGTTGTACGAGCCGAGTGCCTCGTTTGAAGCTCGAAGTGACAGATGACTCTCTAAAAGAGCGGGTCGTTGAGTTAAAGGCAGAGAATCTTCGTCTGAAATAGTTTTCTGAGGGGAGCAACGTTAGAAGCACTTCTTATCCTCGAGATGAGTATGCCCAAGGAAGACCGTTCCACGAGTTAGCGCTTTGTTCGCCTCCTATTTTGCAAAATTCTGGGGATGCTCAAAGCACAGTGGTCGGCTCGTCGAGCAGGGCATCTGTTGGTGCGACAGCTAGGTCTATGGGTCCCGATGGGACCACTCAGCTCACAGGCTTGGAGATCTCTTCGGAGGCCACGAAGGAGCGGCACAATGCTCGTCATCCCCATGTATCTCTAAATAGAAGTGTACCACTTCCTAGGCGGAGTTAAGGTGAGATTTTGCAGTTTTATAGGAGTCCTTTGTCTTGAATAGGACTTGTATCTCCATCTTTGGCGGAATAAAATGTTTATAGTATGGTCTTGGAATAAGACTTGTATCCCGACTTTTAATAGAATAAGATATTTGTAGTATTCGAGCAAGGTTTTTGTTGATTCCATCTTTCAATCTTTTAATGATTCTCTTTCGCCTAATAACACTTGTAATAGAGTTCGTATTTTCTTTAAGTGTTTGCTAACACTTGTGTTTAAGAGAGTTCCAACAGTTGTGGAAGCAATTTCGAATGGTGAGATACTTCGCACTTGCTTGTTCGCAAGTAGCTAAAGTGGCATCTAACCATGTGTTGGACTCCAAACTTATCGTTTTAAGAGACTTTTCAATAGTTGTGAGAGCAATTTCGAATGGTGAGCTACTTTGCACTTGCTTATTCGCAAGTAGCTAAAGTGGCATTGAACCAAGTGTTCAACTCCAAACTTGTCGTTTTAAGATAGTTTTCAACAGTTGTAGGAGCAATTTCGAATGGTGAACTACTTCGCACTTGCTTGTTCGCAAGTAGTTAAAGTGGCATCGAAGTAAGTGTTGGACTCCAAACTTATCGTTTTAAGAGAGTTTTCAACAGTTGTGGGAGCAATTTCGAATGGTGAAGTACTTCGCACTTTCTTTTTCGCAAGTAGCTAAAGTGGCATCAAACCAAGTGTTGCACTCCGAACTTGTCGTTTTAAGAGTGTTTTCGTACTTAGGGTCTATGCTTTGGGGTAAGACAACCAAAACATTTAGAAAATAGGCTTTCTGAGAAAGTAAAATGCTTTTATTTAAAGAGAACTAAGTGGCTGCTTCTAAGTTGCTTGCCTTTATTACATTTGAAAAAATCAACTAAATAAGAAGAAAAATAAACTTCGAAATGCTCTAGGATTAGAAGTTGCTTGGAGCGGCGTTTAAACACCCTCTTGGTACTTCAACAAGTGTTCCGCATTCCATGTTTTTGGTACTCTCTTGCCCCCCAGGTTTTCAAGTTGATAAGCGCCAGGGTGAACAACTTTGGAGATCCTATACGACCCTTCCCAATTAGGAGATAGTTTCCCTTTCTTGCTCGGGAAAGAAATTGATAGTTTTCTAAGAACCATATCTCCTTCTTTGAGATTAGTGGGGCGGACTCTCTTGTTTTAGGAATGCTCGAACCTACGCCGATAGACGTCCTGACGGATGGAGGATCTTTCTCGAATCTCATCAATGAATTTCATCAATGAGATCCAAGTTGCCCCAAAGTTAGTTCGAATTTTGCTCTTCATTGAAGGCAATCAAGCAGGAAGAAGGTAGACCAACTTCCAGTGGGATGACGGCTTCGGAGCCGTAAGTAAGGTTGAAGGGAGATTCTCCTGTGGGGGTCCTCTTAGTAGTGCGGTAGCTCTAAAGCACATTAGGGACTTACTTGACCCATAATTCCTTGGTGGACTTGTCCAGTCTCTTCTTTAGGCCGGAGAGAATTTGCCGATTGGTGTTCTCATCTTGATCGTTTGATTGCGGGTGGGAAATTGAGGAGAATCGTTGCTGGATACCAAGGTCGGCGCAAAAATTGTGGAAGACTGCCCCCGTGAATTGGGTCCCATTGTCCGTTATTAAGACTCGAGGTATACCGAATCTGCAGATGATGTTCTTCCAAAGGAACCGTTGAACTCTGTTCTCAGTGATTTTCGCTAAACGCTCAGCTTCAATCCATTTGGAGAAGTAGTCGATTGCAACGACATTCTACTAACCCGATGCTGGAGGGAATGGCCCGAGCAAGTCCATCCCCCACATTGCGAAAGGGGTCGAACTGGATAAGGAGGACAGCTAGGCTTGTGGTAAGCGCCGAATTATAGAGAACTTTTGGCAGGGGGCGCATTAGCGAACGTGTTGTTAGGCGTCACTAAGGAGTGTAGGCCAGAAATAGCCATAATTTAAGATTTTGCGGGTGATAGATCTTGCTCCCAAATGAGCACCGCACATCCCTTCATGGGCCTCCTTTAGAGCGTACTGGGCCTCCTCTGGGGAGAGGCATCTCAAGTAGGGTCTGCCATCTACTTAATTGTAAGAGCGCTTGTATATAACCCTTTCGATGAGTGTCTATCGCTCGGCTCTGGTTCTGATTCTTCTAGACTCTTTAGGGTCTGAGGGAGGATTCCGTCTTTGAGAAACTTGAGCAGAGGCTTCATCCAATTCTCCCCTAGTGTGAGGGGCAGCATCTCCATCAGTTCAGAGCCCTCTTCCTCGATGCTGGGTTTCAAGAGGACTTCTATCAAGATGGTTCGTTCTAGCCCCTGGAAGGAAGAGGAGGCTAGCTTTGAGAGGGCATCTGCCTTCACATTTTCCTCTCGAGGGATTCGTTGGAGTTGTGCATCTTTGAAAGTAGCCAGCAGCTCTTTGACCTTGACCAAATATTTGACCATGTGATCATCCCGTGCCTCATACTCCCCCGATACCTGGTTCACTACCAGCTGTGAGTCACTGAATATTTTGATGCGCTGGGCCCCGACCTTGCGCGCCATACATAGACCGGCTATGAGAGCCTCATATTCCTCTTTGTTGTTTGATGCCCAAAAATTAATGCGAAGTGAGTACTGACGAACGAAGTTATCGGGACCAGTCAGGATGACCCCAGCCCCACTCCCATCAGTGCATGAGGACTCATCAACATACATGATCCAGAATGGGGATTCCTCTATTGCCTTGCTGGGGTCAGGAGTAGTGCTCTCTACTATAAATTCTGCCAGGACTTGTGCCTTGATAGCGGTTCTGGGCTGATAGTTGGTATCATGTTGGCTCAGCTCTATAGACCACTTCATAATCCACCCCAAAGTTTTAAGCATGTGGAGCACTTGCTTGAGTGACTGGTCGGTAAGAACGACCACTGAATAACGAACACTGAATGAGAATGGAAGTAGGGGCGGAGCTTTCGCGCTGCAATGACTAACGCATAGGCCATCTTTTCTACCTTTGGATAACGGGGTTCGGCGTCCCTGAGGACCTTACTCACATAGTAGATTGGCTTTTGCGTCTTATCTTCTTCTCTTACCAGAACGGCACTGAGGGTCTGTTCTGAGGTGGCGAGGTATATGTACAGGACTTTCCCGGGCTTTAGCTTGCTCAAGAGTGGGGGGTTGACCAGATAGACTTTGAGTTGATCGAAGGACTCCTGCTGTTGTTGCCCCTACTCGAAGCCTTTCGCCCTTCTAAGGGCCTTGAAGAACGGGAGACATTTTTCTCCTGACTTGGAGAGAAAATGCCCTATGGTTGCGAGGCGTCATGTGAGTCTTTGCACGTCTTTGACATTGGAAGGGGGAGCCATGTTCCATACGGCCTGAATCTTTTTCGGGTTGGCTTCTATGCCTCTTTGGCTAACCATGAACCCAAGGAATTTTCCGGATGAGACACCGAAGACACACTTATACAGGTTTAGTCTCATGTTGTGTCTCCGCAACACATCGAAGACCTCCTGAAGATTGGACACATAGTTCAATTTGCTGATGCTTTTTACCAACATGTCGTCCACATAGACCTCCATGTTCTGGCCGATCTGTTCTATAAAGACCTTGTTGACATGGCGCTGATAAGTTGCACCGGCATTCTTTAACCCGAAGGGCATGACCCGGTAGCAGGATAAGCCTTGGTCGGTTACGAACAAAGTTTTCGGAATATCAGGGGGGAACATCTTGATCTGGTTATACCCGGAGAAGGCGTCCATGAAACTTAAGAGTTCTTGATCGGAGGTTGCATCAATCAGAGCATCAATGCTTGGGAGTGGGAACGGATCTTTTGGACAAGCTTTGTTCAGATCTGTGAAATCAATACAAACCCTCCAACTCCCATTGGCCTTTTTGATCATCACAACGTTGGGTAGCCATTCGGGATAGTTGACCTCCTGTATGAACCGAGCATTCAAGAGTTTCTGTACTTCTTCTTTGATTGCCTGTTGGCGTTCTGGCGCGAAATTGCGTCGCTTTTGCTATACAGGTTTGGCCTCGGGAGCAACACTAAGGTGATGCATAAGAAGTTCTTCAGAGATTCCAGGCATGTCGGTCATAGTCCAAGCGAATAGGTCATGATTTCCCCTTATGCAATGGATAATGTCGGATTTGATGGGAGGGGGAAGGACCTTACTAATTTGAAATGTCCTGGTTGGATCTTCTTCTGAGAAGACTATTTCTTCCAACTCATCGAACGAATCTGAGATAGCTTGGCTACTCCCTTGAGGAAGCTCGAGGGCTTCAAGAGAGAGGACCGGCTCTCCTACCGAAGTCATGTAACATTTGCGAGCCGTCTCCTGGCTCCCTCTGACTTCTCTCACCTCAGCTGTGTTGGGGAATTCATCTTCATATGGTAGGTTGAGGGTACGACCTGAAGAGCAGCTAGGCCTGGTCAGCTTAGAATGACATTGTAAGCAGCCGTTACGTCTACCACCATGAAATCCATAGGTTTGGTTCGAGTGGTCGGGGCTTTGCCAGCGGTTACGTCGTGAGTTATAATTCCCTCGAGCGTCACTGGCACCCCGGAGAACCTGTGGAGAGTGTAGCCGGCGGGCTTGAGGCGATCCTTAGACAACTTGAGGCCCTGGAAGGCTTCTAGAAAAAGGATGTTAACCGAATTGCCATTGTCGACCAGGACTCGGCATAATTCGAAGTTGGCCATATGGAGTTTTATCACAAGAGCATCACAATGAGGCATTCGGAAGCCTTCCAAATCCTTGTCTGAAAAGGTAACAGGAACCCCAAGGCCCTTGGGGGCAGGATGATTCTGTACTGAGTTCACCTCTCGGACGAAGGCTTTTCGGGAGGAGTTCAAATCTCCCCCCATTGGGCCTCCGTGAATGAGGTGTAGGACAAATTCAGCTTCGGATTCTAGGGTCTCAGCAGGTCGCTCAGTTCGCTTATTAGCCCCTCAGGGAGGCGGAGGAGGATCTACCTTGTCCGTCCTTACGAACCCATAGAGTTGCCGCCTTTGAAATCTCGTCTTTGAGGGCCCGAAAGTCATATGTGTCGTGGCCATGATCCCTGTGGAAGCGGCACCATTTGTCCATGTTCCTTTTCTTGCCTGGTGTATTCATCTTCGGAGGTCGTGGGAGCAGTCCTTCTTTCCCAACCTCCATTAGGATGGCTGAAACACTAGCATTAAGTGGGGCAAACTTCTCAAAATGGGGAGGAGGGTGGCGCTGACCACCATTATCTTTCCGAAGCTTCTTAGCCCATTCTTCTTCTGCACCCTTCTGTTTGTTCCCGGACAAGGGGGTCTTTCTGATCAAGTGGGAGGAGGTCCTCCTCCGCCCTAATATATTTCTCGCTCCTCAGTAGAAGTTCCGAGAAGTCTCGAGGCGGCTTTTTAGCGAGAGATGCCTTCAAGTTGGCGTGGTTGATGTTGTGTCGGAATGCAGCAGAGGCTACCGACTGGTCTAGGGAGGCGATTGACCGGGCCTCGATGGTGAAGCGCTTGACATAGTCCCTTAACCGCTCGCCCTTCCTTTGATTGAGTGCCAGCAAAAATGTGCTTGTCTTTTCGGTGTGACGACAACTCACAAAATGGGTAAGGAAGAGCCCCTCAAACTGATCGAAGGAGAAGATGGAGGCAGGGGCGAGTCGGGAATACCATTCTTTCGCAGATCCCTTTAGCGTGGCCAGGAAGATTTTGCAAAGGAGCGCATCCGAAGCCTGGTGGATCATCATGAGAGTTTTGAAACTCTCGATGTGGTCAGCGGGGTCTAACTCCCCATTATATGACTCAAAGTGAGGGGTTTTGAAGTATTTCGGGACCGGGGCTTCCATGATGGTTCAGGAGAACGGAGGCCTGCTTGGGCAGAAATTCCTCGCCCGCTGTTCTTCTTCTCTGTCAAGTCTGCCAAGGCGCCTCTCCATCTCGTGGAGACGACGATAGACTGAGTCCTCCCTTCGGTCAAATCTTGCTGATCCTCTGGACTCATCCTCATGTGGAAGGGGACTGGGAGTGCGATGGCGATGGCAATGGTTTGGGGCAGGTTGAGGACTAGGCACCCGTTGATCGTGGTTAGGAATAACATTGAGGTCCCGCAGAATGGCTTCTTGGAAGTCCTGAAACTCTGCCCTCATGACAGGTGCCCCCCGATCTCGATCGTCCCTTGGGGTGGATCGACCGGTTGGGGTGCGGCTCCTCCTCTGACGGTGCGGGGGAGACTCCCTCCGCCTCCTGGGAGAGTTCGATCTCATGCGGTCTGGCCTACGGGGGGATCTGGTTCTAGGGGACCTAATCGCAGGAGCCCTTTGAGGTTCAGGGTGAGGGATTCCGTCATGGGTCCGCCTCCCATTCAATCGAGTCCAAAGGTCTATCCCCTGTTGCCAATTGACAATAACGTGTCAGGGATCCTTTGGCGTTGGAGGGCTGTGAGAGGTAATGGAGTCGGATGTGGGGTTATGGACCGAGACATGGTCGTGAAAAGGAAGTTGCCTTTGACGACTTCGACGGGAGCCCCCCGGGGCTGCCCTTGTGGAGCCTGCTGGGGGAGAGGTTGTTGAAGGAGAGGCTGTCCAGGCTGCGGTTGCTGAACTTGCTGGATGGGTTGAGGAAGGACGTCATGGAGTGGATGAGGAGAAGGAACGGGAGTGGCTCTGCAGCTGGAGGCCGCTGCCTTCCCTTTCTTCAGAGGCATAGCATGGGAACTAACTTCACTGATGCAGTAAGGTTGGATTGTTTTTTGTTTTCCACAGACGGCGCCAATTTGTTGCTGCTGGTTTTGGTGTGGGAGCAAACAGATGTATTTGTGGATTCTTTTGGAAACAATAAAGGCAAACCTGTTGACTATCACCGGTGTTTGACTGTTTCTCGCCCGCTGCCGTTAACCTGCAAAAAGTTCGATACACCGGGATGGATCCCAACGACGAACCCTCCGATGCTCAAGTCAGTAATCAGGAAAATTATGAAAGAGCGTTTATGTGGGAAAATATTGATTACCTCGTTATGGTGGGTGGAGAGGGGTATTTATAGTCGCCTTAAGAGACAATTTAGAGATAATCATTTATCTCTATGTCCCGGTATAAGATGTAGAGTTTAAACTCATTTCATGATAAGAGAGGCGGTTTAAACCGCCTCTTAGAGATAACCACGATCTTTAAATATCTGGGCTGGTTTGAAGCGGGTTGCCACCCACGCCCAATAGGACAGATCTATTTTTGGGCTACTGGGCTTTGTAGAGAGACCCAGTTCCTATTTCAGACCCGTCTGTAGGTGAAATTACCGCTTTACCCCTGAGAGCTTTAAGATTCGTGCTCGGTTTAAACGGTCTCGATTTAATCCCATTTTTTGCCATATCGATAAACAGTACTGTCCCCACTAATACCATGGGAGTCTTTCAAAAGGAAGCCAACACCAGCCACCTCTATCTCCCCTTCCCAAAAATTAATGAAGGAATCGAGCCACCAAAAATATTCATCTACATACAATGACCAATAAGTTATGCGATGATCAAGAAAAGAGAATAATTTTGTTGCACAATTAGTATTAAAATTAAAATTAAAAAAAACTACACATTTACAAACCTTTGCAGCATCTCCTGTTTTAAATCTTTGCTTGTCCCTAAGACTCATTTTCACTTTTTGCAACATTCTCAATATTAATAGGCAGAATTAGCACAATATCTAAAATGCAATATTATTTTCACACTTAAACTTCGACTTGCAAAAATAAAAGGAAAAAATAAAAGTACAGATTAATAATAATTTGTTACTACTTTGGTGAATATAATAAAGGGCAAAAACCAAAGTACCCCCTCAACGTTTAACATGAATACAAAATGTCCATATAACGTTTGAAAAAATACATTATACTCATTCCTCCGTTAACTTAATCCAACGGTTAAGTTAGAATTATTAAATTACGTTTCTACCCTTACCTTTTATAATTAAATCTTTCTTCTTTCTCCCTTTCTTCATTCATGATTGTGCTTCAGCCACTAAGATAAAGAAAATCCCCATATCTCCAGTGTGCGTAACCTTACTGCTATAATTGGATTCACAAGTCAGCTCGCTATCTGCAACCTCGGCAGAGCCTGGTTCAAGGTAGCAGGTTGACATTCCGACAACGTAACCAACCTCGTTTCCTGCAACTTCCACATTTCCATATATTGGAAGCAAAGTGCACAAGATCCTTCCATCCTAATTTGTATAAACACAAAATATTATATGCCTTTCAATTAGGAAAAGAATTGTTGAGTAATTGCACCTCAACTTTTTCGCATATTATAATTTGGTTTCAAAACTTTTAGTAGGAAACTTATCACAAACATAACAATTTAATTGCATGTAAAAGGCCCATTTCAAATATCTTTTGGTTAATTATAGAATACTTACCAAACAGTAGGAAATTTTAGCTTAGAAAATCAAAAGTTCAAATGAGTGAAAGCTAAATCACAAAGAGAAGTCATATTTGAATATGTTGTGAGAACTCTTATCACGAGCGCAGAATGTAAAATTAAATCTTTGTTGATTGCCATGCAACCCAGAGAGGCGATCTATGAATTCATACATAATCAATAACTTGTTATATTTAGATGAATATCAAATTAGAGTATTGTATTTTTTGACGACAATGTTCACTAGACCTAAGATAACTTTCAGTATTTTGAACATTGAGCAAGTTATCACAGTGATCGACTTTGTATTCAATCTGCATCGATCCACAATCCATCAAAAGAGATGCTCTAAATAACGGGCAGTAGGATACCAAGTTGGAACATATGAACAGGGGCTATCAAAAATGAGTTATACAGGAAGCTGAAATATAACAAATGAAGAAGAATCAATAAAGCGACAGGATCACTTCATTCTTCCCCCTAAACATGTTTTTATGATCTGGTTGTATAAATCTTGTAAAAGTTCTAACTGGAAGATTATAAAGCCTACGGTTTATTGCAATTTCGAGAGGTAGTTGAAGCCAAAAAGTATAGTTTGAACATATGCCATATCCAGATTAAGTTGAAATACACAATATGAAATATGTGGTAATCATTAATCTTATCAACGATCTAATACTCATTGCCAGTGAGACAATAATGCACGACATATGGACTATGCCGATGTCAAATCAACATATCACATACCTTGCAAATATGAAGAGGTGTTTCCCAGTAGAAGCATTTGATACCTTTCCAGAGTCAGTGACATCAACCATATAGATCTTGACTCCCACTCAACCCACTTAACGGAGTACTTCATGCTGCAATCAGGAATAAAGAAAGAGAAGAAAGAAGAAAGATTTAACTATGAAAGGATGAGGGTAGAAACGTACTTTAATAATTCTAACTTAACAGATGAGGTTAAGTTAACAGAGGAATTGGTATGATGTATATGTTCAAACGTTATATGGGCATTTTGTATTCAGGTTAAACGTTTATTGGGTACTTTAGTTTTTGCCCTATAATAAAGACAAACTCCTAATTAAATATGAACAATAGTTAAAAGCTAACCGGTGCATGGACTACAGTTTTATGGCAGCTACAATCTAGATGTATTACCGAAATAAAGTGTCTTTATTTAGCCGAAAAGAGAAAATAATTGTCCTCACAAGTAAGATCGACATCAAATGAGTATATAGGTATTCGGCTAATATTATTACATACCATAGTCAACTCTTTTGGTTTTTTTGAAGGAAAGCCAGCTCTTTTGTTCAATATGAAATTGCAGCAATAACTAAATACAACAGTGGGACATTACGTAGTCCATCAACAATCATTGAGATAAGCAAAGTAGCAAAGTTTGTCACTTTAATCAATCCATATTCATTAACATTCTTTTATCATCCTGTAAACAGTTTAGCCGATTAATACTATTTGCCATAAGTTAACATATTCATATAAGAGTATATATAGACATGTGTTGTGGATGGGAAGGACAACATGAAAATTTGAATTTTAATCTTGTGTTTCTATAATTCATTGCGGAAAAAAAGGTATTGAATATGTTTAGAAAAAGGAGGATCCAAAACATGCTAAGCACAATTTAATATAAAAATTCCTACACTGTAAGATCAATTTAGTATAAAAACTCATAAACATATAAATAAAAGAAATACATTAATATTGTTGAGCATTTTTGTAAATTTATTGAATAGTAGTGAAACGCTTGATTATCCTTCCATTGTAGGTGCAGTTACAAAACATAGTTAGTGAAAGGAGTCTCTAGATTTTACTCCTAGATTGGGTGAGAGGTCATAGTTGCTAGGGAAGGAAGCAAGATGGCTCATTGCTTAACAAATGAGGACTATGAAATGTAGCTTTTTGTATTTTAGTTTTTTTTTCTATTAAATTTTCTTACCCCAAGTGGGTTGTATAGTTGTTTACGTGGCAACAACCATGGATAGAGATTTTGGCCCTTCCATTTGTAAATGGAATTTTCTTTCAAAATGTTTCCATATTTTCAGTATAAATTTTTAAAAAAAACTAAATCCCAATTTTCTTTCAAAATATATCTTTAATTTCAAGGGATTAACTAAAAAAAGGAAAAATAGGTGGAAAAGTAAATTCAACCCTTGGTTGTAGATATTTTTTTACAACATATACTAAAAAAACATATTCCACGATTAATTTCTACAACTTTAAATTACTATTACATATAAAAAAATTACTTTCATGACATTAGTTTCTCTAAATAAAGTTATTTAGCATCCACAATTTACTCTACCGGCTTTCTACATAGAAAATGTTTGGATATCAATTGTGAGGGTCTATTTTCTTAATGTAAAAGCTATGGCTCACTGAAAAATAAATATAAATAAAAATAAAAGAGGGTCCGGGGGGGGGGGGGGGGGGGGGGGATCCAAGGACATTAATTGTATGTAACGAATAGATTGTAAACTTCCACTTATATTGGTTTTCTTAGAACTGATGGTGATTCGAAAAGAGATTTTGATTAGGTTTTGATGCTGACTTGATTAGAATTGTAGCTAATTGTGACGTATCTGAAACAATTGGAAGGAACGTCGTCTTCTTTTGCTTCTGGATTGCTGGTTATTGATATAATTTGAGATATTGTAGGAAATTGAACAATGTGTACGGAATTCGCTTGGAATTTCTGAATTTAGTTTATGGAGTGGTTGTAATGTGCCTAGATACAAAGAGGAAGAAGAAAGATGCAACTTTTGTAATAGAAAAAATTATTTATCTTTAAAAGAAACTAAAATTTGATTTAGTCTATCCAAAATTGGGGGGTTTTCCTTGATCAAAATTGAAAACTAGATGGATTTTTTTATATATAAATATTGTTGTAGTAATTAAAGGGAAGCAGCGAAAAAACATAAATAGATGTAAAGGAAAGGGATATACTTTGAATATATTGAAATTGGCAGCTTCTCTAATGAAATTGTCAAAAAAAAATTGGAACATAAGAGGGGAAGAAGAGATCAAAAAGTTAATGGAAGTGTAGAAATGTTTGGGTCATATTCAGAAGCTGGCACCTTCAACATAAATGTATATTATTTGCCTATTCTATGTGAAGTTAGGCAATAATATTATTGTGCTATGCTCTACTTTGATTACTTTTTTTTAATGTAGGAAAACTATGGATTCAGATTTATTATATTATATTTTTCATGATTTATTTTATGTTGTTGAACTCTACTAACACATTCCTATATTTGTGGGTGATTGCAGTTTGTCTGCATTGTTCATTGCTAGTCTTAATTATTTGTGGAATTGAACGCAATCCACAATATTCTGGCCATCATGTATTTTAACCACATATAATTAGTTCCCCTCTTTACCAGCTAGGTAAAAAAAATTCAATGTAGTATCTACACTTGTTATGAGTTAAATGTATCAGTTTGGAGTCTAAGAACCCATTGCTTTTTTTAGATGAATCTCATCAAATTGTATATAACTTAAGAAGCCACTTGAACCTATGGTGGGATTAGGTGCACCTCAATTTTTTCTTCAAAAGATAATCCTACTTGTAGATCTTCTAGATGGATCGGTTTATTGCCGGTCTTTTAATAGTTTCTTTTAATAGTTTCTAAAAAATGTTTTGCTTTGGATGTTTCAATTTTGACTTGTGATTCCACCTCAATTGGCTTATCTATTCATTCCACCAGTGTCCCATTAATTCCTACCAAATGGACAAGAAACTGGTGGATCAAATGCTGCTATGCGTCCATCCCATTTTCCCCATTCATCAACGCATTTCCCTCAACCATTAGGTCAAACTTTGCCCTCATCGCAACCGATGCCAATGCCATATATGCAAGCAAGTAGGCCAGCTACAAATGGGTTGCTGCAACCACCACTAAATGCATCAATGGCTAATAATCACTTGTCTAATTTAAATGGGCATGGAATGGCTTTTCGTCGTCATATACTATGAGATTTGATGCATTACCGTTGAAACATTTTATAGTATGATAACAAAATCTATAGTAGGTATTAGGTAGAATAAGAAAGAATTTTCTCAGGTAAAGTAATTATATCACTTTTGTATGCCATTCTATAAATGATTCACATCATGCATCTTGATCTACATGACTAATATTGTCAAAGAATGCAAAATTAAAATTTTCTCAGCTAAAATTAGGGTAAATGCCGAAAAACACCCCTAATCTATGAGGCAAAGCCTTTAACCTCCTGATCTATGAGTCAAAGCAATAACCCCCCCCCCCCCCCCCCCCCCCCCCCAAACAAACTACAAAATGCAGTCAAAACTCATACAGAAACCCTAAAAACCTATGTGAAATATCTAAATTGCCCTTTTTTTACTGTTTCTCTTTCTCCTAAAAAAAGGGTAAAAATCCATTAAAAACTATTAAAAAAACAAAAAAAATTCACACAAATCAAACTACAAAATGCAGTCAAAACTCGTACAGAAACCCTAAAAACCTATGTGAAATATCTAAATTGCCCTTTTTTTTACTGTTTCTCTTTCTCCTAAATAAAGGGTAAAAATCCATTAAAAACTATTAAAAAAACAAAAAATTTCACACAAATCAAAATCAAAATCAAAATCAAACCAAAATCAACATTTTTTTTCCAAATCCATAAACATTGAATTTTTCAAATGCAAAATCCAAATCTTAAATTCCAAATCCCAAATCCCAATCCCAATTCCCAAATCCTTTCCCTTTCTCCCGAAATCAAAATCAAACTCCAAAATCTAAGAGGAGCAATAACATCAAAACCCTCCCTCTACCCGACCTTGTCGTCGCCTCCTCCAACCCCCTCGCCGCTTCCTTCAGCTCCTGCCACCCTCCTTCTGATCAGGAAAATAAATGAATAAAGAAAACCCAACAACCCAACATTCAAAACTCAAAAAGAATAACGAACGGAAATCAAGAAGAACATAAACATTGAATTTTAGATTTGGAATTTGGATTTTAGATTTGAATTTTTATTTTGATTTTGATTTAACATTTTGATTTTAGATTTGAATAGCATTTTGATTTTGATTTTGATTTTAGAACATAAACATTAAAACAAAGGTCAGAATTTTTTTGTTCTGATTTTTTTTTTTAGATTCTGATTTTTTACTTTCTTATTTTAAGTTCTGGATTTTTTAAATGGTTTATTAATATAAGCGCAATTTGGTCATTTCGCACCCCGCTTTTTGGTATTTCGTACTGGATTTGACCACAATTTGTAGTTCAGGAAGTTCATCGCATTGACTTATAGATCAGGGAGTTAATGACTTTTGCCTTATAGATGAGGGGTGTTTTTCATCATTTACCCCTAAAATTAAAGTGAAGCTAATAATAAGGTGGTTTATGGGCAAACCAGGTTCATACCTAAGGATGGCAAACGGGCCGGGTCGACCCGCGACCCGCCCGCGACCCGCTCGTTTAACCCGGCACACGAAATTCCGGTTCGGGTTCGGGTCGAACCCGTTAACAGAAACGGGTTGACCCGGATCGTAAAATAGCGAATTTAACTCGGTAAACCCGGCTCGATAACCCGGATGCACAGTACTCAACCCGCCCGCGAACCCGCGGGTCGACCCGCGGGTTGCGAACCATTTGAGGTCGACCCGCGTGGGTCGACCGTTCGACCCGCGGGTCCAACGGGCTGATCCCCAACCCGAGAGCCTTCAACAGCTCTTTTAGCCGTTATTTTTGGTTTTTTTGGGTTTTTGGGGTTTTTTTTTCCTATAAATACCCCTAAAACCTAAACAAAAAATTCACACCTTACTCTCTTACTCTTTCTACTATTATTACTCAATTCATTTCAATTTGGGAACAATTCAACAAACAAGGTAGTAAGACATATACACGATCAAACGACAAATTCCGATTGTATTGAACTCAAAATTTAACTACGTCTTCAACTCTCCTTCAAGTGATCAAGTCTTCAACTCTCCTCCAAGCTCCCTTCAAGTCTTTAGTTCCGGACTTCTACTTCTACTTCTATTCTTATTTTTACAGATTTTTTATATACGAGTTTCCACGGTGAACGATATCAAAATTTCATATCCCTCTTCTTCTATTTTTTTTTTGTAGTTATAATTTTTTGTATCATATTTGTTTGTTGGTTTTTTTATCTTCTCTCTCACAAGCCTCTTGTTTTCTAAATTATTTTTGTAACTTATCGCGCCTACAATGTGTTTATTTTTTTACATACACTACTACATATCAACATATCTAGATCACGCGGTACTTTTCGTAGGCCTCCAATTGTCCCACAAAATGATCCTGCCGAAGACTACCCTAATTCTCCTTCCCAACAATGGGGTACACACGATGAGTTTGTAGGAGACATAGAATTAGAAGAAGAACCACAACAACAAGCCCCTGAAACAACATAACCGGCTACTAGTAGGAAAACTAGAGGGGAAAGTAGTGATTGGCACAAATTTTATGATTAAATTCCGGACGAAAATATACCGGGTGTAGGTTCAAAAGTGCGTAAAATATGTTCGAAGCCATACAAATGGAAGAGGGGTGAGGGCACGGGTACAATTAAGCGACACATGCTAAATGTGCATAAAGAACTTCTTGTTGACCTACCCGGCCAACAAAAAATCCACCCTAGGACCGGTCTAGTTGATAGCCACCCTTATGATCCCGAACTTGTTCGTCAGAAAATGGCCCGATTAGTAATCAAGGAAGAGTTACCTTTTTCCTATCCCGAGAGTAGGGACTTGGAAAATTTTAATCAAACCACCTTAAACCCTCATTTTAGAAGAATCGCTAGAAATACTTACAAATCGGATTGTTTTAAAATATACAATGAAATGAGGGAAGCTTTGATTGCAATTTTATGGAGTTTAACTTGCAGAGTTAGTTTAACTTCCGATAGTTGGACGGGTTGCAACAATATTCCAATGATAGGAATAACCTGTCATTGGATTGACAGTGATTGGGTTCTTCAAAAAAGAATCATCTCACTTGCCGCGTTGCCCTATCCCCATAGTGGCAATGAAATTGCAAACCGTATTTTAGAAATTTGTGATGTTTTTCATATTCGCAATAAAATTATGTGTATAAATTTTGATAATGCATCTAACAACAATGCATCAATTAGTATTTTAATAACCGCATTAAACCCTCATCTGACAATATTTTGTCATGTTAGATGTGCATGTCATATTTTAAATTTATGTGTTCAAGATGCATTAAAAATAGCCGAACCATATATAGTTAAAATTAGAAATTGTGTACATTTTATTACATTAAGTGGCACCATATTTTAAGAATGGAAAGCATGGTGTAGGCTTAAAAATGTACCTTTTAAAAAATTTCCAAAGGATGTTAAACACCGATGGAACTCTACTTTTGATTTGCTACATGTTGTTACTGAATATAAAATATGTATAAGATTTTTGTATTGCAAAAAATATGCAAAATTTTGAAATGACTCCCGTTGATTGGTTTTATGCCGAATCTTTGTTGAAATTTTTAGAACCTTTTAAAACCGCAATTTTCAAATTTTCAAAATATTATGAATCTACTTCTAGTAGCATTTTTATTTCAATAGTTAATATGATGCAAACTTTTAAAGAAATGATCGATGATGTTTTTTTTGGTGATATTGTAAAACCTGCATACACAAAATTTTTGAAGTATTTTAACCATCCTCCTATGTTGTATTGTGTTGCTACTATGATGGATCCACGTATCAAATTAGAAGGTACGAAGAGTTTAATTGAAATTTTTTTTAATTTACTTGGGGATGATGATAAAGAAATTGATTGCGCTTCTTTTTTAGTTAAATTTGAATCGACATTAAATAACTTGTATGATTATTATGATAGATGTTTTGTATCTAGTAGTACAATTTTTTTAGTTAGTTCTTCTTTTGCTACTTCTAAAGATAAGGGTAAGAGTAAATTTGAAGATAGAATATTTAATTTACTTGCACAAATTCAATCAAAAAAATATAGGACTAATCAACCAAATGAATTAAATTGGTATAACCAACAAGATTCTGAGTCTTTTAGTTTTTCACTAGATATTTTATAATGGTGGAAAGACCATGAACACACTTATAGTATTCTTAAATATATGGCTAAAGATCTACTAACTCCTCCTGTCTCTACAGTTGCTTCTGAAAGTGCATTTTCTACAAGTGGCAGGATTCTATTTGATTACAGAAATCGTTTAAAGCCCTAATCGTTAGAGATACTCGTCTGTACAGAAGACTGACTGAAGGCTGAAGATAGGACCCAAGGAAAAGCATTATCGACGTCTACAAGTGGGAGCACATTGCCAGAAGAAGAAGAAGAAGAAGAAGAAGAAGAAGAACAACAACAACAACAATAGCAACCAAAATGAAGAATTCAAGACCAACAACAACAAGTCAACAACAACAAATTGAAGGCCATCAAATTGAAGACAATTGTAAATAGATAAAAAAATTGTATTAAATCTTTGCTTGTTATTTAAAATTAGGAAAATTGAAGTAAATTGAAATTGTATATAAGAAATTTGTTATTGTATAAAACAAATTTGTAGAAAATCTTTATTTCTTATTACAAATTGTGAAACTTGTATAAGTTGAAATCATATGAATAATATATCATTTTTTTTTGGCAATTTCACTCTTTCAATCTTATTATTATTATTACAATTTTTATGTTTATTATCAAAATTACATTTTTTTAAGTAAAAAAGAAAAAAAAATAACTCTAGCCGAGCCAACCCGCGACCCGACCCGACCCGGGTTGGATCTGAAAGGGTTCACGGGTTGGGCGGGTCGCGAATTCACGTCTACGACCCGGCCCGGCCCGGCCCGTTTAACACATCGACCCAACCCAAACCCGCCCAAGTTGGGTGCAAACCCGGCCGGGTTCTACCTGACTTGGCCCGCCAGACCCGTTTGCCAACCCTATTCATACCACTTCATTTCTTATTGTTAGGCTATTATGAGGTATGTAGATCAAGATGCACTATGTGGATCATCCAAGAGGTGACTCTCTAAAGTGATTTCATTACCTTGACTGAGATAATTCTTCTCCATAAAGAAAAAAAAAAGATGAACAAGAAGTTACAAGCAGTTTTAAATTCAATAATTAAAATTGAAATGATGATTGATCTTATGAAAAAATACAATGTTATGAGTTTAGAATTCACTATTTTTTTAAAAAAAAATTTATGTTTTAGATGAGACAATTATTATATGTTATTTTGTATTTACTCAAGACTTGGAATAATATTTAGAGTTAATATTAAAATTTTAAGTGTTTTATGTACATAATTAATCTATAGTGATCATACTATATATTCATTTGCGTTCTTAATGATATTTCTACTATGATTGATTTTCACAACATAAAACATTATTAAAATATTCAACTATCAGGTTCACGAAGTCACGTGCACTTGGTGCACGACAAATTTCAACTAGTAAAATGAAAAGCGTAGTGATCATACTATATATTCATTTGCGTTCTGAATGATATTTCTACTATGATTGATTTTCAGAACATAAAACATTATTAAAATATTCAACTGACGTTTACGAAGCCACGTGCACTTGGTGCACGACAAATTTCAACTAGTAAAATGAAAAGTGTCAATCCTAATTCAAAACGAATAACAAACTAGCTTACTTGCCTCCAAAAATTCTAGAAAAATAATAAATCTACTTTGCTGTCAACAAATATCGATAACCATTTCATGGATCAATGCCTGAAGTATATCACTCTGAATCTCCATTCTTATGCCAAATGCTTCGACCTTACACTCTGCCCACTTCAAGTTAGATCCATTCATTTCCTTCTGAATTAAATCATCTAGTCTTTTCCCGCATGAATTCTTCCATTCTATTATCTCTTGACAAACTTCTCTCACCAACCAATCTCCCTTCAGAACTGAAGGCAGTTTCAACCATGTGAAATAAACTGATCTACAGAAATGGCCAAGTTTCATGTAAATGCATTCCACAACGCAGTCTAACAAAAACTGTCTGAGGTGGCTCCCCTCATGAAAAACATTATTTATAATGTTCTCTTGAATGTCAAGAAGAAAAGAAGCGAAAGAAGACTCCTTTTTTGGGTCTGAATAAGAGCAGATGTTCACAAATAACATTTCAGCATCTGCAATAGCTTCATTGTCAAATCTTCCTGGCTGATTGATATTTAAAGAAGTTGCTGAATTGGAAAGATCGACATTTGGATAAGACTGAATTATATTACCGATTTCCAGTAAAACCAACTGCGGATTGTCACCTGAAACATGAAAAAGATGATAAGGAGTTAAACAAATATGCTGCTAAAAGGAATGAACAGAACATATAAAACAAGGGAGTGGTGTCATTTCAGCTTATATAAATGTAGTGCTTTTACCTGCTAATTAGTTAACGTATGTAGTTAAAAAATCACCAAAGCAAAACATTATCCCAAGCCCCACCTGCCTTCCTCCTCACCCATTCACCATTCCTACTTAGGTTGGGTGAAGAGAAAAGGAAGGGGAGGAGGCACAAAAGGAATCTCCGTGAGTCATGTTATGAGTCATGTTATCTTCAATAGAATATCTTGTATAGAATGACTTACTAATTGGAATAACCAACTGTAAATAATGACAACAAATTTGGGGACCTAATAATAATGAGTGATGCTAGCTCTCTATGTAGCACAGACATGGGTATGACACGACTCGGATACACGAATAAGTGATTTCTAAAAAAATTAGGATACAGGTACGTTGAATATAAAAATGATAAATTTAATATATATTATGTTAAAAAATACAAAATTCTACAAAATTATAATAACTAGAAAAATGATTGTAATCTAGAAATTGTAAATGTAATCATACCTCTATTTTGCACATATGAGTCATGGTGGTGCTAAAGAGAGCATGACAAAACCAATATTCATGAAAATCACTAGAAGGGGAAATTAAATAAGGAACTTCTAATACAAAAAATGATAGGAAAAAAAAAAAAGAAACAAGTTTAATTTACAAAACAGTGTTGGCACTTGGCACATCTCTATACTTAGGAGTAAGTCCAGCTTGAACAACATTGTCTGATGTTGCCATACATTCGATACATTCACCGAAAAGATAAGCATGAGGTTCATTAGCACCAAGATACAGTGCTTTACTTGGGTTAAGCTTCACATAAAGAACTAACCCATTAACCCAAAAGAACTAACAGACTAACACTAAACTCATAAAGAACAAAAAAAAGAACAGACAATCTCATTGTTCTTCATTTTAAGTTTTTAACCTATTAACCCATTACTATTAACTCAATATTTCTCATTCATTCCATATTTCTCATTCATTCCATATTAACTCAATATTTCATACTACCCATTCATTGTCATCTAATTTGTTACAGGAAAACAAGATCAAACCTTGGGAGAGAGAGTTGAAGTGGCACAGCGAGGTAGGTGACGGCAGCAATGGCGGGCTCAAGCTTCGATGGCGACGACAGATTGGCTTAAGAGAGAAAGAGAGAGAGCATTGGAGAAGGCAGTTGAGTAAGGCAACGGCGGCGACGGCGTGCTCAGGCTTCGATTGGCGACAATGGATTGGCATGAGAGAAAGAGAGAGAGAGAGAGAGAGAGAGAGCGTGCTGGCAAAGGTAGGCGAGGAAGGCGACGGTTGGCTTCGGAGCTTGGGAGAGACAGAGGAGGAGGCAGGCGACAGGGGCGATTGGGGATTAGGGTTTGAAGAGAGAGAAAGAGAGAGATTTGTAAAGAGAGAAACTGAAGAGATAGATCTGAAAAAGAGAGATATTTTGTATTAAAAAAAAAAATTTTTTTGCATAAAAGCCCAAACGGGCGCACCCACCTCGCACCCGCTCGCACACGCTCCGCACCCGTTATTTTTTTATATTTTAATTAATTAAATGCCCGGATATGCATCGAGTACGTACCCGCAGCGTACCCGGGCGTACCCAAACCCGATACGCACCCGATACCGGTGCTAAGCCGATATTTGAGTACCTATGCTTCATAGCTAGCTCTACTCAAGGTTTCTATACTCAAAATATACTCCATGAGAGTAAGGGTGTAGCCCACAAGCCATTAATTAAAGATGATGTGATTCATGCCCTTCACATTCTTGTGTTACATTTGAGTACAAAAAGCATTATTCAATAACAATTCAAAAGAATTGGCAGAGTTAACTAAAAATATTTGTTGATAAAGGAATAAATATGCAAATGTAAGCAAACCCACAATATAATGTAGAATAAAGGTAGTAATGCCTATAATGTGACCTCATTTGACAAGCATCTACGTTATCACACACCTGAGCTTCCGTCAATACTCAAGGAAGAACTCTGATTTGAAAAAGCTGCTTCAAGAACTGATGATATTGGGCTTGGCTGATCACTGGCACCAGTAAAGTATGAAGCAGTAGTTCCAAATTTAGCCTTTCCCTAGAAAGTATGACATGATAATATCCATCACTAATATCGAAATAAGGAATACTTAGTAACTTCATAATGGGTATAATTTCATCCCTAATATTACCACAGTACACAAAAAGAAGATAAACATGCACAAAGTTACAAAGCACTTGATATTGTTCTATTAGTCATAAGAATCAGGACACTTATCACGTCTTTTTAGAGGTTTCATGGTCTAAAAATGTTTGCACTATTAACCACCATAGATAAAATTCTGCAGTTGCATCCAATGTAAAAGGAGACAAAATGAACAAGACATGTCCAAGTACATGATATTAAAAAGATGAAGTTGATTTTAGTCTTTAATGTTTGATACCGTTACTTTTCTCTAGGTAATTAGTTTCTTAGAAGGCCAATCCATATGTTATTCCCAAGCTTCTCCTGCATTTTGCGGAATTGCAATGAAACAAAGTGGGAATGCTTTTGAAAAATTGAGGACATTATCACATGAACCACTGTTAGGCTATAAAAAATGCACATGTTCCTAACCTACCAGGAGATGCTCTGTCATGCATGGTTCCTAAACTAAGCATAGTAGGATCTTGATGGTGGAGTCATTCTAGGGATTCAACAAGCTTAAGAGTGATTAGTATATTGAGATCCAGCTGTTATAAAAACGTTTATGTTAGATATATAGTTTTCCAACTAATTAATATGTTCTTGAATGAATTTACTCTAGTAAGGGCCGTAAGGCCTTGTGCATTTCCTTCCATTCTCAATGCTTTATGTAGTAATAACACTTTCTATGAGAGTATATAGTGCAGGCTATTAACTTGTAAAAAGTATACCGTTAGATATTATGTTATATATTTAGTCCCATATCGGATTATGTATTAGTTTAGTATTTGGTTCTCTCCTGTATATAGGAGAAATTGTAATCAGTTATAATTAATCCAATAACATTTTCTCTATTTCTCTCTTAATGTTAACATGGTATCAGAGCCTTAATCCCTAATCTCTCCTCTCTAACTCTAATTACACAAATTCTTCTTGCTGCCATTCAACAACAAGATCAGCATCAACAAATCCCATCAACTCCGGCCAGCAGCAGCGACTCTCCTTTATCCCGAACGACTGCAACCCCAAATCAATAACCATCCTCGACTGCAACAACAACCCGACGGCCACTCGCTCCCTCGTCCTCACTGTCGTCGACCTCCCCGAAGCTATTGTCCTTACCTTCGTCCTCTATCGTCTTCTCCACACCCAAATCCCGTGCATTTCTTCTCCGAAATCCACCTTCAACCCACCAACAACAGCACCTTTTCGAATCCTCACCATCCACACAGTCCCGTACCCGACTGCACCCTAGCTGCCACCCATCCCCAACATCTCACACTAACCCTAGCCGCCACTCCTACCTCCGTTGCCTTCCCTCGCCCAAACCCCTAGCCGCCACCCTTCTCAATCTCTCAATCTCTCTGTGATTCTCATCTGAACCCAAACCCGACCAGCAACCTATACCGGTTTTTAAAAAAAAAAGAGAAAAAAAACCTAACCCAAACCCAAACCCAAACTCATACCCTAATCCAAAACCCTAACCCGACAATCCTAACCCAAAACCCTAATTTAACCCTAATCCTACCCTAACCTTAACCCTACCTCTCCCGTTGCTGTCACCACTGATCGTCATCACCGCCATCGCCTCCGCCACCATTCGTCGTCTTAAAAAATAATTCCAAAAAAAATTCCAAAAAAAATTGCAGGTCTTAGTACTTTTCCAATGGTATCTCATTTTCACAAGTATCAATCTGTCTCCACCGACTTTTCCGCTACTGCATATCTCCCTTCACTCTCCCTCACATCCCGATCCACATCCAGACGACAACAGCAACACCGTCGTCATCCTCATTATATGTTGATGATATGATTATTACTGGGGATGATTTCGCAGGCATTGCATCCACCCAGAAATATCTTCACCAGCAGTTCCATATGAAAGATCTTGGCGCTGCACTACTTTCTGGGTCTAGAGATTGCCCATGGATCTTAGGAAATACTCATTTTCTCAACAGAAATACATATCAGACATTATCTCCGTTGCATGTCTCTCTGACAGTTAATCAACCTATACTCCCTTAGAGCTTCACGTGAAGCTTTGTCCCACATATGGTGAGCTCCTTCCCAATCCCACTAAATACAGACAAATTATTGGATAGCTTGTATACTAATATATGACCAGACCTGATATTGCTAATGCAGACAGTATTGTTAGTCAGTTTGTTTCCGCTCGTACATCAGTTCACTATAATTCTCTTCTTCAGATTCTCAGTTATCTTCGGGGCACCATCACTTGCTCATTGTTCATGTCTTATACATTCATACTGGAGCTCAGTGCATATTCTGATTCAGATTAGGCGGGTGATCCTACTACTATACAGTCTACCACAGGTTCCTATCTATTTCTTGGTGATTCGCTGATCTCATGGCGAAACAAGAAACATGCAGTTGTTACATGTTCTTCCACAGAAGCCGAGTACTGAGCAATGACAGCTACTACTAAAGAGATTGTTCATATTCGTTGGCTGTTATCAGATATGGGCGTCGCTCTTACAGGAGCTACTCCTTTTTATTGTGATAACCGAAGTGCATTGCACATTGCAAGCAACCCGGTCTTCCATGAGCGAACAAAGCACAGAGAGATAGAATTGTCACTATGTTCGTGAGCATTTTGAAGTAGAGACCATTTCACTTCATTTTGTTACCTCTTCACAGCAGACATCAGACTTTTTCACCAAATCCCACACTGTTTAGTGATTTCGATATTTGGTGGGTAAACTCACACTGTTTGACCCACCGTGAATTTGTGAGGGGGGGCGTTAGATATTATGTTATATATTTAGTCTCATATCAGATTATGTATTAGTTTAGTTTTTGGTTCTCTTATATATAGGAGAAATTGTACTCAATTATAATTAATCCAATAACATTTTCTCTATTTCTCTATTAACCTTAACATATACAACTATACATCAGTAGAGCTTTGATTTCTGAGTCCTGACCAATATGGAACAGGAGTATGCTAAAATCTATCTAATCACAATGAGCAGCTCATGTTCTACCACTTCAACTTAATGCATACAAAAATTACAAAGAACAATAGCTCTTGTTAGGTTAATTAAAAATGCTGGAAGTATATTCTCTAAAAAGCCATAGAATTTTGAAGTCAATTTAGAATAAGCTATATAAGAAGAGTCCAAGACTCAAATATAGTTAAAGCATTGTCACCAAAAGGCAGAAAGGGCACCTTGAAACTACCACAGAAAATAACTAACCTTAGATTCTGCATCTTCGTTCTTCATTTGATTACCAGATTTACTGATCTCTGTTCCATTTCAATGAACTCTCATAGTAAGGGCCGATATCAGCTCTTTAAGAATGGCAATGGTAGATCTTCCTTGATGATCAACCCCTTCTGTCAACTCATCCTCATCCAAAGAAGACAGTCCCCTGATTTTTTCTTCCAAATGACTGCTTAGTTCGTCTCCACTCAAAGTCATTCCATTTTGAGAAGACACGCTTCTGATCCTCACATCTGATATTGACCTATTGAAGCACCATGCATCAAGACCAAGTCCGCATTGGACCCTACTCTCGATCATCGCTTCATGAGTTGCAGAATGGGAACTGTTACCATTCCTATTACTACTCCCACCAAAACTATCACAATCCACCTTCTGAAAATTACTTCTATGATAACTAGTGACCCTTGTCATTTTTTTATCAATCACATCACTCTTTAGAGTTCTTCCTTTAGCAAAACTAGTACTGAATATATCCACATTCTGGTTCATTGCCCTTCTTTTCTGAGTCATACTCTTTTCACAACCATTCCTCTCCAATTCAACTCTACAACTGCTTGAAACTCTCGTGGGTGATCTAGAACGAGCATTGTTATCAATATTCTTGTTCAAGGCTACAAAATTTTTGGTCCTCTTCAACTCATTCTGCTTCTTCTCAGTCTGTTTCATTTTGCACTCCATCGTATTTCCAAAATTTTTCTTCCTTTCAAAATGATTATGAGAGCTTGCTTCCACACTGCAGTTCGGTTGAATGGCAAGTGGCCTATTATTTATCTGTATACTTGGACCAGCTGATGCTTTCTTCTTATACTCCACTCCAGCTTTCATCTTAGACTGAATCTGATCTGAACCCTTCTTCCTAGGCTCACTTGGAATAACCCCTGATTTTATCCTCTTGATCTCTTCAGACCCGTTACACATATCAACCGAACTCTCCTTCACTCCCACCGAACTCACAAAGTTCTTGCAAGATTCACTAGGCAAATCATTTGATCGTTCCACCATTGAACCTCTGTAACTAAGAGCACAGTTAGCCCTATCTCTCACATGCAACCCAGGCTCCAAAATCTTATTAGCAACAGCCTGAACTAATCTAGAGGTACTTCTTCTCGAAATCAACCGTGGACTCTTTACTGGCAATTCAAGCTTCCGATATTCCGCCTTCCTACTCCCAGAAATCAGACCCTTACAGATAGGTTTAACTGGCTGCCGCTCTAAAATCTTTCCAGTTTTCTGCAATTTCTGCAGTCTCAACTCAACCATCCCACTACCACCACAATCTGTACACAGCCCTTGATTAATAGTAGAGACTCCAAAACTATCATCACTGCAAATTCTCGAGTCTAATGCTTTTTGGGGTTGACCAGTGTGAACAACAGGCATGGACTCAAGCCCCATTAGCTTGGCAACTAATCCGGGGGTCTGCATTCTGTTCTCAACATTCGGTCTCGGCTCTCTTTTCTGCTTCGGCAATCCTCCATCAGCAACCTAACAAATGGGTTTTAGGCAATCACTAAATCAGTATAAAAAAACTGTAAATTTATTCCAAATTATGCCCATATTTTAATAATTGTTTGAAAATCATGATAATTCCAAATCAATGTCTCTGACAAGCTACAAGAGCATTAACAACAGTTGGGTACTTTCCTGATTCTTCTAAAAATGAACGGCAAGAACTACAATATAGTATCTTGTGATAAAATTTGTGCTAGACAATTTTTTTTATCTCCCCTTCCGCAATTTCGGGATCTGGCGATTTCGAAATCAAACCCCAGAACCCCATTTCTCTCCTTCCTCTCCGTTCTCACCTTCTCATGTCAGGGACTTGGATTCTGACCAGCTACAGATCTCACCATTAATGGAGAAAAAAGAGATTAGGGATTGAGAGGGATTGAGAAGAGATCTGAGATTGGGGAAGAAGAAGAGAGGATTGGGGATTGAGAGAGAGAGATGAGAATAGATCTGAGATTGGAGAAGAGTTGAGAACTTTCTATTACTTGAATCAAAGAAATGGAATACAATGTCCTTATATAGCAGGAAGAGAGTTTGTTACAACAAACTCAGCTACGTGCGATACGCACCCCTCTTCCCGCCCTATTGCAGTTTAAAAACACGTGCTCTCTATGTAAACTCCTGATACAATTAAAACTATCTGCTGATCAGCATCTGCTTCCTTCTTCAGTAAACTATAGTTCCCCAATGGCTTCGGCGACTACTCCAGTGATGGTGGAACTCCGGTGGCAGCTCCGGCGTCCCTAACATCTCACCCCAAACCCTAACCCCTCAGCTCCTCCAGCCTTTCGCCTCCCCGTCGCCCCACCTCAGCCGCCTCCCTCCTCTCGCCTCCCTGTCGCCCCACCTCAGCCGCCTCCCTCCTCTCCTTCTCTGCCCTAAAAAACTCAAAAACTCAAAAACTCAAAAACCAAAAACCACCCCCCCAAGATCTGTGCTTGGGGGGGTGGCCGGCAGCTAGGGTTTCAGCGCCGTCGCCCCCCCCCTCCCTGCTTCCTCTCAACCTCTCTCTCCCAACTCTCATCTTCTCTTTCCCTCTAGTTTTGTTTTCCCCCAAATCCTTACTTTACGCTTTCGGAATCCGGCCGTCAAATGGGATCTCCTCCGGTGTGCGACGGCGAGGGTCGAGCGCGCAGCATCTTTGGCGGGGCCGAAGGTGTCGCGCGGGGTGTTGTTCGTTGATTGTGATTGTGGTTATCAACGAGCGTCATTTGGGGTCAACGCAGAGCGCAGCGGTGACACTGATCGTCAATTGGGGGTATTCTCCGGTGTCGACGAGGGATGCGACGGCGAGGGTCGAGAGCGCTGCATCTTTGGCGGGGCCGAAGGTGCCGCGCGGGGTGCTGCTCGCCGGTCGTTATTGTGGTTGTCAACGGTCGTCATTTGGGGTCAACGCAGAGCGCAGCGGTGCCACCAGTCGTCATTTGGGGTCGGCTCCGGTGTCAAAGAGGGATGCGACAGTGACGGTCGAGAACACCGTATCTTTGGCGGGGTGTAGTTCGCCGTTCTTGATTGTGGTTGTCGGACGAGCTGACTATGGCTGGCGTCATCGGGGATGGCGACGCAGATCGCAGCGGTGCTCGGACTGGTTGTGTCAGGCTGGTGGCGGGAGCGCTGCCTAGCACCGGCGTGGAGCAGCGAGCAGCGAACTACGAGGTAATCGGGGCTGTCGTGGAGGCATGTGGGGGAGGTCGGGGAGAGAGTGGGGGGGAGGGGGATTTCTGATTTGGGAGTGCTGCGGTTGGGGACAGATTTGAATTTCAAATTGAGTTTTGAAATTTGAGTTGACACGGTGGAGTCCCTAAGATCCAAATTTGTCCATAATATCCAAATTACAACCGACTTACAATTAGCAACAAAATGTATCATAGTTGGTGTAGGCGACGATTGTCGGGAAATTATATAGTTTGGGTTCTACTTTGACCTTGGTTGGTTAAAGTGAGGGGTGCTTTTGGTTTTTTCATGTCAGAGAACTCGCAGGGATCAGGTACGATGTATACCCTCGTTGCGAGGTTACGGTGAATGTCATCGATGGTGAAGCGAGGGGATGAGAACGAGGACTCAATCTTGACATGGAGTTGTCAGATTGGTAGAGTGCTTGCGGGGTCTCTAATATGGTGCTTACGCTTGTCGTATGGGTCACTGCTGGGGGCGACGAGGGAGAGCGTACGATAGTTGGAGAGGATAAACAGCGTACAAGCGAGGGCCTGGGTGAGAGAGTGAGCCCAAATTGGCGCGAGAAAGTTGTTCTGGCGGGGGTGGCCGATAAGTAGGACTGGATTTCGTTGTATTTTTGTTTGTTGGTTGGGGTGTATGAATTCCAGAACCCAGCCTGTTGGGATCTGAACTTTATAAGCCTTATTTTTTCTTGTTTGTTTTATTAAATTTTTTAATGAAACACGGGGAACAATTCCCAACCTTTTACCATAAAAAAAAGAACTACAATATAGTTTTGGTGACAAAATTTTTTAAAAAGGAGTAATTTCGAGGAAACCCCAAAAAAGTGACACAATTTATTCTACTAATTATTTTTTAAAAAAAAAACAGCAAAAAGAAAGAGAGACTACCATTAGCAGCTCTGGGATCCTTCCATTGGAGGCAAACTCCAGTGCTGCCTTCTCCACTGAAACACAGAACCAAACAGGGTCAAAATGTGAAAAATCAAAATCAAGAAAGGGCCTTTCTGTAAATGTTCACCTGGAGGGAGGAGCTTCTTCTTAGACTTGGTGGAAAAGAGCTGTAAAAATGTACTGACATAGCCGCCATTGTGCTTCTGCAGCCTCTTCTCAGACATGGCTCAGCTCATTTCTTCTGCAAATAAACCCTCTATATTTTTCTGAGAAATTAGTAGTACAAAGGGAGTGGGAAAATAGTTGCCCGATTTCGCAAGAAAAGGGATATGGACCCTCCTTTTGTTGCACTGTATTCTTTTGTGTTGTAGAAAAGAGAAAGAAGGGAAGATGACTGAAACTGTGTGAGAAAGATGGGGCAGACATTCTCTTTTGGAAAGTGGGACTGCTCTTTCATATTTTTGCAATTTTACACTTTCTCTCTCTTTTGCGTGATTACACTTTCTTTCACTTTTTTGGGAGAGCACAGAGCAGAACGAATTTGTTTCCAAAATGACCCACTTTTTGAAAGTATTTACCGAACCGACCCACTTTCGAAATTATTTACCAAATTGACTGACTCGCTGCGAGTTATTTGGAAATTATCTCACTGTTTCAAACATCGAGTATAGGTCTATGATTTTCTCCAATACTTGGAGAAATTTCACGAAGATACAAAAATTTAAAGACAGACTCGCTATTTCTAACAACGAATTTGATTGAATCATACTTGCTGTTGGAAACAACGAGTTTGATTTGTAGTTTTTTTTTTCTTCTAAAACCAACTCCCTGAAAAACTCACACTTGCTATTTGAGATAGCAACTTCAGTTGAACTAGACTCACTATCTCAAATAGAGAGTATATTATACTCATTTTTTCAGAAAAATTTTGAACATGTAATTTCTACCTGAAATGTATACAACTACACTTGCTATCTATGATAACAGGTTCATTTCGCTATCTGAGATAGCAAGTTCGTTTGAACTAGACTCGCAGTTGAACTAGAGTTCATTCAGATAGCGAGTGTAGTTGTACTCATTTTTTAAGAAAAAATTTGAACATGAAATGTATATACAACTACACTCAGGCCCGGCCCAGGGGTAAGCCCAGCAAGCCACTGGGCTTGGGCAACCCCCATTTATGGGGCAACAAATTTTAAAAAATATATATATATAGTAAAATAAAATTTATTAAGAGCCTATGTGTAAAGTTTGATTTTTTTTTTTTAAACTCTCTTCTCTTTCTCTTCCTTTTCCTGACACTCTTTCTCGTTCTCCCATCGCTGATCTGAAACCCAAATTCCTCCACCGCTCCTCCGCTCCTCCACCACCTCTAAGTATCCAACCGTAGCTCCTTCTCCACCGAGACTCCGACGGGCGTCGGCACGTCCTTTTCATCAAAACCTAAACCTAACCCTAACCCTAATTGAAACCATAACTCCCTAATCTCCTTCGGTCCTTCCTCTCCAGTCTCCATCAAAAGGTCCTATATCTACTCTTCTTCTCTTCACTTCACTTCGACTTCTCCTTTCAATTTAATGTGATTTATTGTGTTTTTGATTTACTGTGAATTTTGATGAGTATACAAGTCGGGTTTGGTTGATGTGATTTACTGTGAAGAACCAGTGATTTGTAGATATGTATGAGATTTAATGTAGATTTGTAGATTTGTAGATTTACCGTATGTATGTAGATTTGTAGAATTGATGTGAGTATACAAGTAGATTTTGCAGGGTTTATTGAATTTTTTAGTACTTCACATGATCCACATGCAAATACTGGTTATTTCTTTTAATATATTAGTCAGGTTCCTGCTTATTTCTGCTGCCTGGACAGTTAATTTTTTTATTTATAAGTTGCAGATGTGAACAATTCAATTTATATTTGATGGATCTAAGTTTAATAACTTGATCAGTTAGACGGTTACTATGTAACAGGTACTTCATTGCCCTCCTCTTATCATCTTCACTCTTCAGCATAGTGTTTAACAAATAGTTGCTATTATTTTCAATAGTAATTTATTTGTTTTAGGGATATTGATTTGTTGGAATTGGGATATTGATTACCTTACTACACTATTCAAGTTTTAGGGATATTAATTATCTTACTACACTATTCAAGTTTTTCAAAATGACAAGAAACGAATGAGGTTTAATTCTTATTGCGATATCCTATAGGTACTATGACAAAGGCTGAAAATGACAAGAACCGAGTGAGGTTTCGAAAACAAAATTTCGATCTCATAATAGTAGGTTCAAGCAACGCAAAGATGTAATTGCACAATCACTAGTGGGCTCAAATTTTGAATTATTTAATACAAAATCTCAAAAATCTCTACCTTCGAGTCAAGTTGGAGAAGCTATTGGCACTAGTGTTGAAGACATAGATAGAGTTCTTGATGAGTTTATACATGAAGATGTTGATGTAAATGAAGACGCTCATGGACAAGCTAGTGATGAAGATCATGAGGAGCCTATGAATGAAGGTATTCATGTAGTAAATGAAGAATCTAGGAAGGAGTATAATGAAACCATCATTGAATTTATGAAACATGTTGATGTGAATTACGATCCGAGATTAAGGGAAGATATCAATGATTCTAAGAGAGTAATGTTGGTTCACCGAGGCCCGATTAAGATTTTAAAGGAAAATGATGAGTTTCCAAGAGACGAAATGACCGGTTTAAACAATTTAAGCTCTATGAAGAAATCTTTGGGTTTTTGTTTAATGTGAAGTTCGCAAGTGTTAGTGAAGAGAAATTGAGGGAGCATTGCACTAAATTACAAAGCTTCTTGGAACATGACCAACAATGTGATATTTATGGAAAAGAATTATTTTAAGATCTTAGAGAGTTGAAAAAAATATTGTCAAAGGAGATAAGCAAATCAATTAACATCCTTAACTTTATAAGATCTTATTGGGATGAAGGTGGTTTCCAAAGTGCATGGTTTGCTTATCGAATTTTGTTGACTATACCGGTTACAGTTTTCTCGGCGGAGATGAGGTTTTCTAAGTTAAAGTTGATAAAAACTTACCTTCGGACTAGCATGTCACACGAAAAATTGAGTGGATTGACTATGATCTCAATCAAGAATGAATTTTTGGAGAAGCTTAAGTATGATGACTTAATTGAAGAATTTGCTTCAAGAAATGCAAGGATAAACATATTTCTTTGAACCAAATTGTAATCCAAATGTAATTTTGATTTTGCAAATGTAATCATATCGGTGAGATATTCTTGGAAATATTTTGTGACTTTATGGTGTAGTTCAAGATATAAAAATAATGTAATCATGTTTTTTTTATCAAAGATAGGTCCTTACAATATACCTAACATATTTTACAATGATCTGGCTGTACACTCATGCATGTGCATGTGTTACCTTCCTTGAATGTTGGGTTGTAATTTGGGATATTTTGAAAAAAAAGTCTTACCATATAATGTTTTCGCAGGGGATGCTTCTGATGTTTCATCAATGAACACTTCTCAGAAGAAAAGTGCCACTGGAAAGTTAACGAGAAAGTGAGTATCTCTAATTAATAGGCATTGATTTCCAAAAATATTTTGCTTCAACTTAAACTTAATTATCTGATTGGTCATTTGTGAAGGGATCTGAGCCTCCACAAGTTGGTGTTCATGGATGATATTTTACCTGAGGGAACCGAAGTAGGTATTATGTTCGAGACCAGGTATTTATTAATCAATTAGTGTTTTTATTCTTAAGTTTATCATTATAAGCTTCTTCTTTCTCACTAACAAGTTCCTTTTATTGACAAAAACTACTTGATGGGTATATAAAAGATTCTAGAATATACTGTCATTGCTGTAACAGTGTGGTAAGTAGATTTAGTTTTTGAGTTCCATGATTGCTTCACATAATGCTTCTAGGTACTATCATTGTGCAGTCGTGCAGATCAGATCTTCATAATTTGAAGCTCATGCTAGTCGTGCTTCAAGGCGGAAGTCGTGGGTATTAGAAACTTGAATGCCTTGGTTATACTCTCTCCATTTCGATAACCCTACTCAATTCTTTTCATTTTCTTTTCAAATATAATAATATTCACCCTTCGAATGGTGTGTCACTTCATGAGCTACCCGTTTCCCTGTCGAAAGATTAAAAATTGTTAGTCAGTGAAAATGATGATCTTTGTAGCATCTGTGCGGATGGTGGAGACCGTATTCTTTGTGATCTCTGCCCAAGGTCTTTCCACATAGGTAAATCTTAGTTTGCTAACTGTTCTATAGCTTTGTTGGAGCTTACAAAATTTTTAGTTTCTAGACTGATTTTTATTTTAAATCATGAAATATTTTGCGTAAATTGCTTTTCATGACTTAGTGTACATTTGGTGCTTTCCATGACTGCGTAAATTTATTTTATTTGCTTTTACTTTTACTTTTTGTTGTTATTATTAAAAAAATACTAAGGGGGCAACAAAACATGAGTTTGGCTAGGGCAACCCGGATCTCCGAGCCGGCCCTAACTACACTCGCTATCTGAGATAGATAGAGAGTCTAGTTCAAATGAACTCTCTATCTCAGATAGCGGGTGTAGTTGTACTCGATTTTTTCAAAGAAATTTTGAACATGAAATGTATGCAACTACACTCGTTATCTCAGATAGCAAGTCTAGTTCAAATGAACTGACTATCTTAGATAGCGAGTGTAGTTGTATTCATTTTTCAGAGAAATTTTGAATATGAAATTTCTGCCTGAAATGTATATAACTACACTTGCTATCTCAGATAGCGAGTCTAGTACAATTGACATCGCTATCTCAGATAGCGAGTATAGTTGTACTCATTTTTTCTGAGAAATTTTGAACATATAATTTTTACTTGAAATTTATAGACGTCTACTCGCTATCAGAGATAGTGAAGGTCAGTTAAACTAGATTCGCTATCTCAGAGAACGAGTATGTTAATTTGATAAATAGTTTCGAAAGTGGGTTATTTGGGTAAATACTTTCGAAAAGTGGGTCATTTGGGAAAATTCGAGCAGGGGACAAGTGAATTGTGAGGTGGCTAGTCAAACTGGGAAGAGCTAACTCTGATAACTAACCCACTTTCAATAATTATTTAGCTAAACGACCCACTTCCGAAAATATTTAGCTAACTGATCCTTTTTTACAAAATATTACATCCAATTAACCATATTGATATAATAAAAAACAAAATTTTCTATATAACCCTACTTTAGAAATTATAAACTATAATATCTCTTATTCTTATAAAAGCTGGATATTTCACTGAAAATAAAGAAACTAAAATTAAAAAATCTTTTAAAATTTAAGATTAATTATATTGATAAAAGATTAACAGAAAGAAAGTCTATTACTAATAGAGAAATATCAGAATATTTGTGACTAATAAGAAAAATAATTAATAAACTAGCTAAAGAAATACAAAAAGAGATAGCATACAAAGTATTGGATTATAAAAACGAAGAAGCAAGTTGGTATTACCAACACCTACTAGCATACAAAATAACAGGCTAAGTATGGCCAATGAAGTAGTTTCATTAAATCCTAACATAAGCCCAGAAATTTATATGATAAACATACAAGAGTTGGAAAAAGATTGCAGTGATCCTGAATTTGTAGGAGATATAAGAAAAGATTTAAAAATCATAAATAAAAACATAAAAGAATTAGGTAGATATATAACTGACTACCCAGAAGAAGAATTAGGCATAACAGAAGAAGGTATGAAGGAGTTAGAAGCCATAACAAAACTTAATATAAATATTTTGAAAATAGAAAGTTTAATGGAAAATCCTAATTCAGTAGAAGTAGAAGAAGCCTTGAAAAATCAAGACATAACAAATGAAGAAATAAAAATGGACCAAGATAAGATTATAGCAAAACTTACAGAAATTCCAAATGACATGTACGAAATTTTAATGTCACCACCTAATAAAAAACCTTACCAATTACCATGAAAATGGCAAGACACAAAAAGAAGAATGCAGCTAGGAAGAGACAGAGAAGAAGAAACCCCAAAATATGAACCTACAGAACACTACGAAAAAGGAATAGCAGGAAATGGAGAAAGACTAGACCTAGATTGCGTAAAAGACATAGATAGGACAATTGAAGAATGGGTAAAAGCCTCACTAATAGTAGGATTTAGGCAAAATCTTATAAGAAACGCATTTGAGAAATTCATAGAAGTCACCTTTATGGGAGTAGTAGCAAAATGGTGGAATGGGCTAAAGGAAGAAGAAAGAAATACTATAAGAAAATCAAGACCAATTGATGATAGATGAACTGAAAAAACCTCAGCACAACGAACCTTAGGTCTAAAAGAAATAACTACAAATTACGAAATAGCAATAAGAACAGAATTCAGTGTATACGATAAAGGAGAAAAATACACTATATACAAAAAGAATCAAGCAAGATGGAGACTAAGCAACATAGAAATATGCGACATATGTTATTTTGACAACTATGCTTGTGAATTTTAAGAATATTTTCAAGATAGTTATTACACAAAAGAAGAATGGAGTCCAATTCTGGACTCATTCTTTCCAAAACTACCTGATCCATGGAGTATAAACATATATAATGCATACATAGGTAAGAAAGTAAAACCAGAAGTAGACACTTTAGGGTATAGAACACAATTCGTAAAAGATTATAGGGATAAAGTCTGCCAAGATGTGTCACGCCCTGCTTCCCAAAAAGAGAATACGAAATACGGATACGTGACTAAGCCCAGCGAATGATTTTTATCATCCATAAGCTGTTCAGAATCTTTACAACATCTCACAGAAATAATCAGAGTCGGAAGCAAGAGAAATCAACCACATATGCATAATCGAATTAAATATACCAAAATTTACTTGAAACCAAAATATAATAATCTCAAATAAATCAGATCTGAACAAGTTAATTATCCTGGGTCACATCGCCTAAATACAAAATAAATCCAAGTACCAGATACATTATTCCAAATAAGCAACAGAAATAATAATAATAGCAAAACTCCAGCACTAATATATCATATCACCAACTCCATCTGGTAGCTGATCATCCTGGTCTGCAATTAATAAATTGCAGGAAAAAGGAAAAGAAACAAGATTCCCGTCAATGCAAGTTACGGGCCGCTTGTAATGCAAGAACAAGTACATGAAAAAGATGATAAATCTAAATACAGCGGAAACAAACATAGCATGGAATATGCATATTAATAGAAATATAATATCCAACATGAATCAGGAAAACAAATCAGATAGCATGGTATACTAACAGATACAGATAATATGTGTCAAGTGTCAAGTGGTATGCAGACATATATATAGATGATAGTGTCAGAGAATAGTCGGACAGATAACAGATAATCAGATAACAGATGTCAAATAACAGAATCAGATAAACAGATAACAGATATCATGTTCTTATAAGTCTTGTGTTTATTACTATCTAGGTAGCACTTCATGCGTCCATCCTTTTACCACATGGTTGCTACATTCAAACAGATTACGTTTTAGATTTCGTAGGAGATCATATAGGGCCGTATACTCAGGTATCAGACAGACAGATAGAACCTAAGGGTTCTCTTCTGAGTACACCTTCCTATAGGAAAGTAATGTAGTCAGGGTTCAGATAACAGAATCGTACCACATAACAGATAATCAGATGGGAAACATAGGCCCCCTTCCATGTACACATTTCTATATTTTCCACTACTAGATCTTTCCCACAAATCCCGACTTGGTTATTTTGTCATTATTATCAGACAGACATGTATGTGCAGAAAACAAAGTGAGAATAGCATGGTATAAAAAATTAAGAGGTTCCGGGTGACAGACGAGCATATACAGACTAAAGATAACACATAAAAGAACATAACAACAAAAATGCTAGTTCAGGACAGCAAGACAGTACTGCACTAAAACCAGGATTTCGGTTGTTACAAACATGCAAATCTGAATCCGTCAGGAAATCTGAAAAGTAGACTTTCGGCCGAATTCAGAAAATATATATAAGTCATATAGTGTTTCACAAAAACATGAGTCAAAACTGAATTGAAACCAGAAAACGTGTTCAGCCAAAAATCAGAAAATTTTATTCAAAGTCAGGAAAACAGCATGAAAACTCATTAGTTAAATTCACAAAAAATCTGGGGTATTCCCATATATGTGCAGCATCAGAATATAAAGTTTCATAATTTTTCAATATAATTAGTTTAGTCAACAAAAATCAGAAAATATCAAGATGCAGTAGTTTTGTAAATCTAGAATTATAAACACTGCTGTACGAAAATAGCAATATCTCACAAATCATAAATCCAAATCTAAATCCACTAAAAGGGTGATAAAATAGACACAGTAGGATAAGTTTCATATTCACAAATATTTTACAAACAGTAAGTAGAATTATGTCGAAAATCAGATTCTTTACTGAATAGTATAAAAATTCTACATGTATAGTAATTATTTGGAAACATAGAACAGTTTGTAAAACTCATCAAATAAATCCACAAAAATTCAGGATTAATTCCAATCAAGTCTAGTTGTATTGTGCAAAATATTGGATCAAAATAACATTTTTAACATCATGATAAAAATAGATTACTCTTCAAAATTCATAGAAAACAAGATCTAGAAATCTCTCTACACCTCTGTAGTAAAATAGACATAACTCACAACTCGTAAAACGAAACTGAGATCTGTCAGAAGGGTTGAAAAATAGACAGAGTTCTCTACAGTTCACAAATAATATTCATATACTGACCTTAATAGGGTCTAAAATATTGATCAAAATCAAGGTAACAGAAAATACAGAATTATTCTTCGAACATAAAATCATCTAGTTTATATAAAACTCATCCAAATCAACCCAAACATGAAATATAGTGTACTAGATGTCCAAACAACATGGTATAAGGTATTTTGCAAGTCCACGAAAAGTTATAGCACGAATAACACATCAAGCATAAGATATCACAAAATAGCATGCATATATAAATCCAAAAGTGGTCATCCCTAGTTGTTTTATGTCATGTATGTCGTGAGGCAACTACGGTCGAATCAACGTAATAGAGATAATATATAACAAAGGATTCACACACGAATTGTCTCTAGAACCCAACTACACTACAAGCGGTATTTAGTACTAGTATTACACAAAGAAAAGAATACAAGTTACTTGCCTGAGAGACGACGATGGAAACGAAGCAAAAGCAAGAATAACGGGAACAAATTTCCACGGCACGAACACAACGAACGACAACGAACCCAGCGAACACAACCACGAGTACGGTGAAGAATCACGAACACACAATACGAGCACTCTCATGCTTGCACAACAACGAGAGAGAGCGAAAGGAAGAGACGACAGTAGCAACAACGGCTTCGCTGTCGCTGTTACAGTCGAGAAAGGAGCACCGGGACGCTGTGGTTGGCGCTGCGAAGTTGGCAGGGGAACCCAGGGTCACAGCGCTGCTGCTGCGGCTGACTGCTGCCGAAGATGAGGCACATCACTGCTGCTTGCTGTCGTTGCGTCGAAAGGAGAAAGGATGATGGGTTCCAGGGTGTGCAAGAGCTCGGGAGGACGGGGGAGAGATAGGAGATGCTGTCGCTGCTGTCTGGACGGAGCGATGGAGGATGCAGGGGAGAGGGTAAACGGGAGTAGGGAAAGGCGACTGCAGGGGATGGAGAACGAATAGGGATGGGTTTTTATATATATAGGGTATTAGTTTTTAGGGTTAGGGGATCAGGTGAATGACGATTAGGGGGGGGGGTTAAATGGGTTTGGGCATTCATGATGGGCCGTTTTGTTTTGATTTTTAGGGTATCCTTAGAAATCTCTCTCTACTCCTGATTTTATAATTATTGTTGTTCAATAGAACTAATGGATAATAATAGTTTGAGTATTGCCTCAGAAATTTTTGAGTTAATGATTAATTATCAAGGAAGTGATAGAACGCTAGTATTTTATGTTTATTATCCTCACAGAGTAACAAGCATGAATTCAAATTATTCTTCTTTAGTGTACAATGAGTAATAATTATAACAATAAATCAAATAAATCCTGGAGAAACTAGTAATATAAATATCGAAATAATTGATGATCTAACTTTTTGAAAGATCTTTATTATTCTATGAGAATGATGTATATAGTAGTTAAATCTGGAGCCCTACAACAGCATATAGAAAATTTCTAGAAGAAAATGAATGTTTGATTACTTTTTTGAGATAGACAACATACATTATTTCGAAGAATATTATTTTACAGAAAATTATCATCTTTAAATTTTTTTGATCCTTTAAAGTTTTAAAGTTTTTGGATACTCTCTTTAATTCTATTTTGCGGGAGAGATTTCATGCTTCATAACCACAGTTGGTATCAGAACCAAGTTCAGAGTAAGTAATTTTTACTTAATTTTTGTAATTTTCTTTAAATTAATCACTAATTTATAAGCTATAGAATAGAAAACAAAAATTTAATAATAAAACTAGAAATTATCTTAAAACCCAAAAACTTTTAGAATTAAAAGAAAGGTCACACATCCTATAGAATTTATTATAGGATGTATACTATAGAAATTTAAATAGTAACTAGGTCATTTAGCTAAATAGTTTTCAAACTAGGTCATTTTGTCAAATATTCCTAAAAAGTGGGCCATTTCGCGAATTAGCTCGACTAGGAAGGGATGTCTGTGCCTTTTGTAGCATTTTGGATTGATACCAAGGAAAAGGAAAAGGGGAAAAGGAAAAAAAGTAAGGCTCTGTTTGGTTCAAAGAAGGGGAGGGGAGGGGAGGGGAGGGGAGGGAAGGGATTTTAATGGAGGGGAGGGGAGTGGAGGGAAAGGGATGGGAGGGATTTTAATCAAGACTCTGTTTGGTTCAAAGGAGGGGAGGGGAGGGAAAATAACTATCTTCTTGTTTGGTTCACAAAGGGAGGGAATGAATTTTATAATTAAATTACTTTTATACCCTTTCATATTTTAGGAGATCCTATGTATTATTGTTTCTAATTATAGTTTTGTAATATAAACAAAATAATGAAGACCAATAAACAAAATAATGAAGGCAGATTGATTGATAGTACTTGAACAAATTAAATCAAATTCTGGCCTCGCCAACCACCGCATAAACCACCTCCTCTTTTACCTTATCTAAGTTGTCTCTCTTCTCCTACTCTCTCTGAAACTATTTCATTAGTGTTTGTTTTCATGGTTTTAGTAGCTACCACAAGTGATGATGACATTTGCACCATTTTCTAATATAAGGAATATTTAATTAGCTTAGACCATATGTTTAAATGGCCTGTATGCTTATACATATCGCTAGGGTTGTTAAATTTCTTTGTTGTTAATTTGGTTGCTTGGAGTTCAAGTTTTGGATGGGATTATTTCATGTTGTGAAAAACAACTGATGTATTATCATTATTATTACCAGTTCTGAGTTAATTGGCAAAATGGTTGCTTCATTTTAATTCTTTTCTTCTCTATTTGCTCAGTATTATTAATTGTATCGGTCTTCTCATCGAATGTGTATCATTTGCAACTTCTATATATATATATATATGCCTACCTTACAACAATGTTTTTTGTTAATTCAAACATACATGAAGTATCTGAATCTTTTGTTCACCATAACATTTCTGATGTGTAATTTTTCTTCGCTCAAATCTCTGTAATTGCTGTTAAGTCTTCGCTCAAATCGCTGCGGGCCGTTAAGGTCGAGGACACCGTGTCGGATGGACCTGTGGCCATCGAGATGGTCAAGATGCTCGCTCCACCTCGAGACTGGAAGACCTGGGAGTGCGACATCGTCGAGTCCAGCTACATGAAGTGGGTTCTGGCGAGCGTGCAGGTAACCTTTGTTGGGTAATGATCCTTTTATTGCTTGTTGGCAGTGTCATACTTTTTTTCATATTTTCTAAGTCTGATTCCCTCGGTTATAGGCCTGCATGGAGGGTGCTCAGCTGATGAAGTTGCAACAGTAGGAGTTAAGGAATGAGATGAGGAACTCTCAGCGCTATGAGCGGGAGATGAAAGATCCCAAGCTAGTGCAAACGGCACTTGAGGGCCAAATCCAGGCCCTTCGGGCCTAGCAGGCGAACCAGGCCAATGCCCATATGAAGCAGGTGGCCAAGCTAAAGAAAGAGGCCGACAGGCAGGTGAAGAAGATAAAGCAGGCCGGGATGGACAAGGTCATCGAGGCCCAGGACGAAGTCTACGCCCTGGCAATGCGGCATGTCAAGCACTTCCATCGGAGTTGGACCTTAGCAGCTTCCATTACGACATGGAGGTTCCCAAACTTTCGTTGACTCCCGGGGGTGATGGTGATGATGATGCTGCGAGGGCCAACCCCAACCCTGATGCTGCGGGGGCTGAACCCAACGTCGAGCTACCGACCGAGGAAAAGGTGGGACAACAGTAGTCCTTGCTATTTTCTTTTTCTCCTCTTACTTTTGTAACTGTCGTGCGCGAACTGGCCACCGCATTTTTTTAAACTCATTTTTTGATCAATGAAAAGAGTTTTGGCCGAACCTCTTGACTTGAATGATTTTTGATTTTGGGCTGATTTTTAGCCAAGTGTAACAACTTGGAGTGATATTTCTCTATTTGTTTGCCAGATAGACGCGACCCCGAGGGTAGACCTTGGTGGTGCAGAGATGAGCCGGATGATGGGTAAGATCTCGGCCCTAGAGTTTGTTATGACCCGGTGCCGTAAGGAGGCTCGCAACCGAGAGGCTGTCGTCCAATACTTTATGGACAAGTCAAAGGGACTTATCTTGGAGCTAGCGCGATTCAAGAAGCTGATGGCCGACCGTGATTTTGACAGTACAGGAGTCCTGTTTTCAAGTATTTCCGCTCGACAACCGTCATCTAAGTCCTTTCTTCGCAGGGTTATTATGGAGAAGGAGTAGGAGGTGCAGTGGTATAATAATGCTCGGGATGTCGGGGTCCCGATCCGTCTCCATTGGTGGTGCTCGTCCTTCTGTCGGTGCTTCGTTGCCGACCTCGAGAATCGGGCCGGCAAGGCCTTGCGATGCGCAGAGCTCGGTCGCCGGTGGGTCTACCTTGGTGACACTGAGAAATCTGGCAAAGGGGCCAACTCGATCGGCTGGTCTTGAACTTGTCTGTATCAACCCTACGGCTCTGACACAAAAGCCCTAGGTCGAGTCTGAACAATGTAATAAAGTCTTCCTTTGTAACGATGCATTTTCTTTAGTTGAAATAATAATGAGAAGACAATATTCTTGCTATAACTGGTTCTTTTGTCCTGTGCTTACTTCTGATTCCTGAGGATAGGTCCTCGGCATCCGGACCGAGGGAAGGGTTCGAGCCAAAGCAAGATGACGAGAGCAAGGGATCCTGAAAGCCATGTAATGGAGGAAGTTTCGTCTTCCAATGTCATTAATGGATATCAGATATTTCGACTTTCCATGTCATAAATACGCATTTTCTGAGGGCTATATAACCCTCACTCTCTCATCAGAAATTTTCTCACTTCACTGTGAGTTCTCGTCGCCGGTGGCTCTCCTTCCACCCTCTGACAATTAGGGGTAACGGCTATGAGTGTTGTTTATCCCCAGTTGTTAACGGGTGAAAGGTGGGTCGATCTCGGAGTACGGGGCTTGGGGCACTTGCTGAAGGAGAGTGCCCTAAATGAAACTTTTGTCTGAGAATCCTGTGACTTGTGGCTCCCCTGACACCCTTGGATAGTTAGGGGTAGTGATGAGGAAGGTTACTCTACCCTTGGCTTACGGTGGGTGAGAGGCGAGACGACTCGTGGTTCGGGGCTCGGTGGTTCTCGCCGTGGGCGAGGGCCGTAAATCTTAATGAAAATTTTGGGTTGGGGGGTTAGCTGAAGTCCAAGCCAATGATTTAAGACTTTATGGTTTGACGAATCCCACAGAGGTACTCGAAGTCCAAGTTGAGGGCGAAGACAGGAGGGGTTTAAGAACCCCTCGTGGATGGATCCGAGCCGAGGGCTAAGGGTTGAGGGATTGAGAAATCCCTCATAGGTGCTCGGAGTCCAAGCCGAGTGGCGAGGACATGATGGGTTGAAGAACCCCTCGTGGAAGAATCTGAGCCAAGGGGTAGGAGTTGAGGGATTGATAAATCCTTCACAGGTGCTTGAAGTCCAAGCCAAGCGGCAAGGACGTGAGTCGTGGAAGAATCCGAGCCGAGGGCTAGGAGTTGAGGGATTGAGAAATCCTTCACAGGTACTTAAAGTCCAAGCCGAGTGGCGAGGACGTGAGGGGTTGAAGAACCCCTCGTGGAAGAATCTGAGCCGAGGCCTAGAAGTTGAGGGATTGAGAAATCCCTCACCGGTGCTCGAAGTCCAAGCCGAGCGGCGAGGACGGGAGGGGTCGAAGAACCCCTCGTGGATGAATCCAAGCCGAGGGCTAGAAGTTGAAGGATTGAGAAATCTCTTACAGATGCTCGAAGTCCAAGCCATGTGGCGAGGACGTGAGGAGTTGAAGAACCCCTCGTGGATGAATCTGAGCCGAGGGCTAGGAGTTGAGGGATTAAGAAATCTCTGATAGGTTCTTGAAGTCCAAGCCGAGTGGCGAGGATGTGAAGGTTGAAGAACCCCTTGTGGATGAATCCGAGCCGAGGGCTAGGAGTTGAGGGATTGATAAATCCATCACATGTGCTCAAAGTCCAAGCCGAGTGGCGAGGACGTTAGCAGAAGATGTCCGAGTTGAAGAATGGGATTTGAGGGATTGAAGAATCCCTTATGGGTGTTCGAAGTCCATGCTGAGTGGTAAGGACGTTAGCAGCCGATGTCCGAGCTGAAGGCTAGGACTTAAGGGATTGAAGCATCCCTCACAGGTGCTTGAAGTCCATTCTAAGCGGCGAGGACGTAATCAACTGAGAAGTTGATGTTTTAGATTTGTTAAACAAAAAATTGCTTCCTTTATATCATGTATGTTTGCTTACAATAAAAATTGGCGTGTAGCGCCTATTACAATGGTAACTCTCCCTCACTTTCCCTCCTAAAACTTGATGAGGTGCTCTGCTTTCCAGGGCCTCTTAACCATCCTGCCCCTCAGGTCTTCGAGGCGGTACGTACCGGGACATACCACTTGGGAGACCTTATACGGGCCTTCCCAATTGGGGGTGAGCTTTTCTCTGGCTGTGGGCTGGGAGATTGCTAGCTTTCAGAGTACGAGGTCCCCTTCCTTGATGTTGGTCCGGCAGACTTTTTTGTTGTAGAGCCTTTCAAATCGTTGCCGGTATATGGCTCGTCAGATGGTGGATCTTTCCCGTACCTCGTCAATGAGGTCTAGGTTCACCCTGAGGTCGCTTGAATTTGATACTTCGTCGAAATCCATGTACCTAGGCGAGGGGAGGCCGACTTCCAGATAGATGACTGCCTCGTTCCCGTATGCCATATTGAACGGGGACTCACCGGTTGGAATTCTTTTGGTAGTTTGGTGGGACCAGAGGACACTTGATAACTCTTCGCCCATAACCCCTTAGGCGATTGGTCCAACCACTTCTTGAGGCCAACGAGAATTTGCCTGTTGGTTTTTTCTGCTTGGCTGTTCGACTAGGGGTGAAAGATTGACGGTAAGCGCTGCTGAATACTGAGGTCTTTACAAAACTTCCGAAAACTTTTGTCGGCGAACTGGGTTCCATTATCGGTGACTAGCACGCGCGGGATCCCGAACCAACAGACGATGTGTTTCCAAAAGAATTATTTGGCTCGATGTTCGGTGATCGTAGCCAAGGGTTTCGCCTCGACCCACTTGGTAAAGTAGTCGACGACTACGATGAGGAACCACCTTTGGCCGGTAGCCTGTGGAGAAGGGCCAACCAGGTCCATCCCTCACATGGTGAAGGGAGTAGGACTGGCGAGGGACTTCAGCTCGGCTTGGGGCGAGTGTTTAACGGAAGAGAACCTCTGGCAGGGGCTGCACCCTCTGAAGAGGTCCTGAGCATCTTACTACCCATGTGGTTGAGGGCTTTTCGGGCCAGCGACCTGCTGCCTACGTGTCATTCCCTAATCCCTTTGTGTCGCTCTTCCAGGGCATACTTAGCCTCGTCTGGTGTCAGGCAGCGGAGCTAGGGTCTCCTGTCAGACTTGGTGTAAGAGCGCTTGAAGAGCACATCCCTAATCAAGGCGAACCTTACCGGACCAGATCCTTGTACATCGTGCCTTGGTGCGGTCCTATGGTAGCTCATCATTGGTCAGAAATTTCTATATGGGACTTATCCACATCTCGGTGGGGTTGCTGTAGGCGAGGCAGAAACTTCAGGCTCTTCGATGCTGGGTTTGAGGAGGACCTCGACTAGGATAGTGCGATCTAGTCCTCATAGCGACGATGACATAAGCTTAGACAAGGAGTCGACGTGACAGTTTTTTTCTCTTGGGATCCACCGAACCTCTGTTTGCTTGAAGAGCTGCAGGAGCTGTTGTGCGTGTGCTAAGTACTGGGTCATCATCAGGTCGCGGGATTCATATTCCCCGGTGATCTGATTAACCACGAGCTGGGAGTCATTGAAGATACGTATTTGCCTTGCCCCTGCCTGGTAGGCCAGTGTAAGTCCAGCAATCAGAGCTTCATATTCCACCTCGTTGTTTATGGCTGGGAAATTAAGACGGAAAGAATACCGGAGTACGAAGTCGTAAGGGACCCCAAAGGATGATGCCATCTCCGCTCCCTTCCTCGCATGACGAGCCATACACATAGACGTCCCATACCGGGGCATCTTCCCGAATTTTTGGGGATTCGGGGATAGTGCATTCGGTGATAAGTTCTGCGAGAGCATGGCCCTCGATTGCTATCTGAGGATGATAGTTGTTGTTGTGCTGACAGAGCTCAATTGACCACTTGATTAAGCGATCGGAGTTCTCGGGCTTTTCAAGGACCGTTTTGAGGGGCTAGTCCATAAGGATGCAGACAGAATGCGCCTGGAAGTAGGGTCGGAGTTTCCGTACGGCCATTGTCAAAGCATAGGCAATCTTTTCCGTCCTTGGGTACTGAATCTCGGCATCGTGTAGGACCTTGCTAACATAATAGAGGGGATTTTGCACCCAGTCATCCTCCCTCACCAGAACAGCACCGAGCGCGTGTTCCGTGGCGGCCAGGTAGAGGAAGAGGGGTTCGCCCAGCTACGGCTTGCTGAGGAGTGGTGGATTGACGAGGTAGGCTTTCAGCTGATCGAACGGCTCCTATTGAGGGGTTTGCCACTCGAATCTTTTTGCCCCTCGGAGGGCCTTAAAGAATGGGAGAAACTTCTCTTATGACTTGGAGAGGAAACGGCCGATGGCCGCCAGTCGCTCTGTTAGCCTTTGGACTTGTTTTACTTTTCTCGAAGGGGACATGTCGAGGATGGCTTGAATCTTCTAGAGGTTCGCCTCGATTCTGCGCTGGGACACCAAAAATCCAAGAAACCTCCTCGAGGAGACGCTGAAGGCGCACTTAGAAGGGTTGAGTCTTATATTGTGAAACCGCAGGACCCCAAAAGCTTCCTTGAGGTTGGCCACATGATCCTGCCCCCGTCGGCTCTTGACAAGTATGTCGTCAACATATACCTCTATGTTTCGGCCGATCTGCTCCTTGAAGACCCGATTGACGAGCCTCTGGTATGTAGCACCGGCAATCTTTTGCTCGAAGGGCATAACCCCGATAACAGTAGAGGCCCTGGTCGGTGACGAAAGTGGTCTTAGGCATGTCTGGTGGGAACATTCTTATCTGGTTGTAGCCTGAGAAGGCATCCATGAAGCTGAGCAGCTCGTGTCCCGAGGTTGCATCTATGAGGGCATCGATGTTCGGGAGAGGGAATGGATCTTTGGGACAGGCCTTGTTGAGGTCTGTGAAATCTATACAGATTCTCCATTTTTTGCTCGTCTTCTTGACCATCACCACATTGGTCAGCCACTCTGGGTAGCTGACTTCTTGAATAAACCGTGCTGAGAGGATCTTGCCGACCTCCTCCCTCACTGCAAGCTGTCTGTCAAGGGAAAACTTACGTCGCTTCTACTGTACCGGCTTCGAGTCCGAACAGGTGCTCAGCCGGTGCATTATAATGTCTTCAGAAATCCCCGGCATGTCGGACGGCATCCAAGCAAAGAGGTCGGAATTCCGACTGATGCATATGATGATTTCCAGCTTTCGGTCCGGGGCAAGAGATTGGATTATCTGGAACAATTTGGACGTGTCTCCCTCAGAGAAAGGGACCTCCAGCACGTCTACGGGCTCCGAGCCCTTCTCAGAATAGATTTCTACCGCATTAAGAGGAAAGACTTTGCCCCCCACTGTGGTCATATAGCATGAACGTGCAGACTCATAGTTTCCCACGCCGACTCCAACGTCGGTGGGGAATTTCAGTTTCAGGTGGTAGGCGAAGGGGACTGCCTGAAAAGAGCAGAGACAGGGACAGCCGAGGATGGCATTATACGCGGCCTTGATATTGACCACCACGAAGTCCATCGATTCGGTTAGCATAATCGGGGTCGTCCCGGTGGTCACATCGAGTGTGACGATCCCCTCAATTTGGATGGGGACGCCGGAGAACGTGTGAAGGGTGTACCCGACCGGCTTTAACTTCTCGTGGGGGAGCTTGAGGCTTTCAAAAGCGGCTAAAAAGAGGATGTTGGCCGAGCTTCCAATGTCCACGAGAATTCAGTGAACTTCGTGGTTTTCCATGCCGAGGCTGATGACGAGGGCATCACAGTGCGGGAGCCAGATGCCCTCCAGGTCTTCCCCTGAGAAGGAGATCGCCTGCTAATGAACCCTGGGGGACGGTTGGTCATGGACCGAATTTACTTCCCTCAAGAAGGACTTACGGGAGGTGTTGGATTCCTTTCCTATGGGCTCACCATGGACACAGTGTAGGATATCTGGCCCCCTGATTTCTTCGGGCTCAGGTTCCTACTCGGGTTGTCTGCGAACCGTTCGAGGATGAGGCAAAGGCCTCGGATTCCTCAGGTCCCTCCGGTCTCTTAGGTTGGTCCGAGTGAACTCCTTTAGGTACCCTTGCTGAATGAGGCCTTCGATCTCGTCTTTAATGACGCGGCAGTTGTTCGTCTTGTGCCTATGGTCTCGGTGGAACCGGCACTAGAACCTTCAGTCCCGTATTTTGTTGTTGCTCTGTTGGGGAGGGTGTCGAACGATCCCTTTGTCCTGGATCTCCAAGAGGATGGCTAGCACGTTCTGGGTCAGCGGCGTGTATCTTCAAAACAGGGGATCGGAGGTGGCTTCTTCTGACCAGATGCGTCCTTCAGGGTCTTCTTGGCAAGCTTGGAGTCGTCCGCTTTTTGCTTCCTCTTGGTTGTAATTTCTTTAATGCCATCGGGGTGCAGGGCTTCCTCTACCCGAATATACTTCTCGACCCTATTGAGGAGGTCGGGAAAGTCTAGGGGCAGTTTTTTGGCAAGTGAGGCCTTTAACTGGCCGTGTTGAACATTGTGCCGGAACGCTGCAGAAGTGACGCCCGCATCGAGAGAGGAGACCATCCCTTGCCTCATTTGTGAACCTTCGCATGAACTCGTAGAGGGGTTCCCTTTCCTTCTGTTTGAGGTCAAGAAAGGATGTGCTCGTCTTCTCGACTTTCCAACTGGTCACGAAGTAGGATAGAAAGCTCGCTTCAAGTTGGTCGAATGAGAAGACCGAATCGGGGGTGTGTTTTGAGAACCATTCCCGAGTCGGGCCACGCCGGGTGGCAGGGAAGGCACGACATAGGAGAGGATCCGATGTGCTGTGAATCAACATGAGGGTTTTGAACCCTTCCATGTGATCAGCTGGATCACTCTTGCCATTGGGAATCTCAGTGCCTATAATCTGGGAGGAGAACGGAGGTCGGATTGGTCGGTTCCCCTGCCTAAGTTGGGGTCCGCCCTCGCGGATATATGCGAGACAGTTCTCCGTCTTCTGGAGGCGCCGAAGGACGGTCTCGTCTTGTCTGCGTGGGATAGTCGAACCGTGAGATTCGCTGCCCTCGGCTTCTTGTAGAGGACCGGTGTTGTTGCGTGCCTCGGTCCTGGGGCTGCCCTGGATAGCCTGAAGACCTCGTTCCTAAAGTTTTGGAACTCGGCTCTTGTGACCAGGGTTTGCTCGTCCTGGCCACGCAGAGGTGGGTGATCCCGAGGTGAGCGACTGCGCAATTGTCCCTGTTCTTTGGTTGGCTGCATGCTATGGTTCGGAGCCGAGTTGGAAGTGGTCCCTCCCCTTGACCAGCAGAGCTTCCGATGCTGAATGACACACCGTAAATCACTGGCGACCGAGCGTGAAGCGCTCAGTTTGGGTCCTGCTGCACCATTGGCTCGTGGTCGTTTAGAGTCCTGGGTGTTCGCATGGCTGTAAGAGGGAGGAGGGTCTGGACGATATCCAGCTGTGAAGGCTCTTCTGGCTTTGGGAGCCATGGAAGGGTTCGGTTCCAAGGGAGATCCGTTCTTAGGGTCGAGTCAGTCGAATGTTCCCACAGACGGCGCCAACTTGATGCTGCTTGTTTTTTAATGTGGGGGCGACAGGTGTGAGTTCTTGTAATTTGTATAGTGGAAGGGACTGGTCTTGATCCTGGCTCAGGTCTGTTCCTTGGGGTCGGCCCGGAATAGAGTCTGATAGCTAGGTTGGAAGGTTGGGAGCTCAGTCGGCCAGAGTACCTGCAAAAGGCCTAGAAACACCGGGAGAAGTCCCGGCGGCGACAGGCCCTCCGACGATCTAGTCAATCACTGGAAAAGAGACTGAGCAGCTAGGGTTCAGATGGGGAAAGATTCATTACCTGCTGCAGTGTGGGAGGGGTCTGGTATTTATAAGCAGGGATAAACGGGTCTGAGACCATAACGGGCCGGGTCGGACCCGTTTGCCAGTGGGCCTGAGATGACAGAAGCCCGTTGGACTTTATTGACTTGATGATCTGGGATAAGCGAAACCTGAGAAGATCTAACGGTCCTAATTGGACCACGTCATTTATATCACATCAAGCTAATTTGTCTTTTAATCCTATTCTCCAACCATTTATGCTAAATCATTTTTTTGGGTTCCAGCTAACACTTATTTATGTCTTATCTACTTTTTTTCTTTTCTTTTTTGGTTGAAAATTATGGGAACATTAATCAAAATCATATGCAATGTAGTCAACCTTTTTTAAATCATATATACATTACCTACGTTTTGATTAATGTTCCTTAACCAGATTCTGATTAATCTATCGGTTCATGTGAATTTGAAGTAAATTTGAGGTCCAATATTATTAGAAAAACTTTTTTTTCAATCTTTTCTGAATGCTTACTTTCAAAAAATTAATTTTGACACTCACTTTCAATACTGAAAGGACTAATTATTCAAAATTTTATAAGGCAAAAACCAAAGTACCCCCTCAATATTTGGCCTAAGTATAATATGTACATATAACATTTGAAAAAGTACAGTGAACCCATTTCTCCGTTAACTTAACCTCATCCGTTAAGTTATAATTATTAAATTACTTTTTTACCCTTAGCTTTTATAATCAAATCTCTTCTTCTTTTTCCTTTTTCTTCATTCTTTTTTTCTTCTTTCATTTCTCTCTAATCTTCCCTTTCTTAATTCCTTTTTCCTTCTTTCTGACAATATGTCATAACCACATTATTAAATTTTGGAACAAGACCATGTCGCCTCTGCAGACATCACCTACAATGAAATGCAACAAGTAATTTAAGATAATAAGCTATCTTGTTGTGCACTAAAAAATTACTGATAGTAATCTACCTGTTCGTTTGATCACAAAAGATGATGTTGGATATTACTTTTCACCATCTCCATCTTTAATCCTAAGTTTCAAGAAAAATAAAATAGAAATAGAAATGACTATTAGATGCCTGAGAATCCCATCACCATTCAATGGGCATAAAAATTTCACTCTCTTCACAAGTTCCTCTTAGAAGTTAGCAAGGCATAGGGATGCCAAAGAAGAGAGCGTTAAAATGCCCTAAAAGAATATGATTAGCTAATTATAACGGATATATATGCAAATGTATGTGGACTATACAAGAGGCCAAAAAGATATTTATTGTTAAAATCAAAGTTAATTTTAGTGAATTATCATTCCTCAAATTATCATTAAGTTAGGCAATATTGATGAAATTTTATATACACTTAAGCAACATACATAAAATATTGATAACAACCTAAATCATATCTCTATAGATCTACATCTTAATCATGTTACAAAAGTGCTTTAATATAAAATCCTAAATCATGTTATTATAGATCTTTTGCTAAATCAAAAGAAGAAGAATATAAAAGCGGAAGCACTAACTTGAAGCCATTGATGGAGATTGCGCAGGGGGTTTGGATCATCCTATATGATACGTACTTCTATGAGAGGTCGTCTCTATTTTCTCTTCTGTTGATGGGATGACAGATAGAATATGATGATACGTACATATAGGTGACTACAACCCTAATAGATAATTAGTGATTTCCAATTTTTCCCATCACAAAATTAAAAATTTACTTTACAGTTTCTATACGTAATATATCACACTTTATATTATATGTTTTTAACCCATCACTTAATCTTGGTTAGATCACTTTAATTTGAGTTAGACTTTAGAATAGCAATTATATATTTAGTCACATATGTGAGCCCACATAGATTATTATTCAACAATTTTCACTCTCTGTACAACTTCCTCTTAGTAGTTACTGTTGTGCGCGGTACAAATCAAATCAACAAGAATCAATGCGGAATACAAAGAGAGAACCAGCGAGAAAACACAAAAGCAAACCAACACAAAAGGACACACAGATTTAATGTGGTTCGGCAAAATACATGCCTACATCCACGGGGCGGTTGGGGTTTCTTCTTCTTCAAATTATCACCAATGGGCGAAAACAAACCCTTACAAATAATGACGGCTGCAAAACCGAAATAGGGATCTCTAATTTTCGTCTCAGATTACAAAACCCTAACAAGTGTATTTATAGGGAAACTATTGGGCCTTTTCGAATTGGGCCTGATCCAGTTCAAAATACCCTCATCAGTCGACTGGTCGACTTACCAGTCGACTGGCAATCCATCTGGCAGTCGACCGATCAGTCGACTGATCCTCTGCTGCTGCTTGTATCTTTAGCCTTCGAAAACTCTCTGGACAGTCGCCTGATCCTTCTATCAGTCGACTTATGCTGTAACTTTCTTTTGCTGCAGATACTCCAAAACAATCTGAACCAGAATCGAGCCATTATCCTACAATCTCCACCTTGGCGAGATCTTCCACCAACCAACAATCTCCACCTTGGCAAGATCTTCCAAGTAGCCCAAGCAATCTCCACAAATACTCCAAATGCTCATCATCAAATGTAACAACAAATCCAAACTCCACCTTAGTATGATATCACATACTAGGCGAACAAATAGCGAAGCACTATTCCAACCGCCCATTCCAAGTCATCAAACATGCAAAATATTAGCCGGGTTCATGCAATGCTTGAACTTGGCTGTCCCAACAACTTTGGTCAACATATCAGCAGGATTATCAGCTGTTCCAATCTTCACCAAATGAATATCACCATCCTTTATCAAATCACGCACAAAGTGATAACGGACATCAATATGTTTGGTTCTCGAATGATGAACTTGGTTCTTCGCTAAATGAATAGCACTCTGACTGTCACAGTGTACCTCCACCTTCTCCCGATGAATTCCCAAGCTCTTCAAAAGTCCATGTATCCAAATGGCTTCCTTCATGGCCTCAGCAACCGCCATGTATTCAGCCTCAGTAGTAGACAACGCTACAGTGGACTGCAAATTTGACCTCCAACTTATAGGTGCTCTAGCCATCGTAAACAAATAGCCTGTAGTAGACCGCCTCTTATCTAGATCACCTGCATAGTCTGAATCAACATATCCAACCAATAACCTGCTAATATTGTCATCCCTTTCAAATTTCAAACCCACATCTGTGGTGCCACTTATGTACCTTAGAATCCATTTAGCTGCTTGTCAATGCTCTTTGCCTGGATCATGCATATATCGACTAACCATACTCACCGCCTGAGAGATGTCTGGTCGAGTACAAACCATGGCATACATCAAGCTTCCAACCACACTAGTGTAAGGTACATTCGCCATATACTGTCTCTCTTCATCTGAACTTGGAGACTGAGAAGCACTAATTCTGAAATGACTGGCTAAGGGTGTACTTACTGGTTTAGTCTTCTCATCTATACCGAACCGTTTCAGCACCTTCAAAAGATATTGCTTCTGAGTCAAACTCACTGTGCCCTTTGCCCTGTCTCTAGCTATCTCCATCCCAAGTATCTTCTTGGCTTCACCAAGATCCTTCATCTCGAATTCAGAACTCAACTGATTCTTCAAATTTTGAATCTCCTTAGCATTCTTAGAGGCAATCAACATGTCATCCACATATAATAACAGATATATGAAAGAGCCATCCTGCAACTTCCTGAAGTAAACACAATGATCAAACTCACTTCTGGAATATCTCTGCACCTTCATAAACTGATCGAACCTCAAATACCACTGCCTTGGAGATTGCTTCAAACCATAGAGAGACTTCTTCAACCTGCAAACACAATTTTCCTTCCCAGCAATTTTGAACCCATCTGGCTGTAACATATAAATTTCTTCATCTAGTTCCCCATGTAAGAACGCAGTCTTCACATCCATCTGTGTCAACTCAAGGTCAAACTGTGCTACCAATGCCAACCAAATCTGAATAGAAGGATGCTTCACAACTGGAGAGAACACTTCATTATAGTCAATTCCTTCCTGTTGAGCATACCCCTTTGCAACTAGTCTTGCCTTGAACCGAACACTGCCTTTTGGACCTTCTTTCTTCATATACACCCACTTGCAACCGATTGCTTTCTTCCCCTTTGGTAGTTGCACTAGATCCCAAGTCTTATTCTTATGAAGAGAGTTCATCTCTTCACCCATAGCAACTTTCCAATCTGCATTTTCTGAACTTCTAGTGGCTTCTTTGAAGTTGGAGGGAACTTCATCATCCACAATGGGAAGAGCAAATGCAACTGTGTCTGTAAAACGAGACGGTCGTTTGATATCTCTTCTTTGCCTTCTTACTGCAATTGATTCTTCCTGCTGGATAGGAGCTTCTTCATCAATCTCAGTATCAACCACATCATCTTCATCTTGGACAGGAACAGGATTTTCAACTGACAAATTTTCTAACTCCACCTGTTGGAACACTCTCCTACCAGTCGACTGGTTATTGCCACCAGTCGACTGTCCCGAGCTCCCACAATTCTGCTGTTTTGGACCATCAGTCGACTGCTCCTGTTCATCAGTCGACTGTCCCGAACTTCTTCTACTCACCTGTTGAAGAACTGTCCCACTCTTCTGCTGCTCACCAGTCGACTGTCCTATACCATCAGTCGACTGTCCCGAGCTGATCATGCTGGTCTCATCAAAAGTGACATCTCTGCTGATTACTAACTTCTTCTGTTCTGGACACCACAACCTGTAACCTTTGACACCAGTACTAAAACCAACAAATATAGCCTTCTTGGCTCTTGCATCAAGTTTAGTTTCAGTTACATGAAAATAAGCAGGACAACCAAATATATGCAAAAAACTATAATCAGATGCAGGTTTACCACTCCATACCTCAATAGGCGTCTTGCCTTCAAGTGCTGCTGATGGTAAACGGTTGACGATGTGGCTTGCATATATAACAGCTTCTGCCCAAAATGTTTTCTTCAATCCAGACTGTGCTAACATACATCTCACCTTCTCCAATAAGGTTCTGTTCATCCTTTCTGCAACCCCATTTTGCTGTGGAGTCTTCCTAACTGTGAAGTGCCTCTGGATCCCTTCATCTTCACACAATTTCAGAAACGGATCATTCTTATATTCCCCTCCATTATCTGACCTCAGAACCTTAATCTTCCTACCAGTCTGATTTTCAACTTTCTTCTTCCAACTTGTGAACAATGTCAAAACTTCATCTTTGTGCTTCATGGTATATACCCAAACTCGTCTGGAGTAATCATCAACAAAAGTAACAAACCAGTGTCTACCACTCATAGAAGGTGTCTGAGTAGGGCCCCAAACATCTGTGTGCACATAATCGAGGATACCCTTTGTCTGATGTACAGCTGTACCAAATTTCACCCTAGTTTGCTTACCCAAAACACAATGTTCACAAAATTCTAACTTGCACCCTTTAGCATCTTTAAGCAACCCTTGCTTCACAAGCCCTTGCAAGGCCTTTTCTCCTGCATGCCCGAGTCGCATATGCCACAACCTAGTAGAGTCGGGGACAACCTGTTTAGGCTTCTCAGTTACACTGGCAGCCTGACCCAAATATGTTTTTCCCTGCAAGAAAAACAAGTTCCTCTTTCTTTGCCCTTTCATCACCACGAGTGATCCGCTAGTCACCTTCAGAATGCCACCTTCACTAGCAAATTTCAAACCACTGGCCTCCAAAGCACCTAGTGAAATCAGATTCTTTTTCAAATCTGGAACATACCATACATCTGAAAGCTCCCTAATAAGACCATCGTGCATTAGCAATTCAATCTTCCCGATTCCTACCTTCTTACAAGGTGCATCATTTCCCATCAAAACTACACCACCATCCATATATTCCAAAGAAGTAAACCACTCCTTTTTCCAAGACATATGATAGGAGGCTGCTGTATCAAGAAACCATACTTCTTGATAAAGTGAGGGACTAGAAGCAAGTGCAAAAGAAAAATCCTCGCCACTTTCTAAATTTTCAACAGTCACATTTGCAGTCGAATTTCCCTTATTTCGTAGCTTTGGACAATCCTTTTTCCAATGCCCCCTTTCATGACAGAAAGCGCATTCATCTTTGGCCGGTATTTTCCTGTCCTTTGAAACTCCTCTCGATTTGGAACGAGATTTGTTTCCCTTTTTCCCAGATTTGGACTCAGATCTAGTCTCAGTCCTGCCCCTTACAATCAACGCTTCAGAAGTTTCTCTATCAACCATCTTATCCCTTCTCCTAGTTTCATTATTCAACAAAGCATTTGCAACATCTTCATATTTCACAGTATCTTTTCCATATAATAAAGTAGTTGCTAAATGATCATAACTTTCAGGTAATGAATTCAACAGAATTAGGGCTTTATCTTCATCCTTAATTTGCTCATCCAAATTTAACAAATCAGCCAATAATTTATTAAATGATTCCACATGAGCATTCATAGACATACCTTCCGTATAGGTGAAGCGAAAAAGTCTCTTCTTCAAATACAGCCGATTCTCCAAACTTTTCCTCATGTATTTGTCTTCGAGTTTCTTCCACAACACCGCAGCAATGGTATCCCTCATCAAATCATACTTCTGAGCCTTCTCAATAAAGAGCCGAATAGTCCCACACGCAACTCTATTCAACTTCTTCCAATCTGCTTCGGACATATCCTTAGGTTTTTCCACTTCCAAAGCAACATCTTGTTCTTGTTGAACAAGAACATCCAAAACCTCACATTGCCACATCCCGAAATTGTTTGTCCCATCAAATTTTTCAACTTCAAATTTTGCGTTGTGAATCGTTGTTCTTGATGAACTTGATCCCACAACTTCCTTGGTTGCATCTGCATCACCCGCCATCTCTCTCTAGGTCGAACCAACAGCTCTGATACCACTTGTTGTGCGCGGTACAAATCAAATCAACAAGAATCAATGCGGAATACAAAGAGAGAACCAGCGAGAAAACACAAAAGCAAACCAACACAAAAGGACACACAGATTTAATGTGGTTCGGCAAAATACATGCCTACATCCACGGGGCGGTTGGGGTTTCTTCTTCTTCAAATTATCACCAATGGGCGAAAACAAACCCTTACAAATAATGACGGCTGCAAAACCGAAATAGGGATCTCTAATTTTCGTCTCAGATTACAAAACCCTAACAAGTGTATTTATAGGGAAACTATTGGGCCTTTTCGAATTGGGCCTGATCCAGTTCAAAATACCCTCATCAGTCGACTGGTCGACTTACCAGTCGACTGGCAATCCATCTGGCAGTCGACCGATCAGTCGACTGATCCTCTGCTGCTGCTTGTATCTTTAGCCTTCGAAAACTCTCTGGACAGTCGCCTGATCCTTCTATCAGTCGACTTATGCTGTAACTTTCTTTTGCTGCAGATACTCCAAAACAATCTGAACCAGAATCGAGCCATTATCCTACAGTTACCAAGTCATATTAATGCCACTGAAGAGAGCATTAAAATGCCCCAAAAGAATTTCATTAGCTAATTATAACGGACATGAATGCAAATGCTGAGCACTATATAAGAGGTTAAAAAAGATACCTTCAAATTATAGTTGATTTAAGTGAGTTATCATTTCTTCATATGCAGCAGAATTTTCTTAACAAAGAGTAGGAAGAAGAAAAGAAAATCAAATGTAATTTGACAATCATATAGACTACTCTGCCTAAAAACTAACAAATTTGATTCTCCTATTCTCAAAACCAAAAGGACATGAATAGAAGCTTCAAGCACTTGCTTAAATATATTTATATCTAGTATCATCTTTTGTGATCAAATGTTCATGTAGTAATCAACAGTTTTTTAGTGCACAACAAGATAGCTTAGTATCTTAAATTACTTGTTGCATTTCATTGTAGGTGATGTCTGCAGAGGCGACGTGGTCTTGTTCCGAAATTTAATAATGTGATTATGACATATTTTCGGAAAGAAGGAAAAAGGAATGAAGAAAGGGAACTATAGAGAAAAATGAAAGAAAAAAAAAGAAATAAAGAAAAAGGAAAAAAAGAAGAGATTTGATTATGAAAGGGTAAGGATAAAAAGGTAATTTAATAATTATAACTTAATGGATGAGGTTAAGTTAACGGAAAAATGAGTTTAGTATACTTTTTCAAATATTATATAGACATATTGTATTTAGGCCAAACGTTTGGGGGAACTTTGGTTTTTGTCCAATTTTATATATGCACAGAGTACGCACTACCTCCATACGAATTGATCGTCCGCCAGAGGAACACTGGTCTTCTTTAAATTTGGGTGCATGTGGTTTTGACCTGAACCCTGCCCTCCCAACTTAGAAAATATGATTTCATGTTTGAATAAATCAAAACAGAAAATAGGTAACCCATCAGAATTTGTTTCAAGTGTCAGTGTGAGATGGACACCAAGATATTTTATATATATATATATATATATATATATATATATATATATATATAGGGTAAAAGGGATATGAGCAACTTGCTCATTTAATAAATGAGCAATTGATGAGGTGGCATGCATGTGATACATTGAGTATCTAATCACTTTTAGAATTTTCCAATCACATGCATGTCACCTCATCACTTGCTCATTTACTAAATGAGCAAGTTGCTCATACCCCTTTTTCCCATGCTCATACCCCTTTTTCCCATATGGGATATATATATATATATAGGGCTTTCTTCTATTGCAAACGCTACTATAGGGTTTATATATATATATATATATATATATATATAGAGAGAGAGAGAGAGAGAGAGAGAGAGAGAGAGAGAGAGAGAGAGGGCTTTCTTCTATTGCAAACGCTACTATAGTGTTTGCAAACGTGCACACCACTTAACCCGTCATTGGCGATGACGGGTTAAGGCAAAACACATAACCCGTCATTCGATGACGGGTTATGTGTTTTGCCTTAACCCGTCATCGTCAATGACGGGTTAAGTGGTGTGCACGCGTTTGCAGAATATTTGCTTTTACAATAGAAGATAGTGCATGCGTTTTGCAGAATATTTGCTTTTACAATGGAAGATAGCTCATATATATATATATATATATATATATATATATATATATATATTTAATGAAAAAGAATTCATTAGACGGCACCAAGTCCTCCTCCATACGATTTTTTTAAAAAATGAACCACTTTTAGAAAATATGTACCAAACCAACCAACTTTCGAAACTAATTATCAAACTGACTCACTTTCTATTTGAAACGGTGAGTTTAGTTATAGGAATTTTCTCCAACACTTGGAGAAATCTCGCTAAGTCGCAAAACATTAAAACTAATTCGTTATTTGGAAACATAATTGAACTAGACTCGCTGTTTCTCGCTGTTTGAAACAGTGAGTCTAGTTCAATTAGGGTCGTTGTTTGAAATAATGAGTTTAGTTATAATAATTTTCTTCAGCACTTGGATAAATCTCATCAAATTTTAAAACACTAAAGCTAGACTCGCCGTTTCGAAAAACTGACCATAACGGAACTAGACTCGCTGTTTGATCAGGGTTTCTGTTTGAAATAGAGAGTTTAGTTACATGAATTTTTTTCGACACTTAGAGCAATCTTGCAAAGTCTCAAAATACTAAATCTAAACTCGCTATTTCAGGTAACCCCAATAAATAGCCAGTTGGTCAGTTTGGTAATTAGTTTCGAAAGTGGGTCAGTTTTGTGAATATTTTCGAAAAGTGGGTCATTTTAGGGAAAAAATTCCTCCATGCCTTGCGCCCGAAGATTCCAGGGTTGGTCACAATCACAGAATAAGACCATGAACGAGACCATATCTTCATTTTCTAGTAGTCCACTTTCCAAATCATGGATCTTAGCCTCACTTGAAATATACAGGAGAAGCTCACTTGTAAGAGCATCTGTAGTCATTTAGACTCAAAATTTTTATATTTAGAATTTACAAATAGAAATTTTGAGTTGGGCTTGTAGTCGTTGAAATCCAAAATTTGATCGAACGGTGGATGATAACGAATATCTTGAATCTCAGACATTGATTAAAAAAGAAATTTCAATCCGACACATACATGATTAAAAAAAATGTACTCAATTTACACATAACAATTCCTACAGGTAGATTCCATCCCTTGATCAAACAATTTGGATCAATTTTGAACTTATAAAGATTTTTTTCCCAAACCGACCTAATTTTTGAATGTTTTTTCCAATCCGACCTACTTCTTTTTTTAATTCCCAAAGCGACCTACTTTCCAAACCGAGTCTAGTATAAACTAGCGCGGTCTTTCAAAGACCGAGTCTTGCACTTCGAAAAATCGAAGAGCAAGACTCGGTCTTTGAAAGACCGCGCTAGTTTATACTAGACTCGGTCTTTCAAAGACCGAGTCTTGCACTTTAGGGGTTTTAATTGTGCAGATCTCCTTTCTTCTTCTTCTCGACTTATTTACTTTTTGTATTTTTTTCTTCTTCTCTCTATCCCTCAACGAATTTGGATTTGGTAGGTGTTGTAATATTTTTAGTTAGTTTGATTTTGTAGTTTTTTAATGTTCTGTCTTGAGTTTAGAGTAGTATGTTGTTAATGTCTCTAGTTTTTTCAATTTTCTGTTGGGCATATGTTGAGATGATATTGTGGAGATGTTATTGAAATTGTTGATGTGGTTGTGGATATGATATTAACAATATTGTGGAGAGTTATTGAAATTGTGGAGATGTTAATGAGATTGTTGATGTGGTTGTGGAGATGTTGGAGATGATGTGGTTGTGAAGATGTTAATGAGATTTTTTATATTGTGGAGATGTTGGACATATGGAGATGTTAATGAGTTTGTTGATATTGTGGAGATGTTAATGAGTTTCTGGAATTGTGGAGATGTTGTTGAGATACTGTGGAATTGATTGAACTCAAGACTCGGTCTTTCAAAGACCGTTCTAAATATAACTAGACTCGGTCTTTGAAAAACCGAGTCTTACGTCTGTAAGTGATATTTTACAATCAGAATCAAGACTTGTTAAAATGACAACGGTCTTTGAAAGACCGAGCCTTGAAGCTGATTAAATTTTTTTGCGAAAAACTTCAAGACATTTTGATTCGAATATATTTGAAACTTATTGATTCCAAAATACTCTCTTTGGCCAATATTTAAACCTCAATCAATCATACATTTTCGAAAATTAAACACATCCAAACTTACTAGCTTCACGGCGACTATCAATCAAATCATGTACACTTTTAGCAAAAATCTTCCCTTCACATAAAAGCTTACTAGCTTCCTGTCGACGAGTAGTAAAGTAAGAGTTGAGACGTAAGAAGATCGTCTCAACAATCGCAGTTACTGGTAAACTACGGAGTGCCCATTTCTCAACCGTCATACTTGCATGAGTTGATTATACCAAGTAATTCTATGAACCTGAGTTTATAGAATTTCTTTGGTTTTTCTATCGGAGGTGGAGTGCTATTTGGTTTTTCCATATCTTCGATCCTCATACTTGTATGAGTTGATTATACCAAGTAATTCTATGAACCTGAGTTTATAGAATTTCTTTGGTTTTTCTATCATCTCAGCAAAATACTTGTATGAGTCAATCTTCTGAAATTGATCTTTCTTCCCGATGACGTGGACATGCTACCTCCGATGAGTTGGAGAAATAGAATAGAGTAAAGTAGAGAGAGAGAAGAAGAAGAAAGGAGATCTGTGCAGTTAAAACCACTAAAGTACAAGACTAGATCTTTGAAAGACCGAGTCTAGTATAAACTAGCGCGATCTTTCAAAGACCGAGTCTTGCTCTTCGATTTTTCGAAGTGCAAGACTCGGTTTTTGAAAGACCGCGCTAGTTTATATTAGACTCGGTCTTTGTGAATATAAAAAAAAAGGTCAGTTTGGGAAAAACTTTCAAAAAGTAGGTCGGTTTGGGAAAAAATTCTGCACCTTCTCGCTTGGCTGTGGACTATTTCTAAGTGTAGATGACTCTCAACAACTCTGAGAAATTAGAAAACATTTCGGAGAGTTTATATATACAAGGGGCTTCCACTATAGCCGTAGCATTCCCAGGTATGAGTTTCTGGAGGGCAATAGATGCGATAAGAGAGTCGTGGATGAGAGGAGAAGGGAAATGACCGAGGGAAAACGAGAGAGAGAGAGAGAGAGAGAGAGAGAGAGAGACGCAGCTATTGGTGGCAGAGGATAAGGAAGGAAGGGTGTTAAGTGAGGCGGAGGTGGTGGATAATGTACTGGTAATGTTGTTCGGGAGAGAGGATACTTCTTCGACTGCCATCACTTTTCTCCTGAAGTGTTTGGCACAGAGTCCTGATGTGTATCAGAGTATGCAAAGGTATTTTTAAATTTCTCAAAACACTCTCTCTCTCTCTCTCTCTCTCTCTCTCTCTCTCTCCTCTGATGTTTATCAGAGAGTATGCAAAGGCATTTTTAATCTCTCTCTCTCCATATATATATATATATATATATATATATATATAATAAATTACAAAGAAAGCTATCAAGTGGCTCACATTCAATCTATCCCAAAATCAATGGCTCAGATCTAACCTCACAAAACATATTTTTCCGCCCAAAAATTCAAACTCCACAAATTCAAACCTACTCACACACCCTCTCTTTTTCCCCAAAATAACCCCCCCCCCCCCCTCTCTCTCCCTCTCTCCCCCGCTCTCTATCCCAAACCCAGTCTCTCTCTCACTGTCTCCCTACTCTCTATCCCTAACCCAGTCTCTCTCTCCCCGCTCTCTCTCAACGTCTCCCTCTCTCTCCCCGCTCTCCCTGCTCTCCCCGCCCCCAACTTTTTTCGATCAAATTTCTAGGGTATCTTCGATCAAATTTCTAGGGCTTCGAATCTCGATTCTTAAATTTCCAATCGCAAAATCAGCCATGTCGAGAGAACCAAGGTCGCCGTCGATGCCGAGGAGGGGCGGCGGCGGCGGGAGATCCGGAAGAGCAAGAGGGAGGGGAACTTGCAGAAGAAGAGGAGGGAGGGGATGCAAGCTCAGGCCTTTACTCAGCCGATTCACGCTTCCGCCATTGAGAAGAAGGTGATTGATTGATTGGTCTATTTGGTAATTAGATCTGAGTGTTTGGGATTTGGATTTGGTAAATCTGATGTTTGGTTTTGTGGTTTCTTTTTTAGTTGGAGAGCTTGCGGCGATAGTCGGGGTTTACTCGGATGATGGGAGCTTACAGCTCGAGGTGACAACGCAGTTCAGGAATTTGCTTTCAATAGGTGAGCTTTGGTATTGAGTTGGTTGAATTTTGTGTTAGTTGAATCAAATAGATTGAGGTAGTTGAATTTGGTGTTAGATTATATTAGATTAAATTAGTAATTAACTGAGCGATGTTACTGGGAATTAGGTCGGTTGCAAATTATTTTGATTGCTAGCTTGTGTCTAATTAATAAGTTGCTCAGTTGCTGTGATTTATTATATAGATTTCTTTGACTAGCAACCACAAGCCTTCTATACAATGTGCATTCTGCTTTGTACATCATAACATCTCTTCTTAACTCAGGAGATCTCTGAGCAGTTTGTCTTATTTTGCTCAATTACTCAATTAATTATGCTATATTTTTTTACATGTGCATATTATCTGTTGTTTCCAGAAATTTCTTTTTCCTTTTGGAAACTCTAACAGTCATCAAGTTTACACTGCAAATTTGGAACAGGTGAAATTTTAGCGTTAGTCAATGTTCATGAGATATCTTATCTACAATAGGATTGTTTTTTTATTTATTTAACAGGGCTGCATTCTACTCTTTCTTTTGTCATTGTAGAGTGTCTTAGGCTCAAAAGAATTTCCTTTAACATATATATCATCTCTCCTTAACAACCTACATAAACTTGGAGAATTGTGGGGTTCCTCCATGCCCGAGCTTAAACTGCAGACCTAAGGTAGTGTTTGGCCCAACTTAAAACTAGCTTATCTTCTCCTTTAGAAGGAGAAGCTGGGCCAAACATATTTTGAAAAGCCCAAAAAAGTAGAAGTAGCTTATTTTTTATTAAGAAAAGGAGCTTCAAAATAAGCCCTCCAGATCTACTTCTGGCTTCTCCTGTTCTTCTTTTTTTTACCCAAAACCAAAGATCAAAAAAATTCCCCTGCCCCTTCCCCTTCCCCTTCCCCTTCCTCCATTCCCTTGCCGAACAGTTGAACGGGGTCAAACCACACCGCCGTCGTCGAACCACGCCGCCGTCGTCGAGGTATGGTTTCCACGCCCTACCTTGACCGGGGTCGAACCACGCCGCCATCGTCGAACCACGCCGCCACTACAAAATTTGATACTTCATGCTCTCTTTGTTTTGAGCTTACAAAATTTTGTACTTCATGCTGTGTTTCTGATTGTTCTGAGCTAACAAATTTTGATACTTCATGATGTGTTTCTGTTTGTTCTCAGAAGACAAAATTTGATACTTCATGCTGTGTTTTTGTTTGTTCTGAGCTAACAAATTTTGATACTTCATGCTCTGTCTCTGATTGTTCTGAGCTGACAAAATTTGATACTTCATGCTCTCTCTCTGATTGTTCTGAGCTTACAAAATTTTGTACTTCATGCTGTGTTTCTGATTGTTTTGAGCTAACAAATTTTGATACTTCATGATGTGTTTCTGTTTGTTCTCAGAAGACAAAATTTGATACTTCATGCTGTGTTTCTGTTTGTTCTGAGCTAACAAATTTTGATACTTCATGCTCTGTCTCTGATTGTTCTGAGCTGACAAAATTTGATACTTCATGCTCTCTCTCTGATTGTTCTGAGCTTACAAAATTTTGTACTTCATGCTGTGTTTCTGATTGTTCTGAGCTAACAAATTTTGATACTTCATGATGTGTTTCTGTTTGTTCTCAGAAGACAAAATTTGATACTTCATGCTGTGTTTCTGTTTGTTCTGAGCTAACAAATTTTGATACTTCATGCTCTGTCTTTGATTGTTCTGAGCTGACAAAATTTGATACTTCATGCTCTCTCTCTGATTGTTCTGAGCTTACAAAATTTTGTACTTCATGCTGTGTTTCTGATTGTTCTGAGCTAACAAATTTTGATACTTCATGATGTGTTTCTATTTGTTCTCAGAAGACAAAATTTTATACTTCATGCTCTGTTTGTGTTAGTTCTGAGCTTACAAAATTTGATACTTCATGCTCTGTCTCTGATTGTTCTGAGCTGACAAAATTTGATACTTCATGCTCTCTCTCTGATTGTTCTGAGCTTACAAAATTTTGTACTTCATGCTGTGTTTCTGATTGTTCTGAGCTAACAAATTTTGATACTTCATGATGTATTTCTGTTTGTTCTTAGAAGACAAAATTTGATACCTCATGCTCTGTTTTTGTTAGTTCTAAGCTTACAAAATTTGATACCTCATGCTCTGTCTCTGATTGTTCTGAGCTTAAAAAATATAAAGATTTTTTTTTGGTAATTTGATAACTTATATTTTAAATTGAAGTAAAAAAAAGTTTGAGGCTCCAAATAAAAAAAAATCCTCAAACTGAGCAAGCCACACATAACAAGAAATTTTCGGTCCACTACTGTTGTAGATTCACAATATTATTTTTGAATCTCCAACTACTGACAAATGATCCTACAATATACAAATCAATAAACATCAAACTCACTCCATAATCTTACTTCAGAGTACATTAATACATCAACGTCTACTAGAAAAAAAAACATCCATATAAATCATCTCTTATTGTTAACATGATTTTTCATATGTTGCATCGTTTCGAATACGTGCCGTTGGCACGTGCCCACGGGCATACCTAGTATATATATAAAATAAAACACAAAAAAAATTATCAAATGGCTTACATTCAATTCCCCCCAAAATCAAAAGCTCAGATCTAACCTCACAAAACACATTTTTTCCCCAAAAGTTTTTCCCCAAAACTCAAATTCAAATCCCCCTCCCCCAAAACAACTCATTTATTTATCTCTCTCTCTCTCTCTCTCTCTCTCTCTCTCTCTCTCTCTCTCTCTCTATATATATATATATATATATATATATATATATATATATATACATATACATTTTCCCCTCCCCAAAATTCCCCCCCCCCCAAAACTCAAATTCAAATACCCCAAAACAACTCATTTATTTATCTATATATATATATATATATATATATATATATATATATATATATATGGAAACATGGACTTTTATTTACAACTAATTATTGTCATACTATTCAAACTTCAGCTATATAATTGTTGATTTACTGTTTACAAAACTTTTCATATGCTGTATCGTTCTGAAGACGTGCTGTAGGCACATAGTCACGGGCAAATCTAGTCTATATAATAAAACACAAAGAAAGCTATCAAGTAGCTCTCCTTCAATCCCCCAAAAATCAAAGGCCAGGATCTAACCTCACAAAACATATTTTTCCCTCTAAAAGTTTCCCACCAAAACTCAAATTCAAATCCTCCACCCAAAACAACTCCTATATTTATTTAATTTCTTTTTCCTCTTTCTCTCTCCCTCCCTCCCTCTTCTATTCAAAAAATTAAGAAAACAATTTTTTTAAAAATTTAAAATTTATTTATAAAAAATCAAAAAAAATCATATAATATGTTTTTTGCTGGACCCCCCTACTTCAATTAATTTGCTGGACCTCCAAAACTATTTTATATGATCAAACAAGGTGCACGTTCTGAAGACGTGCCGTAGGCACGTGTCAACAGGCAAAACCTAGTATATATATATATATATATATACACACACACACACACACACACACACACACACACACACACACACACACACACACACACACACACACACACTAGTATGTGATGAAAAATAATTATAAATGGGGGTATAAAATCCAACTTCTTAGAACTTTGAGGGTGGAAAATAATGAAATTTAACTACTGAGAAGATATTTGATATTTTCAATGTAACATGAGCAATAAAAAAACCAAAAAAATCTGAAATTTGAAAATCTAAATTTCTAAGTAATAGAAAGAGAATGAGAAAGAGAGGGAGAGAGAGAGAGAAATAATTAAATAAATAAAGGGGTTGTTTTGGTGGGAGATATGAATTTGAGTTTTGGGGGAAAACTTTTTGGAGGAAAAATATGTTTTGGGAGAGTGAATCTGAACCATTGATTTTGTTTCAATTGAAGGTGAACCACTTGATAGCTTTCTTTGTATTTTATTATATAGATACTTTCTTTGTGTTTTATTTTATATATAAAATAAAACACAAAGAAAGTATCTATATAATAAAATACAAAGAAAGTTATCAAGTGGTTCTCCTTCAATCCCCCAAAATCAAAGACCGGGATGTAATCTCACAAAACACATTTTTTCTCTAAAACTCAAATTCAAAATTTTCCCCAAAACAACTCATTTATTTATTTAATTATTTATTTCTCTCTCTCTCTCTCTCTCTCTCTCTCTCTCTCTCTCTCTCTCTATATATATATATATATATATATATATATATATACACACACACACACACACTAGGTTTGCCCGTTGACACGTGCCTACGGTACGTCTTCGGCACGGTGCATCTTGTTTGATCATATAAAATAGCTTTGGAAGTCTATCAAATTAATTGAAGTAGCAAACATAGAGCAAAAAAGATATTATATGGTTTTTTTGAATTATTTTTAAAGTTGTTAAAATTTTAAATTTTTTAGTTTTTTAATTTTTAATTTTTAAAAAATTTTAAAATTTTTTATTTTCTTAATTTTTGAATAGAGGAGGGAAGGAGAGAGAGAGAACAAAAAATAATTAAATAAATATAGGAGTTGTTTTGGGTGGGGAATTCGAATTTGAGTTTTGGGGGGAAACTTTTGGGGGAAAAATATGTTTTGTGTGGTTAGATCCATGCCTTTGAGTTTTAGGGGGGATTGAAGGAGAGCCACTTGATAGCTTTCTTTCTGTTTTATTATATATATACATATACTAGTAATTTACACGTGCGATGCACGTTTTAATAATTTCAAGAAATAAAAATAAAAACTTTGACGTAGGGAGGATTTGAACCAGAAACCTCCTTTATATTAGTTTTGTACGTGCGTTGCACATGTTTGTAGAATGACAAAATGACAAATGACACTAAGGCCTTCTTCCATTATAATATTATATATATATATATATATATATATATATATATATATATATACTAGGTTTGCCCGTTGACACGTGCCTACGGCACGTCTTCGGAACGGTGCACCTTGTTTGATCATAAAAAATGGTTTTGGAGGTCCAGCAAATTAATTGAAGTAGCAAACATGGAGCAAAAAACATATTATATGTTTTTTTTGATTTTTTTTGAATTATTTTAGAATTTTTTAAAACTTTAAATTGTTAAAATTTTTAATATTTTTAATATTTTAAAATTTTTATTTTCTTAATTTTTTTAATAGAAGAGGGAGAAAGAGAGAGAGAAAAATAAATAAATAAATATAGGAGTTGTTTTGGGTGGGAGATTTGAATTTGAGTTTTGGGGGGAACTTTTGGGGGGAAAATATGTTTTGTAAGGTTAGATCTGGGCCTTTGATTTTTTGGGAGATTGAAGGAGAGCCACTTGATAGCTTTCTTTGTATTTTATTATATAGATATATATATAGTCCCCTTCCGTTGTGCACTAGGCTTCCGTGTGCATTCATGTACACTCAGCCTTCCCACCTTCGTATTTACGATCCGAACCGTTCACATCGATATACACATCTAAATTAGTCTAAATATGTAAAATCAAATCATTTGAAATTCATTTGCCCATCCATTGAAGTGTTATATGGTTGAAAATCGTTGTTTTTTATAGTCACATGATGGATGGGCAAATGAATAGACTAATTTAGATGTGTAGATCAATGTGAATGGTTTGGATCGTTAATACGAAGGTGGGAAGGCCGAGTTCACACGAGTGCACACGGAGATCTAGTGCACAACGGAAGGGGACTCTATATATACTTCTTCCGTTGCAAATGGGTCTGTTCGCACAGACCCGTGCGAACTTTGATCTGGACCGTTGGATCTTCGATCCAACGACCCATATATTTTTTAATAAAAATTTGCCTTAACCCGTCTTTGGGAAGGACGGGTTAAGGCAAAGTTTTATTTAAAAAAATAGCCTTAACCCGTCCTTCCCAGGAACGGGTTAAGGCAATCTATATTCATTTGTATTTGCATTCAGATCGTCTTCTTCGACGATTTCTCTCTCGCTCTTTCTTCTTTCTTCGATGAACCCAACAAGAAAAAAACCCTAATCCTTCGTCTACACCCAAATTTGCCCTCATCCGTCCGCTCTCCCTCCTCTCTACTCCAAAGTTTGAAACCCTACTCTCTCATCCCCTCTTTGAAACGAAATCAAAACCCTAGTTCTCCTCCAAATCGATTCTTTGGCTTCATTTCAACCTATTTTGTAAGGTATAGACTATTTCTTTACCTTAGTAATCTATATTTGTGTTTATTTTTCAATTTGTGTATACTAAAATATTTAGATAGTGGGGAAAAATTTATTTGCCTTAGTAGATTTTAGATGTAGAATCGGGTTGACTTTAACTATATTCAATTGCGGTTAGTAGATTTTAGATATAGAATCGGATTTTAGATGTAGATTTTAGATGTATATACGAAATTAGTTAGAAACTTTTCAGTGTGGTTAAGATTGAAAACCCTGCAAACGACCGTAAAAAAATACGAAACTTTGCGAGTAGGTTTGTCTCATGTAGCACAAGCCACCCCAAGTTGTAGAAGTGAGTTTCGAATCACAGTTCGAGAGATACAGCCATATATCGCTTTCGGTTGGAAAAAAACAACTAAAGCGATATACGGCCGTATCTCGCAAACCGTGACTCGAAACTCACTTCTACAAGTTTGGGTGGCTTGTCCTACGTGAATTCGACCAAGTCGGAAAGTTTTATAATTTTCGGATGCCGCTTGTGCAGTTTTCTTCAATTCCTCGTATGAGAAGTTTTTGACTTAGAATTTTGTAAGTGCGGTTAGATTAGAAAACCCTTCAAACGACCTCTAAAAAATACGAAACTTTGCAAGTTGGTTGGTGTCCCCTATGAGAAGCCAACTCAACTTGTAGAAGTGAGTTTCGACTCACGGTTCGAGAGATACAGCCGCGTATCGCTTTCAGTTGAAAAAAACCAAGTATAGCGGTACACGGCCGTATCTTGCAAACCGTGACTCAAAACTCGCTTCTACAAGTTCGGGTGGCTTGCCCTACGTGAATTCGACCAAGTCGAAAAGTTTTATAATTTTTGGATGCCGTTTGTACGGTTTTCTCAACTTCCTTGCATGAGAAGTTTTTGACTTAGAATTTTGTAAGTGCGGTTAGATTAGAAAACCCTTCAAACGACCTCCAAAAAATACAAAACTTTGCAAGTTGGTTGGTGTCCCCTATGAGAAGTCACCCAAAATTGTAGAAGTGAGTTTCGACTCACGGTTCGAGAGATACGGCCGCATATCGCTTTCGGTCTAAAAAAACCAAGTATAGTGGTGCACAGCCGTATCTCGCAAACCGTGACTCGAAACTTGCTTCTACAAGTTCGGGTGGCTTGCCCTACATGAATTCAACCAAGTTGAAAAGTTTTATAATATTCGGATGCCGTTTGTGCGGTTTTCTCAACTTCCTCGCATCATAGGTTGTTGTCTTAGAATTTTGTAAGTGCGGTTAGAGTTGAAAACACTTCAAACCACCTCCAAAAAATTCGAAACTTTGCGAGTTGGATGATCTCATATAGCGCAAACTACCCCAACTTGTACAAGTGAGTTTCGACTTACGGTTAGAGAGATACGGCCGTGTATCGCTTTCGGTTGAAAAGAAGCCAAATAAAGTGATACACGACCGTATCTCTCTAACCGTGAGTCAAAACTCACAACAACAAGTTGGGGTGGCTTGTGCTACATGAATTCAAGTAAGGTGCAAAGTTTTATTAATTTTGGATGCCATTTGTGCGGTTTTGTAACGTTCCTCACATTAGAAGATAGTGACTTAGAAATTTTTAATTGCCGTTAGATTAGAAAACCCTTCAAATGACCTCCAAAAAATAAGTAATTTTGCGAGTAGGATGATCTTATGTAGCACAAGCAACCCCAATTTGTAAAAGTGAGTTTCGATTAACGGTCCGAAAGATACAATCGTGCATCGCTTTTGGTTATAAAAATACCAAATACAGCGGTTTAGTACCCCTAACTGTTCTCTTTTTCACGGTTTGTTAGGTATGAACAGTTTTGAAGGAAGTTCTGCAGTCAGAGAGAAATTTGTTCGTGCACAATAAATTTGCGAGTTTCTTCCTCATGTTGACGAGCACCTAAAACCGAAGATTGGTATGACATTTTCCACTCTAGAGGAAGCGGAAAAATTTTATTCATCATATTGAAAATCTGTGGAATTCTCTATGTGTAAGGGTGGAAATAAATACAAGGAAAACGATGTAGTGGATAAATCATATGTTTGTAATAAAGCCGGGGAGTCACCGAATAATCATAATGAAGCTAGACGAGGAACAATTTCTAGAACAGGTTGCAAAGCTTTCGTTCGTGTCAAACTAAACCCACAAAGTAATTCACAAAGTAATTCTTGGATTCTTTATTCATTAAATGAAGCACACAATCACAAATTTACTTCACCCGGTAGACGTCACTTGCTACCTCGAAACTGTGAATTGACAAAGACAGATAAAAAAATAATTGGTCATCTTACCGAAGCTAATGTCCTTGTATGCAAACAAATGCTTCGAAGGTGCAAATGGAGGTAATTAGAAAATTGGTTTCGTTGAAACCGATGTCAGAAATCTCAGGAGAGACGAGATGGAGTGTTTAAAAGGACACGACGGGAAAATGCTGCTTGAGTTCTTTGAATCCAAAAAAGAGACTGATCCTTTATTCTATTTTGATTACCAGTGTGATCCCGAAGGCCGATTGTCACATTGTAGTGGGTGGATGGTATCGCTAGAAAGAATTTTGAAGTATTCGGGGATGTTCTCTGCTTTGACGCTACCTACAATACAAACTGATACGGGATATTGTTCGTACCATTTGTTGGATTCAACCATCATTGGCAATCAATATTCCTAGGTTGTGGGTTCATCCCCAATGAGAAGGCATCCTCATTTGAGTGGTTCTTTGAAAATTGGCGAGAAGCAATACCAAGCGATCCGATCAACATCGTGACAGATGAGGATCGTGAAATAACTTCTGCAGTTTCTAAAGTTTTCCCAATCACGTCACATAGATATTGCATATGGCATATTTTGGATAAGCTACCGCATGAAGTGCGCATGCCGAATAACGTTAACGAGTTTAGGGATGCTTTGAAGAGTATCATTTACACGACAAAATTTAAAACAGAATTTGAACAGAAGTGGAAAAATTGATCTCCCAGTACAAACTTGAGAATAACAAATGGTTGAAGGAAAAGTTTGAGATCCATGAAAAATGGGCTCCCGTGTACGCAAGAGACTCATTTTGGGGGGGGCATGTTGAGTACCCAACGTAGTGAATCGCTACATTCATCCTTGAAGCACCATACTCATAAGAAGTACTCATTACATGAATTTGCCGTCATCTTTGACCGACTCTTAGTAAAACAAAGATACGATGAACTTAAAGAAACACATCGTAATCGCGAGGAGAGACCAAAATTGAAGACCGAATGGGCATTGGAGTCACAAATGGCGTGAACATACACTCTGAAGATTTTCTACAAATTTCAACAAGAAATTGTAAAAAGCTTATTACTTAATGTGAGTTTAATTGCGAGTATGGATACACCGGATAGTGCAGCTTATTTTGTAACAGTTTGTGGAAATTCAGAACCAGGGAGGGTGATTTCTTATGGTAAAATCACTCAAATTGCTAAATGCCCTTGTGCCATGTACAGCTTCGTAGGCATTCCCTGCAAACATCTATTGGCAGTTATTCGGTTCACAGATCACACCGCACTACCCGAGCAATATATTTGTAAGCGATGGACCAGGGATCAACTGAGAAGAAGCAATATACCGGTTCCCAATAATATGGGCGACAATTTTGCCTCTCGTTATTGTGAACTGACTATGTACTCAAGACATTTGGTCGATCTTGGTTGTTCTTCAGAGCGAGGGTACAAGTACATGCTCGATCACATGCTCAAGGTAATCGAAGGTTTTGCTAATACTGAATCAGTGAACAGCACACCACACGAAGGTAGCGCACAATCTGAGAGTGGTGGACATGCACATGCACATGCACATGTAGGTGATCCCGTGCAGTGCACCACAAAGGGGAGGCCTAAAGGGAAAAGGTTGAAGTCTATCAGAGAAGGTCAAAAAATGAAGAGGCTAAGACTTTGCAGGACATGCCTTGTGTCGTAGGTCACGATTCACGGAATTGCCCAAAAAATATAGCAAGGCATTATATCAGAGATTTTTGTATTTGTTAATTGGACTCAATGAATGTAAACTTGTTGTAGTCGATACTAACCCATTCTTCTTCCTTATTTAGTGGATCGGTAGAGTACGAAGAAGCTCCAAATGCTAGAGAGAGTGATGATGATGAAGGCGAAGATTCGTGCTAAGGGGTTTTTCGTGTTATGTATGTCATTTCAAACTTTCAAGATAAAAAACGAATAATTGCTTACTTTTTTATTTTGCTTTGCAGATAATTATTAATTTCGACTCGATTATTAACTTTTTTTTTTTTTTGGTGTAGGTCCGGAATGAAACATAAAATCGTGCCCATGGAAAGAAGCAATTCGTTGAAAAATTTCTTACTTTTGATTGTATATATGTGGTTAATTGAACGTATCTATTTGGTACAATTAACCTACTGATGTATTTAATCAGAGTATAATCTCTATATGTGTGCATGTTGTGTATTTGTGAACCACACATGTTGTTGTGGGTTTTGATCTTATAATTGGGTAGCGAATATTAATTTATGTTGAAATTTGTGAATTTTGAAAATGTGTGCAATTTGGGTAACCCGATGCCGATGTGTACAGATTTATTATTTGTGTTGCAGATTGTGTATTTCTGGATGATATATCTATATTGTGGAAAATTGTAAAAATGTATGCAGTATTGATCAAGGGCTGCCAATTACTCTCTACTAAACCCGTTATTGGGGATAACGGGTTAAGATCACTTAACCCGTATCTTGAATAACGGGTTAAGGAGATAGATATTGGCAGTCCTTAATCAATACTTGGTCTGTAGGGGATGAAGTTCTGCCAATATCTCTCAACTTAACCCGTTATTGGCGCTGACGGGTTAAGATCACCTAACCCATCATCGGTAATAACGGGTTAGGTAGAGATTTTTTACAGAACTTTTGACTGTGTAGGCAATATCTTCTTTTGTTGATACATATACAAATTTGTTCATTCACAAAAATTCATTCGCAACAACAAATTTGTTCATACATCAAACATTACAAACTGGCAAGAACATGTTGTTTGAAGATACATAGAATGCATACATAACTCAAGTAAAATTGATATTACAAAGTCATTCTTTGACACACTACTCCAAAATTGAAATTAATTTAGTATACAAGTACATGCTGGGTTTCTTCTCAAAGAGGTAGGAAGGACCGTTGACTCTGCCTTTTTTTGAATGCATAAGTAGCAGTTATCCCCCCTGCATACAATTTAGTTCACTACTATTACACAGAGGTAAAAATTCTCCGCTTCGTGGGATGGAGTAGTAGTGGGTGTAACCATATATTCAAAGTACATGACAACTTCTTGACACGCACTCCTCATATTCGTACTATTTATTGCACGATCGTCAGGTGTGCATGCCAAGAAGCTGAAAAGTACCATGAATACATTGTGACACCCACCACTATTCCGTCCTACGAATGCAGAGAATTTTTACACTCTGTGTAACAATAGAGAACGAATGTGTATGAAAGGAGGACAATTGCTACTTATGCATATACTCTAAAAGCCCGAAAAAAAAAGACTAAGGGGAATGAAAGAAAAAAAAAAGCAGAGTCGGCGGTCCTCCCTACCCCTTCGAGAGAAACCCAGCATGCACTTGTACACTAAAGTGGACATGCACAAGTCTCTCTACTCCTACATCTTCAGCTTCTTTTTTTATAACTCAAACTTTGCACCTGAAGAACAACAATCTATGTATTGAAGAACAAAAATTGAAGGCGACCCTCTTTGAACTCAAATTTTTTTATAACTCAAACTTCTTTCCCCTTCAAGAAGAAAAGATTATCTTGAAGAGAAGAAGAAAAGATTGGCTCCTCATACCTTTTTTGTAAAATGTTATTTGAAGTGTCTCCTCCCTCTTTTTTCCCCTTTCTTCTCTACATTGAACTCATTGTTATTTGAGTGATGAACTCAATAGGCTTAGTTATAGGTAAATGAAGAAGGAGGGGTGCATGACAGCAATCATGCCTGCCAAGATGCACAGCAAACAAGAAGGGATTAAAACAATAAGAAGAAGAAGACAAGAAGTAAATTGTGATACACTTCTCAACACATTGATACAAAAATCAAAAACTATGATACACTTCTCCAAAAAGCAGCAACAAGGACAGCAAGCATGACCACCAAATTGATACACATCTCAAAATGTACAGACCATGTCTACAAATTACTTCTGCATATATATCTCTACTTAAGCCATTGTTGGTGACGACGGGTTAAGTAGAGAAATATATACAGTCCTTTATGCCAATACCTGGTCTATACATGATGAACCACTGCCAATATTTGTCAACGTAATCCGTTGTTATGGATAACGGGTTAAGTTAACGTAACCCGTTATCACAAACGACGGGTTAAGTCACTTATATTTGCAGAAGTTTATGACTACATGCATAAGTAGATGGTGAAGTTCTGCTAATATACATTAACTTAATCCGTTATTGACGATAATAGGTTAAGTACACATAACCCGTTATCCTAAATAACGGGTTAAGTGTACCTATATCGGCAGTACTGATAATTATTAAATTGCATGAAAAAAAATTATAAACAAGTTTGTAAATATAACATATAAAGTAGTTCACTTAATGAAAACAATTTATGATAAATTATTCGAACACCACTTTGACCCTACTAAAACCCGCTGCAAAAAATCTGCTCATAAAATTTTATATAATCAGCTTTCCAGAGATGTTCGTTACGCGATTTCAAATTTTGTTTGTAAACAAATACATTTTTAAAACATTCACGTTCATTCAGCGAATTTGGTTTAAACAATTATGTTAGATATAATTTTTGGTTGGGTTAGAGTACTTTGTAGGGTTAGAGTAGGGTTACAGTACTTTGGTTGGGTTAGAGTAATTTTTTTTTATTTTTTAATTTGACTACACCTAACTAATCACTACATAATCATGATGTTTTAATATGAACAGAACACCCCAGAAAATATTTAAAAAACTATATCATTCGTTAGGGTTTGGGTTAGGGTTAGTGTTAACGGGGGTTAAGGGTAGGGTTAGGGTTAGTTGGGGTTAGGGGTTAACGAATTGTACATGTTCAAAAACTATAGATATCTAAGTTCTATCATTAATCACTTGTGTCTCTCCACTCTTTACGTACATTATCTTCTGAACTCTACAAAATAGACATTCATATGCATATTTTTTTGTTTGTATTTTTTATTTATTTCCATTCCTAGCCACGTAACTAACCAATATAAAATCGATACCAGCAAACGAATATAAAAATTAACACAAATTAATTTGTATTTTGTTTCATAAAAATCAATAAAATATGATTTGTAAGTTAGGTTAGGGTTATTGTAGGGTTAGAAGAGTAGGGTTATGGGTTAGGGTTACTGTAGGGTTAGTGTCTCCACTCTTTTTCTCAGCGTAGTATAACAAGTTTAATATGGGAAAACCCTAGAATACATAGCCACATGTAGATCCCCACGTGTAGCCTATATATATAAAAAAACACATGTAGATTCCCACATGTAGCCAATATATCGTTCAAAATCCTCTTACATTGTTTACAATGAAGACGTTCCTGAACATATTCTCCAGACATGCAACTGGGAAGAATTCCACAAGATTGGAAAGAAGAGGTGTGATCACATGTAGCTCCCCACATTTTCTTGAGAATCTCACATGTACAATCCGTTCAATAGAGAGATTATGAACAGAGTGGTGCAGATTCTCTGTTAATAGAGACAGAAGGAAAGGTGCAGATAGAGATGAAGAAGGAGAATTAATGGGAGAGCTGTGTGACGTTAGCACAACGCAAGGCTAGGTGCTAAGTTAGCAGGAATCATCCATAGGTAGCTTGAATCATCTGGTTCTTCTTTTATATCCTCGGTCCTTGTGTTTTTTCCCCACATGTAACCTATATATGAGAAAAACCACATGTAGATCCCCATATGTAGCCTATATATGGAAAAAATCACATGTAGATCCCCACATGTAGCCTATATATGGGAAAAATCACATGTAGATCCCCACATGTAGCCTATATATGAGAAAAACCACATGTAGATCCCCACATGTAGCCTATATATGGGTTTAAACCATATGTACATTCCCACATGTATCCTATATATGGGTTTAAACCATATGTATATCCCCACATGTAGCCTATATATGTAATGATGCTGATATCCCTATTGGAAAAGCCTAACCAGATGCGCCACGCCATCAGATCCAATTACTTGGCCATCAAGAACTAGAAAAGCCTAACCAGATGTTGCAAAGTGAAATCTAAATGTAGGGATCTACACATATTAACCTAATTAATCAAAGTAAGTTAACGACGTTCGCGCCGGTCTCTCTTCGTTGGAGCGGTAACGGAACTTCATTGACGATTGAAGAGAGATTCTAGGGTTTTCGATGATTTTGTTCCAAACTGCGAGATTTGGGGGATTTGAATGAAATTCTGAAATCACGTCTAGATTTGTGGGGATCTACAAATATTAACCTAATTAATCAAAACAAAAAACAAACACTCACTACTAACCTTAACCCAACCTTACCCTAACTCTAGCTTACCATAACCCTAACCCTAGACTAACCCTATCTTAACCTAACCCTTACCCTAGGTTACTTATGATATTTGATTTTATGAACTTTTACACCACATATAATGTTAACATATTTATAGTGGTTAGTTACGTGGCAATAAATAGAAATTAGTAAAAAATATAAACAATTATGGGCATATTAATGTCACTTTGCACAGTTCAGGAGACAATTCTCACAAAGAGTGAAGAGAAATTTGTAGAAAGCATAAAAATACCTTTCTACTTAACCCGTTATTCACAATAACGAGTTAAGTAGGGATATTTTGGCAGAACTTTATGATCTACATAGCTGAGTCGAAAATTCTTCGGCCAATATATGTCTAATTAACCCGTCATTGTGGATAACGGGTTAAGTGATCTTAACCCGTTATTCACAATAATGGGTTAAGTAGAGATATTTTGCCTGAACTTTATCATCTACAGACCTGAGATTAAAAATCTTCTGCCATTATATGTCTACTTAACCCGTCATTGTGGATAACGAGTTAGGTGATCTTAACCCGTTATACACAATAACGGGTTAAGTAGAGATATTTTGGTAGAACTTTATCATCTACAGACCTGGGATTAAAAATCTTTGGTGAATATATGTCTACTTAACCCGTTATTGTCGATGACGGGTTAGGTGTGGGTAACCTGTCATCACCAATGACGGGTTAGGTAGAGATATTCCGGAAGAAAATCAACAAGTCTTGGTGAAAATACAACCTCACAACAACAATTCATAGCACAAGAATTGAGAATCTCAGTTCACAACAATACAACAACATATATATATCATACCACAACAACTCAGAAATTCATGTTAGCAACAATATATATGTGAAGACATAAAATAGGACATTCATTAGCAAATACTAATCTCAACAAATCGTTCAACTTCATTTCTGTACCTTTTTCAACTACCTATTACAAGTCATTCACTACAAAAAAAATTTATCTCAACAATGAAGTCCTGTACATGGATCGATTCAGCTATCTTCATGGTTGAGTTCCGCGGATGCCCGATAATTATCTACAACATTTACAAATATAGAAACAAACAGTAGTTCTTAGTTATTTGAATGGAATAAAATCAAAAACCAAACAATTAAATACCACTAACCAACCTATTGTTAGATACTACCTTTTACGACCACGCGGTTTGCAACCACTTGGTGTAAATTGATCGGGTGGGTTCCTCTTTCGTTGAGGATTCCGTCGTCTACCTTCGATTTCGGGAGATTGAGAGTCATCTTCCCAATGCTCCTCCTCATCTTCTTCAGGTTGTTGTTGGTGTTGAACCTGTTGCGGCTCGGTGATGCGAATTCCCGGCCTAGTCACAGTTTGTTTTCGCCGGGAAAGTACCACGTTGGATTTTAAATATGCATCAAGTTGTAGACCTTCACCAACCTCTTCGAGACTACGGCGGCACGGCTTTAGAATCTCTCGCATGATTTTCTTAACGTTCTCGGGTACCTTACTCTTCAAGACACAAGTAGCTACCCGAACGGTCTCCCATGTGTTTTCAATCTACATAAGGTTGAAAATTTCAATTTAAACAACATGTACAATAATTTATCATTCTATCCTTATATCATAACAATACATGCATACTAACTGTGTGAAATTGCGTAAAAAAGTACTAACCAAGTTTCGATACGTCGACGCCTTCGGTTGATACATCGGCTGGGAAGAGGAATATGCGGGGGCTGGTTCTTCCTCGGCAAGGGGAATCGGAATTTGCACACCGGCTGGTACAGCGACTTGTGGAGAAACATACAACTGTGTAATGTGCCTGTACCACATCATGTATACATGTTGGAACGAGCCATCGAACGGTATAGCAAAAGTTAACACATACGGTGTCATCTAATACCGCATGGTGTTCCAGTTTGCCACATGGACTCAGTGAAAATCAGCCTAATCAAAGTTGGGCACTCGACCGGTTCCTCTCACCTCGTGCAATTTTTTATCATAAGACCGGACTTCGGAAATCTTTTGCTGATATCCAAATTGCCGAATCACTCTGTCCGGGTACTGAAACTCTACAACAGAAAAATTAATGAGTGGTGCAGCCGTCAACCAAAGGGCACCGGCCAAACAAACCGGTGGAACCCGTGCCAACCTTGCAGGCGAGTACAGTTCCCAATTGACGAACTCGTCCCGCAAATTATCAAACACATCTCTATAATAAGTTAGTGATTGCCGTGGGTTATCGACCCAGGTGCGCCGCCCCGCCCAATATACCCCTAAAGGGGGTAACAACTCTACAGCTGGTGGGTCGGCCAACCAATCCGGCGTTGGTTCAATTGGACATCCGATGTGGATGCGTTCCCAACTCCAAATCTGCAAAAGAACCATCGGGCCACCCATTTGTACGATACCTAATGCACATGAGCACATATTCCTATATAGAGATGCCAATGTGGCACTGCCCCAACTGAAACGACCGGCGAAAGCAAAATTTTCCAGCAGGCGTAAATACATCAGTGGCACGCTCACACCAGATGAGTTAGGGAAGATCACTCCCCCGATCATGCTGAAAATATACGCACGGGCATAGTAATGTATGGATTCATCGTCTGAAGTCTCTGTCAAAAATCCGTCGAATTGATATTTCAACCAACTCAGTAAAAGTGATTTCCCATCAAAGATTTCGGTCCAGAATTCACCTTCGGCCTTATCTTTCGCATCGTCTAACGCTTGATCTAAAAGATCGGCATCATAATCAGCAGAAGTATCTCTGATGATTTCTCTTTCAACGTCCTCTTTTTTTCAGATCAAGGACTCCTCAAGATCGATACCGAGCAGATCACGAACAACTTCTACTCGGTCAAAATCCATGTTTCCCGTCATGGCGACCCCATCTATTGGTAAGCCAGTAATGATCGCTATATCTTGGAGAGTGACGGTCATCTCACCCACTGGTAGGTGGAAAGTGTGGGTCTCCGGCCTCCATCGTTCGACTAGAGCTGTAAGTAGAGGTCGGTCAAGCTTTACATCCCCCATAAAGCGAGCTCCGTAGAAATCAGCTTCAACTAAGAAAGGAGTGATACGGGGGTCGAATGGAAGAAGTTCATGCTTCCGGAAGTTGCACTTCTTTGTGGACCCAGTCCACACGAATTCCGATCGGTATCTGGATTGCAATGAAAGTAAGCTAGATTCCACTGGTCCAGGAGGAGCTACGGACACCGAAGACGAGGGATCGGCCTCGGCAGGTGTAGACCTACCAACCTACACGGACAAATAAAAATATTGTTATTAATGAGACAATAAAACTCATATTCGTATTTAAAACTGATAATAATAATCAATCTTACCTCCATCATAGGTGTGCCACTAGCGCTACCAGAAGGGCTTCTCGGTCGTCTTGTTCTAGCCATTTATCTGTGAATGAGAAATTTAAGAAATTTAAGGTTACATCCATATATCTATCAGCAATAATTAAAGCGAAAATGTGGCAAGAAACATACAAAACACAATGAAAAATAGCAACACTATGCAACTTGGTCGAATTCAAGTAACACAAGCCACCCGAACTTGTAGAAGCAAGTTTCGAGTCACGGTTTGCTAGATACGGCCGTGTAACGCTTTACTTGGTTTTTTACAACCGAAAGCGATACGCGGCCGTATCTCTCGAACCGCGAGTCGAAACTCACTTCTACTCATTGGGTTGGCTTCTCATAGGGGACACCAACCAACTTGCAAAGTTTCAAATTTTTTGGAGGTGGTTTGAAGGGTAATCTAGTCTAACCGCAATGAAAAAGTTCTAACTCATTTATTTATAAGAAGATAAACTTGAGAAAACTGCACAAACGGCATCCGAAAATTATAAAACTTTCCGACTTGGTCGAATTCACATAGGGCATGCCATCCGAGCTTGTAGAAGCGAGTTTCGAGTTACGGTTTACGAGATACGGCCGTGTACCGCTATACTTGGTTTTTTTAACCGGAAGCAATACGCGGCCATATCTCTCGAACCGTGAGTTAAAACTCACTTCTACAAGTTGGGTTGGCTTCTCATAGGGAACACCAACGAACTTGCAAAGTTTCAAATTATTTGGAGGTGGTTTGAAGTGTTTTCAACTCTAACCGCACTTAGAAAATTCTAAGTCAAAAACTTCTCATTCGAGAAAGTTGAGAAAACCGCACAAACGGCATCCGAAAATTATAAAACTTTTCGACTTGGTCAAATTCACGTAGGGAAAGCCACCCGAACTTGTAGAAATGAGTTTCGTGTCACGGTTTGCGAGATACGGCCGTGTACCGCTATACTTGGCTTTTTTCAACCGAAAGCGATACGCAGCCGTATCTCTCGAACCGTGAGTCGAAACTCACTTCTACAAGTTGGGTTGGCTTCTCATAGGAGACACCAACCAACTCGCAAAGTTTCGAATTTTTTGGAGGTGGTTTAAAGTGTTTTCAACTCTAACCACACTTAGAAAATTCTAAGTCAAAAACTTCTCATTTGAGGAAGTTGAGAAAACCGCACAAACAGTATCCGAAAATTATAAAACTTTTCGAGTTAGTCGAATTTATGTAGGGCAAGCCACCCGAACTTGTAGAAGCGAGTTTCGAGTCATGGTTTGCGAGATACGGCCGTGTACCGCTATACTTGGTTTTTTTCGACCGAAAGAGATACGTGGCCGTATCTCTCGAATCGTGAGTCGAAACTTACTTCTACAAGTTGGGTTGGCTTCTCATAGGGGAAACCAACCAACTCGCAAAGTTTCGTATTTTTTGGAGGTCGTTTGAAGGGTTTTCTAATCTAACCGCACTTACAAAATTCTAAGTCAAAAACTTCTCATGCGAGGAATTGAAGAAAACCGTACAAACGGCATCCGAAAATTATAAAAATTTCTGACTTGGTCGAATTCACGTAGGGCAAGCCACCCGAACTTGTAGAAGCAATTTTTAAGTCACGGTTTGCGAGATACGGCCGTGTACCGCTTTTGGCTGGTTTTTTCCAACCGAAAGCGATACGCGGCCGTATCTCTCGAACCGTGAGTCGAAACTCACTTCTACAACTTGGGGTGACTTGTAGTACGTGAGACCAACCTACTCGCAAAGTTTCATATTTTTTTACGGTCGTTTGCAGGATTTTCAACCATAACCGCACTGAAAAGTTTCTAACTAATTTCGTATATACAATTCTAATTCTACAAATTACTAACGCAAGCAACAAAATTCGGCAATTGAATATACTTAAAGTCAACTCGATTCTACTTCTAAAATCTACTAAGCCATATAAATTTTCTTCCAATTTCTAAATAATTTACTACACACAAATTGAAAAAAAAACACAAATATAGATTACTGAGGTAAAAAATAGTCTATGCCTTACAAAATAGGTCCAAATGAAGCCAAACAATCGATTCGGAGGAGAACTAGGGTTTGGATTTTGTTTCGAAGAGGGGATGAGAGAGTAGGATTTCGAACTTTGGAGTTGGGAGAGAGGAGGAGGAGCGGACGGAGATGTAGATCACGGATTAGGCGGAGCTAGGGTTTTTTTGGCGTTGGGTTCGTCGAAGAAAGAAGAAAGAGCGATAGAGAAATCGCCGAAGAAGACGATCTGAATGCAAATACAAATGAATATAGATTGCCTTAACCCGTTCTTGGGAAGGATGGGTTAAGGCTATTTTTTTAAATAAAATTTTGCCTTAACCCGTCATTCTCAACGATGGGTTAAGGCAATTTTTTATTAAAAAATATATGGGCCGTTGCTTCGATCCAACGGTCCAAATCAAAGTTCGCACGTGTCTGTGAAAACAGACCCGCTTGCGATCCATTTGCAACTGAAGAAGACTCTCTCTATATGTGTATATATATATATATATATATATATATATATATATATATATATATATATATATATATATATATATAGAAACTTGGACTTTTATACCCCAATTTATAATTATTTTTCACCATATACTAATGGAAACATGGACTTTTATTTACAACTAATTATTGTCATACTATTCAAACTTCAGCTACATAATTGTTGATTTACTGTTAACAAGGTTTTTCATATGCTGTATTGTTCTGAAGACGTGCCATAGGCACGTGGCCACGGGAAAATCTAGTATATTTATAAAACAGAAGGGGTTTCTCTTTCTATATATATATGACCATATACATTAGTATAAGCCTATATATGAAGTTTAAAATAAATTTTCTTTTTGGGCAAAGATAAATAGATTTTTGGTTTGTTTATTGGTCACGATTAGAATTAGGCGTAGGAGTGATGCTTGGGAGCATATGGTGTTATCAATATATAGTCCGTATGACTCTAGACTTCGGGGACAACTATGGGAAGAACTTAGAATGATAAGAGATAGATGGGCAGGGTGTAGAACCCCATATTTTCAAATATTATTTTAAATATTTGAAAATGAATTTAAATGATTTTCTGGAGATTTAATTAATATTTTCTAAAAGATTTATCTTTTTACACATGCAAAACACGTGCAAATACGTTCTTGAGAAGTTTGAAAGTCAAGTTTTCTTCATGAAAACTCATTATTTAATATTTGAGATTTATTTAGTATTTTTCCAGATTATTCTGAAATTAATTGGAACTATTTGCAAATTTTGAGAAAAGAAGGACCTTTTTGCAAATTTGTCATTTTTAGGAATTAAAATGTAAAATGTATTTTCTGGACGTTTTGAATAGTACCAATTGAGATTAATGAGTATATTTTACTTTTAAATCCTAATTGAAATGAATTTTATTGAATTTCCAAGAATAGAACTATATATGTAAACTTGTATTTTGAAGGGATCATTTTGTAAAAGTGGGGTAAAACCCTAAACTCATTCCGGATATTTAAAAGGATTTTTGGCAGCCATCATTTGCTGCAATATACAGAATTTTGTGATTTATTTTGGTGAAGCAAGAGGAAGATTTGGATCTCGCAAAAGGAAGGCTTTTCGTTAGATCTTTTCAATTCAAATGTGAGTGATATGAAATTGTTTTGTTTTGTTATATGAATGATATGAACTTTGTATGGTGGTTGATTGATGTGATCGATTGTTATGTTGTTGGCTTGGCATGTATGTTATTTAGTATTTTTGCATGATAACGATGCAAAGTTTGTTGTTTGTACCATGTTTGTGGAACTTAAGAATATTGAGTAGATCTTGATTTATGTAATTGTTTTGCTAAAAAGCATGTTAAGATTTGAGCATGGTTATGATCGGACGATGAGCATCTGGATCTTATATTTGTAAATCAGATTTTGATTAAGAGTTGTGAAGAAAATTTAGTATTGAGAAACCCTAATGGAAGAATTAGTAACTTAGAACTTGAGAACTTGAGTTTGAGGTAATTGATGTTTTGAGTAATGTATCCATAATGAGGAATTGTTGAAATTTGTCATTTTTCCGGAATACGAATTACTTCATGAACAAAAAATCTTTAGAAAAAACTCCAGTTTGATTTTGTATTCAGATCTAAATTATGGAAAACTGTAGGCCGATAGTCGACTGGTCTACAGTTCAGTCGACTGGTACGACCCTGCTACTGTATTTTAGTTTCCTTTGAAAATTCATTCTGGACAGTCGACTTATCTCTTATGAAGTCGACTGGTGTCCTGAGACTTTATTTTGTAAAATTTATTACAGTCCTTTTTGGACAGTCGACCATGACCTCTTTAAGTCGACTTATGTACTTATTATATTTTCTTGAGAATTATTGGAATTTTGTCTCGAATAAGTCGACTGACGGCTTTCAAGTCGACTGTTATGACTTAATTTATTTTTGTAAAATTTTGGATATTTGTCCTCTGGACAGTCGACTTACTACAGTATAAGTCGACTGGTACTGATGAGCTTTTGTAAACTTGAGTGTTATTTCGAATGATTGGTTTTCAGATAATTCAGTCTATACTTGATATTCAGTTAAACATTTGATTTAAGATATTCAGTTGAGCCACTTTTGTTTAGTGAAAATTTGATTTAGACATTTGAGTTTGAGTCTCTAGAGGTGTGTGACCCTAGTATACCGGTGTTGAGTTATTTTGTTGAGGCCCGTTGAGGCATTTCAGTTATTCAGTTTTGAATTTAGACCGGTAGGGTACACCACTCTAGGAGATTCGTTGAGTAATTAAGTAACCCAAAAATAATAAGGACGGGCACTAGTGGTGATATGATGAACAAGAACATGTGTCAAGTACCTCAGTATGGCTTTCGGTATGGGATTTAATCTCCGGAATTATCGAAGTATCTTACTTTGGGTGTGGGATCTATCCCCGAAATTATCCAAGTATTTTACTTTGGGTGTGAGATATATCTCCGGAATTATCCAAGTAGTTGCTTTCGGTGTGGGATTGATCTCCGGAATTATCGGAGTCGAGGCGAAGCACATGTGGTATTCGTGTGATGAAGTGTCAATGTTTCGTTGTGGGATTTAATCTCCAGAATTATCACGGTAGATTACTTGTGGTGTGAGATATATCTCCGGAATTATCACGGTAGAATACTTGTGGTGTGGGATTTATCTCCGGAATTATCACGGTAGTTACTTGTGGTGTGGGATTGATCTCCGGAATTATCGGGCATGGACTACTACTCACAGCTTATCTTTATCTCGTAGTAGTCATCGTGATAGGATTAGTTGCATAGCGGGGGATTGAACCCTATGAAGTGAAGACGTTAAGGGCTTGCACCGAACCTATGTAGAGTGGGATGCATAGACTTCGACAAGTACGCATTAGAGAGTCCGCATATAGAATTTGTGTTTTCTTGACTTGGTTTTCATGCATGTGGATTTCCTGTTTTCTACACATGACACATAGTTTAGTATCACTTGTTGTTTACATTTCTTGCTACTTCATATTTTATGTATTTTGGGTTATTACATGTTGTTTAAGAATCCTTGCTTAATGTTTATTCATGTTGTTTGTTTGCTTTTATGTCACTCACACCATTTATGGCTGACCCCTTTAGTTTGGGGGTTAGGAATCATCTCTAGCCTCATGTGTTGCAGGTTGTTGCTTAGAGTTTGGAGGTTTGGATGCTTGAGATAGTTTTGAGATAAATTGATTTAATGGAGTTTATGTAAATTTGTAAGAACAGTGTTGTAAAAAGACTGTGTTGTGAATAAAAGAAAGAGTTTGTAAATTGAGATATTTTTAAATTCCGCTGTGCTATGTAAGAGATTGTTGTAATAAAAGTTGAAAATTTTAGTGGAGTTGGTTGTGTTTAATGTTACACTGAAGTTGATGCTGGGATTGTGCCACGTATTTTCTAAGATATTATATTAGAAATTCGGGGCGCTACACAGGGCCTTGGGTTGTTTGGGGAGATTTTAATATTACTAGAGTCCAGCACGTGCATAGAGGTAGGGGTGCTAGTATACATGACAGAAATGATTTTAATTCCACCATCAACGGTTTAGAGCTTTTAGAGATCAAGCCTTTAGGTAGAAAGTTTACGTGGACTAATATGCAAATCAACAAGATCCTTGCCATGCTTGATAGGATTTTAGTGTCCACTAATTGGGAGGACACCTTCCCATTAGCGGCTGTTAAATCTGTTACTAGATTCACTTCGGGTCATATACCGTTAGCACTTGATTGTGGCGATAGCCAAATCTCAGTTCGACGTCCTTTTCGATTTGAGAAAGCTTAGACCCTTAGCAGTGGCATTCACATGGTTATTGGAGAGTCTTGGAATACCACCATGGTCGTTTAGGTTGCAATAAGTATATGGATTGCGAAGATTAGGAGATTACGAAAATGCTTAAAAGATTGGGCAAAGCAAAAATTTGGACAAGTGAAAAGAATGAGCGAGCAATTAGGAGAGAAGATTCAAGAATGAAATCGGTAGAAGAGGAGAGGGACCTCCTTGGGTCTGAGGTCGAAGAGGCTGGCAAGTAGAAGACAAGATATCCAATGTATTGGAGAGATTGAGGAGCAGTACAGGAGATAGTGATCAATGGTCCAATGGCTAAAAGAAGATGTCAATACTAGGTTTTCCACAAAGTGGCGAATGGGAGAATAAGACGCAATCACATTGTGGGAATGTACATGAGAGATAATTGGTGCGAGGTTGAAGATTTAGTAGGACAATCTATAGATGGTAATTTAAAGAGCTATTTGGCAACAAAGAAGTGAAAAGATGCGGTATAATACCAGAGATGTGGAATACCTCGAGAATTGATGGAAGCGAAGGGATTGCAAGCATCTTCACAAAAGAAGAGGTCTTACAGGCAATCAAGTCCCTATGGCAGAATAAGGCGCTGGGTCTAGATGGTTTTTCAATTTTCTTCTACAGATTATATTGGAATATCATCAAGGAGGATTTGATGGATATTTTTGGGGATTTCTATCATGGTTTGTGCTGAAAATTGATAGATTAGATTATGCAAATGTTACTCTAATCCCTAAAAAATTAAAGGTATTAAGGGTGGCGGATTTGAGAATGATTAGTCTACTGAATGAGTCTTTCAAGATCATTACCAAAGTCCTGGAACAAATGTTGTCTTCTCACTTAAACGATGTGGTAGGGGAAGCACAAAATGGCTTCATCATGGGGAGAGATATCATGGACAGCATTTCGTTTGCTCATAAAATTGTCTTTAGAGGTTGAAAAAAAAAAGCAGATGATTTTCTGCTAAAACTAGATTTCGAAAAAAACATACGACTCAGTAGATTGGCATTGTGTGGATGAGGTACTACAGCTCAAAGGATTTGGTACGAAGTGGAGATTTTGGATTAGGAAGTGCGTTAGAGGTGGAAAATCTTTTATTCATGTCAACGGAAAACTGGGAAAGGAAATTTGATGTCGTAGGGGACTCCGATAGGGAGACCCTTTTTCTTCTCCTTTTTCAGCTTAATTGCTAACGGGTTGATAGATATGATTAAGAAAGGTAGAGAAGAGCATGTTATTCGGGTTCTTGCAATTAATGGTATACCTGAGTCAATATCGATACTATAATACGCGGACGACACCTTATTATTTGGTGCAGTGAAAGAAGAAGAAATTTTGGCTTGAAGATTGTTGTCAACTATTTTGAGTCCTGAACGGGTTTGAAAGTGAACCTCCACAAGAGTTTTTTATCCCTCTTATCAAAAATTTGTCCATCCTGATTGGTGCAATAAAAAACTACTTAGAATGCGAGATAGAATTTTCCTTGAAGTATCTTGGCAGGCCCATTAAGGTAAGATCGTTGCGAAGAGAGGATTGACCACCTCTGATAGAGAATATTGAAAAGAGATTGGCCAGATGGAATGGATGCTTTCTGTCGCTAGGTAGAAAAATTACGCTTATTAATTCAGTCATGAGCAGTTTGTCAACGTAGCTTATGTCATTCTACGAATTTTCAAAATGGATTATTACTAGAATTGACAAATGTAGGAGAATATTCTTATGAAAATGAGCAAATGAGGACAATAAAGGTATTCATCTGGTTAACTGTGGTAGAGCTTGCACGAGAAATGAATTCAGGGGATTATGAATCCTAAATCTGGGCGACATGAACAAAGCATTGATCAGTAAGTGATTGTGGACAATGAGGAAAAGACGCAACAATTGGGGGTACAAATCTTTCATGCTGTATTAGAGAAGGAAGAAGTTCAGGTTCGGAGGAAGAAGTGAGCATGGTAAGGCATCATTCCTCTGAAAATGGGCCGCGAAGGTGGGGAAGACTTTTCATGCTAATACAAAGATGTGTAATTGACAATGGGAAAGATACATGATTCTGGAAAGATAAATGGCGTGGAAGAAACACACTTCATCCCTTTTTCCGGAGGTTGCCAGAAAAACAATGAATGTTGATACGCTTATCAACGAGGTTTGGAGAAATGGTAGACTCAGGGTTCAATTACGGGATCAGGCAACTCAGGAATGTCTTCTTCAACTGCAGATACTGAAAGACTTCATTAGGAAGGAGGACAAGTATCTTAACGGATCGGATGATGGGAGAAGTTGGAATTTAGAACCTAATGATACATTCACCGTGTCGTCTATGTACAAGTGGCTAAATGATGGAGAGATTAGAAGTAAGGAAGCCAGTTCAATATGGAGAATCAATGCACTAATGAAAGTGAATGTTTTCATTTGGCTTGTTATGAACAATGCAATTCTTTCAAAAGTCAACATTCGAAAACACAACCTGCAATTGAACGTTAGGTGCTCGAGATGCCTGGTAGAAGATGAGTACACTAATCACATTTTATTCACTTGTCCTAGGGAATGTTAGCTTGGGAAGTTGTGTACTTAGGCTTTGGAATATTTGAGTGTTTAAGATCGACATTGGAGATTTAGGGTCAGTGGAGAGCGAGTGTAGTAAAAAAGGAGCTGAAAAAATCTTGGACTATTTCGGCAGCTGCTACGTTATGGGGTCTATGGCTAGATCGTAACGAGTTGTGTTTTCGTAATCACAACAGCAAATTTTCAGTCATGATGCATAAATTTTTTTTGTCCATTCATACTTAGGTATGTCAAGCAAATACGAAGAGTACAGTACGCACGAAGGAGATGGGTAGGCAAAGCAGGATTTGTGGTGGGAGGCATGTTGGAGTTGTAATTATATCTGTACCGTCTTTTTGAGTGATAGATGTAGTAATAGTCTAGATCTTTGTAATTCATTCTACTTTGTTTCGTTAATTCATTATTAATGAAGCGGTTACTCGGTTACCTTTATTCTTTTAAAAAAAAAAGGAAATTGCTGATGCTGAAGGACCAGAAGATTTAATAACATGGAAAGATATTCAAAAAATTGAAATACTCTTGGAATGTTGTGACTTGTGAGAGAGGTGCTGAGGATCGCTTCTCTGGTTCGAGGAGGGTTCAGAAAGGCCACTGCTCCTATTCACTATGCTGGCTATGAAATTCCCAAAGGATGGGAGGTAAGTAGTGCACTATTGTTTCACCAACAGAATGTATTGTCTCTGAAGATTGATTAACACCAACTCAAGAGCCTATGTTAATTTATTAAGACTGCTAAAAACCAAACAGTGCATGAAAATGCTAATAAAATGTCTGAAATAGACCTTGGGTTTGTCGTCTATTTTACAGTTAATTAACTGTTAAATATGCTGAATATTCATAATAATAAATGAGTTTTAGAACATCTCCGTTTAATTTTTGTTGGTTCAATTCGTACTTATGAGAAAAAATAAATCTCAATCTCTCTAAGAGATATTGCTCAATTTTCTCTTTCATCTTATATATATATAGCTTTATCGAACTGCAATTGCACATGTTTGATAAACTAACTAGTCCGTTAACACCACGCACAAGAATCCTGAATACTTTCCAAAACCAGAAAAGTTTGATCCATCGAGGTTTGAAGGGGACGAACCTACTCCATTCTCATTTGTACCTTTTGGAGGGGAGCCAAGGAGCTGCCCAGGTAAAGAATATGCTCGATTGCCAATGCTTGTGTTCCTCCATAACATTGTGAAGAAGTTCAAGTGGGAGTTGGTGAACCCAGACGAGAAGTACTTGATTGATCCACTCCCTGCACCAGCCCAAGGCCTTCCCATCCGCCTGCAGCCTCTTTCGCCTAATTGAAGGCTTCCATAAGATACCTCTGATTATATATACCCTACACATTAGATTTGATAAGTTTAATAGAAAGATTGGAAAATATTATTAGATTGATTATAACTGAGTACAAAGTCTCCTATATATATAGGAGTGAACCAAATACTAAACAGATACATAACCCGATATGAGACTAAATATATAATACAATATCTAACACCCCTCTCAAACTCACGGTGGGTCGAACAGTGTAAGTTTGTCCACCAAGTAACAAATTCTCTGAACAGTGTGGAATTTGGTGAAGAAATCTGCTGTATGCTGTGAAGAGGTAACAAAATGAAGTGAAATGGTCTCTGCTTCAAAGCGCTCATGAACATAGTGGCAATATATCTCTATGTGCTTCGTTTGCTCATGAAAAACCGGGTTGCTTGCAATGTGAAATGCACTCCAGTTATCACAACGAAGATGAGCAGCTCCTGCATATATGATAACAACTAACGAATATGAACAATCTCTCTAGTAGTAGCTGTCATTGCTCTGTACTCAGCTTCGATAGAAGACATGGATTATTTCTTACTTTGCCATGAGATCAGCGAATCACCAAGAAATTGACAGAACCTTGTGGTAGACCATCTTGTGGTAGGATCGCCCACCCAACACTACAAAATAAACTGGAATATCCGGCAAAACAACGCCGGCGCTTAAATATTTCGCCGGGACATTCCCCGGCGCTTTAACGAAAGCGCCAGCGAGATCCAAAGAAACCCCGGCGCTTAATAATCAACGCCGGCCTATTAACAATCCCCGGCGCTTTCAAACGCCGGGGATATATCCCATCTGATAAAACCCCACACCCACCCTCATTTTAGCCACTTCCCTCTTTCTCTTTTCGCTTTCGCGCTCTATTCTTTTCGCCCTAAAACCATATTTCCATTTCCCTCTTCGATTTCGCTGTTAATCCGCGTCGATTTCGATTTCGATTTCGCCCTAAGACCCTATTTCCATTTCCCTCTTCGATTTCGCTGTTAATCCGCGTCGATTTCATTTCCCTCTTCGATTTCGCTGTTAATCCGCGTCGATTTCAATTTCGATTTCGCCCTAAAACCCTATTTCCATTTCCCACTTCGATTTCGCTGTTAATCCGCCGTCGTCCTCTCTCCTTCTGGAACCCTAGGTATGGATTTGCATTTGTGTTATTTTGTGTTTGTGAAATTTTCTTTTGTGTTATTTTGTGTTTGTGAAATTATAGGAGGTTTCATTTGTGTTTGTGAAATTATTTTGTGTTTGTGAAATTACTGGAACCCGAGATTATAGGAGGTTTCATTTGTGTTATTTTGTGTTTGTGAAATTTTCTTCCAGGGTTGAAGGGAGAGACATTGTGTTGAGAGATTATAAGAGATTGGGTTGAAGGGAGAGAAATTTTCTTCTATGGCAGTGTAATCCTGCTTCTGTTAATATTGCGATAAAGAGATCAGGTCAGATGGTGTTAGGGGTGAGTTAGTATATGGACACTTTCAGTCTTTAATCATCCTTCGTTAGGTGGTGACCAGGATTAAGGATTAAGTATTACTGTTTAGTCTTTAATCATCCTTCGTTAGGTAATCACACTTTCAGTCTTTAAAACATTAACATCATTGATATGGCCAGAAGATTGGAAGGGTTCACATCATTCAATAATCATTCTATTTTTTTGATAATCAAGCTATTAAAATCACTAAAACAAGTGGTCTAAAAAAGGAACATGTGCATACTTGATTAACCATAAACAATCATGCTCAGGGTTTAGTTTCTTTTCCTGTTTAATTTATCTTTTCCATTAAATTCTTGTTTAAGGGTAATCATTTGCTACAAGCATCTAAAAGAATTTGTAGGAACATAAGATGGATATTAATGGATAAACACTTTGTTTGCTAAGCATCAAATATGTGAAATTTGTCCCATGTTAAATAGTATATTTCATATTGACTTTAGATACATTTATATTGACTTCAGATTATATATCACTTATACTTCAGCTTATATTTCAGATATACTTCAGATACTCCTGCATAGTCAAAGGGTTGAGTGTACTCAATTCACATTGTTATTTGTTTAGTGACACTTATGATAATTCTAATTTCATCTTTAATGTTATTTGTTTAGTGACACTTATGATAATTCTAATTTCATCTTTAATGTTATTTGTTTAGTGACACTTATGCTCAAGAGGTAGATTGCTCTACTGGAGCCAGTGAGGAGGATACTTCTGATTATATCAATTGAGGGAAGTATTTGGTTCGATTAACATTTTTTTGAGTTTTGCGTCCCTTTGAATTTGTATATAGGCAGTGATGACTATTCTAAATTGACAAGTATTTTTTCCTTTACCCTACCCTCATCTTCAATTCTTGGCCTCTATTCTATCTCTCTCGCAGATATACATTTTTTTATTAGAAGAGGTGGGGGTGCATAAAAAAGGGTGGAACTAGTAGGCGTGGCAGTAACTGCAGCCCTAGTGACACACCAATTTATGCAAGACATACAATAATACTTGATTCACCTGAATGTTTTGCAGCACTTATTTTGACTCAAATTTGTTCTGAGCCTATAATTTCTTACTATTAAATATATATAAGTCCCTTTTAGCAGTATATATATTGTTAAATTTGTTCTGAGCCTACAATTCAATTAACATTAAGAATTCATTCAATGATATGCAGGAAAGAAACTTGTTCAGCACCTTTCCGAGCTCCTGAGTTGTGGGATTGTCCAAGCCATGCCGACATTGATGCAAGGCCTGATATATGGTCCCTAGGATGTACCTTGTATGCAATAATGTAAGAATTCACTCCCTTGTCTTTCTTGCTTGTATGGCCATAAGGGTTATACCATATACAAGCAAATATGGTTTTTGATTATCTTTATGGCTTTTTATAGTGTTAGCTTTATGGTTGATGTCAGTTATCTTCCTTATTTCCTTTGTAAGATCTATGACAGCTTTATAAACTTATATGGTATATTGAAGTTTTTATTTAATTTCTCATTATAATACCTTAATCGGTCTCTATACTCAAAATTAAGTGACTGCCCATTGGTGCAACTCATCTTCAAGAACAGATGAGAAAGAAACAAACAGAAATATTTCTTTGTAGTTGTCTATGTTATTTGTTTGATGCACACCTAAGCTCCAGTTATTCTTCAGGAAATTGGAGCATATTACTCAAGTCTACAAGGGCGTAGTTGCTGTGCAAGAAGGGAGCTTGAGTGTTGTGACTGATTATCATAAAGAAAAAAAGAAAGGTAAAAGGATTAGATTTGTAAGAAAGGTAAAAGGATTAATCCAACAACAGATTTTTTATTATTTTCTTGTTTGGCTGTAATTTTCCAATAAACAACATCTGTTTATTTGTTTCGTTGAACAAACAGCATCTGTTTTGTCATGTTCTATATTATTGTAACTTGTAAGCATATCTTCTGGTTACCAGAAAGTTCCAACTAGAACTAAACATATTAGGTACTTGGATGTAAACAAGTTCATGTTTTCAGTGTATGTAGCTTACTATGTACTTTAGTCTTCAATGGCTATCACTTATTAGTGGATTCAATCTAAAAAAATATGTGTTTGAATAAGAATTCACATGCTTTGTCTAAATACTACTTCGGTAATTTATCTTTCTCTTTTGGTTATAGGAAAGAGGCTGATGTATCTATTGATCCAACCTTCAATGTTTCTGTAGTCTTTGGTAAAAGAGACGAGGTAATGTAGTTGTGTTCTTGCACTATAGGTTCTTATTCTTATCAAATGAACTCTATGTTAATTAAAAAATTAATTTTTGTCTGCAGCCATTTCTGGGTGCATGTGCATGTCAACTGATCGAACATATAAGGTTTGTTTTTCTCCTTGTCTGTGTGGCTGTAATTTTCCGATTGTGATTGACATCAACTCACACTTCTGTGTGTTCTTATAGCTTTATAGTATATGATTATATTGATTATTTGCTAAATGCTAACAGGATATATAGCTTGACCCTTCATTAAACTTATTGCTGGTAAGAAATTGTCACTGTTGATTTTTCTCAACATCTCTTAGCTGTTTTGGTTATGACTTATAACTTATTCTGGTTATGGACATAACTAGTTCCCTTAATAATTTACTTCTATCGGTAGACCCACATTTTTGTACTGTTCATTACCAATCTATATATATATATATATATATCGAAACGCTTGCGCTTGCACCTTACTCGATGGAAGATTATAATTTACTTGACCATATTATTAAAGATATGCTGCTATTAAATTGTAAGAGTTCAAAGCTCATAGAGAGATGGTTCGCAAAGTTTCCATATTATAAGTCGTATCTTGTTGTAAACTATACTTGATTCTTTTGGGCACCCCTTCTACGGTAAATTCTCTGGTATATTTTCTGGGTGTTAAAATATAGGATATATAACAAACAAAAGAAGAGCTATTTTTGTGAACCAAATGTGTTTGATTGGTGTAGATCTCACATTTGAATGAGGTGTAGTATGTGGTAGTTTGTGTGTGGGTTATTGTGTTGTGAATTGTGTGGGGATGATAGTTGTGTCTGAGGGTTTTTACTGATGGTTGAGTTGTTTTTTTTTAATATATGTTGATTGGCAGGCGAATATGAGGATTTTGGTCACATGAGGGGCTGGGTTTATTGGATCGCATCTTGTGGACAAATTGATGGAGAATGAGAAGAACGAGGTAAATGTCTTTAAAGATTGTTCTGAATGATTTGTGTCTTTGGAATTTTGTTTCGTAGGGTGTGTTTAATTATAACAATTTTCTTTGTAAAGGTTTAAATTTCAATTCCTGGTTTGGATGTGGTGGTATGTGACTGGTGTCTTGAGAACTAGAGTTGTTTTTTAGTGGAGATTGCATACCGTTACCTCCACTTAGGAAATGAGGTGATCTTTGATGGCAATGATGAATGATGTGCAAGTCTGTGTTGGATAACTATATAGTTAGCTCTACTTTTGGGCTGAGATCCTAAGCAGACCATTAGTTATTGTGTACTTTAAGGATATGGCTTCATATTTTAAAACTACTATCGGAATAGGGAATGGATTTTATCTTTTGCTTTGTAATGTGGAGGCAAAGAAGCCAGCCACCTTAATTTCTAATATTTATCCTGGTTGGGGTTAATTTTGCATTTATCAGTGGCTCATTCTAGCTAATTCTTAGTTTGGATGATTGGATTCATTCGAATTCCTGCAGTTAGATTTCTAATTGGTACCAAATTTGATATGATATAATTTCAGATTGATACTATACATGCAATTTAAATAGGTCACTGTATTTGAAATTTTATATGTATCCTGGGAATGTTGTAAGAGTCCTGTTTGTCAACTTTTCTCACTTAGAGTGATCAGTTCCTGAACTTGGTATTTTCTTAGATTTATCTTATTTAGATTTTGTTTATATGTGTATTGGAACATTTGATTTTTAACTGCTAATGAAGTAGAGATGAATCTCTTTGAACCTTCAAGCTGATGTGCTTCACTGAACATGTCTAGGTAATTGTTGCTGACAATTACTTCACTGGTTCAAAGGACAACCTTAAAAAGTGGATTGGTCATCCAAGATTTGAACTCATCCGTCATGGTAACTTGAATTACTTTTTAATTTAACTTTTCGTTTTCTTTTAATTTTAGTCCGTTCAACAATCAAAATGGTAGTTTTGCTTATTCTACATGTGGCTTTGAGAATCTTACTCTGTTTTGTGCTTCTCATTCTTTGATTATAACATGTGTTTACAATTTTCTCTAAACTTTGTAGATGTGACGGAACCATTGCTGGTTGAGGTCGACCAGATCTATCATCTCGCTTGCCCTGCATCTCCAATTTTTTACAAGTACAACCCTGTGAAGGTATGCCTTCTAGAAGAATTGTCATCTTTAACATTTTTGATGAACATGCCAACTGCATATGAAAGATTTGAACACCCAGAAAATTTAGCTATGACTGGGCATTTAAGATATTTTTTGACCCTGGTGCTTTATTCTGTTTTCTCTCGGCTCTTAAAGAGTATTCATCTGGGCATTCCGGATGGAAAGAGAACTATATCTTGTTACTGTGACATCATTTGTTAACACTTGGTAGAAACCAGCATTTTCTCTTGTTAGTTTGAACAGTTGCTAAGAATGCAATCATTCATTTGTTTGGTTATTTACGGTTCATATATACTGTAGATTATAGCATGCTTGATATAATCTCTGGTGAGGTGTTAATCAAAAATTAGATGCTTAAATTCCACAGTTGATGGTTACTAACAACTATGGAATTTAAGCATACTAGTCAGTGCTAACTTTAGTATAGTTGATTCTTGTCCTCAACATCTGTTATCTTTTTCATACTGTGGCAGGCTCAAGCTGGAGATATACTTAGGAGGTGTCAAAAGCAGTACTTGTATGAATACTATCAATTGGAGTTTAGACGGAGCAGTAATGCTTATTGCCGAATCTGTTGATTTGTTGTTCCTTTAGACTGGATCAATGTGGAGAGATGTCCTTGTATTACTGCTTATTGCTGAATCTGTTGATTTGTTGTTTCTTTAGACTGGCTCTATGTAGAGAGATGTCCTTGTATTTGCTGATACGAATCTCTTATGAAAGAACTTCATAAGAGATTCACTATTGTTTATTTAGATGTCCTTGTATTCACTATTGTTTATGAAAGAACTTCTACTCACTATTTGAAGTTGATAAAAATATTATGTGATGTATATATCATACTATGAATGAAAGATCTTTGTTTTATAAAAGTTTCAATGAGTCTTTGTTTGATTATTTGTGAGTTTCATAATTTGTGGATTAGTGTAGTTTGTGATAACTTGTTTTGGATCAGTGCGGTTTGTTTTATAAAAGCAAGAATATCTTTATTTTCAACTTCTTTACTTGAAAATTGAAAAGTAAATCCCCGGCGCTTTCAAACGCCGGGCATTCCTAAAACCAAGGCCGGCGCTTTATTTGCGCCGGGGATTAGAATAAGATTCCCCGGCGGCGGCAAGGACGGCGCTTGCGGCGGCGCTTCGCAAAACGCCATCAACAAATCGCCGGCGCTTGAAAAGCGCCGGCCATTGGGGTAAAAAAACGCCGGCCTTGCTATTACTGTTTGTAGTGCAATCTGAATTAGAATATGCAATGAGCTCCAGTTTGGATGTAGGCATGAATAATGAGCGAGTGATAGTGCCCCGAAGATATCTGAGGATCCGAAGAAAAAACACTGTAGTGAACTGATGTAGGAGCAGAAATAAATTGACTAACAATACTGACTGGAAGAGCAATATTGGGTCTGATCATGCATAAGTAGACAAGCTGTCCAACAATCTGCCTGTATCCAGTGGGGTCGGAAAGGAGCTCACCATTTGTGGGACAAAGCTTCACATGAAGCTCTAAGGGAGTATCGGCTGATCGATTATCAGAGAGACATGCAGCGGAGATAATATCTGATGTGTATTTCTGTTGAGAAACAAGTATCCTCCGAGATCCATAGACAATCTCTAGACCCAGAAAGTAGCGTAATATGCCAAGATCTTTTATATGGAATTGCTGGTGAAGGCCTTTCTGGGTTCATGCAATGCCTGCGGAATCATCCTCAGTAATTATCATATCATCAACATATAATAATAGAAGGACCCTTCCGTGTGGTGATGACCGCATAAATATAGAGTAGTCCTGTGAACTCTGACTAAAATCAGCCTGAGTGATGACACTGCGTAAACACTTAAACCAGGCTCGAGGGGCCTATTTCAGACCATATATAGATCGATACAGACGGCAAACATGACGAGGAGGAGTGGTAAGCCAAGAGGAGGATGCATGTAAACAACCTCAGAAAAGGTACCATAAAAAAATGAATTCTTCACGTCCATTTGGTATAACGACCACCGACGAACAGTGGCAACAACAAGGAGAGTGCGAACTGTAGTCATCTGTGCAACCAGGGAAAAAGTCTCATCATAATCAATGCCATGTTTCTGAGAAAATCTTCGGGCAACTAGACGAGCCTTGTGTCGCTCAATGGAGTCATCAGGTCGATATTTGACCTTGAAGATCCACTTGTAGCTAACAAGCTAGACGCTCACAGGCAGTGGAACAACATCCCAAGTGCCAGTGTGATCAACTACACTAAACTCCTCTGCAATAGCTTCCCGCCACTCGGGATATTGAATAGCTTCTTGATAGGTTCTGGGCTCACGTGTGGAGTGTATAGCAGTGAGATACACATGAAATTGTGGTGAGAAGGAGGCTAGGGTGGAAAAAACCAAACTGGTCAGAAGAACCAGTGGCATCAGGTATGTAACGTGTCGGTGGGATGCCCGACGTAGAACATGTAGACTAACAGACCGGTGGCGGATGGACATTGTATGGGGTTGAGATAGGTGGTATGTGCGCATGCGCTATGGGGATGTAGGTGGTTAGGGTGCATAATACTGTGGGGATGCATGTAGTGTCTCTATAGGAGGAATAATAGGTGGAACATCAGTATGAGATGGGAAAGGAACCAAAGGAGTGGGATTAAATGGAATGCGAGAAGGAATGGTCAGGGAGATAGGCCCAACAAATGGATATTCGAGAAAACTAGAATACTCGGGAGAGGTCAAGTAGTAGGGAGAGTCTTCCACCAAGGAGACATGTCAGGAAATACGAATACGACCTTCCACAGGATCAAAACAACGATAACTTTTATGGTCATGACTGAGACCTAGGTGAACATACTAGTAGCTCGGGCAGTGAGCTTCGTGTGCTCAGTGGGAAGGAGAAGGACATAACTGGTGCACCTAAAGGTACAGAGCATACTGTAGTCTGGTAGTGAGTGATGAAGAGCCTCGTAAGGTGTTGAGCCAGATAGGATAGACGTGGGAGTGATGTTAATGAGACTGACAGACGTTATGACAACTTCAGCCCAGTAAGAATGAGGATCAGAAGAGGAGAGTAGAAGAGAGCGAGCCGTCTCAAGGATGTGATAATTTTGCATTTAGTTACACCATTCTGATAATGTGTGTGAGGGCATGATTGCTGAAAAAGTTTACCATGAGATTGAAGGATCGATCTCATAGTAGCGGAAGTGTACTAACGAGTAAGGTCTGAGCGAAATGTTTTGATACAGACACCAAACTGAGTATGAACCATGGTCGTAAAGAACTGGTAAATATCAGGTATCTCAGAACGTTGGTGCATAAGAAACACCCATGTGTGTCTAGTAAAGTCATCGATAAAACTAACATAATAGAGATGACCTCTGTGAGAAGGTGTAGAAGATGGTCCCCATATGTTAGAGTGAATAAGTTGCAAAAGATGGGTGGTTTGAGAAGTGCTTTTGATATTAAAAGGGATTGCTATGTGTTTGGCCAAATGACAACCCTGACAATCAGATAAATGAGCAAAAGAAAGAGGACCAAGGACACTACTACGGGCTAAAGTCTTGAATCGAGACTTACTAATATGTCCTAAACGTTTGTGCCATAGATCAACATCAAAGCACAAAACACCAGCAAAATGAGAATGAGATTTGTGCACATGAAGAAAATCTAGATGATATAGACGGCCCTGTCGACTAGTACGCCCGAACTCCTGACCATTGTGTGAATAGTAATTAAACAACCTAAAGAATCAAATATAACGATAAGACCACTGGAAATAAGTTTCATGGATAAATGAGGAGCATAAAAAATATAAGGCAATGTGAGAGTGGGAGAGCTAATAGATCCGGAGTATGTAGTGAGAAGGTGTGAGCCATTGGCAGTGAGTAGAGATGGAGAGTGAGAGGGAAGTGTAATGTTGGTCGTGAGCAGTGTATAATTACTAGTAAGATAATGTGATGCACCAAAATCTAAAATCCAGGAAAAAATCATACCATGAGTAACAGAGAATGCAGAGGCAGAGGGGCCAATACTGATAGACTGAACCAAGAGCTAGAGTTCCAGCTGAGCAAGGCGATGCTGAAGATTAGCCCAATCAACTGGAGTCGGTAAGACTGGAGTAACGGTCATGGCCGAGGATGTAAGGAAAGAAGTTTTGTGAGGAGAAATGAGACTGATGTTGCGGTTGTAGGGAACAAATTGAGGTCAAAAAAACTGCTGGTGTCGGGATGGTGCTACCGGTGTCGGAAGGAGTGCGGCAGGGTTATGGATGATGCTGGGAGGATGAATGATGAGGCCGGAATCAGGATGATGGTGACGCTGCATCTGTCTGAATCTGGATGGATATCGGGATGTAAGGGAAAGTGAAGAGAATATGTAGCAGCGGGGAAGTCAGTGGAAAATGAAAGAGACTAGTGAGACTGAGGTTCCATTGGAGAAAAACGAGTACCGGCAATTTTTTTTTTTTTTTGGATTTTTCATTTTTTTTATGAATAAGACTTTGGGTATTCGGGTAGTTCGGGTTAAGGTAGGATAAGGTGGATTCGGTTAACGGTTAGGAGGAGTTCGGGTGGGAAATGGGAATTGAGTTTGGATTTGTTTTTTGTTTTTTGTTTTTTTTTTTTTGTTTTGAGAAAAAAAAGGGATTCCGAGTAGGGTTTTAATAAGAGTGTGTTTCGGGTAGGATGTAGGGTGTTAAACGGGTAGGATTAGGATTAAAGATGGCAGCTGGGGTTTGATGGAGTTTGAGGTTAAGGTTTGAAGGTAGGTGAGTGGGGTGGTGGCTAGGGGAGTAGAGGGATGGGGGTTTTGGCAGAGGGTGGAGGTTGGGGAGTTCGGGGTTGGTTGGGGATGCAGCGGAGTTGGGTCGCAACTGAGGGAGCCATGGCAAAAGCTTATGAATGGGACTTTGGGTATTCGGGTAGTTCGGGTTAGGGTAGGATAAGGTGTTGGATTCGGTAGACGGTTAGGAGGAGTTCGGGTTGGAAATGGGAATTGAGTTTGGATTTTTATATTTTTATATTTTATATTTTATATTTTTTTTTGTTTTTTTGGGAAAAAAATGGATTCCGAATAGGGTTTTAATAAGAGTGTGTTTCGGGTAGGATGCTAGGTGTTAAATGGGTAGGATTAGGATTAGACATGGCAGCTGGGGTTTGATGGAGTTTGAGGTTAGGATTTGAGGGTAAGTGAGTGGGGCGGTGGCTGGGGGAGTAGAGGGATGGGGGTTTTGGCGGAGGGTGGAGGTTGGGGAGTTCGGGGTTGGTTGGGGATGCAGCAAAGTTGGGTCGCGACGAGGGAGCCAGGGCTGAAGCAGTAGGTCTTCTCCCGGGCGAGGGAGCCTGGATTAGAGGATGGAGGTCGGGGAGTTCAGAGACAACCCTGTCGCCGGTGGCCTTGCGGGATGAAGTTGGTGAAGGAGAAGGGGGTGTTCGGGATTTGCTATTGGAGGTTGAAGATGAAGTTGGAGTAGTTGGATTTGCTGCTGCTATTGTTGAAGGAGGTCAAGGTCTTGACGATCAGGATTTTGATGTCGTTGCCTGAAGGTTGTGGGGATTAGTGAGGGAGAGAGAACTTTAGGATTTGTGCTCTGATACCATGATAAGGTTAATAGAGAGATTGAAAAATATTAATGGATTGATTATAATTGAGTACAATGTCTCCTATATACAGGAGTTAACCAAATACTAAACAGATATATAGCCTGATATGGGACTAAATATATAATACAATATCTAATAAGATTATGTAGTGTACATCCGAATAACTTGTGTTCATTCTTTTATACTTTAAGCTTCTTCTTGTTTACAAGTATTGGTAAGCTAATAAAGTAAGAGTGGTTGCTTTTCACATATATGTAAAAATTTGCATTGTTATTGTGTTTTTTGCCTTCGATGTAGAGACTAGGAATGACTTGCATGTTCATAATATTGAAACCAGTTTGTTTAAGAGAAAATAGGTTTCAGATGTTACAAATCTTTGTTTACAATAAAACCAACTTCGAAAAATTTATTCTCTTTGTTACAACTTTGGTTACAAAAAGTTTGGCATAAATCCAAATGATTTAGAGGCACAAAAACCAGAGAAGGAGGAGAGAAATGAAACCAATAACCTGAAATGAAAAGGAAAATAATGAAATCAAACCGATTTGATGTCGAGGCTTGTGTAGCACACAATCTCCTTAAAACAGTTTTCGCCTCATCTGAGTGCTGGAGCTAGTTGAGGCGCCTGCCTCCCAGAATGCAATGGCGAAGAGGGTTCACGTAGACACCACGTAACGGTCTCCAACTGGTAGCGTCAGAACTCTATCACCTTTACCGAATGAACTTACGAAACGAAACGGAACAGAGAGGAAGAGAAGAGATTTGGAGCAGGGAACACAATGAGAGGGGGGGGGTTCTATTTATAGGGCCGGGGTTAGAGACTTGCAATGTCAGACAAGGCTATGAATGCCTTCAGTGTAACGGCAAATAACCTATTGAATGCGTACACTGTAATGGCATACAACAGTCAATGCCTTTGAATGCCTTAAGTGTAACTGCAGACAATTAATTGAATGCGTACACTATAACGGCAGACAAAATATTTAATACTGCACTGAAACAATAGACAAAACCGTTTCTGCATTTATAACAACCGTCTACAAAGGAAAAAAAAAAATCAAAACTACAGCAGAAAGTGGCTCTGCACGAGGAGGGGTTATGTCTGTAACGCCCCGCCCCAATACTCAGACAATTTTTAATATTTTTAGAAGACAAATTAGATACTATGTAGTACAACTGCCCACCATAGGCTGCCTCTCAAAAGGTGGTTAACCAATTAGGTGACTCTTGATCATTGGCTAACTATATTTATACTCAAACTATTTTTGTATATTTCCCATGTGGGAGTATATTTCTCAATCTTCCCTTTCAAATCCCGAATCAATACAATTTATACCTTTCCGAAATTATTCAAACCAACCAATATACTCAAATCAAATCCCTTTAACAGATTTCATCTGTTTCTTTCTCAACCAACCTGGGCCCCACATATGGATGGACACGTCATCCATCACACACAAGCACCATCTGTGCTTTTTCATTCATACCGTGGGCCCCCTTTTTCATTCATACCGGATTTGTATGAAATCCTCCTATAGAAATATTCTATAGGACACCCCTCAAATTCATTATACTTTCAAATCATATATATACATATATTTATTTCAGAAATACGGGGTATTACAATGCCGGTCCGACATTCGTGTCCGCAGGACATGCGGGCAGACACAAGCCGCAAGAGAAAGCCTCTTGTCTAGGATCTTACAATGCTTAGAAAAAGGTTGTTATATGTCCTCTGCAAATTCCTTTGATATTTTCGATGTAGGATTATGTTCCCTCAACCCATTTTCAGAAATGAAAAAGTCTCACTTTGAGAGACAATTTCTCATTCACCCCTTAACCGTTTTTAGCAAATAAATATATGATTTTGATTTACTCACGAAGGAGAACACAAATCAATCAAGATCTCTTAATAATTCATTCAGGATCTTATTCAAAAAATTGCTCAAAAACTGGTTCGTAAATAGCATATAAAATACCCATTTTCTAACATCAGATTGGGGCTTGGAAGGGCAAACAAAAACCTGATTGAAAGTGAGATTAAAATAACGAAAGCTGGGGGTTTAAATTTTCTTGTGGGTAGACCCTCAACTTGGAAGTTGGTTGCTAATGGTGACATGAAAGATTGATAGAGCGAGTGCATGTGCGAGTGTAAGGAGGGTTTGACAGTTTTTTTCCTTGCTAGGAAGGCCTTTTTTGCCCCCCATCTCTTTTGAAGCCGGCTGTAAATGCCTAAGAGCATCCACAGTCATCATTGTTTAAAAAATGCATAAATGCATAAATGCATATAGCATTTGGCCAATTTGCTGCAGTCGTCGATTGGTATTTATTTACCACTTTAAATTAAAATAATAAAAATTTAAGATCAGACAGAGCTTGAAGTTGGGTCGGAAGAATTAAATTATTTTTTAATTGATAGACGTAACTTCACATTGCGTCGGAAGAGGGAAAAAAAATGTGCCAGATGCAACTTCACCTTGCGTCTGGGTTTTGGGGGTCTCGGAAGCAACTTGAAGTTGAGTCCGACCACTTGTATTTTTTTTTTGATTTATTTACTTTTTCGTTATTTGGGGAGTAAATTTAGGCTTTATTAAAAAATTATTGACTAAATTACCCTTAGTTCTTATTCTATATATTGAAGTGATATTGGAACGAAGCAAACATGAATTTGCTCTTGCCCAACTCTCTATCTCAATCTGCTCTCGCCCAACTCTCTATCTCAATTTCATAAGCCCAACTCTCTATATCAATTTCTTAATTAGTCGAGAAAAATGTCTTTGATACGAAGATTTATTGGTCGTTTGAAATCAAAGTGGGAATAGATGCCAGCTCATGGAACATAAGCAATGAAGGTGAAGAAGAGTATCCAAATGTCGACTTTGCCGATCAATCCTGTTAGAATCGTGTAGTAGACGATTCCAAACATATAAGTCAATATATTATTGTTACCCCTGAGGGCAGTTTCTGTAAATTCAGGGGAAATTGGAAAGAACCAATCAAGATGTACAATTAGTACTGCTCACGGGTCCCACTTATTAAACAACTAGTAGAGCAGGCGGGATGACACCGTTTTATGAAAATCAATACAAACAAGTCGTCGATTTGGCTCATCGAGGCACTCGTAGAGAGATGGTGGGACACTACCCACACTTTCCACCTACCGTGTGGTGAGTTGGGTTTTACTCCATTAGATTGGGTTATGCTAACGGGGATTCCTATCGGTATCGTCGAGTTGCCTCCATGCGACAATGAGGCCTATACTTTTCAAATTGTTCAGACTCGCTTCTTTCTGAAATTAACAGTAGATGATTGGAAATCACAAGGTATACGGTATTCATTTTTCAAAAATTATTTTACCGATGCTATGATTGAAGAAGCCGAAACCGATATGGCACTAGCAACGAGGATTGCACGAGCTTTCTTTATGTACTTTCTCGGTGCATTTCTTTACACTAATGGTGCTGGGTTAGTAAGGTGTGGTTGGCTAGCCACAGTTGTAGACCTGAATGTTGTTGCCAAATACGATTGGGGTAGTCATGCATTTGTTTTGCTGTATTTTTCTTTGGACTCATGTAGCAGACTTAAAGTGAAGGGGTTTAATAGGCCGTGACAAGTGTTGGATGTAATACTTAATCTATTAGCTACTAATTTTAGTCGAATAATGTCATGTCATTATGTTATTTCAATTGGTCTCTTCGTAACATATTTGATAATTTTGTTTTACAGTATTGGACTTACGAATACACAAATTGCTGTATTCCAGTTAGAGATAGGAACATCCTTATAGAGACTCACATGGCTAATTCTGATGTACGGCCGAAAATTATTCGATGGAATAAAAAATTCTTGGAGTTAGGCCAATCTAATCCTATTAGGTACAATCAATCGATGGCTCGTGATCAGTTGAAGATGCGCACTTCTTCCTCCATCATTTGGCAGCCATATAATGGATCAACAATTAAAGACGTCTATGAAATTGAAGCTGCTAAATTCATTTCACGTTATCGACATGCTTTTACGTACTGAAGCAAGGTATTTTAGTTTTTGTCATATTTATTTACAATACTTTGATTAAATAGTTTGGTTATGCTAAAGTGAACATTTGATTGCAGGATTTATGGTATCTTGGTGATCGTTGTATTCGGCAACTTACTGGTGTAATTGCTATCCCAAAATATCCACCTCCTCTCATGTGTTTCATGACATCCAGTACTAAACTTCCTGAACCTATTGAAGTATCACCTTGCGTACGTCGTGTAAAGCAGATCACTTATAATCAGTATTGGGCTAAGGTTTCAATTGGTCCAATAATGTCGACACTCTCCCATGCAGCCAATGTCGATTTCAATGGGTCAGCATCTATTAGAGATACTACCAATCAGTTGTCATATGCTGCACCACCATTTTGGCTACCGGCCGAGTATCCAACTCAATCCACTGCAGATAACTCATCCTTGCTTGGTCAACCTTACGTTGAAGTGCCACTTTTTCAAGGCGGTACTCTTATCAAGAATTTGGACGCTCATGTCAATGTCCCGTTTCATCAAAGTGGGCAACCATCATATGTGATTTACCAAAATCTTATATACATTTTCGGCTTTATTAACGTTATTATGTTACAATGTATTTTACATACTCTCATTATTTTATATTTCTTATACCTTTCTACAGGAGGAGTTATACACTCGTTGTCAACAATTGGAGCAACACCGAAGCACAGCTTCGATGAATGATACTTTCAGAAATGGTATTGAGGGAATCAATTCCTCATGAATTACCAAATATTAGGCGATCTGTATCGATGAGCATACCATCTAATTTCGGCATAGACCAATGAATCCGAATTTAGATGACACCGGAGCATCCACGTCCTCATTTGTGCCTGAAATACAGTATAATTTTGAAGAATAGGAGAAATTGTACATCATTTATTTTCTATTTACCTTGATGGTATTAATATCAACTTGTAAATGTCAATCAGAAAATGTCACATGAGGGTATTAATGTCAATTTGAACATTTTCTTTTTCCTCATTTATAAAACCACATAATTAATGTCAGGATATTTGAAGCATATTGTAAGCCGATAATTATGAGTATAAACTATCGTTACCATATTATAAACAAAGGATACATTCACAATTATAATTTAAAATAATAACGTAGGGACCATCTAATTAAAATTCAATTTAATCACACATGATACTATGGAGCCATATTGTGAAAACAGGATTCTTCTTCATTTCAAATTAATAACGTAGGATATATTCGCAATAAAAATTGCATGCTTATATTATATTAAGATAAAATACAAAATTTTTGGACTAATGTTCTTTACCCATCGTTGTAACCTCGTTTTTGCAGAATTTCGTTTTGTCTACACATAAAATAATATCGTTGATTCATTGGTAACGTGTTCAGATCGATACCCATAATGCGATCTTCCTCGGCTCGTTCTTTAATATCGTATTTTCGGTTTTTTATCGCATTGCTCCTATCTTGCAATTCTTTGTATACAACTGTAAAAAATGGCTGTTTCTTCAGCTATATCTTTGTATTCTGATGTTTCGGCCACTCTTTTTCCTTTCCTCTTAGCAGCTTTGCGACCTGGTGGTCAGGGTAAGGGGTGTAGGTGAATTCGTATCAACGGGTATATTTGAGTCCCAGTTGTTTATTGTGGAAGAGTTTTGGCTACCACTCCCTTCACCGGATTGGGTATTTGTACTCGATCAAACACTTGTGTAGTACGCAATGAAAACTTCAGCTGATCTTTAAGAATCTCATAACATTCATCAAATTTGAAAGCTCTTCCCAAAGTTGCCATATATTCTACTCAGGCTTCGCGAATCTGAGACAACATTGAAATTCCAAACGTTATTATGTACACAAATAATACAAATAATGACTTTAAATCCTACTTTTTTGTACAAACCTTATCAGTCTCGGTTGTTCCGCTACTGGATCTAGTAGGTGCATTGCTCAATTTTACTATGAATAGGGCTACTTCTTTCGAAATCAGTTGAAATCGACTAGTAAGTGGGCTAACTGTTCTGTCGGTCGGAGTTCCTAATAATACCTTAAACGTAGAAAAAATATGCTCCCAGAACTGTGCTCCGGATTGATCGTTACCGATTAGTTGATCTTGAGTTATACTAATCCAACTCTGGCACAGAAGAAATCTTCCTGAGCCGTATATGCTCCCCCCCTTGCACTTCGGCTCGCCATTGATTTTCTTTCACAAATAACTCAATACAAGACAGAGAGGTAATAGAAACTTGAGATCTGAATGTTTTTTTAGACAATTGTGATGGTAATATTCGATTCAGGATGTGTACTATATATACAAAATTTTAGTGAGTTGTTCAGATAAAGAAAGAGCCGTTGGACTGATCTGGGAAAGCAAAAAAGAGCCATTGAATGAAGAGGGGGCAAAATGGTAATTGAATTTTTTTTTTTTTAAACCCAACGGACAGAACTAGAAGTTCCATTCGACAAATCCGGAGCTTGAGAGTTGAAGTTGCGTCCGAGGGGGTGCTTCATTTTTCGGTTTTATTTAAAAAATATTATTTTTTGGGGAGGGACGCAAGGAGAAGTTGCGTTTGACGATTAAATTAATATTTTTTTTAGAGCGACACAACTCGAAGTTGCATCATTTAAATTATGCATAATTTCATATCCACTCTCATTTATAGCAATCTACTGTCGTAAAATATGCAAAATATGCATATTTAGCAAACGACTACAGCGCATTTTTTTATGAAAATATACAGATTATGCATATTTAGCAAACGACTACAGATGCTCTAATCTGCCATATTTTAATTTTGCGCGAGAACCTAAGAAGAATGAGGCCCAGGGAAAGGATGGTATTCATCAACTCGATCTCTCATATCAATTTTTAAGGTGAAATGAAAGGCAAATAGTTGTGAGTCATAACTATATAGTTAAATACCACTATTTGATGGGTTTCAAATGAAAAAAAGTTTCAAACAGTAATTTTTGACTTTCCTATATTAAGGCCATCTCCAACCCTCAACTTCATTTTGGAGCAACTTTTACTCCAAAATGGAGTAACTGTCACATCAAACAGTAGCTTCATCTCCAACCCATAACTCCATTTCTAACTCCAAAAAGGAATATTCTCAACATATTTTTTTTATCTACTTTTTAAATTAATTCTCTTCTAACTCCCCACTATTTATCTAATTAACCAATTAGCCACAAACAAAAAAAATTTAATGTATTGATCCAATAATATGCCTCAATATTTAACATTAATAAATAATATTTTATTATAAAATGACCATTCTACAAATAATATAATACTTAGAAAATAAAATTGCATTAATTAAAACAAATGACTACCAAAATATTACATTCAATAACATAAATATGAATACTAAATATATATATATATATGATTTAATTAACCATCTGAGTTGGTATACTCCTCCCACAAATGATCAATTAATGCATTACGAAGCGCGATGTGAGCATCTTTATCCTTGATTTGTCTATGACGAGCAATAAATTGTTGAAATCTTGCATTTTCATCTACAACCATTTCAACTTCTGGAACTACAACCTCCCTCATATCTTGAATTGGTGTATGAAGATCACGTTCATCCTCGATAATCATGTTGTGCATAATAATGCACGCAGTCATTATATCAAGTAACACATTATTGTTCCAATAACGTGTCGTTGCTGCAACAATTGCGAATCGTGATTGGCGAACTCCGAATGCTCGTTCTACATCTTTTCTACATGCTTCCTGTTTCATAGCAAAATATTTTTTCTTCCGACCAAGCGGCTGATGTATACTTTGTACAATAGTGGACCATTTTGGGTATATACCATCAGCTAAATAATAGCCCATGTTATACTCTTTTCCTTGAATAATATAATGAGTAGGAGGAGCAATACCTTGAGCTAGATTAGAAAAAAGATGAGATGACTCCAACACATTGATATCATTATTGGTGCCCGGCATGCCAAAATATGCATGCCATATCCAAAGATTATAATCTGCTACAGCTTCAAGAATAATAGTTGGATGCCCACTACGACCTGCATATTGTCCAGCCCATGCTGTTGGACAGTTTTTCCACTTCCAATGCATATAATCAAGACTACCCAACATGTTGGATCCTGTAGGCAAGAAAAGAAACACTAGATGGGGGGGGGGAGGGGGGGTGAATAGAGTTTTATAAAAATTAAATTGCGGAATTAAACTTTACTTCTGATCAGTCGACTTGAAGAGATAAACCAGTCGACTGAAGCGATAGTTAAGAAAAGTATTTTTAACGCGAGTCTGATCAGTCGACTTATAGAAGAGCCAGTCGACTTATCACAAAAGTTTTCAGAGAAAGTAGTACAAGTCTGACCAGTCGACTTACAAAAGTACACAGTCGACTGTCCAGATAAGTTTCACAGAAAGCTATAAAGTAAGAAAATGAAATTCAAGTTCAAAGAGATACAACTACAGAGTACACACGATGTATCCTGGGGTCCTCCCGACCTACATCCATCCCCCAAGCAACCCACTTGAGATTTTCCACTATTCTTAAAATAATTACAAGAACACCCTACGGCGTTAGACAACAACTTTGTCCAACCTGTAGTCCTTTCTCACAACTAGAGAAAGCAACCCACTCTTCCACCAAGAGTGACAAACCTGACTCTACACCCTAGAGCCCTACTCTCCAACCGAGAGGAAACCACTCTCACAACTCGAGAGTGAAGAACAACAACAAAAAGTTTACAATCAACCTATAGCCTTATTGTGGATGTGATTTTATGTGGCTATTAGGTCAACTTCCAAAATCAGTCTCAAACGAAATCACTGTTATGCCGGACTGATTTTAGATAACCAAGACTTAGAAAGAGAATGCCTTAGAGTGCTTCTTCTTGTTTTAGAACCAAATGCTTGAATGCTTTGAAAAACAAAAAGCTTGGAAAGTTGTTTACTTTTTCACAGTGATTTCTATTCTCTATTTATAGATTTAGAAACACTGGACGTTGGGAGGCAGTTGTACCAACTGTCAACCAACGGAAATAACCTTTTTGAATTCGAAAAAATCAAAATTTGAAATTAGAAAACTGTCGAAACGTCTTGAACAGTCGACTTGGTTACCGTTATGAGTCGACTGAACAGAGTTTGAATAAGTTCAGTCAGTTTCGTACTAAGACAGTCGACTGGTGCCTTATGGCAGTCGACTGGTACTTAACAGCTAAGCTTTTTCAATTTTTGTTTCGATCTTTTTAAGTTTTTAAAAACTCAATTATTTTAAAGATAATGTGTGAGTGTGTGTGACAAGGCTTTTATAGATTTTCTAAGACTCAATGAAAACAAAAAAGATTACAATTGTTACAAGACACTTAATAAAATAAATTGAAGCATATGTCTTGTTCTTGAGTCTTGAGTCTTGAGATAGCTTTTAGCCTTCGTCTTTATCTTGTAAGCTGGCAACCTTGTAGCTTTCTTGATCAATTAGCAACAAGAACTTTGTTCGTAGCTGTACTTGATCAACTTGCTTTAAGAAGCTTGTTAGAACATTTCGCCTTTGTATATCCTGTAATATATAGGAAGTAGAACAACAACTTTGCATTGTGTTGTAATCATCAAAATCAAGAATCAATATTCTCCCCCTTTTTAATGATGACAACACAATAGCTTATAATAAAGGGAATGAATAATACAAGTGCTTATATGCTCCCCCTATCAATTGTACAACATACATAGGTGAAAGCTTAAAAATACAAAGCATGCATAATACAAAGCATGCATATGTTCTCACCATACAACAGCAATATACAAAGCATAAAAATACAAATTAACATAAAAGCTGATATGTTCTCCCCCTTTGTCATCAACAAAAAAGAGAAAAAAATATTCCTCACACACAAAAAACAATACAAAACAAAATGCATTCATAGAAACTTAGTCTTAGTTCAAATGATTACAAAGTAGAGAGAAAATGCAACAATAAAAAAAAAATAAAATACATAGAGAATAATAAAAATAAGAAATCATCAATCTTCGTCTTCTTCATCTTGGTCATCATGAGAGAGAGGAGGAAATTGAGCAGTGAACAGGGGAGTAAGATGGAAAATTTGTGACTCAAGAACATCTTGACGATCCATGATATAATTGACAGCATTATAAATACTGTGCGGATCATCAAAATCTGCTTAAGGACGAGAGAAACTAGAAGCAGAAGACGGACGAGCTGAAGTGGCTAAAGGAACTGGAGGAGAAGTCCTAGAGGTAGACCTAGGTGGAGAAGCAAGAAGCTTCATGCGTGCTAAACTTGCACGATCAAAACATTCATAGTGCTTTACTACATTGGTCTCTGAATCGAGATCGACATCATAAGCACAAAAGACTCGAGTAAGAAGGGGACCAAAAGGAAGAAAGGAGGTATGAGACTTATGAAGCTTAGAAAAAATGATACGACCCCAATTTAGATTGATTTTGCCAAATATTGCATAAATGGCTTGTTGCAATTCCATGGAATACTGATCATAACTTCCTGTTTTGGGAATGATATTGTATGATAGTATCCGTGCAATAAGTTTTGCAACAGGAGTAATGGACCTATTTGTCATAGGGGGTCCATGATTCGGCAAATAAATTATAGATAAAATGGTGGCATCATCCATCATAATTTCTCCTAAGTCAAGCCCTTCATCGTCTATACCCAAAATAAGGTTGATTCATTCGGAGGTGAGTTTCATCTTCTTATTTTTGACAGAGGAATAGATGAGTACTTCACCATCATCCGATTGAACAACCCTCATATTTGTATAAAACAAATAAATGAGTTGAGGGTAGTAGTAGGGTTGATTTTCTAAAGACAAGAATTCATAAAGACTACAATGTTGAAACAAAGATACGAGATTAAACCTATCAAGATCGGAAAAATTAACCAACCGACCCGAAAAAATTATTATGGAACATATGATGAACCATTTTTCTACAAGGTTAGGACTTCTAAGATATTGAATGTAATCCTTAGAAGATGAACCCTCATCAACATGAGATATTTTAGATCTCTTAGGAGCCATAATAAGAAGGAAACGAGAGGAAAGGGAGTATACCAACAAGGAGACTCTAAAACTTCAAGTAGACTGAAAATCTATAAGAAATCAGCCGGATTTGATCTTCACAATACTAGAAATTGACAGCAGCAGCAACTGTGCAGTCGACTTCTCTTCTCTCTTCTTCAGATCTGGGAAAAAATAGGTAGGGTAAAAGTGAAAGGAAGGGGGTAGGTTTTAGGATTTTTACAAGGAAATAGATGGCTGAGATCAAAGGAAAAGGATATCAATGGCTTAGATATGGTCAAAGAAGAGTAAAAAGGTGAACAATCGCCTCAAAAGATGTACCAAGATTCGAATCTGAAGAAAAACTGATTCACTACAGTCAACTGGTATGAGTAGGCAGTCGACTTAGTTGAGAGTTTAAAAAAATTGAACACAATAATAATACAACTGGTCAGTCGACTTGGTGCTAAGCTTAGTCGACTGTCCAGAGCATAAAAACTTCAGACAAAATTTAAACAATACTTGGCAGTCGACTAAACAATGTGTGTAAGTCGACTTACCAAAACAAATTCAAGAAATATCATGAAAATTACAAATCCCTAGTTCTCTTCTTAAGGTTATAAAGGTGTCTTCTTTAAGGGGTTTGGTAAAAATATCAGCTACTTGTTTATTAGTAGAAATAAAGTCCAAAGAAATGTCTTCCTTTAAAACATGATTACGTAGAAAATGATGTCAAATATCAATATGTTTCGTACGCGAGTGTTGAACTGGATTCTTAGATAAGTTAATGGCACTGGTATTATCACACATTATTGAAGGTTTTTCAAAAGAAATACCATAGTCTAATAAGGTTTATTTCATCCACAAAATTTGGGCACAAGCCAAACTTGCAGCGACATATTCAGGTTCTGTAGTAGATAGGGATACCGAATTTTGCTTCTTACTGCACCAAGAAACTAGTGAATGTCCTAAAAAATGACATGTCCCATGCTCTTGCGGTCAGTTTTACTGCCAGCAAAATCCGCATCACTATACGACAAAAGTTGAAAATTGTCGGTGCGTGGATAAAATAGACCATAGTCAGATGTGCCTTTAATATATCTTAAAATGCGTTTCACAGCTTTTAAGTGAGATTCTTTAGGACTAGACTGATATCAAGCACACAAACATACACTAAACATAATGTTTGGTCTACTAGCAGTTATATATAAGAGTGAGCCAATCATACCTCGATAGAGTTTCTGATCGACACTCTTATCTAATTCATCTTTATCAAGGGTAGTGGTAGTAGCCATAGGTGTGGTCTTACTACTTGTACTATCCATGTTAAACCGTTTGAGTAATTCCTTGGCATATTTTTCTTGATTAATGAATATGCCATTTTTTGACTGCTTAATTTGTAGTCCAAGGAAATAATTGAGTTCACCCATGTGACTCATCTCAAACTCGTTTTTCATGGTGTTAGCAAACTCTTGACATAGATTGCTATTAGTAGAACCAAAAATTATGTCGTCAACATATATTTGTATGATTAAAATATCATTCTTAATTCTTCTAATAAACAGAGTAGTATCTACTTGATCTATTTCAAAACCTGTTTCTAAAAGAAAAGTCTTTAGTCGATCATACCATGCACGAGGTGCTTGTTTAAGACCGTATAAAGTCTTTTTCAATTTAAAAACATGGTTTGGAAATTGTTCATGTTCAAAACCTGGTGGTTGTTTAACATAAACATCTTCCTTTATAAACCCATTAAGGAATGCACTTTTAACATCCATTTGAAAGAGTGTAAAATTCATAAAACAAGCAAAAGATAATAAGATACGAATTGATTCTAATCTAGCAATAGGAGCATATGTTTCATCAAAATCTATGTCTTCTTCTTGATTATATCCTTGAGCAACTAGTCTAGCTTTGTTCCTAACAACTTGTCCTGATTCATCTAACTTATTCTTGAATACCCATTTACTACCAATTATAGTATGATCAGGAGGTCGTGGAACTAAATCTCATACATCATTCCTTATGAATTGGTTTAACTCATCTTGCATGGCATTCATCCAAAATTCATTCTCACATGCTTCTTGTATATTCTTCGGTTTAAAATCTGATAAGAAAGTTGTGTGAGATATCATATTAACATGTGATCTCATCTGAATACCATGTGAAATGTCACCAATTATTAAGTCATGAGGATGATCTCTAACTTCAACAAAAGATTTTGGTAAAGTTGGAGACATCACAACAAAATTAGTCGACTTGACAAGTTCCTCAGTTGACTGTTTCACATCAGCCAACTTGACCTCCTTATCGGTCAACTTATTAGCAAGACTAGTTTGTTCTAAAGATGTAATTACTTTATTTAAAGGTGATGAATTAGTTTCATCATCTTCAATTAAAGTCGATGAAGACAGAGATTCATCAAATGCAACATGCATGGTTTCTTTAATAGTCATTGTTGACTTGTTGAAGATTCTATATGCTTTACTTCTATTTGAGTATCCTACAAAGATACCCTCATTAGATCTAGGATCAAATTTATCTAAATTATCCTTAGTGTTCAGAATAAAATACTTACATCCAAATATTTTAAAGTAAGAGACCTTAGGAATCTTATCAAAAAATAATTCATAACATGTTTTCTTTAGCTTAGGCCTAATCAAAATTCTATTTAAAACATAACAAGCTGTAGCAACAGCTTCAGCCCAAAAATACTTAGGTAAATTACTTTCAACAAGCATGGTACGTGCACATTCTTGCAAAGTCCTATTCTTCCTTTCAACCATTCCATTTTGTGGTGAAGCTCTAGGAAATGCAAATGAATGAGTTATACCATTCTTGTTGCAATATTCTACAAACGTTTCATTTTCAAATTCTCCACCATGATCATTTCTAATGGTGACTATGGTTAGAGACTTTTGATTTTGAATTCGTTTACAAAAATTTGTAAATTCTTCAAAAGCATCATTTTTATGTTTTAAAAAGAAAGTCCAAGTGAATCGTGAAAAATCATCTACTAAAACAAATACATACTTACTTTTATTTAAAGAAGCAACTCTAGTAGGGCCAAATAAATCCATGTGAATTAATTCGAGCAGCCTACTAGTAGAAATTACTTCTTTTGTTTAAAAGGTAGATTTAATTTGTTTACCTAGTTTACATGCATCACATAACTTATTCTTTTTAAAGGATAGTCTTGGCAGCCCTTTAACTAGGTTGTACTTAGACAATTTAGAGAGATTTTTTATATTCACATGACCAAAATGTCTATGCCAAAGCCAAGAATCATTATTAGAAGCTACTAAGCAAAAATCATTCGAAAACTCATATGCTTTCAAACACAATTTATAAATGTTATTTTTCCTAAACCCTTGAAAAATTATATTTTGCATGGTAGAATCATAAATTAAACAAGCATCTTTTTCAAACATGATTTTATGACCCTTATCACAAAGTTGACTAATAGTTAACAGGTTATGCTTAAGTCCACTAACTAATAAAATATCTTCTATAGAGGTGTTAGTGTCCTTATCGACCATAACAATTCCTATGACATTTCCTTTATTGTTGTCGCCAAATGTAACTATTCCTCCATCAATGTTTTGTATGGAAGATAAAAGGTTGGCATGACCAGTCATATGCTTCGAGCATCCGCTATCAAGTATCCAACGATCTTTCTTAGGTACCTATAAAATATTCAATGTGAATATGGTACCCTTTTCATTGGGTCCAAAAAATATTAGTTTGTGGGAAACCAAACCCATGATGAATTTGATTTTTCACCATAAGCAGAAATGAAATTAGTAGAATTACATACATTCAGCATATAAGAATTGATATAAGCAATTCTATCTTTCGAATTTAGGTTTACTGGAACCCATACATATTTGCTCTGTCCAGTCGACTTTACAACACCTTTCAGTTGACTTTTACTATTAGTCAGTCGACTAGGAGGTAGTATAGGTCGACTTATCTGAGGTTTTTGTCTTGTTGAATAAGACTCAGTACCTCTGGACAGGCGACTGGTGGATGGGTGTGGTCGACTTGGCTGAATTTTAGATTTGCTTTTATCAGGAGAACTTACAATTTTAGGCTTTTCAAAGAATTCATAAAGTTTATGCTTAACACTAGAATTGGGTATAGGTTTATTTATACTAGTGTTCTTAGAAGAATGAGGTTTTTCAGGTGACTTTTTAAAACCAAGTCCAAATTTTTGACTAGATTTTACTTGATTTTGAAGAACATCTTTTAAATTCTCTTTTCCTTTATTAAATTTAGATACGTTCTTGGATATCTCTTCATAATTCTTCTTTAGAGATTCAAGATCCATATCTAAACTAGAAATATGAGAATTTAAAGATTTTACTTCTTTATCAAGGTTAAGATTCTCTTGAGAAGGTGTTTGATTAACTTTCTCTAAGTTCTTAACTCTAATATTTTCCTATTTAAGTTCTTGAAAAATTTCATTGAAACCATCAAGTAAATCATTAGAATCATATTCATTACTTACTTGATTTTGAGATGCCATAAGCACACGTTTGCGACCTCGTTTGTCTCATCAATTTCTTCTTCCGATGAAGAATCGCTGTCATCCAAGTTGCTTGGTATGCCTTTTTGTTTTTAATGAACTTTTCTTTGTGTACTTATCCTTCTTGAAGTTAGATGTCTTTCCCTTAGATTTTGCGTTCTCTAGTGGACAATCCTTCTTCATATGGTCTGCCTTGTTACACCTGAAACAAGTTGGAGGTTCATTAGAATCCTTAATTTTTGAATTAAACTTACCTTTTCTTAGGAACTTTTTGAATCTTCTTGTGAACATGGCAATCTCTTCCTCATCTTCTTCTTCATCCTCGGAGTCTGACATGGCTTTGAATGCTAATGTCTTTTTCTTTGTTTGTTGTGGTTCGGCATTCTTCTTGCGCTCTTCAAGTTGTACCTCATAAGCTATAAGATTTCCCACAAGATTATCAAGAGAAAGTTGTGTTAAATCATTGGCCTCTTCTATGGCGGTGGTCTTCTTCTCCCATTCGGAGGTTAGTGTACGAAGTACCTTTCTCACCATCTCGGTTTGAGTGTATGTCTTCCTAAGTGCCATAAGTGAGTTTGTAATGTCTGTGAACCTAGTAATCATCACGGACACATTCTCATTCTCCTTCATGCGGAACATTTCAAACCTGTGAACAAGAACAGATATTTTAGATTCTTTCACTTTGTTTGTTCCTTCATGAGTTACCTTGAGTGTGTGCCAAATTTGATGTGTAGTTGTTGTATTGGACACACGGTTGAACTCCTCCTTTGTAAGGGCACAAAATAGCGTATTCATCGCCTTTGCATTGTTCATTGTTTGGTTCTTCATGTCGTTGTTCCATTGTGCATATGGAATGGTAGGAGCGGTGTACTCAGTTTCCGTCATGTTCTATATTTCATAGTTGATGGACTGAAGGTAGATCTTCATTCTACACTTCTAATAGTTGTAATTTGTTCCGTCGAAGAGGGGTGGCCTTTGTGTAGATTGGCCTTCATGGTACTGATTTGCATTCGAAGTAGTTTTCATTGCACTCAACCAGGCTCTGATACCAAGTGTTGGATCCTGTAAGCAAGGCAAGAAACACTAGAGGGGGGGTGAATAGTGTTTTATAAAAATTAAATTGCAGAATTAAACTTTTCTTCTGATCAGTCGACTTGAAGAGATAAATCAGTCGACTGAAGCGACAATTAAGAAGAGTATTTTTAACGCGAGTCTGATCAGTCGACTTATAGAAGAGCCAGTCGACTTATCACACAAGTTTTCAGAGAAAGTAGTACAAGTCTGACCAGTCGACTTACAAAAGTACACAGTCGACTGTCCAGATAAGTTTCACAGAAAGCTATAAAGTAAGAAAATGAAATACAAGTTGAAAGAGATACAACCACAGAGTACACACGATGTATCCTTGTTCGGTCCTCCCGACCTACATCCAGTCCCCAAGCAACCCACTTGAGATTTTTCACTATTCTTGAAATAATTACAAGAACACCCTACGGCGTTAGACAACAACCTTGTCCAACCCGTAGTCCTTTCTCACAACTAGAGAAAGCAACCCACTCTTCTACCAAGAGTGACAAACCTGAATCTACACCCTAGAGCCCTACTCTCCAACCGAGCAGAAACCACTCTCACAACCCGAGAGTGAAGAACAACAACAAAAAGTTTACAATCAACCTATAGCCTTGTTGTGGATGTGATTTTATGTGTGGCTATTAGGTCAACTTCCAAAATCAGTCTCAAACGAAATCACTGTTATGCAAGACTAATTTTAGAGAACCAAGACTTAGAAAGAGAATTCTTTAGAGTGCTTCTTCTTGTTTTAGAACTAAAAGCTTGAAAGCTTTGAAAAACAAAAAGCTTGGAAAGTTGTTAACTTTTTCACAGTGATTTCTATTCTCTATTTATAGATTTAGAAACACTGGACGTTGGGAGGCAGTTGTACCAACTGTCAACCAACGGAAATAACCTTTTTGAATTCGAAAAAATCAAAATTTGAAATCAGCAAACTGTCGAAACGTCTTGAACAGTCGACTGGGTTACCGTTATGAGTCGACTGAACAGAGTTTGAATAAGTTCAGTCAGTTTCGTACTAAGACAGTCGACTGGTGCCTTATGGCAGTCGACTGGTACTTAACAGCTGAGATTTTTCAATCTTTGTTTCGATCTTTTTAAGTTTTTAAAAAACTCAATTATTTTAAAGATAATGTGTGAGTGTGTGTGACAAGGCTTTACAGATTTTCTAACACTCAATGAAAACAAAAAGATTACAATTGTTACAAGACACTTAATACAATAAATTGAAGCATATGTCTTGTTCTTGAGTCTTGAGTCTTGAGATAGCTTTTAGCCTTCGTCTTTATCTTGTAAGCTGGTAACCTTGTAGCTTTCTTGATCAATTAGCAACAAAAACTTTGTTCGTAGCTGTGCTTGATCAACTTGCTTTAAGAAGCTTGTTAGAACATTTCATCGTTGTATATCCTGTAATATATAGGAAGTATGATGAACACATTATTATTCACTTTTTAGAGCAATAATCTTAATATAATTAGACATTTAAAAGCTCTATATATGGTATTTAACTCTTATTTTCTCTTTTCCATAGGAAACAGCTTATAACAGCAAAACGAAGCAAATCCAGGATGATACACAGGAGACTGAAGAGGCAGTCGACTGGTCATGATAACAGGCGACTGGACAGAGGAAATCAAGTTTTACACAGCTGCTCGACCAAGTCGACTGTTCCCAAAACATCAGTCGACTGGGCGGATGAATCATGAAAATACTAAAGTCTCGACACAGTCGACTTACTCCCAAGGACAGTCGACTGATAGGCGGCGGAGTACACAAATCAGATATTCGAAGATTCACCTGCATCTAATTTCACATCTATTTGAATCCAGATTTATGCAAATCAAATCTAGAGACTGGGGGTTTCCAAGTGGACGTGGTAAACAGATAAGGAAGGAAAGGAGAAAAGAGAAAGATATTAATCATCAAATCAAATAAAGAAGGATCTTCCTGAAAAAGGGGAAACCCTAATTCTCAGCCGTGTTCTATAAATATCAGAATACCATCTCCAGAACGGCTTCTTCTTCTCTCTCCACTCCACGACTCCATCCAACAATCACCAGATCTATCTCGTGGATACAACTTACTCAGAGAGTTCCCAACCATCAAGTCATCAACCCGTGCTTCACTCCATCAACATCGAAGAGAAAGAGAAGATCCAGCAAACAGAAGGCAGTCGACTGTGTGACAGACAGTCGACCATATTGCCGGAATCCATTAGTTTATTTCTTCTTCTCTCTTTATTCTTTTATGTTGATCATGTATTCAAACTTGTTAAGCAATAAAGTTATATTTATGTGGAACTAATTTTATAGTTGGGTAGATCGAAACCGTAGTTATGTAGTGCTATATTCTTCTGAGATCTTCTAATTACTTATTGATTGAATCTGGTTGAAGTGACATAGATTAATGATCATCAAACTTGGATCTTGAAGTCTGAGAGCAGTCGACTGAGGTGAGAGCCAGTCGACTGACATACAGCACGTGAGAATATCAAGTTTATGTTATCATTTATCTAAATCTGTTATATGAAGCATATTGAGACGACCGAATCTCGTGCCCATAATTTGTAACAAGTGAATCTTTAGGGGTTCTTGGTTCAATCAACTTAGAGGATCTAGATCTGATACCAATTTCTAGAACTTTAAGTGTTTGTTCGTTTCCACTGATCTTATGTTTTCTTCAAGAACAACTTAGTAAATACTAGGCTGACTGCTTGATGAAAGAAACGAATTAGAGTAGATACCATGCCTAATTCTTGGCTTAGGGAAACAATACTTTAAGGAGTAGATACCATGCCCTTGAAGTGAACAAACATGAGTAATTGGGAGTAAGTTCAGAAGGTGACTTAGCATTACTAACTATTGGTGGAGATCAACAACCCAACTATTCAAGAGATATTTGTGATTCAACACCTCTCATCTTAGTTTTAGTCTTTTAGTTCTTTTAGAATATTATAACAACTCTTATTCACTTTTATTATTAGTTTTATTGATTAGTAAGTTGAAGTCTACAATCTCTGTGGGATCGACCCTTGCTATTACTACGATTCGATTCGTGCACTTGCGAGGTTTTTATAATTTGTATCTAGTTTATCTATTAATTTAGGGACTAGATTTCCAACAACAAGTTTTTGGCGCCGCTGCCGGGGATTGTTTAGTATTTTAACTTACAAGTCAGTAGAATTTTATTAGTTTTTTTTTTTCTTTTCTTTTATTAATAATTTTTCTTTTAGGTTACAGGACTTCGGTGAATGCACGGTAGACGATCACTTCGACCAGAACTACTACCAATTGACGCGGAAACAGAACGCACTTTGCACAGACTAGGTAAGTCATTTGCAGCACACCAGTCGACTGCCCACCCGAACCAGTCGACTGATCAGAGACCTAGTACACATACAGCAATGGCAGAAGAAACACCCAATCGCGTACCAATGCAGGACAAATTCACTCCTAAGAATATTGAGCAACCTTCCTGCATCTCTTTTCAACCTAATGCCACAGGGAACATGCACCTATCTCCTCATTTACTTAGTATGGTTCCCCACTTTAGTGGCAGACCAGATGAAGAGCCTCATCTTCATCTGCAAGACTTTTTCGATCTTTGCAGGACACAAAGCGTCCAAGGGCTTACTGCTGAACAAATCAGGTTAATCTTGTTTCCTTTTTCTTTAAAACTTAATGCTAAGTTGTGGTATAATTCTTTGGAACCAGGATCAATTAATTCATGGGAGCAGTTGGCAACGAAATTTTTGAAAGAGTTCTTTCCAGCCCAGAAAACCAAACAGCTAAAAAGGGAGATTCAACTCTTCCAACAAAAAGATGGAGATCTATTCTTCGAGGCATGGAAGGACTTCAAAAGCAAGCTTCTCAAGTGTCCTACTCACAATCTGCCTAAGGATGATCAGGTACAAGCTTTTTATGAAGGTTTAAATGACACTAACAAAGCAATTGTTGATGCAGCTTGCAATGGAATTTTGATGAGGAAAAGTGGAGAAGAAGCCATTGAACTATTTGAAGAACTCAGCGAGAACTCCCAACAATTCTCAACAAGAAGGGGACCTTCGAAAAAACAGGGAGTTTACGAGATCTCTAATAATAATAACATTCAATTGGAAATGGCAAACATGAATAAGAAAATTGATATGCTTGTTAATGCAATGTCAACGATGGGTGGAGTTAAAAATCAAACAAATGAAATGTGTGCAATTTGTTCTCATTTAGATCACACAACTGATACATGTCCCATGTCTACTTTTACAGATCAGGAGCATGCAAACTATGTGGGTCGAGGAGTATTTCCACCTAAGAACAATCCATACTCGAACACATATAACCCAGGATGGAGGAATCATCCAAACTTCTCATGGAGCAATAATCAAAATAATCAAGGGAATCAATTCACACAAGGACATGCAAGGAACCCTCAGATGGGAAGTGGGTTTGAAAGACCAGCTCCAGAACAGAAGAAGTTGGATTTTGAAACCACTGTTCTTCAATTGCTCCAACAACAACATCAAACAAGCAACCAACAAGGACAAGCAATTCAGAAGTTGGAGACACAAATTGGCCAAATTGCTAAAGAGTTAAGCGAAAGAAAGGCAGGTGAACTTCCTTCACAAACCATACCAAACCCTGGAGGTCAAGAACAGCTCCAAGCAGTCACAACCCTAAGAAGTGGTAAGATAATTGACAATAGGGATGGAACACACACAGACAAACCAGTCGACTGTTCTTACAAGACAGTCGACTGCACAGACAAATCAGAAAAACAACCATCAAAAGCTTTGGGTTCAGGTAAGGTAAGTGAAAAAGTAGGGACAGTTCCACCACCATTCCCTCAAAGGTTAGTCAATAAAAAGAAAGAACAACATTTATTTGACGTCTTTGAAACTCTCAAAAAGGTAGAAATTAATATCCCCCTACTTGACGCTATTAAACAAATTCCTTCTTATGCCAAATTTTTGAAAGACTGTTGTACTCACAAAAGAACATTTCAGGTTAAGGAGGATGTAGCCTTGACAGAAGAAGTGAGTGCTGTTCTATTAAGAAAATTACCACCTAAACTGAAAGATCCAGGTAGTTTCACCATTCCTTGCAAGGTTGGTGAGCACTTCTTTGAAAAAGCACTGTTAGACTTGGGGGCAAGCATCAACCTTCTTCCTTATTCTGTTTACGAAAAGCTTGGATTGGGGGAACTCAAGCCAACATCCATCACTTTGCAATTGGCGGATCGCAGCATCAAAAGACCTAGAGGTATTTTAGAAGATGTCCTAGTTCAGGTAAATGATTTTATTTTGCCTGCTGATTTTGTTGTGTTAGATATGGAGGAATCTTCTATGTCATCATCTCTACCGATCATATTAGGTAGGCCCTTTATGAGTACAGCTGATATAAAAATTTGTGTTAAAAAGGGCATTATAAGTATGAAGATAAACGGAGAAAAAGTGGAATTTAAAATGTTTGATACACTAAAATTACCACAAGATGATCATGAATGCTATAATATTGATGTGGTGCAGGAGATTGTTGATCAAACATTTCAGGTACATAGCGTTGAACCACTACAAGCCACAATCACTCAATCTCTAACTTTATCTCATGTTGAACAGGAATACGATGACTGGGAGATTGCAGAGACAGTACATCAACTTGAAACTCCACAGTCACATTCAGGTAAGCTTGTGCCTGCTTTTGAACAGTTGGTATCTGATAAAATTTCTATTTCTTCAGATCAGGCGACTGACAAACAGAGTAAGTCGACTGGTATTCTAACCAGTCGACCGAATCAAGATGCTCAGAACAAGTCGACTGCTGACATGGACCAGTCGACTGTACAGAAGCGCCCAGACATAGAACTCAAGCAGCTGCCCGATCATTTGAAACATGCCTTCTTAGGTGAGAACCAGACACTACCAGTAATAATTGCTGCCAACTTAACTGCACAAGAAGAAGAAAAGCTGCTGAAGGTACTGCAAGAACACAAAAATGCAATAGGATGGACCATTGCAGACATCAAGGGAATAAGTCCATCCAAATGCATGCATAGAATATTGCTTGAGAACGATGCAAAACCTAGCAGAGAGGCACAGAGAAGGCTCAACCCCAACATGAAGGAAGTGGTAAGAGCGGAAATTTTGAAGCTACTAGATGTTGGCATCATCTACCCTATCTCAGATAGCAAATGGGTAAGTCCTATACATGTAGTTCCTAAGAAAAGTGGAGTTACAGTGGTAACAAATGAAGAGAATGAACTTATCCCAACAAGAGTAACCACAGGATGGAGGGTATGCATTGATTATAGGAAACTGAACAATGAAACCAGGAAAGATCACTTCCCTCTTCCTTTTATTGACCAAATGTTAGAAAGATTAGCAGGATATAGTCATTATTGTTTTTTAGATGGTTATAGTGGTTATAATCAAATTGCTATTGCTCCAGAAGATCAAGAAAAGACCACTTTTACATGCCCATTTGGTACTTTTGCTTACAGGAGGATGCCGTTTGGATTGTGCAATGCTCCAGCTACATTTCAAAGATGCATGATGAGCATATTTTCAGACATGGTGGAGAGGTTCATCGAGGTATTTATGGATGATTTTAGTGTTTTTGGATCTTGTTTTGATGAATGTCTTAACCATTTGCAGCTGGTGCTTAAAAGATGTGAAGAATGCAATTTAGTGCTGAATTGGGAGAAGTGCCATTTTATGGTACAACAAGGTATTGTGTTGGGACATGTGGTGTCCAAAAGGGGAATAGAGGTAGACAAGGCAAAAATTGACATCATATCAAAACTACCCCCTCCCACTACAGTTAAGGGCATTAGGAGTTTTCTAGGACATGCAGGGTTTTATAGACGATTTATAAAAGACTTTTCAAAAATCTCCAAACCCCTTTGTGACTTGTTAGCTAAGGATGTTGAGTTTGTATGGACAGAAGAATGTACAAATGCCTTTAATACATTAAAGAATCTTCTCATTTCTGCACCTATAGTCATGGCACCAGATTGGAGCCATCCTTTTGAGCTCATGTGTGATGCAAGTGATTATGCCTTAGGGGCTGTTTTAGGTCAAAGGATCAATAAGAAACCACATGTTATTTACTATGCTTCTCGAACTCTAAACGATGCACAGCTAAATTATTCTACAACTGAAAAAGAAATGTTAGCTGTTATTTTTGCTGTAGAGAAGTTTAGATCATATTTAATTGGTTCTAAAGTTATTGTTTTCACTGACCATGCTGCCTTGAGATATTTGTTGGCTAAAAAGGATGCTAAGCCCAGGTTAATCAGATGGGTGCTGTTGCTTCAAGAATTCGATCTTGAGATTAGAGACAAGAAAGGAAGCGACAATGTGGTGGCAGATCACATGTCCAGATTATTGCAGGAGGAAGAAAGAACTAGGCCCCCGCTGAACGAAAATTTCCCAGATGAACAATTATTTGCAATAAATGTTCAAACTCTCGGGGCAGTCGACTGGTCCTTCCACCAGTCGACTGGACTCTCTGAACAATTCCCCTGGTTTGCTGATATTGTCAATTTTCTAACTGCTCATGTTTTTCCTCCAGGTATGACACATCAGGCAAGGAAAAGATTGGTGGATCTGAGCAAACACTATTATTGGGATGATCCTTATTTATTCAAATTTTGCTCTGATCAAATTATAAGAAGATGTGTGGCAGATGAGGAACAAAGGAGTATTCTACAACATTGCCACCAATATGCATGTGGAGGACATTTTGGGCCAAAGAGAACAGCACTTAAGGTATTGCAATCTGGTTTCTATTGGCCTAAAGTATTCAAAGATGCTTTTTCTTTTTGCAGGACTTGCGACAAATGCCAAAGGACAGGCAACATCTCTTCTAGAAATCAAATGCCACTACACAACATACAAGTAATCGAGCTTTTCGATGTTTGGGGAATCGACTTCATGGGTCCATTTCCTAACTCATTTGGTTATTTATATATACTTGTTGGTGTGGATTATGTGTCTAAATGGGTCGAGGCTGTCCCCTCACGAACTAATGATCACAAAGTTGTTGTCAAGTTTTTGCAGGAGAACATTTTCACTAGGTTTGGTACACCACGAGCAATAATAAGTGATGGAGGGAGCCACTTCAATAACTACCCATTTGCTTCTTTGATGAAGAAATATGGGATTACACATAGAGTGGGAACTCCATATCATCCTCAAACCAGTGGGCAGGTGGAGATTAGCAATAGAGAGATCAAGAGCATCTTGGAAAAGACAGTCAACACAAGGAGGAAGGATTGGTCACTACGCTTGAACGATGCATTATGGGCCTACAGAACCGCTTTCAAGACACCCATTGGCATGTCACCATACCGTTTGGTCTTTGGAAAAGCTTGTCATCTGCCGGTTGAGTTGGAACACAAAGCATATTGGGCTATCAAAAAGTTCAATTTTGATATGAAAAAGGCAGGTGACAAAAGGAGATTGCAATTAAATGAGCTTGAAGAATTGAGGCACGATGCATATGAAAATGCCAAGCTATACAAGGAAAGGACTAAGTTATACCATGATAAACAATTAGCAAGGAAGGAGTTTTATGAAGGACAAAAGGTATTGATCTACAACTCAAGATTAAGACTCTTTCCAGGCAAGCTCAAGTCAAGATGGTATGGACCATATATTGTCACAAAAGTCTTTCCACATGGTGCATTGGAAGTTCACAGCGAAGAACGAAATCAAACATTCAAGGTGAACGGACACAGGGCGAAGCCATACATAGAGATGAGTCTAGAACCGCAAGAGGAAGATGTGAATCTTCAAACCATTCAATACATTGCATGAACTCATCATGTCTAGCTGAAGACATGAAACACAGCGCTTATTGGGAGGCAACCCAACTTTCAGGGGATTATTTACACTTTCCCTTTATGTTATTCATTATTATTCATTTTTCTTTTTAGTTTTCAGTCTTTCCTCACTAGATGGTTACACATGCCTATATCTTATGTTTTGTGCGAACATTGAGGACAATGTTCAATCTAAGTGTGGGGGTGTTAGTTAGTTATATTTGGAATCTTTTGAATTTTTTTAGGATAAACAATTTCTTATAAAATAAGAGTAAGGATACGTATTTACTTTAGGATTGTTGAGTTTCATAATTCCCTACAAAAATTGTGTGCGTCATGCGATTATACATAATAAACAAATGTGATGCTTTTTCTGATAATTATTCCCTTCATATCTAGTCCTAAATCGAGTTTAAGTAAATAGAGTGATACAATATATGTATATATTTGAATAAAGTCAATCTACTCCAATGTTTTGAGGGCTTAGTAACTAGGGGTATTCATCACCAATGTTTACCTTTACGTCAAACGGCAACTTGAAATACGAGTATGCAAAGCACTTTAATGTTTGTGACTTGTTGAGTAACCGGGTGGATACATCACAAATGTTTCGCATTCGCGTCAAAAGACAAGTGACAACTTTAAAGAAGAGACTATAAAAAAAAAAAAAAAAAAAAAAAAAAAAAAAAAAAAAAAAAAAAAAAAAAAAAAAAAAACTCTAGTTTGCTACTGGATTTGTAGTAGAGAAAAGGGATAATCACAGACTGAGTAGATGCATACTATAACTACATTAATCGCATAACAAATATAATTAAGTTTGGGGATTATGACTGAACAATTGCACTGGAGAAAATGGGTATGTTTAATTTTACTTTATCTGAAATTGTTTGTAGTTTTATATTTTTCATTTTGATGTCCACATAATAAGAAATCATGATGGTTGAATTTATTCTGATTATTACTCCCTTGTTCATAAATTCACCCTTTGCTTGAGGACAAGCAAAAGCTAAGTGTGGGGGTATTTGATGAACACATTATTATTCACTTTTTAGAGCAATAATCTTAATATAATTAGACATTTAAAAGCTCTATATATGGTATTTAACTCTTATTTTCTCTTTTCCATAGGAAACAGCTTATAACAGCAAAACGAAGCAAATCCAGGATGATACACAGGAGACTGAAGAGGCAGTCGACTGGTCATGATAACAGGCGACTGGACAGAGGAAATCAAGTTTTACACAGCTGCTCGACCAAGTCGACTGTTCCCAAAACATCAGTCGACTGGGCGGATGAATCATGAAAATACTAAAGTCTCGACACAGTCGACTTACTCCCAAGGACAGTCGACTGATAGGCGGCGGAGTACACAAATCAGATATTCGAAGATTCACCTGCATCTAATTTCACATCTATTTGAATCCAGATTTATGCAAATCAAATCTAGAGACTGGGGGTTTCCAAGTGGACGTGGTAAACAGATAAGGAAGGAAAGGAGAAAAGAGAAAGATATTAATCATCAAATCAAATAAAGAAGGATCTTCCTGAAAAAGGGGAAACCCTAATTCTCAGCCGTGTTCTATAAATATCAGAATACCATCTCCAGAACGGCTTCTTCTTCTCTCTCCACTCCACGACTCCATCCAACAATCACCAGATCTATCTCGTGGATACAACTTACTCAGAGAGTTCCCAACCATCAAGTCATCAACCCGTGCTTCACTCCATCAACATCGAAGAGAAAGAGAAGATCCAGCAAACAGAAGGCAGTCGACTGTGTGACAGACAGTCGACCATATTGCCGGAATCCATTAGTTTATTTCTTCTTCTCTCTTTATTCTTTTATGTTGATCATGTATTCAAACTTGTTAAGCAATAAAGTTATATTTATGTGGAACTAATTTTATAGTTGGGTAGATCGAAACCGTAGTTATGTAGTGCTATATTCTTCTGAGATCTTCTAATTACTTATTGATTGAATCTGGTTGAAGTGACATAGATTAATGATCATCAAACTTGGATCTTGAAGTCTGAGAGCAGTCGACTGAGGTGAGAGCCAGTCGACTGACATACAGCACGTGAGAATATCAAGTTTATGTTATCATTTATCTAAATCTGTTATATGAAGCATATTGAGACGACCGAATCTCGTGCCCATAATTTGTAACAAGTGAATCTTTAGGGGTTCTTGGTTCAATCAACTTAGAGGATCTAGATCTGATACCAATTTCTAGAACTTTAAGTGTTTGTTCGTTTCCACTGATCTTATGTTTTCTTCAAGAACAACTTAGTAAATACTAGGCTGACTGCTTGATGAAAGAAACGAATTAGAGTAGATACCATGCCTAATTCTTGGCTTAGGGAAACAATACTTTAAGGAGTAGATACCATGCCCTTGAAGTGAACAAACATGAGTAATTGGGAGTAAGTTCAGAAGGTGACTTAGCATTACTAACTATTGGTGGAGATCAACAACCCAACTATTCAAGAGATATTTGTGATTCAACACCTCTCATCTTAGTTTTAGTCTTTTAGTTCTTTTAGAATATTATAACAACTCTTATTCACTTTTATTATTAGTTTTATTGATTAGTAAGTTGAAGTCTACAATCTCTGTGGGATCGACCCTTGCTATTACTACGATTCGATTCGTGCACTTGCGAGGTTTTTATAATTTGTATCTAGTTTATCTATTAATTTAGGGACTAGATTTCCAACAACAAAGTAGAACAACAACTTTACATTGTGTTGTAATCATCAAAATCAAGAATCAACACAACATTCCCGGAAAACCACGTTGTTGACCAACATGGAGTAGCCTTGTGACATCATTAGCGGTCGGTGTTCTTAGATATCGCTCTGCAAATATTTCCACAATAGCACGACAAAATTTCTTCATACTTTCAATCGCCGTTGACTCACCTATTTTAATGTACTCATCCGTTGCATCTGCCGGTAGACCATATGCCAACATCCGAAATGCGGCTGTTACTTTCTGTAAACTTGATAATCCAGCTCTACCAAGTCCATTATTTCTTTGGTGGAAGTAATTGTCATGACCTTTGACCGTATCAACAATACGAAGGAACAAACTCTGAGACATTCTATACCGTATGCGAAACATGACTTCACTGTAGCGTGGGTTCTCGGAGAAATAGTCGTTGAACAAATTACGATCCGCAGTTTCCCTATCGCGATTGATCACTACATGACCCGAAATCGAGCCACCATGGTAGCTTTGTTGGTTGAAGTAGCGCGCAAGAACCATGTTGTTGTTAGCGATCCCCTGATATATCGCATCTTTGGAGGCGAACAAATTTTCCATAACGTTCATCATTGTCGCATCATTGTCGGCATCCGAAGATGAAGTGAAACTTGCTGAATTAGATGGACCTCCAATATTGAAGTTCATTTTCAAATTGAATAAAATGAACAAGTTTGTTAAATGTTTATTTTGAGCAAATGGAAGACAGAAGAATAAAATTTGAAATGAGGCTGTAGTACGTTATTGATATGAGGCTGTAGTACGTTATTTATAGTAAATCAATGAAGTGACTCCAACGGTTACACTCCAACGGCTATATTCCAACTTTTAAATTCCACTGGGTATACTACAAACGAACACATTCCAACAGCTATATTCCAACGGCTATAATCCAAATGGCTATACTCTAAACGAATATATTCCAACAGCTATATTCCAACGAATATATTCCAACGGCTATAATCCAAATGGCTATACTCTAAACGAATATATTCCAACAGCTATATTCCAATAGCTGTATTCCAAATGGCTATACTCCAAACGAATATATTCGAACAGCTATATTCCAACGAATATATTCCAACAGCTGTATTCCAACGGCTATCATCTAAATGGCTACAATCTAACATCTATAAATAGAGATATTATTATCTTCTTTCTCATTCCACTTGTTCAGAAGAAAATGTCTGTCCGAGCTTCTTCATACGTTGTTAGCGAAGACGTGCACCTTTGTCAACTTTATTTAGAAATTTCTCAAGACCCTATTACGGGTAGGTACCAGCCAGCAGATTATTTTTGGTCTCATGTGGAGAAAAGTTACAATGCATCAAGAAACCAGAGTTGGGAGTCTCGTTCAAAAAGATCCGTATATGTCGAATTCAGACTATAATGACTGAAGTAAAAAATTGAATGGTTGTCTGAAACAAGTAGAGAATTTGAATCCAAGTGGTGCCTCAGATGCGGATATTGTGAGTATTCATTAAACTTTTACATTCAAAAGTTATTTATTTCATTCCGATTACTTAACCTTATGTTCACAATAATTTACAGTTTAGTCGAGCGAAGGAATTATTCATGCAAGATCCAAAGTTCAAAAAAGGATTCAAATTTGATCATGTTTGGATTATAGTTAAGGATTTTGAGAAATTTAAAGATAATGTACCCACTGCAAGACAAACTGCTCGAAATTTAAACTAAGACTCGCCACAGTCAGATAATCCCACTCCAGAGTCTCCCATGTCATCTTCCCCTGGGCTGCCTTCATTTTCTCCAAATTTAGATGAAGAAAATTTTGGCAGTACTTCATTGCAACGACCGATTGGGGTAAAAAAAGCCAAAGGAAAAAGAAAAAATGATGAAGATATTAACGATGTTAAAGAAAGTAATCGACAACTGCTGGAGATGTTAGAAAAGACCAGATCCGACAGGAAGGAACTTTTGGAAATTTAGCGGCAAAATTTGGCCTTTAAAGCAATGCAAGAAGAAAATAAAGTTTTATTAAAAGACTTGAATTCCATTGTTGATCCAAACATGCGTGAGCTATTCCGAGTTGAACAAGCAAGAATTATTCAGAACAGAGCTTACCTACAACAACAACATCAAGGGCCATCTTCCGATGTTTTTGGACAGTTTTTCAATGATATTGGAGGATCTGAAACCGATTTACTGCCTTTCTAAATTGTTAGTCTTATGTGTGTTATTATTTATTGCGTTATGTATTTTGCATTGTTTTTTTTATTACACGAGTTTAGTTTGATTATTGTATTTTGCATTATGTAGTTTGCATTATTTTTTATTTGAATGTTTATGAAATTTGAATTAAGGCATCCTAAAATGTACGAAGTTTTTATATATTGTAATTGACATTTCGTATTATTTCTAAATATTAAATATACTAAATATTTAATTAATAACCTTCAATAGAACACAAATAAATTAAATTTTCATTTATGGGAGTAGAATGTAGTAAACTTTGTTAAGAAAATGTTGAATTAGGGTTTAATTAAAAATTAGTAAACTTTTAGGGGGTTTTTATAAATAAAAAAATAAAAAAATTTTGCCGCTGGGTGAATAGTAGCGCGCCATATATGGCACGCACTGTTCACCCCGTCTCCATCATCGCCAAATTGGCGCCGAAATTGGCGCTGCGTTGGAGACCAAATCCAACGCCAAACCCCACTTCAGCCCCAAAATGGAGTGGGGTTGGAGATGGCCTAAGGCTATCAAATAAGCTCGATTTTTTTACCAAACTGTCCCAGTTTTTAAAAGTATGTACCAAACTATTCCTGTTTGAAAGTTAAATACCAAAAAGTCTTTGTCGCTAACTGAGATAGCGCGTCTGGTAAAAATCTGCGTGCTAACTTCGTTAGCGTGCTATGAGACACTAGGGGATACTACTCTCAAGTAGGGGTGTAGCAAAAAAATCACCAAGTATAGACACGCTAACCCCGTTAGCGTGCCTGGTTTAAATGGACGCACTGACTCCGTTAGCGTGTCTATACTTGGCATTTTTTTCCCACACCCACTACTTAAGGAGTAGTGTCCCCCCTAGAACGCTAACCCCGTTAGTGCGCCTGGTTTAAATAGGCGCGCTAACTCCGTTAGCGTGTCTATACTTGGTATTTTTTTCCACACCCCCTACTTAAGGAGTAGTGTTCCCTAGTGTCCCCCTAGTACGCTAACCCCGTTAGCGCGTTTGGTTTAAATAGGCACGCTAACGGGGTTAGCGTGTCTATACTTGGTGATTTTTTCACATACCCCTACTTGAGAGTAATGTCCCTTAGTATCCCACAGCATGCTAACGGGGTTAGCGGGCAGATTTTTACCAGGCGCGCTATCTAAGTTAGCGACATGGACTTTTTGATATTTAACTTTCAAACATGAATAGTTTGGTACATACTTTCAAAAAGTGGGATAGTTTGGTAAAAAATTCAATCAGCCCTAGGCAAATGGAATCAATAAATTCACTGTATTTCTCTACTTTTGTAACTCTAATTGGATGAGTCACAGACATGTAGACTACCATATATAATACACATGGCTTTCTGTGAACTTATATTTATATATATCTTAAGCTAATAGGACTACCCCATCTCTCCTCTCTCTATTTTGAAATAGAGGAAGGAGAGCAAAGGTAGGAATTAACACGTGCAGACCACATTTTTGCAAAATTAAAAAAACGCATTAAAAAAAATCCTTCTACCACATCTCCCTCAAATCCACTAACCCTAACCCTCCCTACCCCAAAACCCACCCAAATCTCCTCCGCCGCCCTTTGATTTCCTCGCCGTTGCCGTCTAGACCCGACCCGACCCGGCGCAATGAAAAAGTATGCATGTAATGATATATAATACTTTATTGAATTACTTATGTCTAAGAAGCTTCAAAGCAACAAAGTCTAATGTATTTTAGAGACTTCTACTAATTTTACGAATGAAAAAGTGTAAATAAGCATTACAAAAATCTACATTAGAAACTTCGACAAATTATCTCAAAAGTTCTTACTAATATTAAAATAAAAAAAGTTAAAAAAAAACATAATATAAAAAGTTCTTCTCTATAGACAAAGATTTCTTTCCTCTGTAAATAGAGGTATTAATAGATAGTGAGAGAGACTCTCGTGTATGAAGCAAGCAAATGCATTAAAAGCGAAAACAATATCATATTATTAAAGTTTCTTGCCTCTTGTCCCCCCTCTACGTACCCTTCAATTCTGCTACTTCAGGACCTTTAGACCATCAAAACTTCCATTGCCTTAACAATTATTGTGCATTGCAATACTAACATGTGCATGCACATTCCAACAAACTAGTTAATATCTGAAACCACTACAAATGAAATCAAACCAACAACTTATTTCACTAATCAAAAAATAAATAAATAAACCAAGAAACAGAGGAAGAGCTAGCAACCAATAAGATGACATAGAACTCCTTGCACTATCCTCTCCCTCTCACCATGGTCCCTGTCCTCCTAAGCTCATGCTTTGGCGAAGGCATTGACATGCTGTAATGCTTAGGGGTTGAAGGTGGCTTAATCTGACTGATCTTCTCTTTTCTGAAACCCATCATGGAATCGTTTCGGACCAACTGCGAGACAATGAGGGGTGTGTTTGGTATTCTTAATGGAATGGGTGTCGACGATAAAGCAGCAGGACGAGGCGAAGGTGGAGGGATTAGTGATGAATATTTCTTCATTCTCAGCCTTTGTTCTCTGAGCTCGGCGTAGGCTGAGTACATGGGGCCTCGATAAAAGGTAGGAGGGACGTCGAGGTTGAGATGACTGAAGGGGAATTTCCTCGTGATTTCTGGCATGGAGAGAGAGAGAGAGAGAGAGATGAGATGAAATGGTGCCTAGTTTTGAATTTAGAGAGATGAGATGAAATGGTGCCTAGTTTTGAATATTAAGGGTCAGAAAATGTGAAGGTGAAATATGTCACGAGTAAAGTCCCTCAGTGTCCTCGATTTTTCAGAAGCTCATTAATTTTGTAAGTGAACTTTGTATTCCTCGCCAAAGTCTTTGAAACCCCCTGATTATTTTAGAATAATAATTCCACGTTTTAGGATTTAGCCGTTAACAAGTATTGCACAAATGTTTTTTTATCTTATTATTTTATTAAAAATTAATGATAATTAATATGCACCGGAACACAAATGAAGTTATTAGGAAGATAATTAAATTTTCTCGGTGTAATTTGAGGTCATACAAGATACTTGATACAAAATCTTGACCTTTGTTTTTTGGTTAAGGCTTCCGTGACAAACAACTGCTAAATTTTCAATTTAGCATCTGGAATTTTTGGAACTTTGCCGTCAAATTAACCTCCTTATAGTAATGAAGGACAATCCAATGGCCGGCATTTTTTGTTCATTCGAAAACAACAATGAGAGATGGCATATAAACAAACAGAACCAAAACAGATCTCTTCACTTGCAGGGCCATAGTCTGAGTTGAGAAAATTTGAAACATTCTTCACCCTTAACTCAAAATGTTAGATAACATTGAGTCTCAGGTGTTTTCTCATGTTTGATACCTGATTGTTTTACCATTTTTTTTCATTGCATATAATACTAAGGTTACTAAGTATAATCAGTTGATCATCTTGTTATTTCTATTTTGATCATTAATTATTTTTCTACCTCATCTAGGTTTCGAGTGCTGTTGATCATATTCAATCTGGGACTACGGCTCTCCAGAAAGCAAAGAGCTTGCAGAAGAATTCACGCAAATGGATGCGCATTGCAATTATCATCCTTCTACTGATAGTTGTGATCATCGTTATTGCTGTGTTTAAACCATGGAGCAAGAACGCATAGGATGTTACTGCTGTTGCTAATGTTGATACATTGCTGGATGTCTTGTTATATATATATACTAGATTTGCCCGTGGGCACGTGCCTACGGCACGTCTTCGGAACGATACAAAACACGAAAAGCTATGTAAACAGTAAAACAATAATTATGTAGTTCAAGTTTGAATAGTATGACAATAATTAGTTGTAAATAAAAGTCTATGTTTCCATTAGTATATGTTGAAAAATAATTATAAATGGGGGTATAAAATCTAACTTCTTAGAACTTTAAGTGTGGAAAATAATGAAATTTAATTGTTAAAGAGATATTTGCTATTAAAAATTCTGTAAATTTACAAAACCGAAATCTTAAAATCTAATTTCTAAGTAAATAAAGAAAGAAGGGGATATAGAGATATAGAGAGAGAGAAAGAGAGAAATATGAAAAAGTAAAGAGAGAAGAGATAGATAGTAATAAAGTAATGAGTTTTTTAGGGGAAAAATTTTGGTTTTTGGGTTTGAAATTTTGGAGGAAAAATATGTTTTGTGAGGTTTGATATGGACCTTTGATTTTGGGGGGATTGATTGTGAGCCACTTGATAGCTTTCTTTGTAATTTATTATATAGATATATATGTATCTCTTCTTTCTCATGCTTTTTGGTTGTATAATATTTTCTTTCCATCTGATCAATCATTCTTTATAACAAAATTGATTACCGCGCAGGAAATAGAAAGGACCAAGTGTTAGTACTGATTTGGGGAAATTAGGGTTAGGGTTAATCTCTAGCTGCTTAAGATATTATACCCTGCTTATCAGTATTGGAATATCACAGGGCACTACCTCTAGACCAGCTTATATAGAGATTAGACTGGGTTTAGGGTACTGGGCTTTTAGCCCACTCAACCCGTTCCAATAATTAATACATAACACGTGTAAACCCGTATTGCCCCATAGAATAATATACACAATATTATCCTATTATAATGAGAATATACATATACATCCAACAATCTCCTCCTATATTCTCAGTATATTAGGCTAAGCAATGTTATAATATTGGATCACAAAAATTCAAACATTATTGAATCATAAAGAACATGGATCATAGACTAAATCAATTATAACTTGAATAGTTCAAATATGACTAAACCAAAATAATCAAATAGTTCTAAAACCATAAATGAATAGTTCACAAAGACCAAACCAACAAAACAAAAATCATAATCTCAAGTCAACCAAATAATAAACTTCAAAAATAAACGAAAAGTTTTAAGCTCAATCAAATAAAGAGTCTTAAACTTAAAATAGAAGTTTCTCCAAGCAATTGACAAACTATTCTTGCAAGTTCTTTTGTGTCTACTCCTCCATATCGAGCAAATCATCATTCTCAAAATCAAAGTTGACTGATTCATTTCCATTGCCTTTGCTGCCATCTGTTTTAAACATAACACATAGAAATCTCATGAGTCGCTTCTCTTAGAGTTCAAATGAAATGTATAAGAGTATCTAGTTCATGCTAAAGAACTTAGTACAATTCAACATAGATATGCAAAGGTACATCATAAGCATCACAATCAAGTATCTTTATCAAAATAAAGTACAAGAACTATTATAGTTTCTACACAAGAACTATATTGTATTTCATGTTGGAATGATAGAATTGTTAGATCAATTATGGTTAAGTTCTGAATCATCAAGATTGGAATGAAACATAAACCCCATAAAAGAGATATATCATCAAAGTTGGAATGATATAACAACAGTTCTAAACATCGGAAACACATCGACAAATTTTCATGCTTTCTTTTGGAATAAAAGATAATTTTATGTAAGTTTTGAAACATATATAGCATCATCAAATTTGGAATGAAGTTATATATCAACAATAAATACATAGAACTTTTCTAATTATCTAAAGCATGTCAACTGTCAAGATTGATGCTTAAAGTTTGAACTACTCTATGGCTCTTAACTTTGGATTCTAATTTATCAAAATAACTAGGGTGTTAAAACTTATCCTCAAAAGTTTTTAACCCCATTTCTCCCACAGTTTTGATAATTAGATCTCTGCTTAGTCCTTTTGTAAAGGCATCAGCCACATTCTTTTCTGATCGTACATCAATAAGGGCAACTGTCCCTTGTTTAATGAGATAGTTTAACTTGGCCTGTCTAAGGCTCACAACACGTCTCTTACCATTGTAGAGAGTGTTGTTAGCTACAATATTTGCAGCTTGATTGTCACAATAAAGATTGAGAGTGGTTACTCTAAACCTTCTCAAAGGAATATCTAACAATAGCTCTTTTATCCATTCCGCTTCTTCACCAGCATAAGATAGCGCAAAGAGTTCTGACTCCATGGATGAAAAGGCAAGACCAGGTTGTCTTTTAGATTTCCATGACACAGCTGCTCCTTCTAGTGTAAACACATAACCACTAGTGGACCTACTGTCACCATTTCCTGAGAACCACGATGCATCAGAGTATCCCTCTAGTACTGAAGGAAAACCAGAGTAGCATAAAGCAAACTCTTGAGTACCGTTTAGGTATCCCAGTAGCCTCTCAAGGGCATTCCAGTGTAATTGACTAGGATTGCTAGTGAACCTGCTTAGCATGCCTATCGCAAAGGCTATGTCAGGTCTAGTGCATGTCATAGCATACATGAGACTCCCAATAAGTTTAGAGTAATCTAACTGTCTCACTGTTGCACCATAGTTAGGTGTCAACTTTTTGGTATTATCATAAGGTGTATTAAACCTTTTGCAATCACTGTATCCCCAGTCCTTCAACACACTTTTAATATAGTGGGATTGGCTAAGGGTTATTCCTTGCCTTCTAAAGCCCACTCTCATACCCAATATGGTATCCACAACACCTAGGTCTTTCATATTGAATTGTTTGGATAGCATGGTTTTGACTTCTATAACAATAGAGAGGTCACTTCCAACAACTAGCAAGTCATCAACATACAAGCAAATAATGGCAATTTTATTCGATTCATCACGATAATAAAGGCATTTGTCAGAATTACTAGATTCAAAACCTATGCTCTTTATTGTTTTATCAAATTTTTCATGCCACAATTTTGGTGCTTGTTTTAGACCATACAAAGATTTTATTAATTTGCAAACCTTATATTCTGAACCTTTAAGTACAAAACCTTCAGGTTGTTTCATATAGATTTCTTCATTGAGATCACCATTTAGGAAAGCAGTCTTAACATCCATTTGATGAATAACAAATTTTTCAATAGATGCTATGGCTAGAAGAATCCTTATTGTAGCAATGTGGCAAACAGGTGAATAAACATCAAAATAATCCACCCCACTTTGTTGAGTATAACCTTTAGCTACTAAGCGTGCTTTATACTTAGCTACAGTTCCATCAGGATTAAGTTTCTTCTTCAAAACCCACTTGCTTCCTATAGTTTTAGCCCCTACTGGCAAATTAACCAATTCCCAAGTGTTGTTCTGCAATAAAGAATCCATTTCATCATCAATTGCTTCTTTCCAAAGCAAACAATCCCTAGACCTTAAGGCTTCCTTAACACTAACAGGATCAGCTGCTAGTGCATAAGTCACGAAGTCATCACCATAGGTTCTAGGTATTTTATCTCTTGTAGAGAGTCTTCTTAATTCAACATTATATGAGGGTTCAGTGTCAGTTGAAATATATCTAGATTCCTATTGTGGATCATTCCTAGTGTCTGCAGGTAACGATAATGAGATGCCTTTATCTTTGATGAACATATCTTCAAAGAATTCTGCATCTCTTGATTCTATTACTTTGTTGAGAGATAGATCTAAGAATCTATCTGCAGCACTATCAACTGCACTACCCAAATACACACACGTATTTGTCCGAGGTCCCACTTTAGGCCTTCTAGGGTCAGGTATCCTAACAAAAGCAATACAGCCCCATGTTCTTAATTTATTAAAATTGGGTGTGTGCTTATGCCACAGTTCATACGGTGTAGCAGGTAACTTAGAGTGTGGCAACATGTTCAAAATATTATTAGCAGTTAATACAGCCTCACCCCAAAAATGTGAAGGTAATCCAGCAGTCAATAACATAGAATTCAACATCTCTGTGAGTGTTCGATTCTTTCTTTCGGCGATACCATTTGACTGTGGTGAGTAGGGTGCTGTAGTTTCTACTATGATTCCATGTGAGTTACAAAATTCTCTGAATCCTAATGAAACATATTCGCCATCTCTATCTGATCTAAATCTTTTAATTTTAGCATCTAACTGATTCTCAACACGGTCTTTAAATTCTTTGAATTTTTCTAGTGCTTCATCCTTAGTTTTTAACAAATAAATGTGACAATATCTAGAGTAATCATCTATAAAAGTGATTAAGTACTTCCGACCTCTTTGTGTCATAAAACTCTTGAAATCACATATGTCAGAATGTATCAACTCAAGTAGTTGTGTACTCCTAGAGACGGTACGAAAAGGTCTTCTAGTTATCTTTGTTTGAGCACACACTTCACATTTGTCACCTTTAATGGATGTGTCAATTGGCGAGTTAAAAGTTTTAGCAACATTAAGAATCTTAACATAGTTCACATGTCCCAGCCTATTATGCCATGTATGTGGACTACACAATTTGGAACTAATATTGTTGATTACTTCATCTGCTAAACTAATTCTGTACATGCCATTAACTAAATAAGCACAACCAAAATAAAAAGAATTTACAGACAAGATAGCTTTACCACTAATCATAGTAACGACCATACCAGCATGATTTAGTAAGCTAATAGAGATCAAGTTCTTAGCTAAAGCAGGTACATATTTAACATTTCGCAAAATTAAAGTTTTACCTGAGGAGAGACTGAGATTCGCTGTCCCGGTCCGAAGCACCTTCACTGATTCTCCATTTGCCATTGAAACTGATTCATTTGCAGCTCTCAGATCAGATAGTAGGGTCTCATCGTTGCAAGCATGACAGGTGGCTCCCGAGTCCAACAACCAACTAGCAGAGGTACTGGCCTTTACATCACCAACAACACAAAGAAAATTGGTGGGCTCAGTTTTTCCCTCCAGCAAGTTCACCTTTTCCATGTTGGGTTGTTCCACTTTTGGTAGCCTGCACTCAGAGGCATGATGTCCCCACTTTCTGCAGTTGTAGCATTTCCCTTTCTTTTTAGCAATTTTCTTCGTGACTTCTAACTTAGTTGGTTCCCCTTTAAAATTAAACTTTTTCTTCTTGAACTTAGGAGTGCATTTGGTATTGGTTAACACATTAGCAGTAGAAAGTTGTTTATTAACCAATTCCAAATTCATCCTAGTTCTAGTCTCATCTTCAACTTTGATGCAACGTTTTAGATGTGCAAGTTTAATTTGTTCAGGCAACCTATACATCTCAGTCTTAAAAGATAGCCACGAAGCAGGTAACTTATAAATTATTGCTCCAGTAAGGAACTCATCACACACAGTAATGTTTTCAGTTTTTAGTTTCCCTACCAGATTTTCTAAATCTGTTACCTGAGGAAGGATTGCATTTTCTTCTTTAAAAGAGAAACCCATGAACTTATCAACTAGATGTGCCTTAGAAACTTTCTCTTCTTTCTTAAATTCATCTAGTAGATTATCCCAAATTTGTTTAGCAGTTTCATATTTCATATACACGTCTACAAGGTGATCTGATATGCTATTCAATAAGAATTCTCTACATAAGTCTTCATCAGTTACCCATGTTGCATCGTCAACATCTTCAACACATTCATCATATGTTGTTTGACATGTATAGAAGATTTTCATGAATTTCATCCCGTATTGGGCTTTTCTTTTCCAACTATTAAACTCAGCACTACTGAATTCCTCTAATTTGGGAACCTCGTATGGATGACTATGTTTTTCCATCACAAAGGAATAAACAATAGATTCCCAACAATAGAGAGTTCTTTCTAAATAGTTACTACTTAGGTGATTTAGTAAAGAGAAAAATAACTGAGTTTAGAATGGACCAAATCTGGAGAGCACACAGCAGCGAGTCAAGAAAATGATCCGATCTGATCAAGCCCTAGACTCCAACAGCAATGGAAGAACAAACCCCTTTGATTCGATCTGATCAAACCCTAGACTCCAACAGCAATGGAAGCTTTGAGGAAGACGACCAGGTCTGGGGCTTCGACGACCAGGGACTACCCACACCAGCGGCGACGCACCGGATCAACTACGACAGGCCGCGATCTGAGACGACGACCAGATCTGGGGCTTTGACGACTGCAGCGAGTGAGATCCGCGACGACGCTGCGATCAAGATCCTCGACGGTGCTGCGATCGAGATCCTCGACGACAACTTTGATCTGGATCAACGACGGCGTCGGCAGCCTTGGTCGGAGACAGCGGCGGCAGTCTTGGTCGGAGGTGAGATGTGTAATATCTTAAGATTGTTAGTACTGATTTGGGGAAATTAGGGTTAGGGTTAATCTCTAGCCGCTTAAGATATTATACCCTGCTTATCAGTATTGGAATATCACAGGGCACTACCTCTAGACCAGCTTATATAGAGATTAGACTGGGTTTAGGGTACTGGGCTTTTAGCCCACTCAACCCGTTCCAATAATTAATACATAACACGTGTAAACCCGTGTTGCCCCATAGAATAATATACACAATATTATCCTATTATAATGAGAATATACATATACATCCAACAGTTTAAACCATGGAGGAAGAACGCATAGGATGTTACTGCTGTTGCTAATGTTGATACATTGCTGGATGTCTTGTTATATATATATATATATATATATATATATATATATATATATGTATCTCTTCTTTCTCATGCTTTTTGGTTGTATAATATTTTCTTTCCATCTGATCAATCATTCTTTATAACAAATTGATTACCGCACAGGAAATAGAAAGGACCAAGTGTTGAAGTTACATCTTCATTTATGTTGTTTGTTTATGTATGTGCGAGTACACTAATACTGAAATTGACTCGAGAGTTACTGTTCAACTGTCGGAGATAGCTCTTTTTGAGCCTGTTGAAGTGGGCTTTTGAGTCTTTCATGTGAGACGAAGTCGGGAAACTTTATACTGTGGAATACCGATCATGACAAATTTAAATCATGATTAAGTGGCGGACAAGCCTTGCCACAAAACTTGTCTAAAACATGGGTAAGTTTATGTTGTGCCCCATGATTTATTCTGATTTTCTTCCAGCTCGCTGACTTTTTGGTGTACACTTTAACCCCTCAATTTCAAATTACTTCCATTTAACCCTTATTAAACCCTTCTGTACGCCAGTCGGCTTGTCTGTTTGCTAAAAAAAAGAGAACGAAAAGCAGGTCTACTGAGTTATTTGGTGGGGTAGGAGATCTGGTGAGCAGGAGGGGGCGGAGGGAAGGGCCTTTGGAATGCGGATGAGGGAGAGTGGCGAACGAACAAGGAGGGGAAGGAGGTTCTACAATTTGCCTGGTCACTGGTGCTACGATTTGGATTTGGGGAATTTGAGATTTGAAACATTGAGATGACGAAGTTATGATTTATTTCGGAATAAATAGAAAAAATTCGTTTTCTCACATGTAATAGCCAGCCATAATAACTTGTTTGGGTATGAAAGGTTTAATTTAATTCTCACTGCTGTTTTATTGTATAACTTAGTATGGATATAGTGCCCATGAATAACAAATAGCAACAAACAGAAAATAGAAAATAGCTGTTGACTAACATAATAAGAACAGGCACACCGATAAAATGCGGCGCGACACCAACACATGGAAAAGTGTAGAATACTAAAATATTCAAAAGGATCCATGTTGGGAACACTCTAATTTTCTAAAACAAAATCCAATTTCGTAATTCATGCTGAGAAAGCACAATCGTTTCTATCCATTCTTATGCTAACTTTTGACTAACATAACAACGGACACACCAGTTACAATGCGACGCAACACCAACACATGGAAATTGTATAGTGCTAAAACTTCAAAAGGATCCATTTTTGGGAACACTCTTATTTTCTAAGAGTATAATCCACGTTCACAATTCACCTTCAGAACGCACAATAGATTCCTTCCATTCTCAATGGGTATAGAAATTACAACAAGATTTTGGAACGAAAAATAAGCAGTTCATTCGCCCATAAAGCAACAAGAGGAAACTCATTCATAAGAGTAGATGTACTCCCATGGTGGGACTCTATCGAAGATCTAATCAAGTTATGTCATAAGACTCGTGTGTACAAAAAATCAAAATGTTCCAAGTTCTTACCATGTGGTGCGACACATATTGCCAATTTGTCATATTATTGAATTGACCGTTCATTTTGTATTTTGTAACCACACTTACAGCTCTAAACCACTTGATATTTTATAAGCATGCATAAAATTCAAACCTCCTCTACAAGTAATTGGACGGTGTAGATCGTCCATGTGTGTCCAACCAAGTAATTACATATGTGCGAAACACCTCCTCTACAAGGGTTCCCTTTTCTCAATCAAGAAAGGAGTATTAACCAAATTTATCCGTCCACTATACTATGTTTTCATATTTTGATATTATCCAGTGGTTCCATTCCCAAGGATGAGTAGAGGCTAATAATTAGCTATACCTACAAGCTTGGATTGCTGCAAGCATGACTGGATTCTTTGCTATGGTTTTTCTCTAACTGAAACATAAGCGACTATACACCATAACCACATCCCGGATTAATCTCACAAATGCCCAAGTTGGATACTGTGAACCAGGAACACACACACACACACACACACACACACACACACACACACACACATATATATAGATATATAGAAAAATCTTCCATTGTGCACCACCCCTCCGTATGCATTCGTGTGCACTTGGCCATCCCGGCTTCGTATTGATGATCCGAACCGTTCACATTGATCTACACATCTAAATTAGTCTAAATATGTAAAATCAAATCATTTGAAATTCATTTGTCCATCCATCATGTGACTATAAAAACAATGATTTTCAGCCATACAATTTTGTAACACTTTAATGGATGAGCAAATAAATTTCAAATGATTTGATTTTACATATTTAGACTAATTTAGATGTGTAGATCAATGTGAACGGTTCGGATCGTCGATACGAAGGTGGGAAGGCCGAGTACACACACCGTGTGCACCACCTATGGTGCACAACAAAAGCTATATAGCTATATATCTATATAATAAAACACAAAGAAAGCTATCAAGTGGTTCTCTTTCAATCCCCCCAAAATCAAAGGCCCAGATCTAACCTCACAAAACATATTTTTCCCCCCAAAAGTTTCCCTCCAAAACTCAAATTCAAATCTCCCACCCAAAACAACTTCTATATTTATTTAATTATTTTTTTTCTCTCTCTCTCTCTCTCCCTCTCTCCCCCTCCCTCTTCGATTCAAAAAATTAAGAAAATAAAAATTTTAATTTTTTTTTAAAATTAAAAATTAAAAAACTAAAAAAATTAAAAAATTAAAAACTTTAAGAATAATTCAAAAAAATCAAAAAAATCAAAAAAATCATATAATATGTTATTTGCTCTGTGTTTGCTACTTGAATTAATTTGCTGGACCTCCAAAACTATTTTATATGATCAAACAAGGTGCACCGTTCCGAAGACGTGCCGTAGGCACGTGTCAACGGGCAAATCTAGTATATATATATAGGGAAAGCTTTGGTTGTGCACTCCTCTAGTGCACACGGCGTGTGCACTAGGCCTTCGGGCATTCATATCGACGGTCCGAACCGTTCACATTGATCTACACATCTAAATTAGTCTAAATATGTAAAATCAAATCATTTGAAATTATTTGCCCATCCATCATGTGACTATAAAAAACAATGATTTTCAGCCATACAATTTTGTAACACTTTAATGGATGGGTAAATAAATTTCAAATGATTTGATTTTACATATTTAGACTAATTTAGATGTGTAGATCAATGTGAACGGTTCGGATCGTCGATATGAACTCCCGAAGGCCTAGTGCACACGCGTGTGCACTAGAGGTAGTGCACAACCGAAGCTTTCCCTATATATATATATATATATATATATATATATATATATATATATATATATAAGCCGGTACGGGTCTACAACTAATTTTACCCACTAATATATGTTCTATATGAACTCTCTAAAAATTGCCTCCACAATAACAAGTTCAGCTTTATCTCGAACAATATCATATATATAAGAACTAGTTAACCGAAAGAATAATCTTGACCAGCACAACACCAAACCCTAGTGAAATTCAGGTAATTCTGACTCAAAGGAGCTAACTAGTTCAGTAAGATTAGTAGTAGTGACTAGGCTATGCAAATAAGAGTACTAAATAATTCACAAATTCACCAATTTATTAATATGGTTGAGAAATTTAGATTCACAACAGAGCTTCTAACTAGATTTATGGCATAAAAGGTAACCATCTATGTAGCATGGATACTTCTAGTAAGGAGTCGTACACGTACCGGACACCGTATCGGACACTTGGACAATTTGATCGGACACTTCTTGTGAGTATCCCAAATTTCATATTACATCTTGTGTGTTGGATACTTCTTAAGATACTTTTCTAACATTTCTTAAAAATTAGAATGCATAAATAAACTTAATTACATTTCTTTTACTAGCTAACTCTAGTTATTTTCCTAAACATCTCCAATTTTATGGTGTACAATGAAGTATTATCATATTTTGTGGACAATGTATTTTTTTATTTTGATTATGAGCAACAAATTGTATTGTTCAACTTCATTTTTATTTAAACTACACATAATGAAAGTATTATTAAGTTATTTTATATAATATTAGTCGTGGCCCTATACGCTAGTTTTTACAAATTTGACGTGTCCCGTACCCGTGTTGGTACCTGTACCAACCATAGGTAACCATCATGTCATTGTTTAAATTCACAATAACCATCATAGATAAAATAAAATCAAAATGATAGAAGAATATAAGCTCTGACAGGGGAATACAATAACAACAAAGGGTAGATACGGGACAATGAAAAAGGGGAGAAATATAATTGAAGAAAACCTTGGTTGTGGATATAGAAACTTTATGAACAGTTAAAAGCACTTTAAAAGTACAAGGTAATATTCAAATAACTCATGTTTGGCTTAAAGATCTCATGCTCACAATCGTCATTTTGTGGTAAAGAATTTATTGTTGAAGGCATGAAGAGCAAAAGTGCATTGAACAGCAAGTATTTTGAGAACCAGAACTGTTTGGTAACAACATTTTAAAATTCCTGTCCAAATTTTGAAAAAAAAAATTATAAATAACTGTTTGGTAATTTTTTTTAGAAAACTGTTGTAAGGTTATAAAAATTCAGATCAGATCTCATTGTCCAACTAATAAGAGCTGTAATTCTTCTTTCTTCTTCTTCTTCTTCTTCTTCCAACTAATAAGATCAGATCTCATTGTCGATTCGATTAGCTCTTCTCAAAGATGAACAATCTTCTCTCGGTAATTAAAATTCGACTCTCTTAATTTCTTCTTCTTCTTCTTCTGTAGTTTTTTTACCGTTTTCGATCTGCACAACTCGAGATCCGAGTAGATGGGGACTAGTTCCTTTTAGTGGTTTATGCAGGGAGGGCATTGGCCGATGAGTTAGGGTTTTGATAAGAATCGTATCAAGAATGTGGAAATTGGTTGATTACTAATGCGTTCTTGAAGCTTAGCTATAAACTGTAGTTTTTTTCCCATTTCGAAAGATTATTCGATTATGTATAGTGTGCAAAAATGGAAAAATTCCGGTCAATTATTAAAATACTAACCTTAGTTTATTTCCTAATTTATTAGTTTTAGTTTTTTGTCACCATTGTAACTAGTATAATGTACGTGCGATGCACGTCTTAAAAAAATTAAAGTCATCAAATTAAATGAATATATATTGAATAAGAAAAAAAATAGTTTATATTTGAATGTTTTGTTTTGGCTACGTGCGGTGCACATTTATATTTGTTGGATATAGTTTGGACGTAATTATACGTGTTTATATAGTTACAAAGTTAGAGTTTTTTTGTTACTGTCAGGGACGCCGGCAGTCCCACCGTCGCCGGAGTCTACAACCATCTTCTCTACTTGTGTCTGTTTGTTTGTTGTCTGTTTGTTTGTTGTTTTGTTTGTGTCTGTTTTGTTTGTTCTACGTGCATTGCGCACGTAATTGAATATGTAGTAATAGTGTGCTTTGCACGTGTCTTGTAATTGGGATGTTCTATAAATCCCCACCAGCAATACGTTGTTGGTATGATGAATGAAATTTCCCAAAATCTTTCTCCTCAGATCTTCTTCTTCTTCAATATCTCCTTCTTCTTCTCCAATCTCAGATCTCTTCTCAGTCTCTCTCAACCCCTTACTCCCTACTTTCTCCATTAATGGCCGGAATCTAACTGGTCGGAATCGAAGATCCTGACATTTGGTATCAGAGCATCGATCCTCCAGCGCATCCTTCGCTTTCCCCTCATCCCGTCACTGCACTCCACCAACAACCAGCAACTAGATCCAGTTCCACCTCCGATCTTCAACTTCGACTTCAAAAATCCTACCGGCTCCCTTCTTCCATCGAAAACACTGCCTTCACCTCGAAATCGCTGCTAACTCTGATCTGAGTCTTCACCACTGATTTCGAAGTCAGATCTGAGTTGCCAGTCGCTGGAATCTGTGTCAGGAATCGATTAATCTTTCTCAAAACATCATTAATGGAGAAGCAACTTGATTCACTCCAAGAAAGATTTGAGGCATCGGCGACCAGAATGGAAGAGAAACTTGAGGTATTGTTAACAAGAATGGAGGTGATGTTGTTCTCAATGCAGCAGCCAAACTCGCAGCAAATTCAGCAGTCAATTCCTCAATCAACGCCTCATCTAATTCCATCAATCGAGGTAACTAACCCTAATCTCACCTCTACTAGTTTGAAAGGAACTTCAGTTAAGCGGAAGTTTCCAAAGTTTCCCATTTTTGAAGAAGGTGATCCAAGGAAATGGATTTGTGAAATAGAGGAATATTTCGATTTTTATGAGATCCCTGGCGTTCATAAGATTTCTGAGTCCCAAAAACTGAACTGTGCTACGCTACATCTGAGAGGGAGAGCCTCACAATGGTTTCATAGGCACATCAAACCACGAATCCATGAAATGTCTTGGTCCCTGTTCTTAGAGAAATTGATAGATCAATTTGACTCTACTGAGTTGGAAGATTCTAACAAATCGATGGTTGTAGATGAAGTAAATGTGATTGATGTTGTTTCTTGTGAAAAGAATAGGGATGGAGTAGTTTTTGATAGTTTGATGAATCTTGAAATGGAAGATTATAGTGGAGAGAAGCCATCGGAAGTGTTTGGTGAAATGCAAAATCAAGAAGGTGAAGGAGAAGTAAAGGTGGTGATTGTTGAACCAGTGGTGAGGGTTATTGTAGAGGGTGATATCAATAGACAAGAGATCAACAAATTGTTTCAATTGCATTTCGTCAAGACATCATGGGCGATTTTGAGTTGTGCTCAATCTGTGAAAACAAAGAGTCAATCAAGATGCAGTAAAGGCAAGGATACTTATCTACAGTTGAAAGAATTTTTGAATATGAGTTCACTAACTGTTTGTGGGAATGCATCAGAGAAATTTCTACTTCTTTGGTTTCGTTGGTGGGAGGAGTATCGAGGAGTGAAGACCGTGAAGGAGTTTGTAGGGGCTACTGTAAGGGAATTTAATTTCTTAATATCAATCTCTATAAATGATGGTGTGTGCTTCGGGAGCTTGGTTGCAATAGATGCTGCAAATGTTTTACCCATTGGGAATATGCTGGATGGAGGACATCTGCCTCTTTTGGCAGATATAAACTTTGGAGATTGGGTTGGAGGTTTCTTATATTCGGCTGGACAGCAGGCTAATGAGGCTGTTCAGGATCAGTTAACAGCTCTTAGTTTTACCAGTTTGGCTGTTATCTTTGGCGCAGGGCTTGTAACTCGTCTATCCCCATGTACACTAAGTGTTTTGCCCCTGACTCTAGGCTATATTGGAGCTTTTGGCTCTGGAAAAAGTAGAACTCAGGTTATTTCAGATTCTATTGCTTTCTCATTGGGATTGGCAACAACACTAGCTATGCTTGGTGTTGCGGTTTCCCTTGCTGGAAAGGCTTATGGGCAAGTGGGACAAGGACTTCCTTTGGCTGCCTCCGGCTTGGCTGTTCTTATGGGGTTGAATCTCTTGGAGTACACCTGTGCTTGCTACTCTTCTGGGATATGTGGCAACATCCAGGGATCCAATTATTGGTGGGAGCTTGTTGCTGACATAGACGACTGGCTATGTTGCTTCCCTTCTTCTTGCAGCCTCTTTTGCTGGTGCATTGCAGAGGCTGAAGCATACAAAGGAAGATGGAAGCAGGAGGAAAGGGATAGTTATTGGAAAATGATGCAAAAGTATATAGGATCAGATGTTACATCTATCGTGACACTTTCAGTTATAATTTTTGAGCCAATGTCGATGCTTCAGAAAATGGCAGAGATTATGGAGTATTCTCACTTGCTAAATCTGGCAGATGAATGTGAAGACCCTTACATGAGATTAGTATATTCTTCAACATGGGCTGTATCTGTCTATTATGCCCTTCAACGAGCATGGAAGCCTTTCAATCCCATCCTGGGGGGAGACATATGAAATGGTTAACCATAATGGAGTTACTTTTATTGCTGAGCAGTGGATTGGTATGGAAAATGAAGACCTTCTTGATTATTTTAGGCAGTATGCAGCACTAAAAGCTCGTCATTCATATGGGCCTAATGGGCACAGTGGAATGAGCATCCTAATATTCGAGGCTTCTGTAATGGGTTTTGAAGAAGCCGATTGTCTGCACAGGATGTTTGCCATTGAGGGAAGAGATAGGGATGCATGGGAACGACGCAGGGTGATGTCCTATCCTGGTGATGAACGACATCTGTATGGTTATCTAGCACACAAAGAAGATTTGGAAATCTTCAATGAGCAATCTGAAGGGAAACACCAGCTGAAGTTCGGGTTCAAATCTTATCAGGAAATGGTTGGGGATCCAATGAGGAGAATGACTGAAGCCAGTAAGAACTTGATCTGGTATATGATTAAGACTGTAAATCAAGAGCAATGCTTTAAAGATTTTGAAAAAAGTTATGAGGTATTTAGCCAGAAACTGAGAGAGGTGACAGAAGAAAACAGGATTTTGAGGCTCAGAACCAAGATGCAACATGAAGAAAACAAAGAAGAGATGGGTCACCAAGAGTGTTTCTTCAAAGAGCAAATGAAAAAAAATTTACATGGGTAATGAAGTCAAAGAACAAGGTTCTGAAAAGCTGTTGCAGGAGGATGCTGATGACTGGAAAATAATGGTTTGGATGCTGTTAATGATACTCGGAGTTTTAGAGATGATCTACGGCGGAGATTTCCTGGTATTGAGCTTGGGGACAAGCTCATTTTTAAGGGGGGTGGAGTTGTCAGGGACGCCGGCAGTCCCACCGTTGCCGGAGTCTACAGCCATCTTCTCTACTTGTGTCTGTTTGTTTGTTGTCTGTTTGTTTGTTGTTTTGTTTGTGTTTGTTTTGTTTGTTCTACGTGCATTGCGCACGTAATTGAATATGTAGTAATAGTGTGCTTTGCACGTGTCTTGTAATTGGGATGTTCTATAAATCCCCACCAGCAATACGTTGTTGGTATGATGAATGAAATTTCCCAAAATCTTTCTCCTCAGATCTTCTTCTTCTTCAATATCTCCTTCTTCTTCTCCAATCTCAGATCTCTTCTCAGTCTCTCTCAACCCCTTACTCCCTACTTTCTCCATTAATGGCCGGAATCTAACTGGTCGGAATCGAAGATCCTGACAGTTACAAACCTCAACTCTCCTATTAAAATAGTAGAGATTACTCAATTGTAAATAGTATGTTCTTCCAATTACTCATACCTAAAATTTACCAAAGTTGCCAAAATATTAATCATTTTTTACCAAAGTTGCCAAAATGTGTGGTTTAGATTTAGTTAGGTTAGGGTTAGATCTAATTGTGTAGTGTAGATTTAATTGAGAGATTTAGTTAGTTTAGGGTTAGATCTAATCTAATTGTGTGGTGTAGATTTAATTGAGGTTGAATGCATACAAATCACAGGTTGTCTACAAATGACAACTCTCCCATTATAATATTAGAGATTAGAGATTTCATGTTTAGATAATTGAAGTTTGACATGAAGATGACTAGAAAAGTATAATTGCAAGTTTGATAGCTTTGGCAGTCCACAATAGGATTGATTTTGAGTAATTATTGTGGTCTTGGGGGATATTATTATTGAATGAAAGAAGAAGAGAAGGAAAGCACACCTAGTACAAACACAACACAATGTTGTAGACAAGTGCAAATGATCGTGAGTATATGCAAGAGGCTTGCTTGAACACATTCATGTCATTCAGACTGATTTCAAAATCAGTCGTTAGTATTGACTAGGACTAACTTTTTAAAGAAGAGTTTCACACAAATATATTATTGAAAGGACATTTCAAGGACCATAAGGTTCAAAGTGTAAGACAGTTAACTTTTAGCAAGTTTTTCTGTAGTATTTTCTGATCATACAGTCACAATATTTGGAACAAAGCTAGTTTTCTTTTTTGATTTGGCAATCATCTGCTCATTTTTGCTTTTATCGAAATGCTGTTTGACAGGACTCCTTTGAGATCCCTCGTGGTCAAGCTTCAGATCATGGGGATATTGAATTAGGAATACAGCCGACAGAACTGGGGATGGAAGGTTTTTTTAAACAGGTATCCAGATAAATATATGAATATTATCTCAGCCTTCAATGTGCGTCTACATTCTTTTTATATAGCATGCTCATTTCATACTATATCCGCTTTCCTGTTTCTGTTTATTGTTTTAGGTTCATGTCATTGAGAAACAACTTGAGAAGCTCACTACACTTTTGAAAAAGCTTCAGGTATGGTTCCATCCTATTATATAGTTTGTACTGGGCTACAAAGTCTTAAAAGCATCAACTGGACGTAATCCTTTTAAAATAAATTTTGCTTAGCATGCGCCTTTGCTCCATTATCTTGATGATTGAACTTCTGCATTTATTTTTCCTTTTAACTCTCTCTCTCTCTCTCTCTCTCTATCTTTGATTGTGTGGTTATATATTGTCGAAGTGAAATTTACTAGTTATTTGTAATGCCATTTTCAGATAAATGGTAGGTAACCTAAAAATACTGATCAATCAGCAGAAGATCAATAACCTGAAACTGCTGCTCAGTTTCTTCAGCTAATGGGTTGTGGGAATGCAATTGTTTTACCTATCTGAAATTAAAACATCCAACAAGTTTTTGCTTTAATCGATAGAAAACCCAGCACAAGCACTGATTTCATTGAAAGTAAACTTAGGTGGAAGTTTGTATCTGAATTCGGATTCCCCTTAAATCTAGTGTTTTATGCAATTAACTTGTTGAGTATGCTTTGCAGAGTGAAAATGAGGAGTCAAAGGCTGTAACAAAGGCATCTTCTATGAAAGGCAAGTATTCTATATTTGGTTGGCTTAATTTTTTGTTTCTGGAAGTACTTGTGCACCATGTTTACTCAGAGTCATAGTGGGAAATCATATATTTGGTTGCAGCAATCAAGCAGCGCATGGAAAAAGATATTGATGAAGTGGGAAAAACTGCACGTGTTGCAAAGTCGAAAGTTGAAGAACTTGACAGAGATGTATGATGTCTCTTGGAATCCTCATGTTTAACTTAGCTATATTTATAGAAGCTCAACACCATGAAAATTAATGATAGTGTTGGTCCCGTGATCGTAAGAAAATCATTTCCACTTACCTTATTAGACCATTCTGTTGTTTGATTATTTTAGTATCTCGGAATATAGGTATCCTTTTTTAGTAGTTTCTGATTCAATACTTTTAGTTTTATTTCTGCCTCTTATATGCTCATTTGCTTCATTCTTAAAGGGAAAATGGTAGTTTAAATTCTTACTTTTACAGTTTGATTTTTCCTTCATCATCGCTTTTTCATTGTTACTGAATAAAATGATAAATTTTTTTCATTTTTTTATACTTCCATCTTTCCGTATTTTTATAGTCTAGATACTACTGGTAATTATTTGGTACTCCTCAATTTATTCATTGTTTTTCTCTATTATTTCCAGATTTCCAGTTAACAAATGGTAGGGAGATTCATTTTGTTGTTTTAAGATTTAGTTTTGTTGTCTTTTGCTGTTTGCTTGTAATTCAGTACCATATGTAAGAATTAGATTTTCCTTCTTCGTAGACTTTATTAGCGGAAAATGTGATAGGACTCTTTGTCAGTATTACACTTACCATCTTTTTGTATATTCTCTTTTGATATGACTAGTGGTTATTTGGTACTCCTCGACATATACATTGCTTTTCTGAATTTATTCCAGAGTTTTAGTAACAAATGGTGGGAAGATATATATTGTTGTTAAGGATCAGCTTTCTTATCTTTTGTTGTTTGATCTTTCATCTCTTTTTTTTCACTTTTTCTTTCACTATAGCCGATCTTGCCACCAACTAATATTGTATCTCATTAATATTTTCTTCTCCTCTATTATCAAGACCCCCCTTTGACTGTCGGTATTCTAATTTCACTCTATTCGTTATTATTAATCACTTCATCTCTGGTAGTTTGATAGGTTTATCATGTCACTTTTCTGGTGAAGTGGTTTTTTTTTTCAATCACTTTAAGAAAGCATCTAAAAAGTTCACAAATCAGTTTTCTATTGGATATAGTATTACTTCAAACGAGGTTTCTGCATCTTAATGAATTGATCTTTTTTTTTTTTTTTTCCTTCTTTTTTTTTCCCCCTTTTTTTCAAATTAGAATTTGGCTAATAGACTGAAGCCAGGATGTGGCAAGGGTTCAGCAGTAGATCGATCTAGATCTGCGACAACTGTGTAAGTACATATTGGTTAACCACTAGTTTACTGAGTTGCTCTTAGTATATCAGTTCTCTCATTTGTTGAATGCATCATAACATGCAGTGCCTTGAAAAAGAAGCTGAAAGATCGGATGTCTGACTTTCAGGTAATTCCTTCATCACTAATCTTCTGTTCTTTTGTTATAGAATCATTTTACAAATGCTCAAAATCAAAGGAAACCCATGCCAACAGTATGTGAAGAATTCACATATGGAAAGAAAAGTTGGTTATCTTTTAGTGGTCATTTTTTCTCCGCTGAAATCATTCGTGTACTTTTTAAGAGAGAGTTGGTATATAGATTATTGACTATTGATCCGTTATTAAAAAAATTGATAGAACGTTCTATGCAGCATTTGTCTTGAGTAAATTATGATGCTGCATGGTCAAATACCATGCAAGCCAGCAAAAGTTTTGCACAAAGTGAAACTGTTATAGATATATCTAACTCTTGACATGAATAGATAACTAATAGCTTTGCAGATGGGTATGCACCATAAATGAGATCTATGTATTACACTGCTGTTTGACTCAACGTTACCTAACATGTTTATTATTCCGGTCTTTCAAACTGCACCTAACCGATCTGACCCTTCAGCTATTGCGTCAGCTAAGAACATATGATATGTTATCTTTTTTTTGGTAAGCCGCTTAAAGGATATACTTGGTGAGAGGCAAGATTTGTACCAATAAATAGGAATTTTAACTCATCTATCATTCGGATGCATACATGGTGAACACTAATTCGTGTCAGGTTTGTATTAGAATGCATGACAGGTTGATGTTAGCACCCTCGTAGAATTAATTTTTGCCTTCCCCAAGCATATTTCTGGATATTATTGTGTCCAAATTTATGTAATTATTAAAAAGTACCCAAAGAGTACCACACCCAATACCAAGGTTTTAAATCTCGGATTTAGCACTCGTCTCGGCAAGGGATGTTTCGTCTCGGATCGGAGATATCGGGGATATGTGATCATCTCGGATGTTCATTTCGGACACTCAATAAACATATATATATTTTAACTAAACATGATATTATATGTTGTATGTGTCATTTATTATAAAATATTGTATAATGCAACTAATGACATGAATCAGACACGATAAATATTCGCAGAATTTAACAACAATATAAAAGAGAATGTAATATAAGTATAAAACTAAATTGAATTTGTATTAATTAGAAAAAAATGTATCAGTTAAAAGACTTACTTGACTTTGCAGATACACAAACCATAAAGAGACGAAATTCTCACATTATCTTAGCTTAAAGTCCAATATTGAAAGATTTATATGCAAAAAGTAAAACAAAAAAAAGTTATATATTCACAATAACATTAGTGTGTCTATTTAGGCCGATATTTCGGCAATATTTCGGTTGATATTTAGACAATTTCATATTTCGGTCCAAAACGATATGAAGTATAAAATCTGTGATTTCGTATCGACAAGATAGCCAAAATGAAATTTCGGCCGAAATTTAAAACAGCGTCCAATACACACCCTCGATATGCACCCCGCTCTGGTAAGTCCCTTCTAGGAGTTCCGGTGCTTCCAAGGTCAAAACATCTGGGGGATCTATCTTGCTTCCAATTTGTTACGGTTTTATCATTCATTGTATCTAGCGGTGGAAGTGGGCCTAGGTGGGTCGGCACAAGGAGCTGGGCTAGCACGATCGGCACAAGCAGGTGGGCTAGCACGATCTTTTATGGTACAATCTTTTATGATACAGGCTAGTGCTATTTAAGAATAGGTTAGGCTTGGGCTTGGGTTTCTAATTTGAGGTACGAATTGGATTTTAGCGAGGCCTGGATATGCACTGGTACAACACAACCTGCAGGCGGCGGCCCGCAACATGACCCATTTTGACCCGCAATACATGTACTACTTTGGACATACAGATATTAATATATAAAGAGAGAGAGAGTGGGACAATATGATAAAAACAAGGAATATGAAGGGACAGGATTAGTTAAACATTAAGTTCTATGTCTTCTAAGGCTATGACGATTCATGTGTTAATTAGTTGAGATACAAAACCATAATTTCTCTTTTCATATGTAGACCATTCACAAAATCATATACCTATATCCTCCTCTTCCGATCACACAAATTTCTTCCGTTTCTCCGTTCATATGCATTTCACTTCTATTTGCTTTGTTTTTTTTCCTTTTTTCTTTTATTTTCTTTATTTTCTTTTTTTTTAAACTCTTGAGACATGAATGTTATTTTATTCTGAATATATTCATTTTATTATAATATTTTTGATTGTTAATTCTAAAGTTGGATGCAAAACATTTACTTAAAATAGACATTGAAGCTCATAATGTAATATATAAGCAAGAAAATGTCCGAAAGTTTTAGGTCCACTGGCACGTTAGGCACGTGGGTCAGGGCAGACCCAATAGGACTCGTGTATGGGCTTATTAGTCTAGGCCAGCACTAGGCCAGCACTGCGAGTAGGCCTAGGCATGAGCCCAATTGTACATTCATGGGTAGGGTTGGCATTCGGGTGGGCCGGGTCAGGTCGGACTCGCCCGGATTGAAGGCTGACTTGGGCAGGTTCGGGTCGGGTCGGAGGGTTAACCGGGCTGGGTTGAAGAGGTGAATTTGCGACCCGCCCAACCCGTGAACCCTTTCGGGTCCAACCCGGGTCGGGTCGGGTCGGGTCGGTTCGCGGGTTGGCCTGGCTAGAGAGTTAACTTTTTTTGTTTTAACTTAAAAAAAGTAATTTTAATAAAAAACATAAAAAAATCATAATAATAATAATAAGATTGAAAGAGTGAAATTGTAATAAGAAATAAAGATTTTCTACAAATTTGTTTTATACAATAACAAATTTCATATATACAATTTCAATTTACTTCAATTTTGCTAATTTTAAATAACAAGCAAAGATTTAATACAATTTTTATCTATTTACAATTGTCTTCAATTTGATGGCCTTCAATTTGTTGTTGTTGACTTGTTGTTGGTCTTGAATTCTTCATTTTGGTTGCTATTGTTGTTGTTGTTGCTGTTCTTCCTGCGAGGTGCTCCCACTTGTGGACGTCGATAATGCTTTTCCTTGGGTCCTATCTTCAGCCTTCAGCCAGTCTTCTGTGCAGACGAGCATCTCTAACGATTGGAGCTTTAAGCGATTCCTGTAATCAGTTAGAACCCTGCCACTTGAAGAAAATGTACTTTCAGAAGCAACTGTAGAGACAGGAGGAGTTAATAGATCTTTAGCCATATTTTTAAGAATATTATAAGTGTGTTCATGGTCTTTCCACCATTATAAAATATCTAGTGAAGAACTAAAAGACTCAGAATCTTGTTGGTTATACCAATTTAATTCATTTGGTTGATTAGTCCTAGGTTTTTTGATTGAATTTGTGCAAGTAAATTAAATGTTTTATCGTCAAATTTACTCTTACCCTTACCTTTAGAAGTAGCAGAAAAACTAACTCAAGAAGTTGTACTACTAGAAGCAAAACATCTATCATAATAATCATACAAGTTATTTAATGTCGATTCAAATTTAACTAAAAAAGAAGGGCAATCAATTTTTTTATCATCCTCCCCAAGTAAATTAAAAAATATTTCAATTAAACTATTCGAATCTTCTAATTTGATACGAGGATCCATCACAGTAGCAACACAATACAACATAGGAGGAGGGTTAAAATACTTCAAAAATTTTGTGTATGCAGGTTTTACAATATCACCAACAAAAGCATCATCGATCATTTCTTTAAAAGTTTGCATCATAGTAACTATTGAAATAAAAATGCTACTAGAAGTAGATTCATAAGTTTTTGAAAACTTGAAAGTTGTGGTTTTAAAAGGTTCTAAAAATTTCAACAAAGATTCGGCATAAAACCAATCGCCGGGAGTCATTTAAAAATTTTGCATATTTTTTGCAATACAAAAATCATTTATACATGCTTTATATTCAGTAACAACATGTAGCAAATCAAAAGTAGAGTTCCATCGGTGTTTAACATCCTTTGGAAATTTTCTAAAAGGTACATTTTTAAGCCTACACCAAGCTTTCCATTCTTGAAATATGGTGTCACTTAATACAATAAAATGTACACAATTTTTAATTTTAAGTATATATGGTTCGGCTATTTTTAATACATCTTGAACACATAAATTTAAAATATGACATGCACATCTAACATGAAAAATATTGTCAGATGGAGGATTTAATGCGGTTTTTAAAATACTAATTGATGCATTGTTGTTAGATGCATTATCAAAACTTATACACATAATTTTATCGCGAATATGAAAAATGTCACAAATTTCTAAAATACGGTTTGCAATTTCATTGCCACTATGGGGATAGGGCAACGCGGCAAGTGATATGATTCTTTTTTGAAGAATCCAATCACTATCGATCCAATGACAAGTTATTCGCATTATTGGAATATTGTTGCAACCCGTCCAACAATCGGAAGTTAAATTAACTCTACAAGTTAAACTACATAAAGTTGCAATCAAAGCTTCCCTCATTTCATTGTACATTTTAAAACAATCCGATTTGCAAGTATTCCTAGGAATTCTTCTAAAATGAGAGTTTAAGGCGGTTTGATTAAAATTTTCCAAGTCCCTGCTCTCGGGATAGGAAAATGGTAATTCTTCCTTGATTACTAATCGGGCCATTTTTCGACGAACAAGTTTAGGATCGTAAGGGTGGCTATCAACTAGACCGGTCCTAGGGTGAAGTTTTTGTTGGCCGGGTAGGTCAACAAGTTCTTTATGCACATTTAGGATGTGTCGCTTAATTGTACCCGTGCCCTCACCCCTCTTTCATTTGTATGCCTTTGAACATGTTTTACACATTTTTAAACCTACACCCGGTAAATTTTCGTCCGGAATATAATCATAGAATTTGTGCCAATCACTACTTTTCCCTCTAGTTTTTCGACTAGTAGTCGGTTGTGTTGTTTCGGTGGCTTGTTGTGGTTCTTCTTCTAATTCTATCTCCTACAAACTCATCGTGTGTACTCCATTGTTGGGGAGGAGGATTAGGGTAGTCTTCGGCGGGATCATTTTGTGGGACAATTAGAGGCCTACGGGAAGTGCCGGTAGAATCTTGTCCACTTTGGCTATGGCCGCTATCGCGTGATCTACACATGTTGATATGTAGTAGTGTAAATAAAAAAATTAAACACAATGAAGGCGCGATAAGTTACAAAAAAAAAATCTAGAAAACAAGAGGGTCGTGAGAGAGAATATAAAAAAACCAACAAATAAATATGATACAAAAAATTATAACTACAAAAGAAATAAAAATAGAAGAGAGATAAAATTTTGATACCGTTCACCGTGGATACTCGTATATAAAAAGATCCGTAAAAATAAGAATAGAAGTAGAAGTAGAAGTCTCGAATTGAAGAGTTGAAGAGAGCTTGGAGTAGAGTTGAAGACTTGATCACTTGAAGGAGAATTGAAGACTTGAAGATGATCGGAATTTTGAGTTCGATACGATCGGAATTTGTTGTTTAATCGTGTATATGTCTTGCTACCTTGTTTGTTGAATTGTTCACAAATTGAAATGAATTGAGTATAATAATAGAGAGAGTAAGGTGTGAATTTTTTGTTTGGGTTTTAGGGGTATTTATAGGGCGGAAAAAACAAACAAAAAAAGGCTAAAAGAGCCGTTAATGGCTCTCGGGTTGGGGATCAGCCCGTTGGACCTGCGGGTCAACGGTCGATCCGGGGCGGGTCGAACGTTTGACCCGTGCAGGACAGACGGTCCGCAACCCGCGGGTTGGCGGGCGGGTCGGATTTTTTTGCGGGTTAACGGGCCCGGTTACACGGGTTGAATTCGCTTAATTCGTGACCCGGGTCGACTCGTTAACATTAACGGGTTTGACCCGAACCCGAACCGTCGTTTCGCGGGCCGGATTATACGGGCGGGTCGCTGGTCGACCCGACCCGTTTGCCATCCCTATTCGTGGGTAGACCCAGCACGGGCACTTCCACCCCTAATTGTATGTGGTGATATTGGTTGTGGAAAAGTGCAGACCAAAGGGAAATATTAGCTTCTATCAAGCTAGAATTGACTTGAAAATTAAACTGAATTTGAAGACAACATGCAGACATGACTAAACTGGTTGTGGCAAAAAAACAAAAAGTTGAGCTAATTTATATCATGGTAACATACTTATCCTTGACTAGGGCTGCAAACGAATCGAGCTATTCGCGAGCTATTCGGCTCGAGCTCGGTCAAAGCTCGGTCAAAGCCCAGCTCGAACCGAGCTCGAGCTCAAAACCGAGCTCGTTTCCTAAACGAGCCGAGCTTGAGTTTGGGTTTTTTTTTAGGCTAAGCTCGCGAGCTATTCGGCTCGAATATAGTCAAAGCTCGGTTCGAACCGAGCTCGAGCTCAAAACTGAGCTCATTTAGTAAAGAGCCGAGCTCGAGCCTGAAGGTATTCGGCTCGGCTCGGCTCGATTGCATCCCTATCCTTGACAAACCCTAGGAGTTGTGTTCTGATATTACAATTTTCCCAGATAAAGTTGACGATCTAGTAATTTTCATATAAGAAAAAATTTGTTTTGGGGTTATGATCGTAATTTAAGAAGAGGGGGGAAATCTTTTGGGGGAGTGGAGAAAGGTAATTGGCTGTGTAATTGGTATTAGGTCCGAGAATTTTCAAATGGTAAGAACATTTTATTATTTTATTTTGTGCTAATTAAGGAAGAGAGGGATATTTTTGGGGGTTTAAAGGTAATTAATTGGCTGCATTTGGTGTTTCATCTGAGAATTTTTGGATGTTAGGAATGCTTTCTATTTTTAATATTTATTTGTGTGGTTGGGTCTGTTGTATTAACACTATTGATTGAAGTTAATTCTATAGCAAACCATAATATGAAAAGGTTGTCTTGTTTCTTCAAGGTGTGTCATGGATGGAAAGGGAGAAGTGTTTTTTTTAAAATTTTTTTTTTATATTTTTGTGTGTGTGTGTGTGTGTGGAAGAAATGGAAGCGAGAAGTTTTAATCCTATTAAGTTCTATAAGGATGAAATGAAACAATCACAGCAGGGTTTATGAATGTCTTAGTTCTGCATACATATGTTTAGTTTTTCATAAGCTGCTGTTCTTGTTTTTCAGTCTTTAAGGGAGACAATCCACCAGGAGTATCGGGAGGTTGTTGAGAGAAGAGTGTTTACAGGTGAGGACCTGCATACAGAAAACAGAAACTGTGTGAAAGCATTTTGGTTCAAAATCTTTGATTCCTTTCTTTGGCAGTTGCTAATTTTTTTTTGTCTTCTTTATTTGTCCTTTTGAACAGTAACGGGTAATCGTGCTGATGAAGAGGTATGGTTGCTCTTTCTGAATATTTGAGTGTTTATGCATATCTGCCAATGATCTTATCATTCTTGGTTTTAGACAATTGATAAATTGATAGAAACGGGAAACAGTGAACAAATTTTTCAGAGAGCAATCCAGGAGCAAGGGCGAGGACAGGTTCGTCCTAATTTTAATCATGCAAGGACTTCTATAACAATAACAAAAGCTACTCTATTTTGGTCATTTTTGAATTCACTTTAACTGTTTCTTTGCAGGTAATGGACACCCTTGCCGAGATCCAAGAGCGACATGACACTGTGAGAGAATTGGAGAGGAAGCTTCTCGAGTTGCAGCAGGTACTGTTACCCATGATACTAGAACTCTGTTAACAAGCTTTGTCAGTTCAGTAAACTTAGGCCTTAACAGAGTTAAGATCTGTTTTACACTGGGGAAGTTGAGTGCTCTGAAAGCAGCATATTCCCAACTTTCTTGATGTCCTGGATAATGCATAGTTTTCTTGAACTTGAATTCTCATAATTTTTTGCATCTAATTTAAAGCAATCCTTGTATTCATAGATTGATTGGCGTGTCACTAGTAAGAAGTTTATTTGACAGATCAATGCAAGTCTTATGTGATCAGTACGGATAGTTTAAAAAATTAATTATTTTTGGATGTATTTACTTGTTATGAGGAAGAAAATGATGTATTCTCTCTTATATTTCCAATGTAGAATTCAAAGATCAAGTTAGACTGTAAATAAGGTGGGCTCATCCATTGAAAGTATAGGATCTACTTGTCAAAGGAGTCATTTTGACGAATGGCTATACTTTATTGTCTGGTTTCTCACATACATGATGGAGATTGGCTTCAAAAGGAGATTGGTTATATTACTTGAGGTATTGAGTCAGATATCTTAGCCAAGTCTTCATTCATCGAATCCAGGATAGTATTTTATTGTTCTCTACTTCTAGATTAGCTACGACACATTGCCCATAAGCACCTGATTTGATCAATTGCATGCACAAGTATGTGGCAGATTGTTTAAGCTCATCATTTTCCACATTTCAGTGATTTGAAAGTGTCTCCGTCATGTGGAGGGAACCTGTATGTTTAAAAGAAAAGGATTGATATTGCATGTGCACTTCATAATAGCCTCATAGAGCAACCTTTAGATGGCTTGTTCCTCACACTTCCAACATGAGAAATCCCAGGGCTTTCCCCCAATTTTCTAAACTCATAAGAATAAATGATTATGGAGACCAAAATTTGGTGCAGTGGGATAGCCTCATTTCGATTGCTGAACGAAATTCATGTCTCCCCCAATTTTCTAAACTCATAAGAATAAATGATTATGGAGACCAAAATTTGGTGCAGTGGGATAGCCTCATTTCGATTGCTGAACGAAATTCATGTCTCCATGTGGAATGAGTTGTTTTGCTGTGCACACGGGTTTTTTTTCACACAAACAAATTTGTTTGATCTTTTGAAGCGAAATCAAGGTGCTCCTGACCTTATTGATATTTAGTAAAAAATTATTGATAATGTGTGGTATATTCCATCAATTTATTACATAATCAGAATAAGAACATAGATGTTCATTTCAGTGAAGAGTTTGTAAAGGTGTGCTGCACAGCATTGATTTCATATGGAATGGAAAACTCATTCCATATTGTGGAATTATGGTGAGGTTTAATATCAGGTGATGTGATATATCAGGTGAGTGATATATCAGACTGAACCAACTGCACAAAAGCCAGGTAAGATATTTCGGCCATGTTTGACATGGTGTTTGGAGAGCCCAAAAACTCTTTTAGAGGCCTAAAAGCAGTTTGGGTAAATTAGGCGTCATTTAAAAAAAAAAACTTTGGCCAAATAGATTTTCAAAACCATTTTCTCTCCAAAATTTCACCACACCAATTTGAGGCTTTGACCAATTTGAGGCTTTGAGCTTCTAAAATGCTTTTTTTAAGGGAGGTTTCAGGTTTGATGTGGGGCTATGTCATAATCTTTTAAAAAACCATTTTTAAACCTAAACCACACCAAATTATAAAAATAAATAGTTTGGTTAGGAAACAAATAAGAAAAAAAAATATTTCACATCCTATTTTGTTCACATAAATAATTCATGTTCGTTCCTTTCTTCCTCCCACATTCCTCTTGTCGCCATTCTGTTCTTCATTACAAAAAGAAAAGCGGAGAAAGTTCTCTCTCCTTCTTTCTCCCCATTCATCTCTTTTTCTCATATCTTCTCACTCTTTAGGGCTTGTTCTCCGTTGTCACAACACTGAAATCATAATGTTCTGTTGTATTTCAACGCCTCCATGGATGCCAAAGTCAATGTTTCGATTTTCTTAGGTGATTAAAATATAGAAAAGTTAATTGTTAAATTCACGTAATTAATTAGAAATATTAAAATTGAAAAATAAGTATGTAAGAAATTTTAAATTCTTTAACATTTCAATTCTTTTTACAAGAGGTTTTTTGAATTTTTATTATTAGAGATTTTTTACAACCTTACAACAGTTTTCTAAAAAAATTACCAAACAGTTATTTATAATTTTTTTTATTTTTTATTTGGATAGGAGTTTTACAATGTTTTTGCCAAACAGTTCTAGTTCCTCAAAAACACTTGCTGTTCAATGGGCTTTTGCTCTTCATGACTTCAACAATAAGTTCTTTACCACAAAATGATGACTGTGAGCATGAGGCCTTTAAGCCAAACATGAGTTATTTGAATATTACCTTGTACTCTTAGAGTGCTTTTAACTGTCCATAAAGTTTCTGTATCGACAACCAAGGTTTTCTTCAATTATATTTCTCCCCTTTTTCATTGTCCTGTATCTACCCTTTGCTGTTATTGTTTTTTGAATTTTTATTATTAGAGAATTTTTATAACCTTACAACAGTTTTCTAAAAAAATTACCATACACTTATTTATAAAAAAAATATTTTTTTTATTTGGATAGTAGTTTTACAATGTTGTTGCCAAACAGTTCTAGTTCCTAAAAAACACTTGTTGTTCAATGCACTTTTGCTCTTCATGACTTGAACAATAAGTTCTTTGCCACAAAATGACTGCTGTGAGCATGAGGCCTTTAAGCCAAACATGAGTTATTTGAATATTACCTTGTACTCTTAAAGTGCTTTTAACTGTCCATAAAGTTTCTGTATCCACAACTAAGGTTTTCTTCAATTATATTTCTCCCATTTTTCATTGTCCTGTATCTACCCTTTGCTGTTATTGTATTCCCCTATTAGAGATTATATTCTTATCATTTTGATTTTATTTTATCTATGATGGTTATTGTGAATTTAAACAATGACATGATGGTTACCTATGGTGGGTACGGGTACCGACACGGGTACGGGACACGTCAAATTTGTAAAAACTAGTGTATAGGGCCACGACTAATATTATATAAAATAACATAATAATACTTTCATTATGTGGTTTAAATAAAAATGGAGTTGAATAATACAATTTGTTGCTCATAATCAAAATAAAAAAATACATTGTCCACAAAATATGGTAATACTTCATTGTACACCATAAAATTGGAGATGTTTATGAAAATAACTAGAGTTAACTAGTAAAAAAAATGTAATTAAGTATCTGAAATTTTTATTTATGCATTCTAATTTTTAAGAAATGTTAGAAAAGTGTCTTAAGAAGTATCCAACACAGAAGATGTATTATGAAATTTGGGATACTCACAAGAAGTGTCCGATCAAAGTGTCCAAGCGTCCGACACGGTGTCCGGTACGGGTACGGCTCCTTACTAGAAGTACCCGTGCTACATAGATTGTTATCTTTTATGCCATAAATCTAGTTAGAAGCTCTGTTGTGAATCTCAAATTTCTCAACTATATTATTGAATTTGTGAATTTGTGAATTATTTAGTACTCTTATTTGCATAGCCTAGTCACTACTACTAGTCTTACTGAACTAGTTAGCTCCTTTGAGTCAGGATTACCCGAAGTTCACTAGGGTTTGGTGTTGTGCTGGTCAAGATTATTCTTTCGGTTAACTAGTTCTTATATATATGATATTGTTCGAGATAAAGTTGAACTTGTTATTGTGGAGGCAATTTTTGGAGAGTTCATATAGGATATATATTAGTGGGTAAAATTAGTTGTAGACCCGTACCGGCTAATATATATATATATATATATATATATATATATAGCTCCCGTTGTGCACCATAGGTGGTGCACACGGTGTGTGCACTTGGCCTTCCCGCCTTCGTATCGACGATCCGAATCGATCTACACATCTAAATTAGTCTAAACATGTAAAATCAAATCATTTGAAATATATTTGCTCATCCATTGAAGTGTTACAAAATTGTATGGCTGAAAATCATTGTTTTTTATGGTCACATGTTGGATGGGCAAATGAATTTCAAATGATTTGATTTTACATATTTAGACTAATTTAGATGTGTAGATCAATGTGAACGGTTCGGATCGTCAATACGAAGGCGGGAAGGCCGAGTGCACACGAACGCATATGGAGTGGTGGTGCACAATGGAAGATTTTCCTATATATATATATATCGGGAAAAAGGGGTATGACCGTATGAGCAAGTTGCTCATATCCCTTTTACCCATATATATATGTGTGTGTGTGTGTGTGTGTGTGTGTGTTCCTGGTTCACAGTATCCAACTTGGGCATTTGTGAGATTAATCCGGGATGTGGTTATGGTGTATAGTCGCTTATGTTTCAGTTTGAGAAAAACCATTGCAAAGAATCTGGTCATGCTTGCAGCAATCCAAGCTTGTAGGTGTTGCTAATTATTAGCCTCTAGACTCATCCTTGGGAATGGAACCACTGGATAATATCAAAATATGAAAACATAGTATAGTGGACGGATAAATTTGGTCAATACTCCTTTCTTGATTGAGAAAAGGGAGCCTTTGTAGAGGAGGTGTTTCGCTCATATGTAATTACTTGGTTGGACTCACATGGACGATCTGCACCGTCCAATTACTTGTAGAGGAGGTTTGAATTTTATGCATGCTTATAAAATATCAAGTGGTTTAGAGCTGTAAGTGTGGTTACAAAATACAAAATGAACGGTCAATTCAATAATATGACAAATTGGCAATATGTGCCGCACCACATGGTAAGAACTTGGAACATTTTGATTTTTTGTACACACGAGTCTTATGACATAACTTGATTAGATCTTCGATAGAGTCCCTCCATGGGAGTACATCTACTCTTATGAATGAGTTTCCTCTTGTTGCTTCATGGGCGAATGAACTGCTTATTTTTCGTTCCAAAATCTTGTTGTAATTTCTACACCCATTGAGAATGGAAGGAATCTATTGTGCGTTCTGAAGGTGAATTGTGAACTTGGATTATACTCTTAGAAAATAAGAGTGTTCCCAAAAATGGATCCTTTTGAAGTTTTAGCACTATACAATTTCCATGTGTTGGTGTTGCGTCGCATTGTAACTGGTGTGTCCGTTGTTATGTTAGTCAAAAGTTAACATAAGAATGGGTAGAAACGATTGTGCTTTCTGAGCATGAATTACGAAATTGGATTTTGTTTTTAGAAAATTAGAGTGTTCCCAACATGGATCCTTTTGAATATTTTAGTATTCTACACTTTTCCATGTGTTGGTGTCGCGCCGCATTTTATCGGTGTGCCTGTTCTTATTATGTTAGTCAACAGCTATTTTCTATTTTCTGTTTGTTGCTATTTGTTATTCATGGGCACTACATCCGTACTAAGTTATACAATAAAACAGCAGTGAGAGATGAACTTTTTGCTCATGACTAAAACCATAAAGCTGCTGTATTTGCAGATTTTTATTGACATGGCTGTGCTGGTTGATGCTCAAGGAGACATGTTAGATAACATTGAGTCTCAGGTGTTTTCTCATGTTTGATACCTGATTGTTTTACCATTTTTTTTTAATTGCATATAATACTAAGGTTACTAAGTATAATCAGTTGATCATCTTGTTATTTCTATTTTGATCATTAATTATTTTTCTACCTCTCATCTAGGTTTCGAGTGCTGTTGATCATATTCAATCCGGGACTACGGCTCTCCAGAAAGCAAAGAGCTTGCAGAAGAACTCACGCAAATGGATGTGCATTGCAATTATCATCCTTCTACTGATAGTTGTGATCATCGTTATTGCTGTGCTTAAACCATGGAGCAAGAACGCATAGGATGTTACTGCTGTTGCTAATGTTGATATATTGCTGGATGTCTTGTTATATATATATGTATCTCATCTTTCTCATGCTTTTTGGTTGTATAATATTTCCTTTCCATCTGATCAATCATTCTTTATAACAAAATCGATTACCGCGCAGGAAATAGAAAGGACCAAGTGTTGAAGTCACATCTTCATTTATGTTGTTTGTGTATGTATGTGCGAGTACACTAATACTGAAATTGACTCGAGAGTTACTGTTCAACTGTGGGAGATAGCTCTTTTTGAGCCTGTTGAAGTGGGCTTTTTGAGTCTTTCATGTGAGACGAAGTCGGGAAACTTTCTACTGTGGAATACCGATCATGACAAATTTAAATCATGATTAAGTGGCGGACAAGCCTTGCCACAAAACTTGTCTGAAACATGGGTAAGTTTATGTTGTGCCCCTCGATTTATTCTTATTTTCTTCCAGCCCCCTGACTTTTCGGTGTACACTTTAACCCCTCAATTTCAAATTACTTCCATTTAACCCTTATTAAACCCTTCTGTACGCCAGTCGGCTTGTCTGTTTGCTAAAAAAAAGAGATCGAAATGCAGGTCTACTGAGTTATTTGGTGGGGTAGGAGATCTGGTGAGCAGGAGGGGGCGGAGGGAAGGGCCTTTGGAATGCGGATGAGGGCGAGTGGCGAACGAACAAGGAGGGGTAGGGGGTTCTACAATTTGCCTGGTGCTACGATTTGGATTTGGGGAATTTGAGATTTGAAACATTGAGATGACGAAGTTATGATTTATTTCGGAATAAATAGAAAAAAATCGTTCTCTCATGTAATAGTTGGCCATAATAACTTGTTTGGGTATGAAAGGTTTAATTTAATAACTATTAACTACTATGTTGTATTTGAGGGTCAAAACTTAAAAGTGGATGTTAAAAAGTCAAGGGAACTATGATAAAGTCAGAGCAAATAGAGAGGCTTAAAAATAATTATCCTTAAACATTGCACTTTTGTAATTTTTTACATTGAATTATTGTAATAATTAAATACAAATTGCTAAGCACTTACAGTGCACGTTGCCAAATCTATAGTGCCAAAATGTCTCTCTTAACTCTTAAGTAGAGGTTTCAAATTTGATTTCAACCTTAGACTGAATTACTTCAAAAAGAAAAAAGGTTGCAACTGCCTACATAGAATGGTTCAAGGGAAATTCATCTTGAAAACTGAAAATTATATTTCCCTGTGTTGCTGCTTATTTTTGTGTGGGAGCAAACAAATATGTAAATTCTTTTTAATAAAAACATTAAAAGTCGAACATTTCCTATTCGTCAATGTTAACCGCCAAAAACTGCACTTGAATCCAAAATCTGATCGTCGGGAACAATTGATATTGCTCCCGTGGACCTGCAAAACAAGTCTGAAATACCGGCGTTGCCCCAATGACAGACCCTCCGGCGCCCAAGTCGGAAACTCGAAGATATGGTGGGTTTTGATAGCGGAGTTTACAATTACCCGATTTTTTATGAGGTCTCGAGGTATATATAGTCGCTGGGGGGGGTTGAGATATTCATCTATCTCTACTTCCTAATGTTTGGATAGAGTTGGTTATTCCCTCCTTATGAAGAGATCGAGTCTGGACTCTCTTTTGACGAAGAGATGGAGTTTTCAAATTCTCTTGTGTATGGAGGGATAGAATCGGTTATCCCCTAGAAATATGGGGTTTAAACTAGATTCGATGAATCTGGACTCCTTTGCATTAGGATTGTGGTAACAATCCCTATCACATGCTGGATTGGGACGATGGACCTGAAAATGGCTCAGCTCGTCTAATCCGGGCTGTATCTGCAGAAATTTACCATTTTATCCCTGAGAGCTTTAAAAATTGTGCCCGATTGAATGGTCCCAATTTTGTTCTATTTTTACCCATATCATAAGCCCCCTACTCTCGAAGACTGAGCTTTACAGCCTTTGAAGAGTATTTCGCCATTTTTATGGTTAACGAAACTTATCAGCCTTTGAAGAGTAGTCTTCGGGGACATTTGAATCTTGCTCGGGGTGTAAGGGAGTTGTTCCAACTTTGTAATGTATCCAGAAACATTTTCAGAATTTTCTGGATTTTGGTGATTTCTTGGAATTGTCCCAATTTTTAATTAATTAATTCGAATTTTAAATTAATTTCTGGAATTTTAAATTAAATTTTCTAAATTTATAATTGTCACGCCTCACTTCCCAAAAATACGGAATACGAGCACGTAACAAAAGCCCAGCGAATGACTATCATCATCCTTAAGCTGTTTTAAGAAATCTTTGCAACACATCACAGAATTTATCAGAGTCGGAAGCAAAAGGTAGAACCAACATGCAACATTGAAACAAATTCACCAACAGAAATTTGCTTGAAATCAAATACCATGTTCTCAAATAAAACAGAGTCTGGAAAGAAAACAAATATCCTGGGTCACATCACCCAAATACAAATAATATCCAAGTCTCAAAATACAAGAATAATCCAAGTCTCACGAATACAAATATTGTTCTAGCACGATACAAGAAATAACAATAATAATCAAAAGCAATACTAATACTTCAAGTCTCTGATGCCATCTTGAACCTGTTCGCCATAATCTGCAATTCATCGAATGCAGGAAAGAGAAAAAAAGAAAACACAAGTACCCGTCAATTGCAAGTCGCGGGTCACAAATAGAGTAGGATACAAGCACATGGAATGGGGTAAACTAACTAGCACATGGTATAGGTATGATATCAACCTAGATAAACTAGCATGGTAAAAGTGTCAAAGTGTACACGACATAAATCTAGTGTCAAACAAATATCCTATAAACATGCATCAAGTGTCAAGTGTCGTGTAATCATGTATCATGTATCATGTTTCATGTAATTCAAGTATCATGTATCAAGTCTAATGTATCAAGTCTCACGTATCAAGTAAGCAGATATTATGTCAAGTATCATGTTCAAGTATTAAGTTCAAGTCTTGTGTGGTTACTATTTAGGTAGCACGACATGCGCCCCAAATTATATCACATGGTTGCTACAACACAACAGTTTCGTTTTAGATTTCATAGGGGACCATGCAGGGTAGTGTACTCAGGTACAAGCTCCAAGTATCATGTAAACAAGCTCCAAGTATCATGTAAACAAGCTCCAAACCAAAACAAGCTCCAAACCCAAAACAAGCTCTAGTGTCATGTGTGCACGTGTCATGTAAATTGTATCAAGCTCCAAGTGTAAACAAGCTCCAAACCAAACCAGGTTCTTCCGAGTACACATTTCTGCACTATCCACTACTAGATCTGTCCCATAAACCCCGACTTGATTACTTTTATTATTGTTATCCAACAGACATGAATGTGTGCGAAATAGTGTAAAATAAATATGGTATGATCAGGTTAACAAATCAGCATGCATAGATGATATATGTTCACATATATGAGCAAAATAGTCTAGGTTCATAATCAGGACAGCAAGACCAAGCAGTACTAAAACAGTGATTCCAAGAGCTACAGACATGCAAATCAGAATTCGTCAAAAGATCTGGAAACTAGACATCCACACGCATCCAACGAGTATAATTAAGTCACATACTAGTTCACAACATCTCAACTCAAAACTGAATTGAACACAGATTTTAGGTTCAGCCAGCAAACAGGGGAACGACTTCAAAAGCATGAAAACAGCATGAAAACTCACAAATAATTCCACGAAAAATTTGGGATATTCCCCTATAGGTATAGACTCAAAATAATAAGTTTCATAATATTCCAGTAGGTATAGATAAGTTATTAAAAATAAGAAACAACACAAAAACATAATTTTGACCAATCTGGAATTCTCAACACTGCTGTACGAAAACAAGGATATCTCGCAATCAGTGAATTGAAATCCAATTCCGCCAAAACGACGTGAAAATAGATAGATTTTCCTAACTTTCATATATCACAAATAATTTTTTTAAAACATAAGGAATTAGGGTGAAAACAGGGTTCTATACTGAACAACACGTAATTTACAGCAAAAGTAGATTTCAGAAAAGGATATGAAACACCACACAAATCTCATCTTTAAAATACACCAAAAATCTGGAAAGTCCCTAACATCATGAGGAAACACTGAGCAAAATATTATAGCAAGATTTATGTATAGCCTAGATCTTGAAAATAAATAGTTAGCAAAATTGACACAAAACTGAATCTGAAAACTACCGACATGGCTGTACCAAAATTATCATATCTCAGTCATACGAACTCCAAATCAGGTAAAACCAGTGGGATTTGAAAATAGACACAATTATCTATAATTCACTTTTAATTTTGAAGTTGAGATTCGGACCGTAGCATAGGTGAAAACAGCAAACAACACAGAACAGACCGCAAATACAGATTTCACACCTCTACTTAAAAACATCATAACTTCCACAATTTTGATCCAAACTTAACCAAACTTGAAATACAACCTACCCAACATCTAAACATCATGTCTAAGGGATTCTAACATGTCCAAGCCTATTATTTCTCACATGGGCAATCAATCAAACACATAACATGCAATATGTCACATACACGAACAAAATCAAGTTTGGGTGAAACCTAGGGCATCAACCTATCAAATTTCATGTCATAAGTCTTCTATGGCCAAATTTAACACAATAGAGACAAACCCATCAACAAAAATACAATTTTTGGTTGTCTCTAGACCCAACTACTCTAAGTGTGAACTTTTTTGACTTGTATCAACCTAATGAAATTATGTACAAGTTACTTGCCTCTTAATGGAGTGAATACGGTGCCAAAAACCCGTAGGAACAAAACCCACGAGAGAAAACCTTCCACGCGTGAATCCAAGCAACCCACGAACACGAAATGCCCACACGATCAACGAACAAAAGAGGAGATACCCACTTCAAGGAATCACCAAAGGAGAAGTTTTGATGAGGATTTTGATGGTGATGGTGCTGTTTGAGGTAGCCGGCCACACAAGGAGAGGAAAAGGTAGGATTTTTTGTATGGAGATGTTGTAGTATGGTGGATGGATGGCCGGAGTAGGGTGGAGGGCTGATGGAAGTGTCGGTTTGAGGAGGGATTATGCAGACCGGGATGGATTGAAGAGGAAAGGAGGGGGCCGGGATTACTAGAGAGGAGGAATAAGGATTAGGGTTAGGGTTAAGGGGGATTAGGGTATTATATATGGGTTTAATTGTGGGTTAATGGGTAGTAGGTATGAATATGTAGTAATAGGTATACAATTGGGTAATGGGTATTGGGTAGATTTCAAATGGGGATACAATATATAGTGAATTCTATGGCTCCTAAAAATCTCCTTAAGGGTCAAAAATCATAATTTTGGGTAAACACCACCAAAAATCCACGACAACACCAAAATAAATATTAATAATGAATGAGGCCAATAAAATGAGAAATAGAATTCAAAATGGCGAAAATGAACAAAAACGACGCACAACGACACAAGGGCTCAAAATGAACGAAAAAGAATATATATTGAAAATAATCCAATATACGGTTCCGAAAAAATACAAGAGATATAAAATACACAAAAAATAAAAAATACACACAAAAATACATAAAATGAAAAACAGGGGTTACAATCATTATTTATCAAAATTTTAAAATAATATTCCAGAAATTTAATTATTTTTTAGAATTTATAAAATAATTGTCCAGATTTTTCTATAATTTTCGGATTTTTAAATTATTTTTCTAAAATTTATAAAGAAATTTATATAATAAATAATACATGAATTAACTTGGATCGTCGATCGAAAGTAACACGAATTTTGAGGAGATCTGAATATCAGCGGTCCCCAAGGCAACCCCCCACACTGATACGCTGATGGCGCTGGGGAAGGTGCGGGTCCCACATGTCAGCCACCGAGCGCTGACATGTGGGCCCCACCATTTTTTTCTTTTCCTTTTCCTTTTCTTTATTTTCAACACGTGCTTTGCACGTAAAATCAATGAGCTTGATTTTTGGAGTGATCTGAAGCCTTGATCAAGTTCTGCACGAATTTCAGAGCAATCAGACGGCGTGGAGTGAATGGGGCAACCCCTCACACCGGTTTAGTTTTGGCGCCAGGGTAGATGGTGGGACCCACATGTTAGTGACCCAGTATGCCTCATCATCGGTCAGTGTTGACTGGTCAATGCGCTGACGTGGCATTGACCACAACAATTTTTTTGTAGATTTTTTCCAAATTTTTTTGTGGTGGGACTTGCACGTGCGGCGCACGTGCTTTCTATTTCCTCCATATTTTCTTCTCCTTTTTTTTCTTGGCTCTTGCACGCATTAACCACCTTTTGAGAGGCCACTTGTGGTGGACAGTTGTACTATACTATAATTAATTTTTCTTCTAAATTGTATAAATTTTTCTAGCTCGGGACAGGGGTGTTACAAATGGTATCAGAGCCGACTTTTGACACCGAGTGTGGGTACAGATTGGTGGTTATGCCTGAGTTGGAGCTAGCAGATGTACTGGTAAGTATGCCTGAGAGGGAGCGAGGTTGCGACAGGTTACCCACTGTACAACTAGCAGAATCAGAGTACTGTACAGCTAGCGCAATCAGGGGTACGCCATTCCACATCGGCGAGAAAGTAGATCCTGCACTAGATTGTGCATGCTCCGTGCTCAGCGAGGACGCTGATTTTTGAAGGGGGTGTGTGTAACACCCCCGTAATTTTCAAATATATAATATAGTATATATGGTGATTATATATATAATAGAAGTAGTGCGGCAAAATGGTAATATATGTGTTAAAAATGTGAATGATGATGGGGGGGGGGCACGACATTTGTAACAGCAAAGATGCTGCTGTTTGGTAATTTCTGAGGACGTCAGCATTTGAAGGGGGGCCCACCTTAGTGGAAATGAGGAGCCGATGTCTCCTCTGTGTGTGAGTATGACGTGGGCGTTGGGGCCCACGTGAGAGAGAGAGAACGGAAGAAGTAGAGAAGAAGTAGTCCAATATCGGGATTTATACAAAAAAATTAAGTATAAATACTATTGCCTATGATCAAGAGTCACCGATTCGGTTAACCACCTTTTAACCACCTTTTGAAAGGCCGCCTGTGGTGGGCAGTTGTATTATACTATAATTAATTTGTCTTCTAAATTGTATAAATTGTCTGAGCCCGGGGCAGGGGTGTTACACATACAGTGCCACACCGATACTAGCCTGGAAACTGTTATTGTAGGCGAATTTCACTATAGCTAAATGCCTCTCCCAACTGCCGCCAAAGTCCAACACAAAACACCTTAGCATATCTTCTAGTACCCGGTTGACCCTCTCAGTCTGCCCATCAGTTTGTGGATGGAAGGTAGTACTGAAAACGGTCTTGGTCCCCAAAGTTGCCTGAAGACTTTTTCAGAAATGCAAGGTGAATCGTGCATCTTGGTAAGATATAATAGATGAAGGAATCCCATGTAGCCTCACGATGTAATGCCCTGATTTTTGAATTTATGAAAAATTATTTATTTTGCACGTAGTGTGCACGTGCAATATTTTTGGTTGAATTAAATGTTATAATTTTTTTCATCATGATGAGTATAGATATTTAAATATGTGCTTTTAATTATTTTTATACAAAGCTTTCTTTCAATTAGACAAAAAAGCATTTTTCTTAAAGCCCAAAATGTAATTCATTTATTTTATTTTAAAATAATTATTTTTGGCCCATAAACTAAAGCCCATTAGTTAATTTATTTTTAATTATGACTTGTAATGTAGAATACAAAATTAAAGTTTATTTTTATATAAAATAAAATGTACAAATTTTTGGAGGCAAATGCATGCACGTGCATTGCACATACACGTGCAAAGTGCACTCCCCATGCTTGGTCGGATTGCTTCTTTGGAGGGAAACCCAAAAACTTGAGTGGGATCATGGTGTGGTGGTTACTTGATTATGGGTGGTTAGTATAACTCCCCCTTAAATCTCAACCATTTAATCCTAACTCCTACTTCAATCTTAGCCATCCATTCTCCTTGATTTTTAGTATAAATACCCCCTCCATGGCTAGTTATTCTTGTGCTAAATAATTCCTCCAAATCTATAGTCTAAAATACCTTATCTAGTAGTGATTGTGTGAGTTAAAAGATTGAGAGTGTGTGGGATTGTGCTTGCAACATCAAGGAGAAGAGGGGCCGGCTTTGGAGTGCTCGGTTGGCTTTGGAGTGCTCGGTTTTGGTGGTCTTGGAGGCTCGAGTGCGCGCTTCTAGGAGGAGGACCGTTCGTGTGCAAGGACTTTTGTTTAGGAAGTTGGTAATTGTGTTTGTCTCTCCAAATTAAGGTGGGTAAATTTTCCGTATTTCTAATTAGGAATACATGCTAGATGTGAATTGAAAGAATGATGCATGAAAATAAAGAGTACACTTAAATTAGAAAATGGCTTGTTGATTGATTGAAATATTGGTATGTGGTTCTACCGTTAAATTCAAGTTGTGTGCGAATTGATATAATCATGGATTATGTGAAGAAAACTTCACTATTAACACCAAGAATTATATGCAAGAGTTAGTAGATTGACAATATTACTTTATGTGCTTAAATGGACTTTTGTGATAATGTTGTGATGGATGAATTAAGATATCGATTGTGTTTGGTAAAAGATTAAGAACAGAGAATTAATATGAAGACCGCTAATAAAGAGATTAATGATGTTAATTGGTTAAGAAATGTCGAGAAAGAAGAAACGTGGTAGTAATAGAATGATTTCTAAATTGATATTTTCCATGCTGTATATAGTGTAGAAAATATGAACGAATGAAAGAGGACTTTAATGATTAGAGAATTGGAAATGACCTGTACAGTCAACCGGTCGGATGAGCAGTCGACTGGTATATTAAAATAAAATATGTACAGTTCAGATTTCCATGGAACGATGTATTTTAATGTGAATTGTTAACCTGATGTTCTAGCGTGCTACATTGGGATCAATATTCATCTCCGTAAGTAAATGATGAGTAAAAGAAAATGTATGTTTAGCATTCCTTTGAGAAAAGAAAATACTAGTTATGCGAAAGTTACTTTTATTCGAAAATTATGTTGTGATGTTAATAAACAGATAAGAATTACATGTTTAGATTGGCATGAGCATATTGTAGTGTGACAAAGAAAGATGTGTGAATAGAATGAAGGAATGATTCTTTAATTTGAGATTTTGACCTGTTCAATCGACCGAATGTGTATAGCAGTCGACTGTATTGAACTTGAAGAATTACACAATTAAACTCTGCAGAACAGCCGACTGGGTTGAATGACAGTCGACTGCCCTGTAAATGATATTTTAATATTGAACGCTGCAGAACAGCCGACTGGCCATGTGCAGCAGTCGACTCTTCCGAGCAGTTTATTGAAGGACTTTGTTTGGCTGAACAAGTCGACTGGATAAGCTCTAAGTCGACTGTTCAGATTACATTTTGGCATATCAGGAATTCTATGAAATTATTTTATGATAAAGATTGCGAATCTTATGTTGAATGATTCTTGGGTGTGATAGTTAACTAAACTCTGTTTGCCTTTGCATGAATTTTTATACAAGAAATGAAGTGAATCATTTATTTGAATTTATGATAGTTATATAATTGTGGAACTATGGACATGAAAAAGAAATCTATGGTGATTATGAAAAATGAACTCATGAGCTGGAAGTGCTCAGATTATTTTAGTAATTGTGAATTGGAATTGAAATGAAAGAGTAGCTAAGTCTCCCCCAGCAATTGGAACGAAATTGAAATGAATTATTGAAATGAAAGACCAAGGTTGGTCATGTTGAACGAATGATTAAGTCCGGTTTAGTGGAGAGGCTAACTCTAGAGCTTTGATTTTGTTCATGATTCTAATAAAACTAAGGACTAGTACATAGTGAAGATGTGATGAAAGTAAGAGAAAAACATTGAGTATGAGGGCCATTGGATATCGGCGAGAGTGTATCCCAGGATGTCCCATGATGAGTCTGGGCGAGGATACTACTCCAGAGTACCGTCCCGGTGGCGACGCTCGTGGGATGTTTGAAGACTACGGGTGGTGTCATGTCTATGGTAGGAGCTGAATTACCACAGGATGCCTGCATGATGAGTCATGTGTCAGTGCGTTGGGATTCCCTCTAGGGCACCTAGGCATGAGTTCGTAGGTCAGAGAACATCTAGGATACTTACCGTAGTTACAGTAGTAGATTAAGTCATGACGAGGGATTGAACCCTACAAAGATGAAGAACGATTAAGGGCTTGCCCTCGGACCTATGTAGTATGGGATGCATAGAATCCGAACAAGTGCGCATTAGTGTCATGTAATACAAATAATTGCATTAAGGACTAAGTGCACAATCACAACACGCGCGACATCAATAGGGTAGTCCCTTTAGTTTGATATGTGACAAGTTTGTGTTTGCTAAATATGGAAAATAAGTTATACTATTTCCGGCATAGAGAGGATGACCGTGTATAATGATCGTCGGTTGAATAAACTGACGTACCCACAGTCTTATATGCAGGTAAATGGCATGGTAAAGATTAAAGAAGAACAGATGCTTAAAGATTATTCAATGTTGTTGTACATTTGTTTCATTGTTGTAAAGTTTACTTCCGCTGTGCAATGTAAATTGTAATGTATTCTTGTAAACTCTGATGTAAAGAGAAAAGTTTAAATTTTCTTGTAAAATTGTACTAAAGGAAGCGAAAAGATCCTGTAGAACATCTCGAATTCAGTGTATTTGGGATTCGGGGCATTACAGAGTGGTATTAGAGCCACACTTTCATACTTGTACAAATTTATAAGGAACGACACCCTAGAAGTGGACATTAGAGTGTGTGTTTGAGTCTAGAGATTTAAATGTAAGTGACTTACATTTGTGTTGCTCTATGACTTATGCTTCTTCCTCTCTATTTCTAAGATGGCTGATCACTTCGACCCTGCTGGAGATGACGACTGGCATAACATTGAGGAAGAGTACCATCCTGGACAAGCAGATTCTGAGGAAGAGTACTACCCAGGACAAGCAGATTCTGACGGAGAAGAATGGCCTGAATCCCGAGAGATTACCCCACCTCCGGTTTCATCTGATGACTCTTCTTCTGACGACGAAGAAGAACCAGTTCCAAATAGTCTTGTGATATCTCTTCAGAGGCAGGTAGAAACACTGCGAGAGAGATTCGGATTATTGGAGGCTCAGCTAGCAAAGCGAAAGGACGACTTTTCAGTTCTTAGTCATCGGGTATGGGAACTCGAGAAGAGGAAGAATCTGACCGATGTGCTGAAGGATGAAGTTGATGAACTACGGGGAGAACTTCGAGAAGCGAAGAGGAACCGTAGGAGTTAGACTGTTGTAGCTTCTACTGTTTTCATTTTGATGTCAAGAAATGTTTTTCAATTCGAATGTATAAAGTTTGGAATTCAATGAAATGGAAATATTGACTTGAAAGATCATGTTTCATACTTCGAATTTGATGGACCTTTTACATCAGAATATGGAATGAAAGCTGTTGTGTTGTTCGATACTAGATCCTCTCATACTTTTGTGTCTCCTAAATTTGCTAAAGTGTTGGGAGTTGAACCGAAGATTTTTCCAAGCAAGATCTTAGCAGTAGCTACTCCATCAGGGGAAAAATTAACCACTGATCGGTATTATGCTGATTGCGAGATTGTGATTGGAGATCGAATCTTCGGGATTGATCTGATCGAGCTGACTATCTTGGGAGTTGATGTTATCATTGGCATTGATTGGATGTCGGTGTACAGTGCAAGCATCGAGTGTAAGACCAAGACAGTAACAGTGAAGGCTCCAGGTGAACCTGAAGTCACTTTCCAAGAGAAGCAGAAGTGTTCTAAGCTGGTGGCAACTATCCGCAAGGAAGAGATTCCTGTGGAAGTGCAAGGGATTCCTGTGGTTCGGGACTATCCGACTGTGTTCTTGGATGATTTTCCTGGGTTACCCCCACATCGTGATGTAGAGTTCAGCATCACTGTTCAACCGGAAAGTGCACCCATTTCTAAGGCACCGTATAGGATGGCTCCAGTGGAACAGGATGAGGTGAAATGGCAGATTGAGGAACTGTTGGAGAAAGGCTTTATTCAACCTAGTGCGTCACCTTGGGGAGCACCAGTGCTTTTGGTAAAGAAGAAGGATGGATCGATGAGAATGTGTATCGATTACCGGGAGCTGAATAAGGTCACTGTTCAGAATAAGTATCCTATTCACCGAATTGATGATTTGTTCGATCGTCTACAAGGAGCAGCTGTTTTCTCCAAGATAGATCTTCGATCAGGATATCACCAGGTTCGAGTGAAAGCTGAAGATGTGCACAAAACTACATTTAGAACTCGACATGGGCATTACGAATTCTTAGTTATGCCATTTGGAGTGACGAATGCACTCGCAATCTTCATGGATTTGATGAACAGAGTTCTGAGGCCGTTCATTGATTCTTTCGTCGTGGTGTTTATCGACGATATCCTCGTGTACTCCAAGTCAGAGGAGGAGCACACCGAGCATTTGGCAGCAGTTTTGAAGAAGCTGGAAGAGCAGAAGTTGTATGCCAAGTTATCCAAGTGTGATTTCTGGAAATCTGAAGTGGCATTCCTAGGTCACATCCTTTCTAAGGAGGGAGTGGCAACTGACCCTCAGAAGATAGAGACAGTGAGAGATTGGGCTAGGCCTACTACAGTGAAGGAAGTCAGAAGTTTTCTTGGAATGACTGGATACTACAGGAGATTCATTCAAGGTTATGCTCAGATAGCCGTGCCGCTTACTGGTCTGACCAAGAAGAATGTGAACTTCAAGTGAACTGAGCAATGTGAGGCGAGCTTTCAGGAGTTAAAAGAGAAACTGACTACTGCACCTATTTTGGCTTTGCCTAGAGCAGGTGTTGAGTATGATGTTTACAGCGATGCTTCACATAGTGGGCTTGGTTTTGTCTTAATGCAAGAAGGAAGAGTAATCGCTTATGGGTCTAGGCAACTACGACCGCATGAGAAGAATTACCCGACTCATGATCTGGAGTTGGCTGCGATTATCTTTGCCCTGAAGCAATGGAGGCACTACGTGTACGGTGAGAAATTGAACATGTACACGGACTACAAGAGCTTGAAGTACATATATCAGCAGAGGGATCTAAATCTAAGGCAGCGAAGATGGTTGGAAGTGCTGGAGGACATGCGACCTGAGATCAAGTATCATCCTGGGAAGGCTAATGTTGTTGCTGATGCACTTAGTCGCAAGAGCAGTTTAGCCAGTTTGATTACAACTCAGAAGCATCTGATTGAGGATTTGGACCAAGCAGGCATTGAAGTTGTCTTGCAAGGATTGGAAGCATCTTTAGCTCAGTTGAGGCTTCAGCCTACACTGAATGCAAGGATCATTGCAAGTCAGGAGGTTGATGCTGATATCTTGGAGATGAAGGAGCAGGTTGGTGCTGGTAGGTTGCCTGGATTTCAAATAAGGGATGGAGTGCTGTGGTTTGGAGAGAGGCTATGTGTTCCGGATCAGGCGAACCTGAAAGAGAGTATTCTTCAGGAGGCGCATGCTACTCTATTGTCTGTACATCCTAGGAGTACTAAGATGTATAGGGACATTAAGCAGCATTTCTGGTGGTCAGGTTCGAAGCATGACGTGACTGAATTTGTAGCGAAGCGTGAGGTTTGTCAGCAAGTCAAAGCCGAAAATCAGAGACCCGGAGGTCTATTACAGCCGTTACCTGTTCCGGAATGGAAGTTGGATAACATCAGTATGGATTTCATTACGGAATTGCCTAAGAGTCCTAAAGGCAATGATGCGATTTGGGTTATAGTCGATCGACTAACCAAGTCCGCTCACTTTCTTACGATGAAACTCACTGCTTCAATGGACAAGTTGGCTGAGTTATATGTTGGCGAGATCGTCCGGTTCCATGGTGTTCCGTCAACTATTGTGTCTGATCGAGATGCGCGGTTTACTTTGCATTTCTGGAGGAGTCTTCAGACAGCTTTGGGTACTAAGACAGATTTCAGCACTGCTTTTCATCCGCAAACCGATGGGCAGACCGAGAGAGTCAACCGTATTCTTGAGGATATGCTTCGGTGTTGTATACTAGACTTTGGAGGCAGTTGGGAAAGGCATTTACCTTTGGTAGAGTTTACTTACAACAAAAATTTTCAGACTAGCATTGGGATGGCGCCGTACGAAGCTTTGTATGACAGGAAGTGCAGGACACCTGTTTGTTGGTTTGAAGTTGGGGAGCGTCAGTTGTTTGGTCCTGAGCTTGTGTAGCAAACTTCTGAGAAGATTGTTCTGATCAGGAAAAGGTTGGTAGAAGCTCAGAGCAGGCAGAAAAGCTATGCAGACAACCGGAGAAGGGACCTTGAGTTTGAGGTCGGTGACTTCGTCTTTCTGAAAGTATGACCCAGTAAAGGTGTGGTTCGATTCGGCAAAGGTGGAAAGTTAGCCCCGAGGTTTATAGGCCCGTACAAGATATTGAAAAGGATCGGGAAGACTGCTTACCGGCTTGAATTACCGGAAGAGTTGTCTCAGGTGCAGAATGTCTTTCATGTGTCTATGCTGAGAGGTTATATTCCAGACCCGAGTCATCATTTGCCTGAAGTGCCGGAAGGTTTGCAGTTGGATCTGAATTACATCGAGTCTCCTATCGAGATTGTTGATCGTCGAGAGAAAGTCTTGAGGAATAAGACGATACCGATGGTCAAGGTAGTCTGGAGAAACCATTTGGTTGAAGAGGCTACTTGGGAGTCTGAGGAGAGGATGTTGAAGGATTATCCTGAGCTTTTTGCTTGATTTGTATCTTTGTATTTTCTTGTGCTTGTTGTAAGTGTTTGTTTTCTCGCTCTTGACTGTAGTTCCGGGGACGGAACTATTCTAAGGAGAGAGTGTTGTAATGCCCTGATTTTTCAATTTATGAAAAATTATTTATTTTTGCACGTAGTGTGCACGTGCAATATTTTTGGTTGAATTAAATGTTATAATTTTTTTCATCATGATGAGTATAGATATTTAAATATGTGCTTTTAATTATTTTTATACAAAGCTTTCTTTCAATTAGACAAAAAAGCCTTTTTCTTAAAGCCCAAAATGTAATTCATTTATTTTATTTTAAAATAATTATTTTTGGCCCATAAACTAAAGCCCATTAGTTAATTTATTTTTAAATATGACTTGTAATGTAGAATACAAAATTAAAGTTTATTTTTATATAAAATAAAATGTACAAATTTTTGGAGGCAAATGCATGCACGTGCATTGCACATACACGTGCAAAGTGCACTCCCCATGCTTGGTCGGATTGCTTCTTTGGAGGGAAACCCAAAAACTTGAGTGAGATCATGGTGTGGTGGTTACTTGATTATGGGTGGTTAGTATAACTCCCCCTTAAATCTCAACCATTTAATCCTAACTCCTACTTCAATCTTAGCCATCCATTCTCCTTGATTTTTAGTATAAATACCCCCTCCATGGCTAGTTATTCTTGTGCTAAATAATTCCTCCAAATCTATAGTCTAAAATACCTTATCTAGTAGTGATTGTGTGAGTTAAAAGATTGAGAGTGTGTGGGATTGTGCTTGCAACATCAAGGAGAAGAGGGGCCGGCTTTGGAGTGCTCGGTTGGCTTTGGAGTGCTCGGTTTTGGTGGTCTTGGAGGCTCGAGTGCGCGCTTCTAGGAGGAGGACCGTTCGTGTGCAAGGACTTTTGTTTAGGAAGTTGGTAATTGTGTTTGTCTCTCCAAATTAAGGTGGGTAAATTTTCCGTATTTCTAATTAGGAATACATGCTAGATGTGAATTGAAAGAATGATGCATGAAAATAAAGAGTACACTTAAATTAGAAAATGGCTTGTTGATTGATTGAAATATTGGTATGTGTTTCTACCGTTAAATTCAAGTTGTGTGCGAATTGATATAATCATGGATTATGTGAAGAAAACTTCACTATTAACACCAAGAATTATATGCAAGAGTTAGTAGATTGACAATATTACTTTATGTGCTTAAATGGACTTTTGTGATAATGTTGTGATGGATGAATTAAGATATCGATTGTGTTTGGTAAAAGATTAAGAACAGAGAATTAATATGAAGACCGCTAATAAAGAGATTAATGATGTTAATTGGTTAAGAAATGTCGAGAAAGAAGAAACGTGGTAGTAATAGAATGATTTCTAAATTGATATTTTCCATGCTGTATATAGTGTAGAAAATATGAACGAATGAAAGAGGACTTTAATGATTAGAGAATTGGAAATGACCTGTACAGTCAACCGGTCGGATGAGCAGTCGACTGGTATATTAAAATAAAATATGTACAGTTCAGATTTCCATGGAACGATGTATTTTAATGTGAATTGTTAACCTGATGTTCTAGCGTGCTACATTGGGATCAATATTCATCTCCGTAAGTAAATGATGAGTAAAAGAAAATGTATGTTTAGCATTCCTTTGAGAAAAGAAAATACTAGTTATGCGAAAGTTACTTTTATTCGAAAATTATGTTGTGATGTTAATAAACAGATAAGAATTACATGTTTAGGTTGGCATGAGCATATTGTAGTGTGACAAAGAAAGATGTGTGAATAGAATGAAGGAATGATTCCTTAATTTGTGATTTTGACATGTTCAATCGACCGAATGTGTATAACAGTCGACTGTATTGAACTTGAAGAATTACACAATTAAACTCTGCAGAACAGTCGACTGGGTTGAATGATAGTCGACTGCCCTGTAAATGATATTTTAATATTGAACGCTGCGGAACAGCCGACTGGCCATCTGCAGCAGTCGACTCTTCCGAGCAGTTTATTGAAGGACTTTGTTTGGCTGAACAAGTCGACTGGATAAGCTCTAAGTCGACTGTTCAGATTACATTTTGGCATATCAGGAATTCTATGAAATTATTTTATGATAAAGATTGCGAATCTTATGTTGAATGATTCTTGGGTGTGATAGTTAACTAAACTCTGTTTGCCTTTGCATGAATTTTTATACAAGAAATGAAGTGAATCATTTATTTGAATTTATGATAGTTATATAATTGTGGAACTATGGACATGAAAAAGAAATCTATGGTGATTATGAAAAATGAACTCATGAGCTGGAAGTGCTCAGATTATTTTAGTAATTGTGAATTGGAATTGAAATGAAAGAGTAGCTAAGTCTCCCCCAGCAATTGGAACGAAATTGAAATGAATTATTGAAATGAAAGACCAAGGTTGGTCATGTTGAACGAATGATTAAGTCCGGTTTAGTGGAGAGGCTAACTCTAGAGCTTTGATTTTGTTCATGATTCTAATAAAACTAAGGACTAGTACATAGTGAAGATGTGATGAAAGTAAGAGAAAAACATTGAGTATGAGGGCCATTGGATATCGGCGAGAGTGTATCCCAGGATGTCCCATGATGAGTCTGGGCGAGGATACTACTCCAGAGTACCGTCCCGGTGGCGACGCTCGTGGGATGTTTGAAGACTACGGGTGGTGTCATGTCTATGGTAGGAGCTGAATTACCACAGGATGCCTGCATGATGAGTCATGTGTCAGTGCGTTGGGATTCCCTCTATGGCGCCTAGGCATGAGTTCGTAGGTCAGAGAACATCTAGGATACTTACCGTAGTTACAGTAGTAGATTACGTCATGACGAGGGATTGAACCCTACAAAGATGAAGAACGATTAAGGGCTTGCCCTCGGACCTATGTAGTATGGGATGCATAGAATCCGAACAAGTGCGCATTAGTGTCATGTAATACAAATAATTGCATTAAGGACTAAGTGCACAATCACAATACGACATCAATAGGGTAGTCCCTTTAGTTTGATATGTGACAAGTTTGTGTTTGCTAAATATGGAAAATAAGTTATACTATTTCCGGCATAGAGAGGATGGACGTGTATAATGATCGTCGGTTGAATAAACTGACGTACCCACAGTCTTATATGCAGGTAAATGGCATGGTAAAGATTAAAGAAGAACAGATGCTTAAAGATTATTCAATGTTGTTGTACATTTGTTTCATTGTTGTAAAGTTTACTTCCGCTGTGCAATGTAAATTGTAATGTATTCTTGTAAACTCTGATGTAATGAGAAAAGTTTAAATTTCCTTATAAAATTGTACTAAAGGAAGCGAAAAGATCCTGTAGAACATCTCGAATTCAGTGTATTTGGGATTTGGGGCGTTACACACGATCTCCCCAACATACAACTCAGCCAACCTCTCCATAGACCCAGTGAGCTTCATTGCCAAAAAGTGAGTCAATTTGGTGAGTCGATCCCCTATCACCCAAATCGCATCGTTTTCTTTGGAACTCCTGGGTAATCCAGTAATGACACTACAAGGAATTTAACATATAGTGACAGCAAAAATCCATGGGTAAAAGGCGGAAAATCGTAGGTATAGTCCATAAAACCTATATCAACGGACATATTTTTTCGTAGTTTTTAATTAGCTATACCCACGGTACAATGTCGTCACTATAGCCTATAGTGACAGTTTTTTCACCCATTGGACAAAACCTCGGTGTTATACCCACAGTTTCGTATCCATTGGTATAGGTTTTAAAGACACCTTTTGCTTTCCTATACCCACGGTTGAAACTCCATTGCTATAGGTTTTAGCGATGGTTTTTGCATCCAAATATTTGAATATATACCCACCGTATTTATTCCATTGGTATAGTTTTTTTGTGCGGTCCGTTGGTATAGGTTTTAGCGACATTTTTTACACATATACACCCACGAATTTTATGGATAGGTCATAATTTGCCATATACACAATTTTTTCTTATTAATTACGCTTATGATAATTTAATATATTCTTTTATGATATTAATCCAATTATAAACTAAGTACACAATAAAATAAATAAATGTGTTTATGAAACAAAATTAAATAAAATTAAACTTCAATCCTATTAAAAATAAATGAAGTATTACATGCGTGTCAATTACAAAATAGTTGAAAAGTCAACCTAAGAGTACCATACTGACATATAATAAACATATATAGTTTTATAACAATCTCATCCACTCAATTTCTAAGTTTGCTCTATCAAGAGAAAACTAGCTTCTAATCTTCACCTGCAAGTTACAAAAAGAACAAATGAATAATAGCATAACTCAACATAAGAATATTAACAATTTCAGTAAGAATTAGTTAAAACTAATTAGATACCATCTTCATTATCTTCATTAGTTTCTGAATTTAGAGAATTCGTATGGTCAGGGGCACTTGAAGCATCTGTAACCTATTAAAAATAAAATACAACTTATACTCTTCTTAATGAATATTTCCATCACTCATTAGAGAAAAAAATATATCCATTAGCATATTAAGAAGTAACACCATTATCTTAGTATATGCTAATGTGGATGAGACATTAAGATTAATGAATACATTAAAAAAGTACGCAGAAACTACAAAGTGAAAACTTACTCAGACTGGAAGGAGATCATACGCCTCCTCAGTTCATCCTCACAAGCCTCAATGTCCAGTGCATTTCTTGATGTAGAATCATGATAACGACTTGGCTCAACGTGCAAAGATTCTGCTGACCGCAACTTGCTCTCTGCCTCATCAAACTTTTTTGTGCAGTTTCCATCATTTCCCGAGCTTCAGCCAACTTCCTTTCATATGCAAGCTTTGTCTCAGCACATTCAACACGCATATCATGCAAGGCTTTCATTTGAAGTGTTACAAAATTGTAACACTTCAATGGAAACAAATAGCCTGTTAAAAGTAAATAAATCCTCAAATAAGAACATTGAGGAGCAGGTCATCAGTTCGCTTGGGATCAGGAAAGAACCTATTAATTGATGGCATGATCTCACGGGTTCTATTGCGGACGAACTTTCTGAGACTGTGCTCGACGTACTTCTCCCCCTCAGCAAAGTTGTCCAGTACTCCTGCAGCCCTGCCTTCCTTGTTTACCCTGATTGATACAATAAGAAAACAAAACATGTTACACATTTATATCCAAATTTTTCTTAAAATCGGAAGAAAATGAATAGGTTAAAAAGAGTAATGGTGTCTCCACTACATGATGCGACACAATCTCTTTCCCTTCTTGTACTTGATATCTGTGCACTGCACTAGAGACTGTACCACATAATTTAGTGCACAAGTTAAGCATCCACAACATTACTCTTTAGTTGAAATGATGGAAAAATAATGATTAGTTACACTGCAAACTGCACATGATTAGTTACACTAAGCTGCCATGCAACAAAATTTAGAAACACTTAAATATAGCAATGTGTATAATGAATAATTGTGTTCTTTTCTCCTAAAGCAGGGACTGAGGGAAAAGTAACGATTGTTAAAACAAATAAGATTCTGAAAATGGAGGACTTGTCATAGAATACAGATTATCAAACTGCAGGGGAGCTGAAGGTAATTTTCATAGTCAACAGATTTAACAACACCCAGGGTCATCAAATTCTAGTAAGATACTATAGTTGTATAATAAGAAGTTAGTAGTCAAAGGATAATTAAACTTGTATCTGAACTTGCAGTTTTGGAATCCATATTGTACTTAAAAGTAGAATGAGACATTCCAAAATTATCTGAGGCAAACTAGGCTGATCGAGAAATTAGCATAATAATATGAGATACCCTATATGGATGGGCGGAATCATGAAATTGATAGTAGAGACAAATCTAATGTTTGACATGACACATGACACATGACTCAGATGCCTACTAATAAGTAGCAATCAAAAGGAAATCATATGTTTTAATGATCACTCAAAAAAAAAAGAACTTACATCTCAATTTATCTCAAATATATTTCTTATTATCAAGAATATCACGACTCACATTAACTAGGAAATTTTTATATAACAGATTTATTTGCACATGCACCACAGCTATTTTCTTTTTCTCCCAACTCCGTCAGGATACTGGGAATCGAACATTATAATTGAAAAACAGTATATGAAGTTGACTAACATGTGCCTGGAGAGATAGAAACAAATGCACGCAAATCTAAGGTATTTATAAAGGCAAAAAGCAGTGACGAAAGAGAGGGCAGCGAACCACACACACCATTGTCTCCCATTATTTATTAGTATAAAGTACACATATACAAGTTTTACGGATCTAAATCACAAAACAAAACTTCAAGGCTGTAGTTATAAATACACTCAACATATAAACCCCTAATGCGTAGGAAGCATGAAAACATTCAGACAAACTCTGAAGTTTGTCTCCACACATTTTCTTTATTAACACTATTCTGAAGTTTCAACATCTCCAGTCTACCTGACCTAAAATATTATAGTCCCGGACCAGATAATGCAATTTCAAATCATGATATGGGTAAATACAAAACAGAAATTACAAAAATGGGAGGTTGGCTCAATCTTGAGGTGTGACTCTTGTAACCTGAAGTCATGAGAGAAAATTACACAAGAGCAAATAGACTGTTGAAAAGCTATTAGCTTTGACGGAAGATATTTACCCTCAAAATGAAAAAAAAAAGAAGGTAGAATAAGAACATATGTAGACACTGCTAAGGAAGGTAAAATGGTAAATGATAATATGCCACCAATTATAGTGAGGCAAATAGTGCAATTAGCATCTCTCCATACATATTCTACTATTATAAGTTATAACATGACTGTAAATCCAAGTAACTGGAACACATCTAAAAGTAGAATGTGATGTATATAGAAAACTCATCAACAATATATTCATTACCTGGGTGTTAATCTAAGCTACCTTATGCACATGTAAAAGGCCAACCATGTCTTGATAACTAGTGAGTAATTTTGCCAGATCCTTGTCTTCATCTGAAAGTAGTTTACATTCAAAAGAGTTGACCAAAGAGAAACAAAGAGAAGTCATACAGAAAAGCGCTAGGATTTTCCTGGAATTGCTCTAACTGATAGTAGAGTATCCGCCAAGTGCTGCCATCTCTTAGAGAAGGAAGGTGGAAGAAAAGAAGCCGGGAATGTAATCACAGCAACTGCATTAGAAGAGCGTACGATTGCTCTCAGAGATCTGATGAATGAAACCATACCCCAATCCTATAGTAATTTGTTTTAAATATAGGTAAATGAAAACCAATAACTAATTCAAGCAGAAGATTCTAAAAAATTATAAAATATATAAGCAAACGATTGTAAATTTAAAAAGTCCAAATATAAAACTTGCCATCTCAGTGTATCCACATTGAGGGGCACAAAGTGATTGAATGGCAATTCGGACAGCATTAGCATTGCTTACATCAGTTCTGAACAGAAAACAAAAGAAAAAATAATTAAATTAGAATGTAGTTGCAAAAATGAATCACTGATCCCAACTAAGAAGTATATGATAGATTCATAATAAAATGAAACGAATAATATAACAAAGATGATATATTGAAAGAACCAAATAACTCAAGAATTTGTAAGTAACAAAAATATAGGGGGGCGACAGAACTCTTACCTGGGAAATCTATTTAAAAATGTGGAACAATGATCATGAAGGACTGAAAGATTTGGAGAGCCTTGAATGGTTATACAGTCAACATGCTGTGCACCGATCAGGTGCCTTTCAAGAGGCTTTCGCATATCAAAATCATTACTGAATTCATGTTTAACATCTGCACAACATTTCAGGCCTCTTTTTAGTATTTAACATCTGCACAACATTTGAGGCCTCTTTTTAGTATTTTTACAAAATTGTAACACTTCAATGGAAACAAATAACCATACATTGAAGTGTTACAAAATTGTATGGCAGAATAATGACATAATGGTTTACCACAACTGACCCTCGTGCAAAGAACTTGTATTGTTGTGGCTGCGAACAAATCACATACTAAATCTATAATTATCTTTTCTTCCTACTCAAGATTCTCTTTCTACATATCGATAATTTATGACTGATACAAGTATGCCCACAATGGTACACAAAAATAAGGAAATCACGTCATTCAGATTATTGATATTGTCTCATTACATACCTAAAGCCCTTCCTCCCTGACAGAGGAAAACATACTTTTTATTGATGCTTTTATACAAATTGAAGAAAACGAGCAATGAGTGTACTTCATGTTAAACTGTTTATATGAATACAAAGTTTCCATAAAGTTGCAGTGAGAAGTTTTTCAAAGTACTTCAAAGGAGAGAGAAAAACCTCCCAGTATGAAAGAGTGTTCTATCAGTGTTCTACTTCTTCCCCTGAACTTCCCAAACAAAAAATATATGGGAGAGTCCAGTGAAGAGAGTTCAGTTTCACTGGACCACAACTTTAAAAGACAGCAAAACAAAATAATCAAAAATAAAATTCATGAAAACTCCTTCCCTTACCCAATATTATCTTTGCAACAAAATATCGAAAGAAGTTGTCTCTGAATAAATTTGCCATCAACGAATGAAATATGTAGATAAAAATGATTAAAAGAGATACCAAATCACGCCAAGTAATTTCAAAATTGTTCAAAAGATATATGAAAGCATCTTACATCAACATAGAATCAAGTTAAAGTACAAATAAGAACATTGGAAAGAGGATTAAGACTTAAAAGCTTGATAAATTAAATATAAACCTGAACAAGTTGTGGTTCTGCTAACTTCAAGAAAGTTGCATTTGTTTGTACTGCACATGCACAAGCCATCAATGTCTTCCCAGTTCTAGGAGGTCCATACAAAAGCACTCCTTTAGGTGGTCGGATACCTAATTTCTTAAACCTGTCTTTGTGGGTCATTGGCAACACTATAGCCTCAACAAGCTCCTGGATCTACAAAGATTCACAAATTATCAAGTAAATTTAAGTATCCATATACAAAATCTCAGTTGCAGTCACCACAACCATTCATATATAGCACAATTATATAATACTGCTTAAGGATTATATCTAAAATAAGAACTATTATATGATTCAAGGTAATTAAGATAACAAATTACCACAAACATCAATATACAAGCAAAATCTGGTATCTTCAAAAATATCATGCTCCATATGACACTTCGGTATGGACCTCCTAGAATGTCTAAAATATCATGCTCTCATCAAAAATATCGGCAGGGTTTCCACATCATTTTGTATGTCTTAAAGAATGTCATACTCCCACTTTAAATTTACAAGTCCATCAACTATAACCATTGACAACTACAACTAATTCAAACAACAAGTTTTAGAATAAGAAATATTATGTTTGCGATGCACTCTTTCTCAATAGCTGAAGCCCCTAATTTACAATTTCTAATTAAAATCAAGAATGCGAACCTGAGAATGAAACCTGAGAGAAACGAAGACAGCGATAGAGGGATGATGATGGCGAAGTGGCGGCAAGACGACGGCAGGGGGGCGGGTCGATGATTCAAGACCGAAAGAGAGAGATAGAGAGATCAAGGTAGGGTTTTAGATGTGGCTGGGGGCGGTATGGCGGCGAGGAAGGCAGCACGACGGTGAGAAGAGGGGGGCACGGCGGCGGGAGGAGGGGGATTTAGAGATAGGGTTTGGTGAGAGGTGGGCGACAGCGGTGGGTGGCGGCGGAGGAAGACGGCGATGGTTAAAAGGAAGACGGCGGCATTGGTGGCGATGGATGAGCAACGACGATGATGGGAGGGGGCAACGACGGTGACGTGGATGAATGACGATGGCGCTAACCAACGGGTCGGGGATTCGGGTGTGAGAGATAGAGGAGAGAGAGAGGGAGATGGGTGTGAGAGAGAATGTATAAATTGGGGGATTTGGGATTTGGCCGCAGAGGGGGGAGGGGGGGGGGGAATGAAAAAGTTGGGGAGAAAATAAATTATGGAATATATCCACAGTGTTTTATCCCGTTAGTAGAACTTATAGTTACGGATTAAAAGTTCTAAAGCTATAGGATACCTATACCCACAGTTTACTATACGTCTGTAGGTATATAATGCCTATACCCACGGTTTTAGTGATCTACCACTATAGGTGTCCATTGGTATATGGAAAATTTCTTGTAGTGTGAAGTCCATGCTGATGTTATCCCATTTCCAATCCAGAATGGGTAAAGGATGCAACAAACCACCAAGAATCTGATTCTCGGTCTTGATCTGTTGACAGATTGCACATCTAGCGACAAACTCAGCCACATCCCGCTTCATCCCTGACCACCAAAAACACTGCTTGATGACCTTGTACATCTTGGTACTCCCTAGATGTATAGATAACAGAGTGGCGTGTGCTTCCTGTAGAATATTTTCCTTCAGTTCTGCCTGATTCGGTGGACACAACTGCTCTCCAAACCACAGTACTTCCTCTTTCATTTGGAATTCTTCCAACTTGCCAGTGCCAACTTGCTGTTTCATCCCTTGGATCTCCGGATCGGTCTTCTGACTGTCAATAATTCTTTCTCTCAAAGTGTGCTAAAGTCTCAACTGGGCTAAGGACGCCCTCAAACCTTGCAACACCACCTCAATTTCAGCTCGATTGAATTCCTCTGCCAACTTCTCTTGAGTCGTGATCAGACGGGACAAGCTGCTCTTCCGGCTGAGCGCATCAGCCACAACATTGGCCTTGCCCGGATGTTACTTTATTTCGGGACAGATGTCCCCTAATACTTCCAACCATCTCTGCTGCCTCAAGTTTAAATCCTTCTGCTAGAAGATGTATTTCAGACTTTTGTGATCTGTGTACATGTTGACTTTTTGTCCATACACGTAGTGCCTCCACTGGTTTAATGCAAAGATGACTGCCGCCAAATCCAGATCGTGGGTCGGGTAATTCTTCGCATGCGGTCTCAGTTGTCTAGACCCATAAGCTATTACCTTCCCTTCTTGCATCAAAACGCAGCCCAATCCACGATGGGAAGCATCGCTGTAGACATCAAGTCAACTCCTGCTCTTGGCAAAGCCAGTATAGGAGCTGTAGTCAACCTTTCCTTCAACTCCTGAAAGCTAGCATCGCACTGTTCTGTCCATTTAAAACTCACGTTCTTTCTTGTAAGCCACGTGAGTGGCACAGCTATCTGGGCGTAACCCTGAATAAATCTTTGATAGTAGTCAGTTAAACCCAAAAAACTTTTGATTTCTTTCACTGTGTTGGTTTTGGCCAATCCCTTACTGCCTCAATCTTTTGCAGATCAGTTGCGACTCCCTCCTTAGAAAGGATTGGACTCAGGAAGGCGACTTCGGTTTTCCAGAAGTCACATTTAGACAAGTTCGCATATAGCTTCTATTACTGTAGCTTCTTCAGTACCTCTGCTAGGTTCCCAGTATGTTCTTCTTCTGTCTTGGAGTAGACCAAAATGTTGTCGATGAATACTACGATGAAAGAATCGATGAACGGTCGTAGGATCCTGTTCATCATGTCCATGAAGATAGTAGGTGCATTTGTCATTCCGAACGGCATAACAAAGAACTCATACTGATCATGTCGAGTTCTAAACATTGTCTTGTGCACACCTTCTTCCTTCATTCGGACCTGGTGATAACCCGACCGTAGATCTATCTTAGAGAAAATAACTGCTCCTTGTAGATGGTCGAATAGGTCATCAATTCGTGGGATCGGATATTTATTCTGCACTGTCACCTTATTCAATTCTCTGTAATCGATGCACATTCTCATCGATCCATCCTTCTTCTTCACCAATAGAACTGACGCTCCCCAAGGTGATGCACTCGGCCTGATAAATCCTTTACCCAACAGCTCTTCAATTTTCTTTTTGATCTCATCTTGTTCCACTGGTGCCATTCTGTATGGTGCCTTAGAAATTGGTGCACACCCTGGCTGAATAAAAATGCTGAACTCTACATCTCGATGAGGTGGAAGCTTGGGTAGATCTTCTAGAAACACTGTCGGATAGTTTCGAACCACGGGAATCAGCTAGACCTCCTCAAGAACCTTCTTCTTAATTGTGGCTGCCATCATCTGCTCACACCTTACCTTGAAATGTAACTGAAAGTCCTTCTGGAGCTTTCAACATAACTTTCTTGCATTTGCACTCGATACTGGCACTATAGATCGACATCCAGTCTGTGCTGATGATTACATCGACCCCCAAGACTGCCAACTTAATGAGGTCGATACCATAGATTCTGTCTCTGATTTCGAGGTCACACCCTTCATAATATCGGTCGGTAGTCAATGTTTCTCCTGATGGAGTAGCTACAGCTATAACTTTGCCAGGAAAAATTTTCGGTTCAACTCCCAATCATTTTGCAAATGAAGGTGACACAAAGGTATGAGACGATCCAATATCAAATAAAATGGTTGCTTTTATTCCATTTATGAGAAGTTCCCTTGTTACATATGAATATCCTCATTACATAACACTCCTCAATTACAAGCTAGAAATAAAAGTAGTAGACTTTATTCATTTGCTTCCATACCGGTGATGACGTTATCTGCATCATATGGATCAGTTTCAGTCAGGGCAAATACTCGCCCCTACCGGTTTGGCTTCTATCCTAGGTCGGTCTGCTTCTGACTCAACCCTCCCCACTGGAACTGAGGGCAGTCTGGCTTGATGTGACCTTCCTTGCCACAGTGGTAACAAGTTACACCCGGAGCCCCATTGCTTGGCCTCCCCAGCACAGAAATGGCATTTGCCCCAATTAGTCTGAACCTCTGCACTGGGAGCTGTCCCCTAAAGCTACTTAACGGTGCGGGCTTCTTTCCAGTGCTTTAGTTGCTCCTCTTGTTCTATGCCGCCTGATACTGATCCATGTCGGCTTCTGTGGCTGCGGCCCTCCTGACCAGCTTATCAAACCTCCGAATACCGAGGGGTATCATCTGAGACCTCATGCTTGGCCTTAATCCCTGTTCAAACTTTTGCACCCGCTTGGCCTCGTCAATAACAATCTCTGGCGCATACCTTGAGAGTTAATTGAACTTCGTCTCATACTCTCGCACTGACATGCTTCCTTGTTGCAGACCCAAGAACTCCATAGCCTTCTTTTCATGTACATCCATCGGGAAGTAGTGATTGCGAAACTCCCCCAGGAATTCATCCCAAGAGATCTGTACATTTCCCAGGGTCCTTTTCATCGATTGCCACCAGACCCCTGCATCTTTTTCTAGCTGGATAGTGGCCAGTTTCATTGTACTTGCCTCTGGAGTCTCCAGAAACTTCAAATGCTATTTCAATTTGTCTGATCTAGTCGTCTGCTGCATCTAGATTGGCCTGGCCCTCGAAAACAGGTGGCTTCATTCGTTTGAACGATTCCACCAATCTGATCACTTCCGGGACTTGTACTGCTGGTCCCACCCTGGTGTTCCCGGTAACATTTGCGGCGAAGGCATTTAGGGTTTGGTATACTCGAGCCAGTTCTGTTTCTAGGTCGAGTCTGTTGTCCTTACCACTGGGTCATTTGCCATTGCGGTTCCTTCGTCCGGCCATTTCTGGGTCATAAAAATTTCATTAATCACCATAAATAGCAACAACTTACATTCTTCTTCCAACAAAACTTTATTCATTTCCAAAGACAAACTTTATACATTCAGGAAATAAACTGGCACATACATCCAATACATAACTTCAACATAAAGACAGCCTAGATCCTACGGTTTCTCTTGGCTTCTCTGAGCTCTCCCTTTAGTTCATTGATATCCTTCTTCATCTCATCGTACTTCTGACAACATTTCTGCTTTTCCCAATGAGTTTTGTTGTCTAGTTGGGTGAAGTGTCGAGCATTCCTGAGTTGGAGCTTCTCAAGTTCCCATACTCGGTAACTCAGTGCTATGATGCTCTCCCTGTCCTCCACCCGCTATGCTTCCAAGTGCTTTACTCGCCACTTATGGGTAGCCAATTACCTCCGAAGAGAAGCAACAATGCAGTCTTTGTCGTCTCGAACTGGCTCTTCGCCTGAGGATTCATCGGATGAATCAGGTGGAGGTGGAGTAATCTCTCGGAATTTGGGCAGTTCTTCCTCTATTTCTTCTGGGTCTTCTTCCTCTATGGGTTCCTCTTCTTCGAGATATAACCATTCTACTTCATCCTCTGGGTCATGATGATTATCCATCTTATAAGGAAAAGGAAGAGAAATATCAGCATATAGAGCAATGATGTGTCTAATTTTTATACAAATATTTGTATTCAATAACCCATTAAAAGTGCTTGTTTTCAATTATATTGTCTATAAGTCGTCTTTTTTCTCTAAGATTTAAATTGATTATTTATTTATGAAGAAATAAGATTTTTAATGCAAAAAGTGATTTTTAATTTTTATAAGGGTGTAAAAGGAAAATAAAAAATAAAAATAAATTTACATGGATTTGGATAAGCCAAAAAAAGATAAAATTCTGTTATTTTATGTTTATCTAATTAAAATTTAAATATTAAACTCTGATTTGTATGTTTGCAGATATATCCTAATCTACAAGTGAGATGATGACACATCCAAATCCTATTGCCGTACAAGCCCTACTTCTATAAATATAGGAAGCCAGCAAATACAAAAGCGGAGAGAAAATACAAAAAGGAGCAAACAAAAAAAAAGAATATACAAAGAAAGAAAGGAACCGAGAAACAGAGAGAGAGAGAACTGGCGTGCCGCTCAGAACAAACAAAGAAGAGAGAGAGAGAACGTGACTGGCGTGCGCTGACTGGCTTCGATCTCCGCAATCTGACGTGGGCTTCGATTTGACAACGGGACAGTGGGCTTCGACTGACGTGGCATGCGGCAGAACGAGACAGTAGGCGCGCATCATGTGGGCGACCAGCGCGTGCTTCGAGACGAATGGACGCGTTCTTCTTCTTCGTTCGGCGCAGTCTTCAAGAAGCATTAGGATCCAATTTTTGAGACAGAAAGAGGGGTTTGCAATTAATTTTTTTATTCTTCTCTCTCTAATTTTTGTAATGCAATCCTTGAACAAATTTATCAATTGCAATATTTTTATTATGAATATGTGCAACTAATTTCATTGTTGGGCCGATTGAAACCATAGTCATGTAATGTTATAATCTTCTAATAATGGTGCTTTCATCACTTATTGATTAAGCCTGATTGTATTGATAAAAATTTATAATATGAATCAAACTTGTTCAGAAGTTCTTAGAGCAGTCAACTGAGAGTGACAGCAAGTCGACTGACATGAAGAACCTGATGTTATCAAGTTTGCTTATTATAAAACTGACTCTGTTATATGAGTATAGAGATGACCCATATCCTATGCTCATAACTTGTAACACAGGAATCTTTAGGGGTTCTTGGTTTAATCAACTTGAAGGATCTAGATCTGATACCAATTTCTAGAACTTTGAGTGTTTGTTCGTTTCCATTGTTCCTATGCTTTCTTCAAGTGCAATTTAGTAGATACCATGCTAAATACTTGTAACACATCGAATTTGTAAAATACCGAAAATACATGTTTTTATATATTTGGAGTTGTAAAAATTATTTTTGATATATTTTATTAAATATTGATACTGGTATGGATATTTGTGGTATATTGGTACTGTTACCGCTGATTTCGGTGTGGGGGTAAACAGATGAGATTTGTGAGTTCGAGAAAAACCTGAACAGCGGATCCAAGCCTTCTGAATCCTGCCGCTACCTGCAAGGAAGTGCGATGCACCGGGGTTGATTCCGGCGACGCACCCTCCGACGCTCTTGTCAGTAACCAGTGGTGATTATGAAAGAGTTTAAGGTGGAAAAAGAGTGATTACCTGGTCACAGTGGTAGGGGGGAGGTATTTATAGTCGCCATGGGAATGATTAGGGGCCTGATTCCCTGTGTAACTGTCAGGAGTAAAATCCTCACAGTCTGTTTAGGAAACTAATCCCTGATCCCCGGTGAGAGCAAATCAGGCCCGTTGACTTGATCAAATCAGTGACCCTAATTTGCCTCTTGTTGGTCTGGGTTTGCCTCGGGTCGGGACCCGCACCCAATTGGAGTGGATCCGTTTGTGGGTTATTGGATCTGTGAGAAGGAGATCCAGTACCCGTTTTGGACCCATTTGTATGTGAAATTACCTTTTTACGCCCGAGCTTCAAGATTCGTGCCCAATCTGGACGGTTCCGATTTAACCCCATTTTTAGCCATATCACGAGCCCCCCACTCCTAAAGACTGAGTGTGATCAGCATTTGAGGAGTAGTTTAACTATTTTAGTGGCTGGTGGAGTTGTATCAGAGTCCGAATGGAGAGTTTTGAACCTCGAAGGGGGTAGTGAGGTGATTTTTGAAGCAGTAAGCTGTTCTGAAGCCTTGTTGAACATTCGACGGTTTTTATCTATTTTTTTCGGATTATTTATTTAATTTTGCGATGTGTTAACTAATCGTTCGGGGTGCTTAACAGTACATTCTAGGCAATAATTGTTCATCTAGGGGCTCAAAAATATCCCTCCGGATCTTTAATTATTCTCTAGAATTTTTAGTTAATTTTTCCGAATTTTTAGCAATTTTTCGCAATTTTTAAATAAATAAAACGATTTAAATAAATAAAAATCGATTTTTAAATACCGATTATTGGCATGGCGCAATATGGACCTTTGATCAGCGTCGAGCGCGATTTTCTGAGAGATCTAGTGGTCGTTATCGCTCGGCAGCTTTTTTCTCCATTTGCGAGCTCGGAATGGCACTTGCTCGGCAGCCGACCGGAGGCAGGGGGTTCGGCAGTCCGAGCAACGTGGCGCAATCTGAGCCGTCGGATGATGGCACATCTCCCAAGAAAATGCTATCTTGTCTTTTAGCGCACGTGGCGCGATCTGGACCGTCCATCATTAAAAGCACGAATTTCTGAGAGATCCAACGGTCGTAGTTGCTCGGTGGCTTTTTTCTCCGTTTGCAGGCTCGGGAAGGCACTTGCTCGGCAGCCGACCGAAGGCATGGGGTTTCGGCAGTCCGAGCGATGTGGCGCAATCTGAGCCGCCGAATGACATGGGGCAAGTGTAGGCTCGGAAAGTCACTTGCTCGGCAGCCGACCGAAGGCATGGCGTGTCGGCAGTCCGAGCGACGTGGCGCAATCTGAGCCGTCAGATGACGACACGCATCTCGAGACGGGCACATTTCTCAAGAAAACACTATCTTGTCGTTTAGTGTCCTCGGCAAGATCTGGGCCGTCTGATCGAGATCTTACACGAAAGTTGAGGAGAAAGTGAGTTTTCTCCGTTTGCAGGCTCGGAAAGGCACTTGCTCGGCAGCCGACAGAAGGCATGGCGTGTCGGCAGTCCGAGCAACGTGGCGCAATCTGAGCCGTCGGATGACGACACGCATCTCGAGACGGGCACATTTCTCAAGAAAATACTATCTTGTCGTTTAGTGTCCTCGGCAAGATCTGGGCCGTTTGATCGAGATCTTACACGAAAGTTGAGGAGAAAGTGAGTTTTCTCCGTTTGCAGGCTCGGAAAGGCACTTGCTCGGCAACCGACCGAAGGCATGGGGTTTCGGCAGTCCGAACATGGAAGCGCGTTCCGGGCCGTAGAGGGGGGAACGGATCTTGATACGATTCAGTTTTCAAGGGCATTAATGGCATCCCAGGATTCGTGCGGCGTTCCAACTTCCCGAGGTCATTTAGCAGTGGCGCCTTCCAATTAATGCGTGTCGTTTCAACTTCCGAGGGTCATAATGGCTGGTTCTTGGCGGGTGGTTATAAATACTTCACTCCCTTTGCAGTTTCAGTCACAAAAAATGTTTGAGTTTTAGTCCTCGGAGGCGTCTGCCTTGGGTGGTTGCTCTTTGGCTATGGTCTTCTCCTGGTTGTGACGGTCCCGATGCGGATGTCATGGCCGGAGGAGATCATAGCAGAAGTAGTGACGACCGGAATCAAGGCGGATGCCTGCCTTGTGAAATTTTAACCTCGAGAAGTTCGGAGAGGCGGTCACTCTTTTGCCTTGTTCTTTTCCCGATCCTGACGGCCCCGATGCGGGTGTCAGGGTCGGGGGAGAACATGGTAGGAGTGGTGACGACCGTAGTCCGAACCCGAGGGGCGAATTACTTCAGAAGGACGGGTGGTCGTTCTTCCACCATGATCTTCTCCCGACTCTGACTGCCCCGATGTGGGTGTCAGGGTCGGGGGAGATCATGGTAGAAGAGGTGATGACCCAAGTCCGGATTCAAGGGACGAGTTTGCTTCGGAAGGACGGGTGGTCGTTCTTCCACCGTGATCTTCTCCCGATTCTGACTGCCCCAATGTGGGTGTCAGGGTCGGAGAAGATCATGGTAGAAGAGGTGATGACCCAAGTCCGGATCCGAGGGACTACAACTTCGAAATGATGGGTCTCTTCCGAACTCTGTCTTCCTTCTGGGCTGGTGGCTTTGATGGTTGTCAGACCGGAGGAGTTAGAGATGGGAGGCGTGCCGATCTGCTTTTGACCGGGCCCCGTGGGTCGGCGGTTTCTCCCTAATCCCTGAACAATTCGTGGCTTCGGCTCCGAGGCCGGAGGCTTTGTTTTGCTCACGGGTGAGAGGAATGCCGACCGAGACCTGGGGCCTGGGGGGCTCGCCGAGGGCGGCGCCTTAAAACTTTGAATCTAAATTTTTTCTGGCTTCTTCGGACAGAAGTGGGACGTCTGAGGGCACGATTGTCCGAGCGATGTGGCGCGGTCTGAGCTGTCAGATGGTATGGAGAATCTCGAGACGGGCTCAGTTCCCAAGAAAATTCTATCTTGTCGTTTAGCGTCGCTGGCAAGATCTGGGCCGTCTGATCGAGATCCTACACGAAAGTTGAGGAGAAAGTGAGTTTTCTCCGTTTGCAGGCTCGGAATGGCACTTACTCGGTTAGCCGACCGGGCCCTATGCCGCTGCGCTCGGATTGCACGTAATTCGGATTTAGATCCTGTTGTGCCGGGCTACTTGACTTGGTGAAAAGACAAAGTTGTGTTGGGCCTTCGCGACGTTTCGAGAGTGGCCCAAAAGTCGCACCCTTACGTTTGGAAGTCCAAGGGACGTTCCTTTTTTACTATAAATCTTCACTCCCCCTCAATCCAAGTCTCATTATTCACTTTTACTCTCTCTCTCCAGTTTTTACTTTCACCTTCGAAGTTTTTAGCTCCTTGGTGGCGCTGCTAGCTGTCGCGGCAAGGCGTTCTTTGTCTCCGGTGAGCTTTTCCGACCGTAGCTGTCACTTCAAGGTCAGTCTCCTTCCTCTCTCTCTTTAGAAAATGGTTAAGATTACTTCCTCGGATGAGACCCCCGCCTCGGAGCAAGCCGTAGGCCGAGCGGGTAAAGGAAATGAGGTGGTGGAGCCGACCGATCAGAGCGTCGTTCGGCCGGACAGAGAGGGCGAAGTAGCCGAGCCACCTCAGGAGGTCGCAGCGGCATCTCAGAAGGGTAAAGGAGTGGTCACAATCATCGAGACGCCGAAGACGGCGGGGGCGTTCGGTCGGCAGCCTATTGCTCTGTCGAGCGTGGGAGGCGTTCAGGACTACGCCGAGGAAATCTTAGAGAAGGTGACCCAAGGCACGGCCAAGTCGGTGGAGGAGAATGAATCGAGAGAGTTATCCGAGGTGGACCATACCATCTCGTCTCTTACAGAGGCCGATCTACATCTGATCCGAAAGGGATTCCAGATTTCCGCCGAATACGGGCTACTCCTCCCCGGACCGGGCTTCCGAGCCAACACAAAGTCTTCAACGGACGTGTGCGTCCTTCCTCTCGACTCCCTCTGCGCCGGGCTCCGCTTTCCCCTTCATCCGTTCATAGTAGATGTCTTGAATTGATACGGTTTGAGCCCCGCCCAGCTGATGCCGAACACCTGGAGGCACGTCCTGGTGTTTGTTCTGCGGTGCCAAGAGGTCGGTGTCGTACCGAGCATGTTTCTCTTTCGGAGCCTCTACCGCCCTTGCCAGCCAAACCGAAACGAACAGAGGTACTATCTTTCGCCGTGGACGGGCGTGAAGTTGATCGAGAACCCGGACTCGATCAAACATTGGAAGGAGAAGTATTTCATCATCCGAGCTCCCGCGCCGTGGGCGATCCCGATAGTTTGGGCGAAGGATGGCCTGCCCAAGCGAGCCAAGAAAGAGCCAGTGCTGAGTGACAAGGAAGCAGAGGTCCTCAAGAAGCTCCTCGCTTTGCCAGCGCTAAGCTGGAAAGATATTACCGAGGAGGCTTTGTTCCGAGGGGGTCTCAGTCCGATCGATCCTAGTACGCTTCTGGTATTTATACTCTTTGCTTAAAGTTCATGAAAATTTTTCTAAGTTTTTTCATTCAGCTTGTGCAGAGACGATGAAGATGGACTATAGGGCTTTGATGGCAAAGGCCAGGGCGGCGGAGCAGGAGACGAGGAAGAAGAGGCCTTCGGCGGGGCCTCAGGGCGGCCGAGCCCCGAAGATACCGTCGGTCGGGAAGACAGGCGACCTGCAGAAGGCCGTTGTTCCGGGGGCCGGCCCCGAGCAGGAGAAGTCCGTGGCTACGGATCCTCCAGTTTCCGGTGTGCCGGTGCCAACGGTGGAGGGGGATGCAGCTGGCTCGTCGAGCGGCGCATTCGGCGTGAAAGAGGTGCTGTCTCTCCAAGTTCCGCCCCTTACTGCCGAAGCGGAGTAGATCTTGACCGAGAGGCACAAGCAGATCTTCGTCCCTGACCGCCAGGTGATGAATGTCGACAGCTTCTTGGGTGACGGCAACATTTGCATGGAAGCGGTGAGGCACCTGCCGACCCCAAAGGATCGAGCGGCCCTAAAGGCCGGGCTGGCAAGGGACGCCACGATGCAGATCGCTCAGAACACAATGTCGGTAAGTGGGCAGAACTCTTTCTCATTGAAACTTTTTCTGGGATTTTCTAAGTTTCTGCGTTCGAGCTTTAACGGTTTGTTCTCTTTTCAGACCCTCTGCCACTTCAACTTCCTGCTCGAGCAGTTTGCGAGCAAGGAACAGGAGTATGAGCGGGAGAGAACGGAGCGCGTCAAAGCCACGAAGCTGCTCGATGCTGAGCAACTCCTCTCGGCAAAAAGGGGTGCCGAAGTGGTGGGGTTGGAGAAGCAGTTGGCCGACGCCATTCAGCTGTCGAAGGATACGGAAGCTAAGCTCGAGGCCTCGGAGAAGGAGAACGCCGAGCTGAAGGAGGAGCTGGCCAATTCTCGATCGGAGGCAGAGAGGGCCGAGAAGATCATGGCCAAGCACCGGTCTAAGGTGGCAAAGGCGAAGAAGGCGGTCCAGGAGGAGGCCGAGCACCACATGTTCAAGAACATGGAGGACGCCTACGGCCGAGCTCTTCTGCATATCGCCGCTCGGAACCCAGGGTTCGACATGTCCTCCTACTGTTTCTACGACCCCGTGGAGGGGGAGGAGGAGGTTCCCCAGGGGATGCTCGGCCCCGAGGGACAGACGGACGGTGTCGAAGGCCTGGGTGAGATCGAGGCCAAGGATGAAGAGGAGGACGACTCTGAGGAGGAGAGTGGGAGCGAGGACGAGGACGAGGACGAGGGCGACTACAAGGCCGAGGGGTCGACAGACCTGAACGACAAAAAGGTCGACCCCTGACTCGGTTGCCCCTTTTAGTCTTTTGTTGTTTTGTTTCTTTTTGTAAGCCTAACTGCGGACTGGCCACCGCTCTTGTAAAACTTTCTTCTCGGTTTTGAATGAAAACAGTTTGTTTGGCCAAAATTTATCCAAGTGTTGAGTCTCGGATTTTGTGTTTGATTAGGCGTAGAATTCTCCAAGTGTTGGGTCTTGGATTTATCTCTGCTTTTCAGGTGAAGTTCGGTCCGATCACGGAGGTTGCACACCTTCGTAAGGAGCTGGCCAAAACGAAGGGCGAGCTCTCGAATAGCCGACAGAGGCAGTTTCTCATGTTCTTGAAGCTGGAGGAGACAAAGGCAGCTGTGAGGGGGTATTGTCGCGAGTTGAAGCAACTGCGGAAGCAACCCCAAGCCCCTTGTCCCGAAGGTGAGGTCGAGCGGCTTCGTAGAGAGCTTGCCGTCACCGAGCGGAAGAACGACGAGCTCTCGGCTAAGATCCGACACATGGAGATAGCGGAGCAAGGTCGCTCGTCGGAAGAAGAGAAGCTTGCTTCCGAGCTAGAGAAGGCATCGTCCGAGCGCAAGAAGTTGTTGGCCAAAGTCGACAGGCTTAGGAGGATCACGATAGATAGGGGGATCGGGGTCACCCACTTCCGACGGCTCGCAACCGATAGTGCCAACGCCTCGGGCTCGTCAAGGCCTCCTCGTTTGAAGAAGTTGGCAAAGGACGATGCTTTGAGTGATAGAATCATTGAACTGGAGGAAGAGGTCGTGTCACTCAAGCCTCTGCCGAAGAGGGCCAACGTCCGCAGTACATCGTGCACTTGCGAAGAGAGCGAGAGAGGGATCACCTTCTACGAGCTTGCCACACGTTTGCCTGTGGCTCGGCAGAGCCCTGCTGACACTCAGAGTAGTGTAGCCGTCTCGTCTAGTGGTGCCTCGGTCGGCGCCACAGTTAGGGTCAGCAACGAAGGGGGGTCACGCTTCGTTGGTTTGGGATCGAGTTCGGAGGTCAGGCCCCGTCGTCCTCGCGTTTCCTTGAACCGAAGCGTTTCCCTTCCGAAGAGGCCCTGATCATGTCGTTTTATGTTTCTTCTGGCTGTTGTAAAACACTATTTTAGGGTCGGTCTTGTTGTATGTAGAGCTATTATATCTGAATACGAATCTGAAAGTTTGATTGGAAAATTCTTCAAGTGTTGGACTTCGGAAGTGTATTGAAATTTTGCTATTCGTTTTTCTTTCTTTTCAGCTCGTGGTGGCAGCCCAATACACTAATTCCAACGGCTCGGACGATGATGCTGAAACCGAGGTAACCTCAGGGGCGACGAAGTCGCACTCGTCGAAGTGCCGAGAGCGGCTTTATGGCGTCGAGCTGGAGTTACACCGAGCTGAGAGCGAGCGGGCCCACCTTCAGTCCGTCCTAGGCCAACGAGACGCCGAGATCCAACGTCTAGAGAGTAGGATCGCTGAGGCGACCCCCGTAGGAGAGGACGAAGATTCGCAGACTGCTTTTAGCAACGCTCTTCGGGTCCAGTGTATTCGGCACAACCAGTCGAAAATATCAGCCGAGCGGGACGATTTGCTCTCTGAGATCCATCACTTGCAGACCGTGGAGGTGAAGCTTCAGAAGGAGGTGGAGATGCTATCAACCGAAGTGGATGGGCTGGCGACCAAACAGATCAGTGAAGACATTTCCATTTGACGGCCAAGTGTAGTGGGTCGGCGCTGCATTTTTTGTTTTCTAATACTTTGTAACCATGGAAAGATTGCTTTTGTATTATGTCCCGATCATTAATAAAATTTCTTTTAAGAACTAGCATATCTCCTGTTGCTCTGCGTGTTTATCTCGCTTGTAAGTGTCTTGGTCGTGCCGAGGTTTACGAGCCGAGCGCATAATGCCGTCGGCAAGAATCTCGAGGCGAACCAGTTCCTATGGGAATGCTATCTTGTCGTTAGCGGTGCTGACAAGATCTGGGCCGTTGGATTTTGGCATGAATCTCGAGACGGCTCTGTTCCCAAGAAAACGTTATCTGGTCATCTAGCGTTGCTGGCAAGATCTGGGCCGTCTGATCGAGATCCTACGCGAAAGTTGAGGAGAAAGTGAGTTTTCTCCGTTTGCAGGCTCGGGATGGCACTTGCTTGGCATCCGACCGGAGGCAGCATGGTCTGGCCCTTCTTCTTGGGGCTTCCGTCTCTGTGACAAGATGGCTCGGGTTGTGGTACCGAGCAGTGCTTCGGTCTCCCTCTTCTTGCGAAGTCGAGGGGTGAGCCGAGCTCTTTTCCATAGTAAGGCTTGCCGGTCTTAGCGAGTGTTCGACGGTTGTGGGAGCAATTCCGAATGGTGATCCACTCCTAACTCGCCGAGAAGCAAGCTTGGGGAGTGGAATCGAACCAAGTGCAGGACTTCGGAACCATCGGTGTAGTTCAACGGTTGTAGGAGCAGTTCCGAATGGTGATCTACTCCTAACTCGCCGAGAAGCAAGCTTGGGGAGTGGAATCGAACCAAGTGTTGGACTCCAGAACCATCGGTGTAGTTCAACGGTTGTGCGAGCAGTTCCGAACGGCGATCTACCTCTGGCTCGTTCGGGGGCGAGCCGAGGAGGTAAAGTCGAGCCGAGTGTTGGACTCCGAACCATCGGTGTAGTTCAACGGTTGTGGAAGCAGTTCCGAACGGCGATCTACCTCTGGCTCGTCCGTGGGCGAACCGAGGAGGTAAAGTCGAGCCGGACATTGGACTCCGAACCATTGGTTGAAATCAAATTAAAAAACAAAAGATAAAGGCGGAGAGATGCAAGCAAACTTATAAGTATGAAAGAGCATTCTTCATTGATAATCGACGGCGAACCGTTTTTACATATTACAACTTATGAAATAGATTACAAGTTAGAGGAGAGGAATGGCTCGATATCCTGCAATACTTAAAGAGGTGCCGGGGCGCCTTCTTAGTATTTCAGGAGGTGGTTTGCATTCCAGGTCCTCGGAATCTCTCTGCCCTCTAGATCTTCCAGACGATATGCTCCGGGCCGAACTACCCTTGTGATCTTGTAAGGCCCTTCCCAGTTCGGAGCCAGCTTGCTCTTCTGATTGGGGAAGGATATGGCCAGTTTTCTCAAGACTAAATCCCCTTGCTTAAGGTTGGTGGGTCGGACCTTCTTGTTGTATGCCAACTCGACCCTTCTTCGGTAATTCTGTTGCCGAATTGACGCTCTTTCCCTCAGCTCGTCCACCAGATCTAAGTTTGCCCTGAGGTCTCTGGCGTTCTGTTCCTCATTGTAGGTTGCGAGGCGAGGGGAAGGTATGCCGACCTCGAGGGGTATCACCGCCTCGGACCCGTAGGTGAGGTTGAAAGGAGACTCTCCGGTGGGGGTCCGCTTGTTGGTGCGATAATTCCACAGCACATTGGAGAGTTGGTCGACCCATAGGCCTTTGGAACATTTGTCGAATCTCTTCTTGATGCCAGAGAGGATTTGCCGATTGGCGTTTTCTGCTTGGCCGTTCGACTGCAGGTGGGAGACGGAAGAGAAGCGCTGCTGGATGGCAAGATCCTCGCACAGAGCTCGGAATGCAGCCCCGGTAAACTGAGTTCCGTTATCGGTTACGATGACATGGGGGACGCCGAACCGACAGATGACGCTCTTCCAAAAGAATTGAAGCACTTTGTTCTCGGTGATAGTGGCGAGGGGCTCGGCCTCAATCCACTTCGAGAAGTAGTCGATGGCTACGAGTAAGAATTTGAACTGACCAGGAGCTGGAGGAAAAGGCCCTAGTAAATCCATTCCCCACATTGCAAAGGGGATAGGACTTGATAGGGAGGCAAGGTTGGCTTGAGGGAGGCGACGAACATCGGAATGTCTCTGACAGGAGCCACATTGCCGAACGTGTCGCTCGGCATCTTGGAGGAGAGTCGGCCAGAAGTATCCATAGTTCAAAGCTTTCCGGGCCAAGGACCTCGATCCTGAATGCGCTCCGCCAATGCCTTCGTGGAGCTCTTGTAGGGCATAGTCGGCCTGCTCCGGGGAGAGGCACCTTAGGTATGGTCGTCCGTCAATTTGCGAGAAGGAGCGTTTGTACAAGATCCCCTCAATCAAGACATACCGCTCGGTCCTGGTTCTGACTCGGTGTGCTTCTTTGGGGTCCTCGGGGAGGAGCCCGTCCCTTAAGAACTCCACCAACGGCTTCATCCAATTATCTTGCAGCAGGACCGGCAATGACTCCACCGTGCTGGATGTCTCGTCTTCTATGCTCGGCCTTGAGAGGACCTCGATCAAAATGGTCTGCTCGAGACCTTGGAGGGAGGACAAGGCCAACTTAGAGAGGGCATCGGCCTGGGAATTCTCCTCTCGAGGGACTCGTTGGATGAGTGCCTCTTCGAAGCGGCTCATGAGGGCTCGGACCTTAGCAAGGTACTTTGCCATCCGCTCGTCTCGCACCTCGTACTCGCCCAAGACTTGGTTCACAACTAGCTGAGAGTCACTATGGACTCGGAGGCACTGCGCTCCGGCACTTCGGGCAAGTCCGAGGCCCACGATTAATGCCTCATACTCCGCCTCGTTGTTTGAGGCTTTGAAGTTCATGCGAAGGGCATACTGGAGGACGAAGTCGTCAGGACCGTTCAGGATGATACCGGCACTGCTGCCCTCATTGCAGAAGGATCCATCCACAAAAACTGTCCAAATGGGAGGTCCATTCGGGACGTGGCTGACTTCGGGAATGGTGGACTCGACGATGAAGTCGGCAAGGGCCTGAGCCTTGATTGCAGTCCGAGGTTGGTAGGAGATGTCATGCTGGCTTAGCTCTATGGACCACTTTATAAGCCGACCCGAGGTTTCAGGCTTGTGGAGGATCTGCTTCAAGGGTTGGTCGGTGAGGACCACAACCGAGTGGGACTGAAAGTACGGACGGAGCTTCCTCGCCGCCATGACCAGGGCGTAGGCCATCTTTTCTATCTTGGGATAACGGAGCTCGGCGTCCCGAAGCACCTTGCTCACGTAGTATATGGGCCTCTGAGCCCGGTCTTCCTCTCTCACCAAAACAGCACTTAGCATCTGCTCGGAGGTGGCTAAGTAGATGAAGAGGGGTTCCCCCGGAACGGGCTTGCTGAGTAGGGGAGGATTGACCAAGTAAGCCTTTAGTTGGTCGAACGATTCCTGTTGTGGTTGGCCCCATTCGAAACCCTTGGCCCCCCTGAGAGCCTTGAAGAAGGGGAGGCACTTTTCCCCAGACTTTGAAAGGAACCGGCCAATAGCGGCGAGCCGACCCGTAAGCTTCTGCACCTCCTTGACGTTCCGAGGCGGGGCCATGTCCAGTATGGCCTTGATCTTCTCGGGATTTGCTTCGATCCCTCGCTGGCTCACCATGAAGCCGATGAACTTTCCCGATGAGACCCCGAATGCACATTTGTTCGGGTTAAGCCGCATGTTGTGCCTCCTCAATACGCCGAATGCCTCCTGGAGGTCGGCCACGTGGTCGGTACCTCGGATGCTCTTGACGAGCATGTCGTCGATGTATACTTCCATGTTTCGGCCTATTTGGCTTTGGAAGACCTTGTTGACGAGGCGCTAGTAGGTGGCCCCAGCGTTCTTCAACCCGAACGGCATGACTCTATAGCAGTAAAGGCCCTAGTCGGTTATGAAGGAGGTCTTCGGAATGTCCGGAGGGAACATTCGGATCTGATTATAGCCGGAGAAGGCGTCCATGAAGCGGAGGAGCTCATGGCCCGAGGTGGCGTCAATGAGGGTGTCGATATTTGGGAGAGGGAATGGATCCTTCGGACACGCCTTATTCAGGTCAGTGAAGTCGATGCATATCCTCCAAGAACCGTTGGACTTCTTGACCATTACAACATTGGAGAGCCACTCGGGGTAGTTCACCTCCTGTATGAACCAAGCCTTTAAGAGTTTATCCACCTCCTCCTTGATGGCCTGCAGTTGCTCGGGAGCGAATTTTTGCCTCTTCTGCTGAACCGGTTTGCATCCCGGTTCGACGCTTAGGCGGTGGACTAGCAGCTCCTCGGATATCCAAGGCATATCCGCGGCGGACCAAGCAAACAGGTCGCGGTTATCCCGGATGCATTGAACCAGGTCGGAACACAGTGCAGTCGGCAAGGACTTGCTGATGAGGAACTTTCGACTCGGGTCCTCGTCCGAGAAGAGCACTTCTTCCAACTCGTCCGCCGGCTCGGACGTGGGTCGGGCATTTGGCTCGGGGATTTCTAGAGTCTCGAGGGAGAGCACCGGTCCCCCAGTGGAAGTCATATAGCACTTGCGAGCTGTCTCTTGGCTGCCCCTGACCTCTCCCACTCCCGACCGAGTGGGGAACTTCATTTTAAGGTGGTACGCTGAAGGGACAGCTTCCAGGGCAGCTAGGCCGGGCCGGCCTAGGATGACATTGTATGCGGCCGGGACGTCGACGACCATGAAGTCCATCGGCTCGGTCCGAGTAGTAGGGGTCTTCCCAGCAGTTACGTCTAGGGTTATAACCCCCTCGACAGTTACTGGTACCCCCGTGAACCCGTGGAGCGTATAACCGGCCAGCTTGAGATGGTCCCGAGACAGCTGCAGCCATCGGAAGGCCAAGAGGAAGAGGATGTTCACCGAGATCCCGTTGTCGACCAGGACCCTCTGCACCTTGAAGTTTGCCATGCGAAGGTCGATGACGAGAGCGTCGCAGTGGGGAGTTCGGACCCCCTCGAGGTCTTCATCGGAGAAAGTCACTGGGACACCGAGACCTTTGGGAGGAGGGGCGCTGTGAACCGAGTTTACCTCTCGGACGAAGGCCTTCCGAGAGGAGTTGGAGGAGCCCCCCATGGGACCTCCGTGGATGAGGTGGAGAACTCGTTCTTCCTCGAACTCGGGGGTCTCATCGCGTCCCTCGGAGCGCTTGTTAGCCCCCCGAGGCGGAGGAGTGTTGCGATCCGCCCGATCGTTTACCTTCACAAATTTGGCCAACTGCCCCCTCTGGATGAGGGCCTCTATCTCATTTTTCAATGCCCGGCAGTCGTTGGTGTCATGGCCGTGGTCCCAGTGGTAACGGCACCATTTTTCTTTGTTCCTCCTCTTGGCTGGGGTGTTCATCCTCGGAGCTGGAGGTATGACCCCCTCCTTCTCTACTTCCATCAGGATGGTGGAGACATTGGTGGTGAGGGGTGTGAACTTCTCGAACCTAGGGGGAGGACGGCGCTGGCCGCCGTTGTCCTTCTGCATCTTCTTAGACCTCTCCTCCTTCGTTGCCTTCCTCTTCGATCCGGAGGCTGACCCTCCGAAATTCGGGAGGCACTCGGCCTCTTCCGCCCGAATGTACTTCTCGCACCTTAGGAGCTTGGCGAGGGACGACCGGAGGTTGGAGTTGAGGACGTTCGACTGGAACGCAACGGTCGCCACCGACTGGTCTAGGGAGGCGATAGACCTGACCTCTGCGGTGAATCTCCTCACATAGTCCCTCAGCTTTTCTGCCCTCTCCTGTCGCAGGTTGAGGAGGGAGAGGCTCGTCTTCTCAGCTCGCCTGCTACTCACAAAGTGAGTGATGAAGAGCATTTCGAACTGCTCGAACGAGAAGATGGAAGAGGGGGCGAGCCTGGAGTACCATTCCCGAGCCGACCCCCTAAGGGTGGCGGGGAATGTCTTGCAGAGCATGGCGTCGGAAGCTTGATGGATCAGCATTAAGGTCTTGAAGCTTTCGACGTGATCAACTGGGTCGGACTCCCCTGAGTACGTTTCAAACTGCAGAGGTTTGAAACCCCTCGGTATGGGGGCCTCCATGATTGTCCGAGAGAAGGGGGATCTGCTGGAACGGAGGGTCCCTGCTCTCGAATCCTCCTCTTTATCCATGCGACCGATGCACCTCTCCACCTCGTGGAGACGACGGTAGAGGGCATCGTCCCGCCACTGGTAATCAAAAGAGCCCCGGGACTCTTCTTCGTAGGAAGGGGAGCGGGGGCTGCAGCGTCGGTGGTCCTGGGATCGGCGAGGACTATAGGGGTGCTGGTGGCGACTGGGTGCCAGGAGAGGACTTCTGGATCAGTAGTGAGGACTGGGAACCCGCGGAGGTGTTGGAACCCTCTGGGCATTATGGTTGTTGGGGCAAAGGTTGAGGGCCTGCAGTACAGTCTCCTGGAATTGTAGGAACTCGACACGAGTGATAGGTGCCTCATTGTTCCTCGGATGATGCCGATCCGCGGGGGAATATGACCTTTTCCTACGGCGTTCGGGAGATTCTGCCCGGCCCCTTATGTCCGGAGACCTTCTACCGTCTCGGCGATGAGGAGACCGCTCACCATGATGCTGGCGGGAGGTTCCCTCTCGGGCCCACCTCTCATCTAGGTGGTTGCGGAAGTCCTCTTCCTTTTGGCGATTCAGGACGGTGTTGCGGAGGTTGGAGGCTCGGGGATGATGGGAAGCCATGGAGTCCGAGGAGGCATTATGAATTGAGACGTGGTCTGGAAGGAGTGGTTGCTTCTGCCTCCTCTGGTTCTGACCAGCAGGACCATTTGGGGGTTGTTGGTTCGGAAGAGGAGGCTGGCCCTGTTGGGCCGGAGGAGGGAGATGTTCGGTCTGCGGGGCAGGATGGATAGGGACCTCCTCTGGCTGGTCGGCGGGGTTGGGTCCGCGGTTGGACCCCCTGGACCTGACCTTCTTGGGAGGCATAGTTGGAGAGGGGTTGGAGAAGGGCTAGCTGACGAGGAAGACGCGGAGGCTGTTCGTGTGGTTTTTCCCACAGACGGCGCGAATCTGTTATCGCTGATTTCGGTGTGGGGGTAAACAGATGAGATTTGTGAGTTCGAGAAAAACCTGAACAGCGGATCCAAGCCTTCTGACTCCTGCCGCTACCTGCAAGGAAGTGCGATACACTGGGGTTGATTCCGGCGACGTACCCTCCGACGCTCTTGTCAGTAACCAGTGGTGATTATGAAAGAGTTTAAGGTGGAAAAAGAGTGATTATCTGGTCACAGTGGTAGGGGGAGGTATTTATAGTCGCCATGGGAATGATTAGGGGCCTGATTCCCTGTGTAACTGTCAGGAGTAAAATCCTCACAGTCTGTTTAGGAAACTAATCCCTGATCCCCGGTGAGAGCAAATCAGGCCCGTTGACTTGATCAAATCAGTGACCCTGATTTGCCTCTTGTTGGTCTGGGTTTGCCTCGGGTCGGGACCCGCACCCAATTGGAGTGGATCCGTTTGTGGGTTATTGGATCTGTGAGAAGGAGATCCAGTACCCGTTTTGGACCCATTTGTATGTGAAATTACCTTTTTACCCCCGAGCTTCAAGATTCGTGCCCCATTTAACCCCATTTTTAGCCATATCAGGTACTATTGATATTTGTGTTGAATTTGTATTATTGATATAATGGAGTTATGAGTTGAGTTTTATGTGGAGAAATATTGTTTATTTTTACTTTTTAATTTTTGAGGATTAATACGAGATAATTTGATGTATTTTATATTAGTGGTATTAATAAAGTGTGGAATCTAGGGTTTAAGTGTAATACTTTGTTGAATGGGGGACCTATATGTAATTTTTACTTAATTAAATCCTTTAACTAACCCCATTCTCTCCCATTCTTCTCCTCCTTTTCCTGGTTTCAATCCCGACCGAACACCCACCCGAAACCCACCTTCGGCTCTCTCTCTCTCCGCCCAATCCACCGAAATACTCCATAACTTTTTAATTAATTTGAGGGGATGACTAATTGAAGGGTTCTCTACATCGTGGTAGTGTTCGTTTTTCAAAAGGATTTCGAGAAGGTATGCCGTAATTTATTTTATTGTATAAAATTGAGTGTGGTTAATTTATTTTGAATAGGAGTATTATGATAAGGAGATTAGAAGATGTTGGGAATAGTAGATGTGAGAAATTAGCAGATTATTGGAGCGTTTACAAGTTGCTAATAAATTAGGGTTTTGGGTTTGTAAAAGAGAATTATATATGTAAGAATTCGTTCTCGTATGTTAGTAGAAATTGTAGTTGGACTATTAGAATAATTTGGAAGTGCTTTTAGTAATTGTTGGAGAATAAGAATCTTGTCTGAATTCGAATATTACGTGCGACGCACATGTGCATCCCAGACGTTTAATAAAACGCCTGAGTGATATAAAAATTAGTGTTGTTATTTTCTGTGGTTGATTTGGATGTTTTGAGCCTTAATTGCCTTGAAACTTGATAATAGGAAATGTTAACGGCTTCGGGTGCGGGATGGAGAAGTGATGCTTCGAGTCTTCCCGGGCGGTTAGGTGAGTATGAACGTATTTATGTATCTGTTGTTTTAAGAAAATTTTAGTATAATTTGAATTATTGGTATGAATTCCGGAATAAGGTATATGTGTAAATGGGAATCAATGTTCGATGTTGGTGTGCAATATGACGATTAAATACTTGTCTCTTGTGTATTGATATAAAGTTATAGAGGATGGATTAGTTATATATATATGGGGATGAGTTATATGTATATAAGAATGTCGGTATATGGTGGATTGATGTGATTTTAAATATTCAGGGTGATGGTAATGTATTGTGTATATATATCTATGTGTATATGGTGTTGTGATGTGTTAATCTACTGGGCGTATGCAAACGTGTGGGAATGAGATAATAAATAGTAAGGTATATTCACGATGTGTGAGGTAATGATCAAATAAATAATACAGTACCATTGTGATGTGCAATATTATGATGTGATGATTTTATATATTAATTACAGTGATATTTTCTTTGTGTGATGCATTGAAAGGGTAAGTGAGATGGTGATCATTGGTTATGCGAATAAGTTTAAATTAAAGAGGAGATGTTATGATGATAAAAGGTGATGTTAATATGAAAGAAAATGTTAATAGCAATAATTTCGGTTGACTTGAGTTGATACCCCAGGATGGACCTGGGAGAGTAGATACCTCCGCATAGACCGAAGAGAGATATGATACCTCAGGGTAGACCTGAGAGAGAGATGATACCCCAGGGTAGGCCTGGGAGAGTAGATACCTCCGGTGGGACCGGAGAGAGATATGATACCTCAGGTTAGACCTGAGAGAGAGATGATACCCCAGGGTAGACCTGGGAGAGTAGATACCTCCAGTGGGACCGGAGAGAGATATGATACCTCAGGGTAGACCTGAGAGAGAGATGATACCCCAGGGTAGATCTGGGAGAGTAGATACCTCCGGTGGGACCGGAGAGAGATATGATACCTCAGGGTAGACCTGAGAGAGAGATGATACCCCAGGGTAGACCTGGGAGAGTAGATACCTCTGGTGGGACTGGAGAGAGATATGATACCTTAGGGTAGACCTGAGAGAGAATTGATACTCTAGGATAGACCTAAGGTAAAATGAATATGATATGAAATGTGAATGAGAAAGAGAAGTGTTTGGTATAAGCTGAAATGAAATATTGAAGTAAGTGTATTATGAGTTGAGAATAAAGAATAAATAAGTGTTAATAATAAATGGGATAGTAAAGAAAGTAGATAGTGAAACGTGAATTGTGGATGAGAAAGAAAGTAGTTGTGAATGAAGTAAATGTGAAAGAAAATGAGTTATGAGTTAGTGTATGAAAAGAAGTGATAAATGCAGTACGTGGTTAAGTTAAGATGAAAATAATAATAATAAAAGAGATATGTTATCATGAATAATACGAAGTAATTGTATTATGTGTGTGATTATTAAAGTAAAATGTAGTTGATATGAGTTGTACCTTGGAATTGTGTCAAGGAACTACCTGCCCGCTATTTCTGTGGAAATGGTGGGAACTACCTGCCTTGGCATAATTCGCAGTGTGAGTTGGTATGATAGTGGTAATGATTAGTGGAAATGAAGAGTTAAATAAAGTGAAGATGATAAGTGATTGAAGTGAATTAATAACCAAGCTATCGGCTTGAGATGTGATGTGATATTACCCAAACTGTGTGTTTGAGGTGCAGTAATTATTACCCAAGCTATAGGCTATGGGGTGTGATATGTGGTGGTCCCAGATTGTGTTTGGGGATTAAGTGAAAATGATAATAAGATTTATTGTGTATAAGAAAGAGAAATTACTAAAGTGGTGTAGTGAGTTATGAATGAGCTATAAAACGTGTTTTAATGCAATCAGAATGTGCATTCGTATAAGTGATACGGTGATGATGTGATGAAATGCAAGTTAATTATAATGTGTAAGGAGAGGTTATGTTTGTGTTATATGACGTGAATGAATATGGCATTAAAGGAATGAATGTATATGTTTCTGATGTGATACATGATTTAATGCAATACAATAAATACTTGTACTATGAAAGTGGTTATGAAAATGATTAATGCAGAAAGTATGTTGTGTTATGAGTTTGTATCCATATAAATGGTTATTAAAGAAAGATATAATAGCATCTTGTTAGTGATATTTATATAAGTAGCGAAATGCTAATATGATGATAATTGTGAAGAAACGAATATTCGGGTTAGGGGATTCAAATTGAAAAGGAATGGATTGAATGGAAATTCATATTGTGCGAATATAAAGTAAGGATAGATATGAGGTTGATGTGAAATATATAGTGGAATGTGTGAGTATGGGTAATTTTATAACTTGATACAGATTTGAAGAGTATTTGAATATAAAGCCGTATTGATGATGTTTTTAAGTTCAGAGGTTCAAGATGTATCTTCTTACTTGATGTTTGTAAGTTTAAATTATTTTCGTTATACAATTTGATTTATTTGTTAGATTTTTAAATTATACTCACACCAGAAATGGCTAACCCCTGATGTTTTCTGGGGGTTAGGGGGGTCCCTCCCTGAGAGTGGACAACCCTAACTCTCTTGCAGGTTGATAGCAGCATGGCGAGGTAGTGATAGAGTTAGGAATTTTAATTTATCGAGATGTTAGATTATTTATGTATTTAGTATAAGTAGAAGAGTGAATAGTTGATGTATTATTTTGTATTATGGTAAAGGTATATGTATATAGTGCTGTGATGAGGTGAGAAAGCCCGTACCCACGTCGTTGTGGAGTATTGGGTTATGTGGTTGGTTTTTAAAAAGGTTTTTCTAAATTTTTACAAAAATCCTTTATGTTTTCAAAGGAATTTATGGTTTTTATTGAATATTTGATAATCCGTTATGAGTTTGGCCCCCAGAGCATTATATTATATTGCCTGCCTGTTTCTGCTCATTTTGGCCTGGGGAGCCCGTAAAATTATTACCTGTATTGTGAGCTACGGAATTTTGAGCAGAATTCCGTAAGCTATTTGTGTTTCGGGGCAAAATTTACAGGAGAAACTCTGCCGAAATTTTCCCTGAAATATAACTTTCTTAGTTTATGTTTAAAGTAACATAGAAATTGAAAGAATAGAGTTTGGAGTCAAAAATTTTTTTTTTGGGGCGTTACAATACTTAAGGAAAGAAATGAATTAGAGTAGATACCATGCCTAATTCTTGGCCTAGGGAAACATTAACTTTAAGGAGTAGATACCATGCCCTTAAAGGAACAAACATGAGTGATTAGAGTAGTGTAGAAGGTGACTTAGCATTATTGACTATAGGTGGAAATCAAGCCCAACTACTTAATAGATATTTGTGATTCAAAGTGAGAACTACTTGATCTAGATTTTAATCTTTTCATTTCCTTTCAAATAAACTTTTAGAACAAAACTTTATGATTTGCATTTTTTTTCTTTGTTTTATTGATTAGTGAGTTAAGTACTACAATCTCTGTGGGATCGACCCTTACTTTTCACTACACTTCTATAAACGATTCGTACACTTGCGAGGTTTTAATTTGAGTCTAGTTTATCTATTTATTTAGATCATCTAGATTGCACAACAAGCAACACAAATGTAAACTACTTACATTTAAATCTGTATAAACTGAACTCACACTCTAATGTCCACTCTAATGTGTCGTCCTTGTAAATTTTTACTACTCAATGAAGTTAGGCTTTGATACCACTCTGTAACGCCTTGAATTCCAAAATACAATAATCCGTAGCACAACAAGATTGTTACTTCATTTCGTACAATTTTACAAGGAAGTTATAAAAAAAAAAATTGTACAACACTGTTCATTTTATATCAATGCAGCGAAAAAATAAAGATTACAATATAACACATGTGCAATTTAAACATCAACATTAATACAATCTATAGCTTCAATTTCATCCTTAGGTCTTTGCCAATCCAAACCCTGCAGTGAACACTGTGGGCACGTCAGTTACAAACAACTCACGCAATACTATACACAACGATCCTCGCTATGCCGTAATATAGCGACTCACTTACTTTAGCAACCACAAACTTGAATGCATCATAAAGTGTAAAAGAGTGACTATCCTAAACATGTCAGTGTATGATATGACTTAATGCCTAGTACAGATGTTTACGCTATGATGACACTAATGCATACTTGTTCGGATTCTATGCATCCCATACTACATAGGTCCGAGGGCAAGCACCTACGCACTCCACATTAAATGGTTTAATTCCTCGCCATGAAAACTACTTGGTAACAAATCAAGTTTAGATATTCCACAAGTACGGATTCCAGCCCTGGAGTCCACCAGCTTATACGGAAATCCTCATCATGCAAACATCCCACAAGTGCCCCTCTAGCCCCGGTATACGCATATACACTGGAGAACGAACTTCCACTTGCCTGACTATTCATGATCCTGGAGTCCACCGTCAAACCAATCATAGTCCCGGATTTAATTAAGGCTCCCTCCATTGCAAGCAACCACAGTTCCAGAACCATCAAACTGGGTCTATAGTCCCGGAGTCCACCGTCAGACTATATAGAGGCAACCCACTTACGTTTGCCCAAGTTTTATTATATCTCCACTTAGTGCCTAATCCTTACATTTAAACAGGAATAAATTATACCACATAGAGTTAGCTCACCCTCCTACCGGTCTTACACAAAAATACCGAGAACGATAGCACATACCAGCCCTTTCTCAAAATTAATAATTATTTCCATTACTTTTGCCGGTGCCTGGGTCTCACTAAGCCTCTAGAATCACATCTTTCCATGTTCAACAATATGGGGTACGCATACCCTTATAATTCATTTTCACAATTCCTTGTATTCATAACTTATTCACTTCTTTCATTCACTTTTGAATTCGTATTCATTAAACTTCTTTTATTCAATCATTTGACAAAACATTCCATCTCTTGTATTCACATTCTATATTAATTTCCAAATCAATTTGTCATAAACAATACTCTTTAATTAATCAATCAACTAATCATGATACTAGATCTACACAATCTTTTCTCATACTAGGTTTCAAGCCTATTAAATTTCTTTGATTAAAATCATCACTTTTTAATACAAATTTTACTTAACAATTTATTACTAAATCACCTTCATCCTCAACTCACATTTGATTTATTTATAATCAATTTATAAAATCTTACCTCTATATCATTTTCAAGCTGAATTCAACTCAATATATTGATGAAAGATGACTTTAAAACCCCCAAATATAAACTAAAATAGTGAGAAATATTTTTAGATGTTTCCATAATATATAAGAATATTTATATAATTTTTTTTGAATTTTTAAAATCCAAAAACCCAAAAAAATACAAAAAATGCACTTTTTGTGCACAAGAGGGTTCGAACCCAAGACCCCAACGAACACCCAACGGCGCCACGTGGTAGGGCGTGGAGCATCAGCGCGCGCGCTAGTCACCAAAAGCCATGCGGGTCTTTCGATTATATAGGAGTTAATAACCTTACATATCGACTCTCTGTTTAAATCTCATTTTCTACCTTTTCAATAATCTTTAGTTTCTATTCCTTTCCCCAAAATTGATACTATAAAAATAGAGTTCTAAACTTCCAAAATTTCTCTTTTACTAATTTGAATCATAATTAAGATGATTTATCCCCACTTTATGTATATATTCATCTTTAGAAACACATAAACACATAATTTAATTTATTAGCAAACTACATCTTTTCTTCAAATTAATACTACTATTTTATATCTATAAACCTCCAAAATTATTATCTTGCTAAATTTATTTATATTAATGAATAATTGACATCAATTTCCCAAATTAATCATTTCTTTCTCTTATAAGAATTAAAGACACATACTACAACTAGATAATTGTTCTACCAACTTTAATGCATCTTTTCTTTTATTATATTATAACCATTTCCTTCCCCAAAATATTTCTCAAATTTGTTCTTACTATTTTTCCACATTTCACACACATTTAAAACCAATTTGTAAGAGACACAAAATTCATGCAATTTAATCAAGTTGATTGTTTGCGCCCAACAATTCTACACATGCCTTCAATTAATTTTTCTCAATCATAATCTATCAATTAAATAATGTAACCTCTCATTAACATGCAATGTATTCTATAATTTTCTACCATTCGCAATCTTTATCACTACAACACGTATCAATTTAACTTGTAGAACTCATTAAACTAGCAAAATAATTTACAAAACACCTAAACATGCTTTCTACATTATTTAGAAAGTAAGAATAGACACTCACCTCTTATGTTGCAAAATGTAGAAAAACTCCTAGAAAGAATGCTCTTAGCTCCACACCAATTGGCTCCTCTTCTCCTCTAAGCACAAAACCGCAAATCCTAAGGCTTCAAGAACACAGTCAGGCTTCTCTCTTCCTCTCTTTCTTTTTCTCTCTTTTGATTTGATAAAATTTGTGCATCCAACATACAATAGGGGGAGGGAGGGGGTTATATAGGGGTTTTGTGTGGTTGAGATTGACTTCCACTACTCTAGTAACCACCCCACTCTCCCACCTTCTGACCCCACTCTCCTTCTCTCTTGAATGGCCGGCCCCCTTCTTGTAGCACACATGCACACCCTTTATTAATTAATTTGTTTTTAGGTATACCCTAGGTGCTTGTTACATGACAAGTGCAGGAAAGTGTACAATAATAAATATAGGATTTTGTGGGCTTCTTAATTTTTCTAGTAGGCTTAATTTAATCGTTTAGGCCTATGGATTTTGATTAGGAAACAGTAATAAAATGAGGCAAAATAAATAAGAGAAAATTTGTGCATAACTTAGAAGAAATTTTAGAACGAAAAATGAAAAAAATTTGCAAGTGCAAAAATGAAAAATGTATTTTATTCTAAAATTTCTCCGGGATGTTACAGGTGCTCCGGTGCTGGTGTTGACCTTCTTCAGCTTCTGGTTCGAGTCTTGTGCGGGGTGGGAGTCAGAGATGTTAGAGTTCTCGCGAAATTTGGGGCTTAAACATGCTGCTTTCCCTTGTTCGAACTCTCGGTCTCCCTTCATGGTTCCTGACTTCGGTTTATATCCAACTCCGTCGTTGCTACTCGGCGAACCAATTTCTGAAACTTCCGAATGCACAAGGGTACCAACTTGGTTCTGAGGGCAGGTCTGAGCCTTTGCTCGAATCTCTTGGCCTTCTTGACCTCATCTTCTACCATCTCTGGAGCATATCGGGAAAGCTGAGTGAACTTGGTCTCATACTCTCGGACCGCCAGGCTTCCCTGCTTTAAGTTGAAGAACTCCATCGCCAGGTCCTCCTGTACATCGAACGGAAAATAATGCTGCCTGAACCCCTCTAAGAAGTCTTCCCAGAATATGAGTACTTCTCCTATGCTCCTCTTCACAGACTGCCACCAGTCCCCGGCGTCCTTCTCGAGTAAGATACTATCCAGTCTGACCTTGCAGTTTTCGGGTGTCAACATCACTTCAAACACTGTATCCACCTGATGAATCCAGTTGTAAGCTACAGTCAGGTCTGCCTAGCCTTCAAAAATAGGCTACTTCATCCTTCAGAAGGACTCGACCATTTTGATTGGGTCAGTAGCTGTAAGTCCCTGGTTACCAGCTGGTGCTTGTTGTTGCAGGATGTTGTTCCGGCTCGCTTCCTTAAAATCCCTAAACACTTGGTACATACGAGCTAACTCTGCCCCCATATTTGGACCTGTGCCATTGGCACCACTACCTTCACCCTTAGTCAGGTCATTCCTACCACTCCTAGTTCCGCAAGATATCTGGTAGAAAAGTAATTAACATGGGTATTAATCTAGATATAGAAATAAATTATAAAACATAAGTTGAAAGAACAACGATATGAATTAAAATTATCTACAACTAGCTAAACCTGACCCCTATAAGGCATCCAAGTTGATTTTCCTACTATGTTGGACTATAAACTGAAGTCGGCTCTAATACCACTCTGTAACGCCCCGATTTTTGTAGCCGGGAAACTGTGACATAAGTCAGAATTTTTACCTTCAACTAGTCACAATACACAAAAAAAACAAGAAAATTTAAAACTTTTATTTCAACACCAATCTATTATAAGTCCGAATGTTATGAAACTTTAATACATTACATCAGAGTTACAATAATTTCTTACAAGCCCCAGTGTTACAAACTTTAAATAGATTTACCTCATAGTACAATGAATAACAAATAACACTTGGTACTTCACTTGGATGCGTCTCAACATTTAATAAATTACAATTGAAATAATAAACAACACTGTGCTTCTCGCTTCACTTGCTTGGAGTCCTCCTGAATCCTGAACCACTGGTACTGCAATCCAATACCTAATTGAGTTGGGAATCAGTACATATACTGACGCAAAATGCTGATAACAAGCAGCGGAGTCTCAACTTTAAAACTACAGTTTGATGAAAAGAGAAATTTGTATATATAATTTGATGTGTCAGTGTATACTATGACTTAGACTCTAATGCAAGGTCAAAGATGCACTTATTCTAATGCAAGCGAGACTCTGGACAGTATACATCCCATAACTGCATACGCCCATATCAAGCCATTTCTTCATATTTAGGGATTTGAGTCCGCATCATGAATTCTACTCTTGAACTCAACCAGTTCCTGAAGATTATAATTTTACAATGCAGACGGTCTGGTGGTCATTCTCCATTCTAAATGACAGTGATCACCCTGTTCGCTCAGATCTGTGGTCTTTCTCCACCTTTGCTATGATCTGTGGTCTCTTTCCACTCTTGATCAGGTCGGTAATCACGTCTCTATCGAGATCTGTGGTCTTACTCCACTCCTAAAAAATAATCTGTGAGGTTGTAGAATTAACGGCCTAGTCCCACTATTGCAGTCATATAGTGGTGTCCTTGTTTGCCACCATTGCCTCGCGTATGGGACCTCCCGTGCTCCCAACTCGTGAGAAGGTACAGATCGTATCCCTTTAACAGGAAAGGTACAACCAATAACACCATATAGTGCCGGCCTATAGGACGATTCGGATCATCATGTATCACCCCTAATACCAACTCTTCCCTTCATCGAAATAATAAATAAAATGGTTAAGTAACAATAGTTACCAGTTACTAATAATCCGAGGGAAGACAACACTGTTAACAAAACATGCTAGGTCTCAATCTATACTTCGCTAGATAACTTTGCTAGGCGTTCAACCTAGACTTCCCGAGATCACAATGGATCCCGCTCACAGCCTATTGATCCAAGACCCCGGCAATGTGAACTTACTTGCTTTCTACTACCCTGAACTTGGATTTTGTCTACGCTCCAAGCCCGCGATCTACCTACCCCGGTTAAGATCTGACGGCGCACGAGGAGTGACTCGTCCACAGTCCTCGACGAGTAAAATAAATACACGTCTTGTTGGTAGATGACCCCTAGGGTAACAATATTACCCTAGACGAGCCTAACAAGCCACGTACGAGCTAATAAGCTACATACGAGCCAAACAAATCACATACAAGCTAAACGAGCTACGTATGAACCAAACAACTACATACGAGCTAATCAAGCTACGTATGAGACAAAATAATGTTAATAATTAGCACAAGACATTTCCTAACATGAAACATGAATCGTGAGCACATAGGTATACATATAGATCCTAAACGAGTGCTCGAATAGGGAAAAATAACCCGAACACTTCAAACAGCGAATCAGCTCAAAGTTAAGCTGCTATTGAAATCTTGTAAAATTCACAACAAATGCTACGCTAACCGAAATCTAATAAAATTAGACTCTACAGGAAGTTAGAAACCTCTACTATAATTATCTAGTTAACGACTTCCTCAAATTTAGTCAATAAGAGGTTAGAAAAGCCCCTAACATCTCAACAGCGAACTTGGCCAAAAAGGCAAAATACTGTTGAACTTGTAAAATTCATAACTCTTGCTACTTTTATCAGAATCCAATCAAATAAAACTTTTTAGAAATGTGAGAACATCTACTACAACTCTCTAGTTGACAATCTTCTCAGATTCAGCCAACAAAAGGCTAGAAAAATTCCAAACTCGCAAACAGTGAACTCAGCCAACAGGAAGCTATTGCTGAAACTTGTAAAATTCATAACTCTTAATACGCTTATCGGAATCCCAAAAAAATAAGACTTTTTCGAAAGGTGGGAACCTCTACGACAATTCCATAGTTGACAACTTTACTCAGTTCTAAGTGTACATAAAGTTATACTAGTTTGAAGTCCATCTTTTTATTTAAAACAGAGTAGTTTTAAGAAAAGCTACTGTCGATCTTGTAAAATCTATACAAAATGCTAAAATTATCGGAATCCAATAAAATTAGACTTTTAGAAAGCTAAAAACTTCTATTACAACTCTCTAGTTGATAACTTTCTCAAATTCAGTCAACAAGAGGTAGAAAAACTCCGCACACCCTAAACAGTGAGCTCAGCCAAAAAGGCCAGCTGCTGTTCAACTTGTAAAATTAATAACCGATGCTACACTTATCGGAATCCAACAAAATAATACTTTTTAGAAATGCTTGATCCTCTACTACAATTCCCTAGTTGACAACTTTACCCAGTTCTAAGAGTACAAAAAGTTATACTAGTTTGAACTCCAGCTTTTCATTTAAAACAGAGCAGTTTTAAGGAAAGCTACTGTCGATCTTGTAAAATCTATAACAAATGCTAAACTTATCGGAATCCAACAAATTTCGACTTTTTAGAAAACAAAGAACTTCTACTAGAACTCTCTAATTGACAACTTTCTTAAATTTAGTCAACAAGAGGTAGAAAAACTTCGAACACCGTAAACAGTAAGCTCAGCCAAAAAGGACAGCTGCTGTTCGACTTGTAAAATTTATAACCGATGCTACACTTATCGGAATCCAACAAAATATAAGTTTTAGAAAGCTATAAATGTATACTACAATTCTCTAGTTGACAACTTTCCCAAATTCTTTATAGATCTCAAGTTATGCATTTCTTACCACCAATCTATCAACATTCAACTTAAAAAAATTAGATTTTTATCATTTTTGTTAAGTTCTTTCACTTCAATCTTGTATGAAAAACACTTCTAGTCCACAATCATCCATATGCACATGAAATTAGTACAAGTTCTTGAGTTATTAACATAATAACAACAATAAACAATAACAACAATTATTAAATAGTTGAGAAACCCTCACTCAAAAATTGGTTGCAAGAACTTGCTTGCTTCCCCTTCTCCTTCCTTGTTCTTGCTCCTCTTCAAGAACACTCCTGAACAACATAACCCATGCTTTTCTTTTGATTTGATCTCTTTCTTTCTCTTCTAGTTATTTCTCTACTCAACAATAAAGAAAAAGGAAGAAGAAGAAATATGTGAAGATGAGAGGGAGTGAGTTGAAAATGAGGTGAGGGGTTTTTTGCTTTGGCCTTGAAGACTTAGTCGGCCAAGTTATAGGAGAGGGAGAGAGAGGTTGTGGGTGAGCTTTTGCCAAGTGTCTCTCTTTTTGTGGCTCAACAAATTGATGATCTATTTGCAAATAAATATATTGCAATCAACACCACAATCTAATTATATCCCTCCAATTTGATCATGATTGATAAAAAAATAATAATTATTCTTCCAAATCACATACTACATGATTTTTTACAAACTTACGAAATTGATACGATATATATATATATATATATATATATATATATATATATATATATATATATATATAAAGTTAGTAAAACTAAATAATTTCCATAAGAAATATTTTTAATTTTAAAAATAAAATAATAATAATATAATATCAGACTGGGATATTACACAACATTATTCTACAAATTCATCAACAAAAGCAAAGAGACAAAAATAAGTAAAAAGAAGTATTAGTTTTGATTATGATGGAGATGAGGAGGTTGGTGGTGGTGATGAGGTGGCATATTTTTTGGACTTGGATTTTGATTTTGATTTGGATTTGAATTTGGATTTGGATTTGGGTTTGAACTTTGGAATTTGAATTTTATATTTTGGATTTTGATTTTGGATTTGGGGGAGAGAGAGAGTGAAAATTTTTGGATTTTTTTTTTGCCAGATCGAGAGAAACAGTAACAATTTAAGTGTAATTTGGAAATTTCACATATTTTCTGTACGTGAGTTGATTGCAATTCGTAGGGGGGGGGGGGGGGGTGTTATCGGGTTGGCCGATAGTTTAGGAGGTTTATTGCTTTGACCCTATAGATGAGGGGTGCTTTTCACAATTTACCATTTCTTTGATAAGGCTATAGCTACAGACACCCCCACGCATACACACTCTTATCCCATAATAGGAAAATCATGTAATCAGAGAAATAAATGTATGGCGGATAGCTTCATCACATATAGTAGCATAACTAATTTCTTTGGTGATCATGGAACACTTTCAAAATAAAAGGGCTCATCGAGAACAATTATAGAAGTATTTTGTATCATTTTGTGAAAATTTTGGCTTATAAAGATTATAGCCTTATGTAACTTTTATTTCATTCCGCTCTTTTTAATGAAAGAAGAGAACATATATACCCACCATTTTATGATTAAAAATACTTATGTATTTTTCTTTTGGGTGTGCACTTAATGTACAATTGATGCAACCTTTCCTTTAATGCACATAATGTTTGTTTCCTTTCATCAAAAATGAAACAGTGTTATACTTGAAATGCTATTTTAAAGATAAAATATTAGTTTATTTTTTGACCCCCTTGAAGAAATTTTCTGGCTTTTCCCGTGCTCATGTGCTTCCCCTGAACATGAATTCCTCATGAAAGAATTCCGTGCTAACAACCACTTTTTCAACTCTGAATCCCACAAACTGTATGCATCAAAACCCTTGTGAAATCCAATGAAGTAGTATCTCCTTAACTCTACATCCTATCTATCCGCTCTTTAATCCTCGACCATAGTATAAGCTAGACATCCAAGTACTCTAAGTGAACCATAACTAACTGAATTTTCTGTACAAACATCTCATAGGATATTGAGGTCCTTATCTGCTGATAGTGAACGATTGGTCAAATAGCATACAAAATTTACATCATCACAGATGCCCTATGCAAACCTCAATTTTATGATCATGACCCTAGTTTTCAAGAAAAGTGCCCGATCATGCTATCTGCTACCACAAACTATTTAAGTTGTCATGTCTGTAAAAACCGCTGCTATATCCGTTCCTCCTTGCAAAATATCTTAAATTCCAAGTAACATAATAACCGTCATTTATCCTCCCAACTGCCACTGAACAAATCTCTTGAACTCCTTGAACCTGTCATACACAACTGACTCATCTTGGAGAAAATGAACATGTACCTTCCTTGAGAAATCATCAATGAAAGTAACAAAGTAACCAAAACTTAATCTACATAGGCACAAATACATCTACATGGATGCAATATGCAATCCCCTCGGTCTTCTGTATACCGTCACAAAGCTAACCTTCCGCTGTATGCTTCCAAACCTACTAGCAGCCTCCTTTGCAACTCCTAAACATCGACCTCACTGATGTGACCTAGATGCATATGCTAGAGCATTGAGGAAATCCTGATATGTTTATCTACACTATCGATTGAAGAACCACCATTCATAGTGCTTCCAATCATCTTGTACAAGTTCTCCGATTTATGTCCTCTCATACATACCGTAAAACCTGTGGTAATCTTGAGAAGACCCATTTCAGGTGTAAACTTATACCCAACGTATCTGTAACATCCTGAATTTCTCAAAATAATAAATATGAAATTTCTTTTATTTTTTTACGTGTCTTGCACGTGCAAATTTAATATGTGTATTTTAGCTTTAAAAAGTATTCTCATTTCATGAATAAACATTTCTTCTCTTTTAAATTAAAGCCTATTTTAATCTCTAGGCCTAATAGTCTTATTCTAGCCCACTTAAATAAATTAATTAATTTAATTAGAGAGCCCATAGACTTTAGCCCACGTAATTGGCCCATTAGTTGTTTTTAATAATAAATAATACAACTTGTAGTGTAGACTTGATCAAGTAGTAAATAAATTAACATTTTAATGTACGAACAAATTTGTAGTGTGCATAGTGTGACACGTGCTTTGCACAAGCACATGGAATGCATGAGAGAAGGGGTGGCCTGATTATGCATAATGTGTGGGAGAGTGGTGAGGTTGTTGTGTGATGGTGGATAGTTGTTCTAACTCCTAAATACATCCTAGCCTCTCATCTAAACTCATCTCAACCCTTCATTTGAGCTTGAGTTGTGTATAAATACCCCCTTATCTTCTTCATGAATTGCATTAGAAATATTCATAAGATAAAAGAAAAGAAAAAGAAACAAATTGTGAGGAAAAGATTGAGAGTTGTGTTAGAAAAAGATTGAGTGGTGTGTTTGTGTGCTCTTGCAACCATTGGAGGTCGGCCATAACATCAAGGAGGGAGGAGAGCTCGGGTTCACACTAGCAAGGAGGAGAAGGCTCAAGTTCGTGGCACAAACTAGGAGGAGAAGGGAGCCATTCGTGCGTTCAAGGAGTTTCTTAGGAGTTTCTATTTGTTTCTTCATTAAGGTGGGCAATTTCTCAAACTTCTAATATAGATACCATGCTAGGATTTGAAATTGTGAATATGTTAGAAACAAGTAGGAAAAATTTGCTTTATACTTGTTTGAAGAAACTAGTAAGAAAAGAAACTCTAGTTTAACTACATGAAAAGTTAGTAAAATAAATTGAAATGTATTAATTAAGATTTGTTATGATGACTGGTTAATATATTTGCATGCTAGATTGATGAAACATGATTATATGAAAAATTGTGCTTATGAATGAGTTGTAGAATGTAATATTGGAAAAATTGCTCTTACGAATGAATTGTAAAATGCAAAATAATGTTTATGGATTGGGGATAAATTGATTAGTTGCAATAAGGGTGTTTTAATTGCATTTTATGAGTGATATTATATTCACTAGATTATCATCTTTTTCTCTTTGAAACATAAAAAAATGATTAGTTTGTAAACATAAGACTAGGTTAAGAGCCTTGATTATGTTAAAAGAGAAATTGTATGAACACATTGTGAATAAAAGAGGAATATGTTGAGATTCATCTAAAAAGAAATTTTTCTATGTCAAAAATGTATTCATGATCCACTTTAACTGCAACCTGTTACAATTGACAGTCGATCGAACTAAAGTCGACAGTCGATTGTCAGTTATGGAATTTCAGATTTTTGTTAGCAATAGCAGTCGACTGCTTCATCTTTGAACTGAAGTCGACTGTCACTGTCCTGACTGTTGGTTCTTGAGTTTTAAATTTTCGCAAGACAGTTTACTAGCCATTTTCAACAGTCGACTGTCACTGTCCTGGCTGTCAGTTCTTCAGTTTTGAATTTTCGCAGGACAGTCGAATGGCCATTTTTCAACAGTCAACCGTCACTGTCATGGACGTTGGTTCTTGAGTTTTGAATTTTCGCAGGACAGTCGACTGTCACTGTCCTAGCTGATGGTTTTCATGAGTTTCGGATTTGATTTTTGACATGTAAAAATTGAGTAAGATTAAATATGAGATTGTTGTTTAAGATTATGCCAATTGTGCATGGAAAATGAAGTAAAAGAAACATGATGAAATATGAAATTTGTGAATATGAATACTCTCTTTTTGATGAACATGAAACGAGTTTGACACCAGAGTTTAGCTAAGTCCTTGCATTGGTATAAATGAAATTTTTGAAAGAGAAATGTGATGATAAAAGACCAAGATTGGGTCATGATAAATGATTGATGTTTAAGACCGATGTAGAGGTAACACTAATTCTAGAGTATTAATTTTATTCATGATTCAATTATCTAAGGATTAGACACATAGTAGAGATGTGATGAAAGTAAGAGAAAACACAAATATGAGGGCCTCGGATCTACGGTGTGAGAGTATTCACAGGTTGCCTGCTTGATGCGTCATGTCATAGCGTGGATACATCTCCAGAATTATCAGGTCAATGGCGAAACTTGTAGGGTGTTTGGTGACTACGTAGTGCCATTGTTCCATGACGGAGGCGAATTGTCCATAGACTCTGCATGATACGTCATGTCATTATGTGGGATTCCCCTCCAGGCTATCTGGGCATGGGCTCGTAACTCATAGAACATCTAGGATACTTGCCGTAGTTATCGTAGAATTTTAACTCATGGCGAGGGAATCAACCCTACAAGATGAAGAACGATTTAAGGCTTGCCTTCGGACCTATGTAGTATGAGATGCATAGAATCCGAACAAGTGCGCATTAGTATCATTAAATATAAATAACTGCATTAAGAACTAAGTGCACATTCACACACGACATCAATAAGATAATTCCCCTTAGCTTTGTTTGTGATAAGTGTGTGCTTGCTAAGTAAGAAAAATTGATGTATTATATCCTAGCGTCAGTTATATGCAACTGACGTGCCATAGTTTCTATGCAGGATAACATGACTGACAAGACTAAGGAATGAATGCTACGTAAAGAAATATTCAAGTTGTTATTTAAATCATGTATCATGTTGTAATTTATATTTTCTCTGCACTGATGTAATCATTGTTGTATAAAAGTTTTTAATTCCTTGTAAAATTGTACGAAGTGAAGTGTAAAGATCCTGTGGAACTTCGAATTCAGACTTATATGAAATTCGGGGTGTTACAGTATCAAGCTCTCATAGAGAAATCAACTTCATCTTCAAACCAGGGACATGTTTCACGACCCCCAATGTTTGAACTGTCGTACATTCTAACCTACACACTACCAATTTTGATGGCCTTAGATATGACACCGTTACGCATCAATATTTTCTCGCCATCCATGGCTCTGTTAGTGTTAAATGATCTCCTGTTTGGGCACATATGGAATGAACTCCCCGAATCAAATATCCTTTCATTTGAGTAGTCATGCTTACCATTGATTGCCATTAGCACATCAAATCGATCCTTTGAATTTGACTTCGTAGTCACATGATTCTCCTATCAGCTCTCATTTTGCTTATCCACTTTCCTACTCTCACCTTCTTTCCACTCATCATATTTCTGGCAATAGCTTTTGAAATGTCCTTGTTTGCCACAAAAGTAACTTAGATTTCCCTCAACTTGCTCTAGGACCTCTCTATCTCTTCCTACCTTCACTTGCAACTAATTCCGACCCCTCTTTAGTGGAATATGAGTTTCTCATGATCTCATTATTTTACAATGTCGTGATGACCTCCAACTCAAGAGTATCATATTCATACAAGATGATTGTCACAAGATGATCATACCTAAATGAGAGAGGCAAGTAATAACAAAGTCTTGTTCTCCTCCTCATGTTTTACTTCTAGCGCCAAAAAATCTGACAGAATCTTATTTAAATAGTTGATGTGTGAAAGAATCGAAGTACTATCTTCATTGCATACTATATAGTTGCTTCATAAGATATGACTTGGACGGAGGACTCTTCATCATATGCGCTCTCAAGTTTCAACCATAACCCCTGTAATAGACTCCGCTCTGCCATATTATTAACATCTACTAATATATTTCAAAGCAACTAACTAATTCATCCTTGACACTCATAAATAATTTCAGAGTATCGTCTACAAAGAGTCATTTTTTAATTACATATCACTTAGTAAGTTTATTCTATTCCAAATAGCAATCATATATAAAAACTAGGGCAAAAGCCAAAGTACCCCCCCAACGTTTGCTCCGAGTACAAAATGCCCATACAACGTTTGAAAAAATACAATAAACCCATTCATCCGTTAACTTAACCCTTTCCGTTAAGTTATAATTATTAAATTACCTTTTTACCCTTACCCTTTCCCTTTCATATTCAATCTCTTTCTTCCCTTTCTTCAATTCTTTTTTTCTTCTTTAATTTTTTTCTTAATCACGTACAGTAAGTTCAAAACTAAAACTATAAAATAATTTGAGTTTTAAGATTTTTTCAACAAATTTTTTTAAATAGAAATGATGATGTTCAAATTGGATGGAGTATGGAAATTAGACATGACAAAAGAGGTAGGGTAGAAAAAGCTAAGTTTTGGGTCTTAATTGGGTGACAGGTGCCTCCAGTAGTACTCGCTCCTGAACTCAAACACAGAGAAGACACTCATGACCACATTAGAATCATACATTGATGCAGTCTGCTTCTTAAAATAAACTATGCTAGAACTTCATTATGGTCCATCACATAGATCATCCTCTGCTTCTTAAAATAAACTATGCTAGAACTTCATTATGGTCCATCACATAGATCATCCTCTTGGTTTATCTTGATACACTTGTGACTTGTTCACATCCTCATTGCTGACAGAAACCAAGTCTGCATTGGTGATCGACTTCGATAAGTTGAAGGCCTTGTCAGCTAACTCTGACAAACTGGGATTAGGCCAGAGGATGAGTATAGTTGGTTTTGAACCTTTTCTTGAGATGGGTAGGTTGGCAAAGACTTCAAAGGCAAGCTGAGTGAGTGAATTGGGTGAGTCATCAATGACTGGAATCTCGACTCTGTATCTTGGTTGACTCAACTTTTTCAGCTTTCTAGTAGGAATGGAAACTGGGTTATTGAAAGGCTTCTTCAACGAGGTGGAGAGAGAGAGTTTTGCTTGCGAAATGGCTTCTTCTCTTGTAGTTGGTGGAAGACAGAGTATGAGTTTACGAGGAAAATGATGAGTGTGTTTTAAGTGAGGGGTTGAAAGAGATGAAGGGGAGATTGTTTTGGAGAAAGAGATTGGAGTTGGAAGTTTGATGGTGGTTTGTAAATGGAGTTTGAGGAGGTTTGAAGCCATTGCAAAGTCTCTAAAGGATTTCTATCAACTTCTCCTCTGTCGATCACTACAATCATTTCTATTTAAAAAAATTTGTTGAAAAAATCTTAAAACTCAAATTATTTTATAGTTTTAGTTTTGAACTTACTGTACGTAATTAAGAAAAAAATTAAAGAAGAAAAAAAGAATTGAAGAAAGGAAAGAAAGAGATTGAATATGAAAGGGAAAGGGTAAGGGTAAAAAAGTAATTTAATAATTATAACTTAACGGAAAGGGTTAAGTTAACGGATGAATGGGTTTATTGTATTTTTTCAAACGTTGTATGGGCATTTTGTACTCGGGGCAAACGTTGGGGGGGTACTTTGGCTTTTGCCCTAAAAACTATTAAAGCTCAATCATGGTAATACATATATTGGTATTTAATTTCCAAATAATACACTACCTTATTTGTCGTACTCGACTAATTTCAACTCTTGTTCTCTATATTGCTCCATCTGTACTGATTTCGAAGGAATACACCAATCACTCGAAGGCTCCCAAATTACCAATTTCACCAACCTCCACTGAGTGACATAAAGGGTCATGAACTGACTTACCTATGCTACATGCGTTGGGTAACTCACTAACCCCATGAGTATACTCATCAACAACAACGGAAAGCCACTCCACTACAAGACTTGCTAGCTCTTGGAAAAAACGAGTAACTAATTAACATAAAATATCAAGAACTACACAAGCTTCTCATGGCAAGAGGTTGTATGATTTTTTAAATAGGAGACAGTAAATCAACAAGAAATAAAGCAACTTTCGCATTCAAAGGGGAATACTAATTAAGCTCAACAAGTATAGGATCATTGAAGTAAAAAATATATGATATTTACTTTATCTTATATGCTAATCCACTGTTTGCAATTCTTCGATGATCATGTCTCTGCTAAATAGTCCAGCACAAATATAACTTAACCATACCACCATATTCCTTCAATCAATAAATAAATAGTAAACATTTTCTAAGTCTGATTACGTCGGTCTTTCCTTCTTAAAACTCGCTTGATTAGACTGATGCAGCCTCGAATGGGAAAGAGCGAGGACCATTGGAGAGGAGGCCGGATCAGGTGCGGAGGAGACCCAACATGCTACTAGTTTATAAGAGAAATGCACGGGCTCTGCACGTCAAAGTGAAGGGGAGTGTAACTGGATTCTATTAGGGGGATAGAGAGTTAAGACATGTGGCGTATAATGATTGTTGGGCTCAATTCGAGTGTAAAACACTAGTATAAATAAGAAAGAATTGTAAGAGTGAATGTAGCTTATTGAAATTGTATCTTCGTCTCATTCCTCATCTTCTTCTCTGGTTCTTGATTCCATTTATCTGTTTCTTCTTCTTCCTCTGTATTCCAGTAGTTTGTTGTTCAACCAAGGAGATTGTGTGATTGCTGTATAAGCTAATAAAAGATCTTAAGGCTTGGACTCTGTAATCTCTTGAATTCATGTGGTTTTCTTGAGAAGACTCTTGTGATCTGTTTCATTGGTGCTTTCATCTGGACTCAAATGGCGGAGGGCATTCTTCTTCACAATAATTGGCAAGTTGAGGAGGCGATTGCGCAAATGAAAGAAGTGGTGAAGAAGCATGGTGATCTACAAGAAAATTAGGTGGTGCAATTTTAGGAGCTCTATCCAGCTGTAGATGAGCATAAGGTTCTGTTATTCGAGCTGTTCAATAAGCTGGCATTGATCGATGGGAAATTGGATCAATAGATCAATCAATCAAGAATCGAAAATCATGATAACAGGGTTAAGAACTTCACACTCAGTCAATTTTAGTAACATGATGACACCTCACTTAAATTTTCCTCGGTTTGAAGGAGAAGATCCAACTGGTTGGCTATTCAAAGCTAATCAAATTTTCGACTATCATCGAACACCTTGTGATCAGAAATTGCCAATCGCATCCTTCCATATGGATGGGAGAGCATTAGCATGGTTTCAATGAAAGTTTGACAATGTTTTTTTTGTTGATTGGGAGACTTTTGTTCGGGAGTTACAAGTAAGATTTGGACCTTCGATTTTTGTAGACCATCAGAGCGCCTTATCTAAATTAGTTCAGTGTAACCCCTGTTCCCGTGTATATGTATTTTTCCGTGTATTTTCTGTATTTAAAAATTTTATAACTTTCTTCTCGCTTTTAAATTCTTTTTTTCAATAATTACATTTTCAATTGATCGAATTTTAACAAAATATTATTCTGGTTTCTAAGAAATTTTCTATTTCATTTTATTATTTATATTTTGGCCAAAACAAATTATATTATTCTTCGTCGATTATGTTAACTAATGTAAGTCGGACTCCTAATTCATTATATATTATTATTTCTTTTATTGAGCCAAGTCCATATATTATTTGATAAATTTTTATTTGCAACTAGAGCCCGAAAAATCTTTTATTTATTATTGGATTTGAGCCCAGAAAAAAATCTATTTATATATAATTATTTTAATTATTTAATATGAAGCCCAATTTTTATATTTATTTGATTGAATTATTTATATATATAACCTGAGCCCAAAACCCAAACCCAAATTCTCCTCCTATCTGTTTTGACCAGATCAACCCCACATCTTCTCGTATCCCTCATTCCTCTCTTACGTTCCCCCACCATTTCAACTATCCCCATTATAATATATTTATTATACAGTCTCTCTCTCTCTCCCCTATCACAACCAAACAAATCTCAACCCCCTAACCCCATTACTGTTCATACCCCCGACCACTGTTCAACCACTCACCCCTTTGTCGCCAGCTGTCCCTGAGCGCCTCCCGCGCACCTTCAGCACCGCCCTCGTCTACCCTCCTCGTCGACCATCCTCTTCTCCACCGCAACTTCGGTGCTCACAACCCAACCTGCAACGACCCATCGAAGCCCCTGTCATTGTCCTCCTCGCATCCCATCGCTCATCCCGCCATCGTCCTAGCTCAACCACCGAGCCCTCACTGTCGTCGGCGACTCCACCACCGTTGAGCCCTGCTCCATGCCAGCAACCTCCATCGCATCCCGACGCTGCCACTACTCACCCATTGTACAGTCGAAGCCCCTTGTTGTTGCTGTTTTGATTAAGTGAATCCTGGCCGTACGATCTTCTCTTGATCATCACGATCATGATCATCATCTCCTTGATCCTTTGATCTCAGTCGTTGATTGCATCATCATCATCATCAAGCTATTTGATCTTGGCCGTCAGATATGCATTGACCATCATCATCATCATCATCATCATCAAGATCTTAGAATCTGGACCGTCTGATCCCGATCATCAGCATCAAGCCCCATCTTGATCTTGATCTTGATCTTCGATCTCAGTCGTCCGATCTACATTTGATCATCTTGACCTTGATCATCATTAAGATCCGTGTTGTTTCATCCGATTGTTGTTTGATCATTAACATCAAGATCCGTACCCGATCGTGATCATCTCAGCAAGATTTGCTTGGTTTGCAATCGTTGCCATATGCCAGGATCTGTTTCTGTTATTCTCTCTCTTCGAAATCGTCTCTAATCAAGGCAAGTACTTGTATGAATTTTTATTGTCCCTCGTACAAGCATAAATACCACAAGTAGATCTCCGTTATAACTTGTTTTTCATGTTCCTACTCGTTGATAATCTTCCCCATATTCGTTTTGATTCGTTTCTATTAATTCTGTAATAATAAAGATCATAAACACCAATTTTGTATTTCTGCCCTGTCGTATGTTCTGTTAGAACTTTCTGAATATGAAATGTATCCTCGTGTGTCTCGTTTATACCCTTTCGACAGACCTCAAATCCAATTTATGATGTGTGAGTTATCGCAGTTTTACTGCTGCTGTGTCGTAGAATTTCAGATTCTTAAATTTGTTGTGTCTCTCTGTTTTCCAATTTAAATTGACTATGCTACCTGTCAGATAATGACTTGAAACTTTTCATGCTGAGACTATATATATTAGAGAACCTTCTCTAATATTTCTAGAATTAATTGATGAAGTTTCAGACCTATTTCATGTTTCCGAACACAATTTTATAAATTCTGGCTGAACACGAATTCTGTGTAGTTTGCTATTTTGACACCAGTTTATACAACTTCTATGTATCTTGTTTATATGCACTGGAACCGGAAGAGAATCTAGTTTTTAGATTTTCTGACGGATTTAGATTTGCATTCCTGTAGCAACGAGAATCTCAGTTTTGGTGCAGCAAAATCTTGTTGTCGCGAATTGGAATTCTCATCGTTTTTTATAATTTTAATTTGTTTTAACCCTCGAATATGCTTCCTACCTAGCTTAAACTTGTTCCCTGTCCTTGATCATGTTTACTTGCACTGTTTCGTATACTTTCATGCTTGTATTGATAATAATAATAATAAATAATAAGTCAGGGTTTAAGGGAAAGACAATAGTAGTGGACAATATAGGTAAGTGTACTCAGAAGGGAACCCGTGTTTCCCACTTGTTACTTATTTCATGAACTAGTTATATGAATATTCGATTTATGGACTTGTTGTATTAACACTTGATTCATGAACTAGTATATTATTATTTGATTCATGACTGGTCATGTTATTACTTGACTCATGAACTAGTTATATAATTATCCGATTCATGAACATACTAGCTTGATACTTGATGCCTAAGTACACAGCTCTATAAAATCCACCACTAGGCCTAAACGTAACTGTTTGAATGTAGCAACCATGTGGTAGATAATTGGCACGCATGAAGTGCTACCAAGATAGAATTAAACAATATACTTAAGAATAACTTGCTACTTGTACACACTTGACAACTTACTTGAAACTTGTTACTTAATACTTAATACACTACATGCTTACTTGTTACTTGTTCCTACTACTTGTATTTGTTACCCGATCCTGTTACTTGATTTGTCTTACTTGCTAGCTAGTCTCTTGAACTTCACTACTTGCTACATCCCTATTATATCATGTTGTATACTCTTGATTCCAAATCTTGTTTCATATTTTCTTACACTTGTTTTCACACCCCTTGCTTGTACTACATGCAGCCTGTAACTTGCACTAACGGGCATCTGTCTTGCATTTCTCTATTTTTCTTTTACATGATAAATACAGGTTTTGGAGATCAACTACCTGCAGGAGTTGGTGAGCAAACATTTTATGCTTCGCTTGGGAAAACTTGCTTTAGTTATTTTGTGTTTGAGTTTATTTAATTCTTGTTGCTATTTAAAACTTGTAATGGGCTTGTTGTCCTGAAGTTTTTCTTTTGGTCCAGATCTTGTATTTATTTGAGAAATTTATATTTGTTTCAAATAATTTATGTTGATTAATAATTTGTTCATGCATGCGTGGTTAAGTATATTCTGTTATATTTTCTGTTATACTGTTGAGCCGATCCTACAGCTTATGAATGATGAAAATCATTCACTAGGCTTTGTCACGTACTCGTATTCTGTATTTCTTTTGGGAAGCGGGGCGTGACATGCAGACAGGGTCTTTGAATGAATACCATGAAGAATTTGAAAGACTTATGAATATAACAAAAAGACTTAGTAAATCATTTTTACTAAGTCTTTGTACTTGGGGTTTGAAACCAGATATTAAGGTATAAATCATTTCTCATCAGCCAAAGTCTATGGCTAAGGGAATGGGATTGGCAAGATTGCAAGAAGAATCATATTGGGATAATAGGAGAACAGAGTTTGGAAATACACCTTATAAATCAAATTGGCCACAACCTGTTAGTTATTTACCTCCTTTGTTGACAAATCCTCCTATTCAGACACAAACACCTGCTTCTGTCCTTCCTCCACCCACACCAAAGTATCCCATACGCAGAATTTTGAGTCATGAATTGCAAGCTCGGAAAGAGAAGGTATTATGCTTTAATTGTGATGATAAATTCACTCTGGGTCATGTTTGTAAGGGAATATTTTTTTATTACTCTTAGTTGATGAAAATGAAGGTTGTGGTGAGGAGGAGGAGGTAGTAGTGGATCTAGGAGTCCATAAATCTCATGATCCAAATATTCCATTTGAGATCTCTTATCATGCAGTATCATGGCAATTATCACCAAGGACACTGCGAATTTCGGGTATGATAGGCCAAAGAGTGGTGCAGGTTTTGATAGATGGTGGTAAAACACACAATTTTTTGCAAGAAAGAGTAGCTAAGCATTTGCAATTGCCTATACTAGAAACTTCAAATTTCCTTGTGACTGTTGGAAATCGGGCAACTTTGCAGTGCCAAGGGATATGTCGTGAGGTGCCTGTATTGATACAAGGCCATACATTTATCATAGATTTCTACATCTTTCCTATATAGGGTGCTGAGGCTGTGCTTGGAGTTCAGTGACTTCAGTTATTAGGTCAAGTAGCCTTTGATTATGCTAAAATGACGGTTACTTTAATATTTGTAGATAAACAAATTTTGCTGCAAGGTGGAGTAGTGCCACCTATAGCTCAAATGCAGTTGCATTAGCTATGCAGACAGATATCTACAACATCAATATCTCAAATTTTCATTTGGAATTGCAGAGAGAGGGTGTCGATAATTGAAATGTTCCAGAGGACTTAGCTAAAGTTCTATGGGACTATGATAGTGCTTTTAAGGAACCAACTGGTTCACCTTCATCACGGCATTATGAACATTAGTTGCATTTGTTACCTGCAGCAAGAACAACAAATGTAAGGCCCTATAAATACCCACATTTTCAAAAATCAAAGATAGAGAAGCAGGTTGTGCAAATGTTAAATGATGGCATTATTCAACACATCCACAGTCCTTTCTCTTCACTAGTATTGTTAGTAACGAAAAAGGATGGAAGTTGGAGGTTTTGTGTCGGTTATAGAGTGTTGAATGTCATAATAATAAAATATAAGTTTTCGATTCCTACTACGGATGAGCCATTTGATGAAATGCATGGTGCAAGGAATCTTTCAAAGTTGGATTTAAGAGCAGGGTATCATCAGATACAAGTTGCATAAGAGGTTGTAATCACAACTGCTTTTCAAACACACGAAGGTCAGTATGAATTTCTTGTTATGCCACTCGGTTTAATAAACGCTCCTTCAACCTTCCAAGCTGCCATGAAGGACATATTCAAGCCATTCTTAAGACAATTTGTCTTGGTTTTTTTTTTCAATGACATTTTGATATATAGCAAAAAATTGGGATTCTCATGTGCAGCATGTTTCGACAGTCTTGAGGACTTTAGAGCAAAACCATTTCTTTGTCAAATTGTCTAGATGTGCATTTGGGCAAACTACAATTGGTTATCTGGGACACTTCATTTCTTACAGTGGAGTAACCGTGGATCAAGACAAAGTGCAAGTTGTTTTGCAGTGGCCTTCACCAACATATATCAAATAGTTAAGAGCTATTTTAGGCTTAGCAGGGTATTATCAAATATTTATGCAAGGGTATGCATCTATCGCCAGTCCTCTTACTGATTTGCTTAAAAAATATTCATTTCATTGGAATGAAGAAGTTGAGGATGCTTTTCAGAGCTTGAAGAAGGCAATGTCAACTACACCCGTACTGGAATTACCTGATCTCAATCAAATTTTCACAAAAGAGACTGATGCTTCGAGATTGGGAATTGGTGCTGTATTGTCTCAAAATAAGCACCTAATAGCCTATTTCAGTAAAAAATGTCACCTAGAATGCAAGCTGCAATAGCATATGTCCATGAGATGTTTTCTATTAATGAGTCAATAAAGAAATGCAGACAGTATGTTCTAGGCAGGGAGTTTGTGGTGCTAACTAATTATAAAAGCCTTCACCATATGATAAATCAGGTTGAACAGACTCCTGAGCAGCAAAAATGGGTTCATAAATTTGTTGGTTATAATTTTAAAGTTTTCTATAAGCCTGGAAAAGATAATAGCGCTTCAGATGGTTTGTCAAGGCAATTTTCGGGTGAATTGCAAAGTTTATCAATAGTCTCTTCTCCCAAGTTTTTATTACTTGATGATTTAGGAGCTTAGTATTTGAAGGAGAGCAAATGGAGTGATTTACTTCCATGCAAATAATACGAGTTAGGTGAATACTCAGGAGTTTGATTATAGAGATGGTATATTTCTTTATAAGCAGCGTGTTATCATTCTTGCATCTATAAGGCAAGAAATTCTTCATGAATATCATTCTAGCCCCATTGGTGGACACTCAGATATTAAAAGAACTTTGCTTAGAATAAAAGAGAAATTCCGTTGGGATAACATGGTTACAGATGTGAAGCAGTTTGTACATGAGTGTATGGTGTGTCAACAAGTGAAGTTTGATAATAAAGCTCCCGCAGGTCTCCTTTAGCCACTGCCTATACCTAATTAGGTTTGGGAAGATACTGCAATGGAGTTTATAGTTGGGTTGCCTGCTTCTCAAGGTAAGACAACCATATTAGTGGTGGTGGATAGATTAACAAAATATAGGCATTTCATTGGTTTTTCTGCTCATTTTACTGCATCAAGGGTAGCTGAAGTGTTTGCTACAAATGTGGTCAAGCTCCATGGTCTTCCCAAATCTATTGTTGGTGATAGAGATCCAATATTCCTCAGTAAATTTTGGATGGAATTGTTTGCACAACTAGGGACTTTGTTGAGAATGTCTAGTGCTTATTATCCACAGACTAACGGGCAAACAGAGGTTTTTAATAGTTTTTTAGAGCAGTATTTGAGATTTTTTGTGAGGGAAGAGCCAAAGCATTGGTGCAGGTATCTAGCTCTTGCTGAATATTGGTATAATACTGCTCATCAATCTGCAATTGGTATTACTCCATTCGAAGCAGTGTATGGTCGTAAAGCACATGCATCATCTACTTTTATGGAAGGTGTCTGGCAATTTTGAAGTTAATGTAGTACCTATAAAGAAGTAGCAGCTTCTCCATCAGCTTAAATTGAACCTGGAAAAAGCTCAAGCAAGAATGAAGAGAGTTGCAGATAAGCATAGCGTTGATCAGCAATTTGATGAAGGAGATTGGGTGTTGGTCAAGTTGCAGCCGTATCGTCAGGTATCAGTAGCTCAAAGGAGTTCTCATAAGCTTGCTAAAAGGTTTCATGGACCATTTCAGATACTTGAGAGAGTTGGTCTTATAGCTTACAAGTTAAACATGTCTCCAGAGTGAAAAATTCACTCAGTGTTCCATGTGCTATTGCTGAGAAGATGTAGGGGTGATCCAACAGAGGTAACAAGCAATCCATTACCAGCTGACATGCAATCATTTGTCCCTGCATTAGCTCCAGTAGCTGTCTTTCAAGCTAGGATGGTGAAGCGTGGAGGATCATTTGTGGATGAAGTGTTAGTAAGTTAGGAAGGGCTTCCTATAGCTGCAGTAATGTGGGAGAACACTATAGCTATGACCAAAGCTTATCCCTTTTTCGACCTTGAGGTGAAGGTTAGTTTTGAATGGGATGGCAATGATGCAGGTTTGAATGGGAATGAGTTAGGACCATCAGAGAGGAGGTCATATCGGGTGCAGAGGAGACCCAGCAGGCTACTATATTATAAGAGAAATGCACGGGCTCTGCATGTAAAAGTGAAGGGGAGTGTAACTAAATTCTGTTAGGCGGTTAAGGAGTGAAGACAGGTGGCATATAATGTTTGGTGGGCTCCATTAGGGTGTAAACATAGTATAAATAAGAAAGAATTGTAAGAGTGAAGGTAGCTGATTGAAATTGAATCTTCGTCTCCTTCCTCATCTTCTTCTCTGGTTCTTGATTCCATTTCTCAGTTTCTTCTTTTTTCCATTGTATTCCAGTAGTTTGTTGTTCAACCAAGGAGATTGTGTGATTGTTGTAAAGCTAATAAAGGATCTTAAGACTTACACTTTGTAATCTCTTGAGTTCTTGTGGTTTTCTTGAGCAGACTCTCTTGTGAGCTGTTTCATAGACCCTATTAATAATGATATATCTACTTGTAGTGCTTTCGCAGTGAAGGTCCCATATACATGTGGGATACAATTACATTACTTGTTTATCATCGAATGCATCCAGATAATTTTCTTTTTATTTGGAATGAATGATTATACAAAAACTTATAAAGAAATTCAACTCAAAGAATACTTATAGTAAATAAGAGTCCTTCCGAAGGTATACTTCTTGTTGCTGCTTATTTCGATTTGGGAGCAAACAGATAGTAAGTTATATTTTGAAGGAAACTACTAATGATCTAACATTTTATCGTCCCTATAAAAAATGGTTAGAGCTCTTGAGATTGGATTTGGATAATTGAAAAAGCACATTGATCTGAATCTGACGGTTGGGGCTTGAAGTTTTCTGGGATCGGGGCTTCCATGATGGTCCGGAAGAACGGAGGCCTGCTTGGGCGGAAATTCCTCACCCGTTGCTCCTCTTCTTTGTCAAGTCTGCCAAGGCACCTCTCCTTCTCGTGGAGACGGCGGTAGACCGAGTCTTCCCTCTGGTCAAATCTTGCTGATCCTCGGGACTCATCCTCATGTGGATGGGGACTGGGAGTGCGACGGTGATGGCTTGGGGCAGGTTGAGAACTAGGCGCTCATTGATCATGGTTAGGAGCAATATTGAGGGCCCGCAGAACGGCTTCATGAAAATCCTGGAACTTTGCCCTTGTGACAGGTGCCTCCCGATCTCGGTGGTCCCTTGGGGCGGATCGACCGGTCGGGGTGCGGCTCCTCCTCTGACGGTGCAGGGGTGACTCCCTCCACCTCCTGAGAGAGTTCGATCTTCTGCGATCTGGCCTACGGGGAGATCAGGCTCTAGGGGACCGAATAGCAGGACCCCTTTGATGTTCATGGCGGGGGATTCCGTCATGGGGGATTCCGTCATGGGCCTGCCTCTCATCCAAGTGGGTCTGAAGATCTATCCCATGCTTTCGATTTACAATAATGTGTCGGAGATCCTTTGGAGTTGGAGAACTGTGTGAGGCCATGGAGTCGGATGAGGGGTTATGTACTGAGACATGGTCGTGAAGAGGAGGTTGCCTTTGACGACTTCGACGGGAGGGCCCCGGGGCAGCCCTTTGAGGCACTTAAGGGGCCTGCTGGGGGTGAGGTTGCTGAGGAAGAGGCTGTCCAAGATGCAGTTGCTTGACAGGTTGAGGGAGAGGCTGTCCAGGCTGCTGTTGCTGGACTTGCTGGACGGGTTGAGGGAGGACCTCATGAAAAAGAGGAGGAGAAGGAACGGTTGTCGCTCTGCGGCTGGAGACCACTGCCTTCCCTTGTTCGGAGGCATAGCTAGGGCACTGGTTAACCAGTAAGTCCAAGTGTAATTTCTGTTTAGGAGTTGTATTAATACACTTTTGTTCATACTGTTCTGAAATTGGTTCTTTTCACAAAAACTCGTTTATCCAATGATCCAATCCTTTAGGATATTGGAATAAACTTTTCTTTTTGACTGAGGTGAATTTTAAAATAACAACTAACAAATTTCAATTCACTTTCAAAATATATTTCCATTTTTAAATCGTTTTCCTTTTCATTTTTTTACATGTTAATTTACATTTTCTTAAACTCGAATTTAAGAATCATATTCATTAGAACTAGTTTATTTACTCCATTATACAAATTAAAATTTTGTAATAAAACCAAACATGTCTCTTAATCAACCATGAATATCTCAAAGAAAACTCTTTTATGCAAAATTTGTATTTTCAACATAAGTCAACATGTTTCATGGCAATAACTAAAATTGTTTTTCTTTTTTTCTTCTTTCTTAATCATCAAGACTCTAAGGCAAATATTGAATATAACATTCTTCAACAAATTCTCATACAAATCACACATTCGACATGCATAGATTTACAAGCATTCTAACATGATTCATATTATTATTTCTTTAGTCGAAATCTTTTTTTTAATTAATATGGTAGCAATTATTTACTAAATCTCAACAAGATTATTGCATATTATACTAGCATGGATTTTATTTACATATTTCAAATCACATTCAGTTTATACTACTCATTTATAATTTTTAGCATGCAATCTCTATATTAGAAAGAAAGAGATCACCCACCTCTATGAAGAATGAAAATCACAAATGAAGAGACTTCTCCTAACTCCTAGCTCCAACAAACACTCCTAGTCATTCTCCTCCTAGCAAAACCTCTCCAATTCACAAAGGTACTCTCTTCTCTCTTTCTTTTTTGTCTCTTTATTTTTTTTGGTTTATTTTAAGTGTGAATTGAGAAGAAAACAACTAGAGTATTTATAGGACAAAGTAAGGGTTCAAATTGCATAATTCTCCACCTAATAAATAACTCACTTAATTCACCAACTCTTCACTGCCCTAACTCCCATAACCCCCAACTCTTCAAAACCTTAACTTCCCAACTCTTCAAGTTCAAAAGCCGGTCAGCCCTCACCCTTGTCCACGTCAACAATTGAACATATAGCAACATATACTTTGCTGTTTGTTTCATTTCAACGTGGGCCCCCATGGAATGACGTCCTTAGCCCAAAACCCCAATAGCATTTGCTGTTCATGTAGGCCCCCATTCACTACTACACAATATTTTCCAAATCACATTATTAATGCATATAAATTATCTATATATATACTATCTATTTATATAGTATAATATTATTTTAGAATGTAAGTAAATATAGTTTAATTGAAATTTATAATGTATCTTGCACAAATAAAATAAATACACATACTCAAAAAATTTAATTTTTTGAAAACGAATACGCTCAAATACACGCACTGAAACAAACACGTGCGTCGCACATAAAATATCAAAAATACGAAATTCGACGTTATCAACAGAAGAATGTTAAAGATAATAAAAATATAATATAAGAAAATAAATTTTATATATTCCACGACGTGATTGCTACGTACGTAGAAAACACGTGCATAATACGTATAAAATATTTTAATCAAAATAAAGGGAAAATGAATTTCCGGTTTGTCTATAATGAATTTGAATACCTAAAAATAAATAATTTAAACACATAAAAAATATTACTTGTAGCGGTGGAAACACATAATCGATACGTGTATCAAAATATGTAAAAAGCATGTAAAACCCAGAGATTAAAATTTAATATTTTAGTTGATTTAAGTAGGATAAAGTATACGAGGAAAGCATAAATAGTCAGAAATCACAATACAAAATAAAAACACGTTACAAATATTACCAGTAACGATACAAAATACACGTGTGTAACACACGAGGACAAAATTATCATTTTCAATTTTGCAGGGTGTTACACTCTCCTCCCCTTAGAATAGTTCCGTCCCCGGAACTTGCGAGGGTAAAGATTGTATTTTATACATACTAGTGAAAAACATCATTATTGTATATAAAAACTGCAAACCTTAATAAAATAAATGTAGTAAAAAAATAAGTAATGAGGAAAAATAAGGCAAACTCTATATAGGAAAATTATGAGTATCAAAATTTCACACAACGGAACAAGAAAACTAGGAAAATAGCATAAGAAATGAAATGTGACGAAAGATAGAATAGTTTGAGAGAAATTTTCATACAAAAATAATGTTAGGTAAGCCATTAGATAAAAGGGAAAATCAATTAAGTCGTTAATTGCGAAATAGTCCAGAAAACCATGTGGTAAAGAAAACATAGTCAATAGATAATTTATAAATAGGTTTAGAAATCAAAATTTATCAATGCAATGAGCGGGAGAAAATCGCAAATTGAATTGGTATTTGTATGACAAAATTTGAATTAACAATTAAAAACAAGACTATTGGATAACAGTTGAAAAATAAACGAGAATGAAATTTAGTTAAAAGTATAGACAAATTAATATCATAAAATATTTTGTAAGGTAACTATAATAATTATACATACGATTTGAAAATTAAAGATATAGAAGGCATACATCGAAATACTTTGAATTGTCAAGTATAGTAGAAAAAACCGACATATAAAATTTATAGGCGTAAAAATTATAGAGTGAGACAACCAATATTATGACATGAAAATTAAAAATAGTTTGTAGGAGTAAAACAAAACATCATAGTGGTAAAAGTAATAACATAGTATTGAAATGGTGCGAAAGCTATTCATATAGAAATAACTTACGAATTTAAGAAAAGTATAAACACCAAATTTTATTTTTTGTTAGGTGAGTAGACACCAAATCCATGATAAGTTAATAGTAATACACGATGAAAATACTTACTCATGAAAATGTCCAAAATAAAGAAGAAGACTGCAGGATAATTGAGATTAAGTAGTAAATACACAGATAGGATAGATATAGAAATCTGTATAAACAATATAATGCTAGGTTGCAAAATGTTATAAAATAGTATAAGCTAGTACAAAAATAGAATAGTGGTATGTAAATATTATAGGAAACAAAGTAGGGGTTATCTAAGTAGAAAATCTCCTCCTGGTGTAGGTTCGCCTCGTTGGTGTCCAACTGCATACTTGCCTCTACGATCTCAAGTTGTAGAATTGCCTCTATGACATACGATTGCAGTTTGCCTTCTGGACTGTAATACCCCGCAAAATAAAATGATTTATTTTGCATTAGTAAATAATATTAAATTTGTAAAGTTGACTATTTTGACTATTTTCTTAAAATTGCAATTTTGCACGTGCAAAGTTATGAATTTTGAATTCTTAAAATGTTATGGTTAATAACTAATTTTCCTTATTTATTTATGATATTTTAATTTTTAGATTTATTTAAATTAATTTGACTATTTTTACAAATTTGCCAATTTTACACGTGCAAAACACGTGCAAATATTTTTGGTGTAAATATCCAATTTTATATTTTTATTAAATTCTCCTAATTATAATTGAGTCTATCCTAAATTTTGGGATTTTTCTGAATAAAGAAACTATTTTTATAAATACCTCGAAAGAGAGGGGCTTTTATGTAAAAAGCTGTTTTGATCTCAAATAAATAATGAAAATTTATTTTTACTAATTTTTGGGCTTCCCATGGTTATCATTGAAATTAAAATATATTTAAATTTTATTTAGAGTTGATTTGGTAAAGATTTAAACAAATATGGTGTTTTTGCAAATATGAAATTTATGTTGGATCTGGTGCAAATATTTTCTTGGAAGGTAAAAGTCAGATATTTTAATTGAAAAATCTAATATTTATTAGTAGATATTATTTCTGAATTTTCTGGATTTTTACTAATATTTTATGATGTATTTGCAAATATTACAAAAAAAGAAGGACTTTTGTGCAAAATTACCACCCTGAGTACAAATCCGAATTTTCTTTATTTCTGGGCTGTGCTGGATTGCTGGAAAACTCAGTAGTAAAAGAATTTGATTTGGTTTTAATTTATTTAACTTATTTTATAAAGAAAGGTTTATATATGTAAAGTAATAATTTGTTAAAGGATTATTTTGCAAATGTGTTTGAAACCCTAATCCTTCAATTCCGGCCTATATAAAAGTGGAGTGCAGCCATATTTCGCTGTACAACACAAAGGTTTTATTATTTTTATTTTTCTTGGAGATTCAAAGGAGTAATCTTGGATTTTACAAAAGAAGGGCTTTTTCTTATACTTCATTAATTCGATTGGATCTCTTCAACAAGGTGAGTAACTTGTTTGTTTTGCTTTATGTATTTTGCATGTAAGTGATTTTGTTGTTTTGTTTTATGTATGTGAGTGGTATAATTTGGTTGTTTGATCTATGAACGTTTTAGTGGATCATGGATGTTGAATTTTTATTGCTAGAAAGCATGTTTAGGGTTTGAATATGAATATACACATTATGAATTGGATGGATGGATGAAAATTTAGATCTTGTGAAACCCTAGTTGTTTGTAAATAAAATTGTATGTGGGTAGTCCATCTCTTTTAGATCAATGTTGGATTGATTGGATATGGTAGATTTTATACATAAACCTAACAAAGACGAGATTTTTATTACTTTGGAGTATTGGTTGAATAAAACTGGATATGGCAATGTTATAAACTGATTATGTGTATGAGTTATAATGGTGATTGAGGTTGATTAAATGTTGAGCAGGATTGATGAATTAGGAGATCATATCTTGAGATTTGGATTTGAGATAAATTGGACTGAGTTTGATGAATATACCCAAATTGGGGATTTTCTTGAGATTTTGGTATTGATACGATTTGGATCTGAATACGAAGCAATTTCAATATGTAATTGATTTTAAGAAACTCTATTTTTGACTACATGCACAATCCATGTTTTAATCAAAAGAAATCATCAAATCTCTATTTTTATAAATTTAAGTAGTTTGATCTAGTTTTGTAGACTATTATATGTCCTACCAGTTATATTGAACATATAAGAAATATGATTTTGAAGAAATCGTTTTCATAAAGTAAAACTATGTATCGGTTGAATTGTGCACAACCAAAATACTGCAGACTGAAGGTCGACAGTCGACTGTCGTGAATTCTCAGTCGACTGATACGATCCGGCTGCTATGTTCTTTAGTTTTCTCGAAATTTCCTTCTGGACAGTCGACCTATACCCTTTACAGTCGACTGGTACACTTAGAATTATATATATTTTTTAAAGTCATTGTAAATTTCTCTCTGGACAGTCGACCTATTCCCTTTTCAGTCGACTGCTATACTTAGAATATTTTCTTAAATATTATTGGATTTTCTCTCTGGACAGTCGACCTATGACCTTTACAAGTCGACTATAAGACTTAGATTATTTTCTTAAAACCATAGAATTCTCTTTCTAGACAGTCGACTTACTCTTGTTATTAGTCGACTGATACTGATGTACCTTTATATTTCGAATGTTCTCTCAAATGATTTATTCTCTCTATAACTTATTATTTTACACCTTATCTTCTATTGAACATATGTTTTCAAGAATGTTAAGTTGAGCAAATTATGTTGGAAAGTTGGTTTGGATATTTGAGTTTGAGTCTCTAGAGGGTGTATGTGGCCCTAGTATACCGGCAGTTGAGTTGTTTATGTTTGGGCCTGTTGAGGCAATTTTAGTTGATCAGATGTTGAATTAAGTCCGGTAGGGTACACCAACTCTAGGAGATTTGTTAAATAATTAAATAACCTGAATGATAAGGACAGGCACTAGTGGTGATATGATGAACGAGAACATGGGTTATGGACCTCAGTATGGCTTGCGGTGTGAGACAATCCTTGGAATTATCCAGGTGTGAGTGAAATAGTCTCCAGAATTACCTGTGGTGTGGGATTGGTCTCCAGAATTATCAGAGTCGAGGCGACGCACATGTGGTATTCGTGTGATGAGGTGTCATAGCTTGCGGTGTGGGGTATTCTCAAAGATTCCCAGGTGTGAGTGAAATAGTCTCCGAAATTATCTGTGGATAGAGATTGACCTCCGGAATTATCAGGGCATGGACTAATACTCACAGTTTATCTTTATCTCGTAGTAGTCATCGTGTTAGGATTAGTTTCATAGCGGAGGATTAAACCCTATAATGTGGAGACGTTAAGGACTTGCACCGGACCTATGTAGAGTGGGATGTATAGACTCCGACAAGTACGCATTAGAGAGTCAGCATATAGAATTGTGTTTCCTGACTTGGTTTTATGCATGTGCTTTTCTGTTTTCTACACTTAACACTTAGTCTAGTTTCACTTGTATGGTTTTTCGCATTTCGTGATTTCTCTATTTTCATCTACTCTTGTTATATTCTGTTGTTGATAAATCTATGCTTTACTTATGTTGCTTGTTTATGTCACTCACACCATTATGGCTGACTCCTTTAGTTTTGGGGGTTAGGGATCATCTCTAGCCTCATGTGTTACAGGTTGTTGCTTAGAGCTTGGAGGTTTGGATGTTTGAGATAAATTAATGTAATAGAGATTTTGTGTAATATTTGTAAAAGAAAGTGTTGTAAAGAAAGAAATTTGTAATTCAAGGTGTTTTGTATTCCGCTGTGCAATTGATGTGATAAAAAGTTTTAATTTTTCCTGTATTTGGTTGCTATGTTTACGATTACATTGAAGTTGATGCTGGGAATTATGCCACGTATTTCTAAGATATTATATTGAAAATTCAGGGCGCTACAGAGATTGGTATCAGAGCATGCTTCAATTAGTAATTTTAAACATAGTATGGGGAATAAACATAAAATGACATTTGATGTGTGAGAACCTAGGTGGACATTAGAAGTGTGAGTACACAAGTGGACATCTGATACAACCTTGGTGGACATTAGAAGTGCGAGTACCCTGGTGGACATCTGATGTGAGTGATTTGATTGTTTGGTCATGAAGACCTGTAATGAGATTTAGGCTGTTTGTATGCTTAGACTTGAATGAAATCTCTTTATCGCAAGTGTAGTAATTATTTTTGCATAAAGCAAATATTTTCTCACTAGCTATTTTTGACATCTTTTGTTCGCTTTGAGTATTTAATATTTTATTATGTAAGGTATTACCCTTTCAACTTATATATTTTCTATTTTACTTATTAATGATCTACTATATGTTTTGCTATCTTACCCACTGTATATAATTTCTGGATTATACGATTTTCGCCAAAGTTAATTTTCATTTATTTATTTATTCCTAGTTATAAAATTTAATTATCTTCCGCTAGATTCTTTTAATTATTTGCTCTCTTGTATATTTTGTACACCTCAATTTTGTGATCACTCTTGTATCCTATCACTTTACTGTTTTATATTTGTTTGCTTACTAAATAACTTTTGTGTAATTAACTTATTTTACTTTTATTCGGTTTCTTTTATTGTCAGCAATTGAATTTATTTTTAGTTTCTATATCTCCAACCGAGTTTATATTATTTCTATTTATTAGTGCAAACATTAAACTTTTACTAATCGTCTTGTTTTTCTTTTAAAACTGTTTCTTTGACTTTACTATTGGTTTTTACTTTTTATTTTTTTGTCCAAGTTATTATTTGGCAACTTTTGCTGTAATTCAATAGTGCATCCTTTAGCATTTCACAAGCTCATTTTTATTTTGTGACTCTTACCCATTTCTTTCTTGACGTCTTATTTATCTTACTTTCATGTGCTTTTTCGTTACTCGTATACTTTGATATTACTTTTACATATTACATTAAAGTTTTGAATTACTACGTGTTAAGTTATCATTGCTACTTCTATTTCCTTTCATTATTGTTTTGCTATACTATAAATTTTGTTTTGCATATTTACTTTCATTTTATTATATATACTTGAATTTTTCGATACTATATTTTCCATTATTTTGTATTGTCTTATTTATTTTGGAGCATTTAAACTTGATTGCAATATTTTGCTCATATAAATATGATATGTTTCTGCACATTTAAATCTTTATTATTAATTATGTTTTTGCACCTTATATTCGATACCCTTATTATTACTTATAGTTGACCGCTTTTGTTATAATTTCTTTCCACTATTTAAAAGCTACTTATTAAATTTGTTACTTCATACTTTTCGAATGTACTATGTGCACCCACTACTTATATTTTTCTTAAATTTTATTATCATTACATTCTTGATTTCTACATGTACTTCCTACAAATTTCTATATATGTACCACATATTTCAACATACTTACTATGCATATCATTTTACATTTGTTTAATTCCTACATTATTGTATATTTTATGATATATTTATTGTGTAAATTTGCTACACTACATATGTATTTTCTCATTCACATTTGTATTTGTGCTTAGGCATGTATTTCATTCCGTTTCTTCTTACTTTTATAAATTTCTTTCACTACTATTATTTTGTACTATTGTGATTTATAATCCATGCTTCTATTTTAATATTCCATCAGATGACTTTCAACTCCATTTCTTACTTTTGCTACTATTTTTTTTATATCACGAATTTCAAAACGTATCTTCATACTTAAATTAAGCAATCAATATTCAAGTGCGTGTGGAATATTGCATCATCTTGTTCATCGTTTTGTTGCAACTGGATGTCGAGATGGCAAACATGCAACTAGACGTCAATGAAGGCAAATTGCAACTGGATATCGGGGAGGCAAAATATGCAACCGAATATCCAGACGGCAACCTGCAACCTGATGTCGGGGAGGCAAACATGCAACATGATGTCGAGAAGGCAAGTCTACAGTTGGACATCAATGAGGCAAACCCACATTAAAGAATTTCTACTATAATAACCCCACTAGTGTTTTATGTGTATATTACTTATCAATGTCTTATTCCATACCTAGAATTAGTTTTACCTCCTATCGGACTTAACAAAATACGAGATAGCTCCATGGCCATATCTCAAAATATTTCTCAACTCTTTTCAATTCAATAGTGCCGGTACCTGAGGTCTCACTAACTCTAAATCACAACTTTTCATGTACAAGAAACCATGGGTACACATACCATTCAATAAACATGTATTAAACTTAAATATTCTTATCTTCATAAGTAGATCAATGTCTTGCCTTAACACTTATTCACAAAGTAATCATTGTCTTAATCTTTTCACTATTCATGATCCATTTATCCATTCATAATCTTTAGAAGCAAATAATTCTTTTCAAGAACACAATTTCATCACATGAAATCTTATTAACAAATTCAAGCTCATACAAGGTCTCAACTTACTTCAAAATATTCTTTAAACAAAATAGGAGTGTAATCTCTTCAAGAGAAATCACTTCACAAAATAATATTTTTCTTTCTTCCCAAAAGAAAGTTCTATTCTCAAATTTCCGTTTTTTTATACCTCAAAATATACAAGAAAATTGTATAGCCATCTCTTATAATTTCCATTTCATTTTATATGAATAATAAAGTTCATTTCTCAATGTCTTTTACGTCAAAACTCAATTATATGCACAAAAGACCAAAAAAAAAAATCAAAAGGTGGCTCTGGGTTTCGAACCTAGGACCTGCTGAACACACACAGCCAACGCCCAAGCCCAAACCCCCTAGCCACTAAGTCCTTTTGGACTTTTGTCATAAACCGAAATAAGAACCCCCTTACACACACAGTGCAGATTCGGAAATTGATTCCGTGAATTAAAATAAAATGTGACTATCAAGTTTCGAACCCAAGATCTCTTACAAATAGTACTCTGTGGTGCACTGGCTAACCAATAAATCCAAGTGTAATTTATGTTTAGGAGTTGTATTAATACACTTTTGTTCATACTGTTCTGAAATTGGTTCTTTTTCGAAAAACTCGTTTATCCATTGATCCAATCCTTTAGGATATTGGAATAAACTTCTCTTTTTGACTGAGATGAATTTTAAAACAACAACTAACAAATTTCAATTCACTTTCAAAATATATTTCTATTTTTAAATCGTTTTCCTTTTCAATTTTTTACATGCTAATATTCATTTTCTCAAACTCGAAAGTAAGAATCATATTCATTAGAACAGTTTATGTACTCCATTATATTAATTAAAATTTTGTAATAAAAACAAACATGTCTCTTAATCAACCATGAATATCTCAAAGAAAATTCTTTTAGGTAAAATTTGCATTTTCAACATAAGTCAACATGTTTCATGGCAATAACTAAAACTGTTTTTCTTTCTTTCTTCTTCCTTAATCATCAAGACTCTAAAGCATATATTGAATATAACATTCTTCAACAAATTCTCATACAAATTACACATTCGACATGCATAAATTTACAAGCATTCTAACATGATTCATATTATTAATTCTTTAGTCGAAATCTTCTTTTTAATTAACATGGTAGCAATTATTTACTAAATCTCAATAAGATTGTTGCATATTATACTAGCATGGATTTTATCTACATATTTCACATCACATTCAGTTTATACTACTCATTTAGAATTTTTAGCATGCAATCTCTATATTAGAAAGAAAGAGATCACCCACCTCTATGAACAATGAAAATCACAAATGAAGAGACTTCTCCTACCTCCTAGCTCCAACAAGGACTCCTAGTCCTTCTCCTCATAGCAAAAGCTCTCCAATGCACAAAGGTACTTACTCTCTTCTCTTTTTATTTTTCCTCTCTTTATTTTTTTGTTTATTTTAAGTCTGAATTGAGAAAAAAAACAACTAGAGTATTTATAGGACAAAGTGAGTGTTCAAATTGCATAATTGTCTAACTAATAAATTACTCACTTAATTCGCCAACTCTTCACTACCCTAACTCCCATAACCCCCAACTCTTCAAAACCTTAACTTCCCAACTCTTCAAGTTCAAAAATCGGTCACCCCTAACCCTTGTCCACGTCACCAATTGAACAGACAGCAGTATATACTTTGCTGTTTGTTTCATTTCAACGTGGGCCCCCATGGAATGACGTCCTCAGCCTAAAACGCCAACAACATTTGCTATTCATATGGGCCCCCATTGACTACTACACAATATTTCCCAAATCACATTATTAATGCATATAAATTATTTATATATATACTCTCTATTTATATAGTATATACTTATTTTAGAATGTAGGTAAAAATAGTTTAATTAAAATTTATAATGTTTCATGAACAAATTAAATAAATACACATACTCTAAAAAATTATTTTTTTGAAAACGAATACGCTCAAATACGCGCACCGAAACAAACACGTGTGTCGCACGTAAAATATCAAAAATACGGAATTCGACGTTATCAATAGAAGAATGTTAAAGATAATAAAAATATAATATAAAAAAATAAAATTTATATATTCCACGATGTGATTGCTATATACGTAGAAAACACGTGCATTATACGTATAAAATATTTTAATCAAAATTAGGGGGAAATGAATTTCCGGTTTGTCTATAATGGATTTGAATACCTAAAAATAAATAATTTAAACACATAGAAACTATTACTTGTAGCGGTGGAAACACATAATCGATACGTGTATCAAAACCCGTAAAAAGCACGTAACACCCAAAGATTGAAATTTAATATTTTAGTTGATTTAAATGGGATAAAGTATATAAGGAAAGCATAAATAGACAGAAATCACAATAGGAAATGAAACTACGTTACAAATATTACCAGTAACGATATAAAATACACGTGCGTAACACACGAAGGCAAAATTGTCATTTCCAATTTTACGGGGTGTTACACAAGACCTTATCGTTCTCCACTTTATAGAGTTAGGTTCCTTGTTTTGCAACTAATCCTACTACGGTGATAGAAACACGATCCAGATTAATCCGCGAATAGGCCTGACAACCCTCGACGCACAAGCATCATGTAAGAATAGCTAAAAAAAACCAGAGAATCACCTTCCTGCCGTGTACCCTACGAATAAGCTTGCCGACCCTCAATGTGCAGACACATAAGTACATCCCGTGAATAGGCCTGCCGATCCTCGACACGCGAATGCACATGTATGTTCAGTGAATAGGCCTGCAGACCCTCGACATGCGAACATACCAATGACCTCTCGAGACAGAACAACACACAGTTCTGGAACGCATCCGTTGGACTAGACCCCTAGATCATATACTTAAAATTTTCAAGTTCTATTACATCTCCACTAGTGCTTGTCCTTAGGTTGATTATTAATAATACATAAATTCTCTCCACTCTAGAGTTAGTCTATCCTGCCGAACATAATTCCACAAAACAACCCAAAGACCCCAACTGGTCAAAATTCACAAAATCTCATCTGCTGGTTCACAGGAATCCCACTCAACTCCTAGAGACTCACAAATCGAATATCAACACAAAATCTTTCATCAAAACTCTTAATTTCATCATCAAAATGTTTATATCAAGAAAACTTCTTTAATCGACAAAATCCAAATTCATTCAATATACTCACAAATTTCCAGAACTGAAATAAGGTTTTAAATCCATTAAATAACTGAGTATCATATTTTGAAGTTGTAGAAAATAACATAACATCAATTCCTTCGAAAACCGTATATATTTCACTTTATAAAGACATTGAAATACAATTTAAATTCTATTATAATCAAAATACAACTCTCTGTAAAATACTGTAATCTGTAGCAAAAACTTCATCTAAAATAGTAGATCAATAATTCATAAGTTCGAAGAAATAGTCGTTCGAGAAAACGACAGAAAACTCAACAAAATACTCAACACAGCAGCTGACGATCGACTGTCAAAATAGTTCAAAAAAGCGATGGCGACTGTCATGCTCAATTTCCAAAACCCAAGAACTGTCATTCATCCGTAACCCATAGTTCAAAATAGGGCAGTCGACCGACATGTTCGAAAATTAACAGCTTTAATATTCGTGCACTTTTTAACTGATACTTCGTTTAACCTTTGTAAAATCATAAATTTTAAAACAAAATTCCTGAGATCATCAAATATAACTTGTCTAACAAATTGGAGTTTATAAAACAAATGAAAACCTTACCAAATTCATAAAAGAACAATTTTTGACAAATTCTTCATATCCGTGTACATAAATTTATATATATGTATGTATATATATATATATATATATATATATATATATATATATATATATAGAGAGAGAGAGAGAGAGAGAGAGAGAGAGAGAGAGAGAGAGAGTTTAAGCATCAGTTACAGCATCAAGATCCGTCAAATAGGAGTAGTCAAATGTTTATTTCAATCTCAGTATGAATATAAAGCAAGATCTAATTAAAAACTCCGCAAAACTCCAAAAACCCAATTTCGGCTGAACACAACAGACCCGAAATCAAAACCCTTTTCAAAACATTAAAACTTGATCTCTTTGATCCAAAAATCCTACTATAAGTTGTTATGCACATACCCCACTGATTACGTTAGTTTGCCCACAAATATGTGCAATTAAGACATTCATCAATCAAGTTCTCTTCATCAAAATATCCCAAAACAGATCATATGTATATACACACAGTGAAGAATTCATCTTTAATCAATTTTGTGCATAATACAACATACATACTTTGTCACGCCCCGCTTCCCAAAAACATTGAATACGAGTACGTGACAAAGCCCAGCGAATGATTTTCATCAATCATGAGCTGTAGGATCGACTCAGCATCATAACAAGAATATAACAAAATGTACACAACTACTCAGGCATGAATAATTTATTAATCAACAGAAAACAATTGAAACAAATAATAATATCCCAAATAGTTTTCAACTCTGGAACAAAAGATAAAACTCGGGACTATAAGCCCGTTACAAGTTTTTAAGTAGCAACAAATGAAATGAACTCAAATACAAGATAATTATAGCAAGTCTTTTTCCCAAGCGAAGCCTAGAATGTCTGCTTATCAATTCCAACAAGCAACTCGTCTCCAAAGTCTGTATATATAAATATAAAAAGGGGAAAAAATAGGAAAAACAAGATAAATGCCCTTAGTGCAAGTTAGGGCCGCAAATAGTAAAACAAGTACAAGAAATATGGAACAAGATTTGGAATCAAGAATATAATAGGAATGCAACAAGTAGTGGGGATTCAAGAAACTAGCTAGCAAGAAAGACAACTCGAGTGACAAGGTTGGGTAACAAGTACTAGTAGTAAAACAAGTGGCTAGTGAACATGTAACGGTGTCAAACATCAAGTAACAAGCATCACGTACAAGTGTCGAGTAACAAGTAATAAGTCTAATGTGTCAAGTTGTCAAGTACAAGTATCAAGTAGCAAGTGTCAAGTATTACGCTCAAGTATCAAGTCTCATGTATCATGTCATCAAGTAACAAGTCTCAAGTAGGATATCAAGTGTGTACAAGTGACAAGTTATTCTTAAGTCGAATGTTTAATTCTATCTAGGTAGCACTTCATACATCCATACTTTTACTACATGGTTGCTACATACAAACAGTTTCATTTAGGCCTAGTGGTGGATTTTATAGGGCGGTGTACTCAGGTATCAAGTATCAAGTAAGCACGGTTTATGAATATGAAAATAAAGTAACAAGTTCACGAAGCAAGTCCGTGAATACTGACAAGTTCAAGAACCACACAGTGGGTTCATGAACATAACAAGTTCATGAGCCAAGTAATGGCTTCATGAATACATCAAGGTGCAACAAGTTCATGAACCGAGTACTGAGAAACACAGGCCCCCTTCCGAGTACACTTACCTATATTGTCTACTACTATGGTTTTTCCCTTAAACCCCGGCTTATTATTTATTATTATCATCAAGCAAGCATGAAAGTGAGCGAAACAGGTCAAGTAAACTTAATAAAGAACATAGAACAAGTCTAGGCTAGGTAGGATACATGTTCGAGGGTTAAAACAAAATCAAAGTATCCAGAACAACGAGAATTCCAAATCTGGACATCATGACGTTGCCCAAAACTGCGATTCCCGTTGCTACAAGATAGCAAATGTAGATCCGTCAGAAGGTCTAGAAACTAGATTCCTGCTCGGTTCCAATGCATATAATTAAGGTACATAAAAGTTGCGGTAACATGTGTCAAAACAGCAAACTATACAGCATTTGTGTTCAGCCAGAATTTGTAAACCGAGTTTATACAAGTGAAACAGGGTTGAAACATTATTAATTAATTCTGACAAAATTAGGAAATGTTCTCTAGGGTGTCCAGTAATAGCATGCAAAATTTCAAGTCATTTACTTACTGGTAGTATAGTTAAAATAATTATAAACTAAAGAAGTGCAGCAGTTTTTTTGTGAATCTGCGACTACCAACACCGCAGCAGTAAAACTGCGATATCTCCTAGACCGTAACTCGGAATTCAAAAATTCTGGATGTTATTGACAACTAGATACTTAGGGCAACATTTTATATTCAGGGCACAAGTTCAGATTTTGGTTTTATAGGGATCGAAACAGCAAGCAAAGACAAGAATAGCAGCAAGTGTGAATTTCTCTTATGTACAAGTTGCATAATAAATGACTATTATGAGTTTAGATTAGTGTGTGATACAAATACGGATGCATTGGGGATCAAATCAGCAAGTCACATGTGTTTCTCAACTCTAAAGAATGTAAGATCAACATAATAAATCATACAACACACGTCTACAAATCAAGGGGTTCATTTTCAAGTAATTAGGAGATAAAAGGGAATTTTGTAAATATATCAACGAAGGGTTGTGGCTCTTAAGATTATGAAATCGATGAGGAATAATTCAATATCAACAAACGATGAGACAAGAATGAGTCACAACTACGATCTATTTACTGTATTTTCAATTAAATGCTTGTACTATAACAATAATTTGTACAAAAAGAATACTTGCCTTAGGGGAGTAGTCGACGAATCCGACGGAGAGATAACAGAGATGGATCCCGGCACAGATCTTGACGGCGATCATGATCGAAGAAGAATCGACAGTTGCGATCAGATCTGGCTGATGTGGATGGTGATGATCTGATCTGATCAAATCACGATCTGGAGGAGATCGTGTGGCCCAGATCGATTTGATCAAACTCTCCCATTTCCCTCCTTCTCAGCGATAGCCAGGGAGAGAGAGCAGCGGCAGCGGCAGGCTGTGACCGGCGACGTGACTGCGAAACCCATGGAGAGGTGATGACGACTGTGATGATGATGGCGACGCTGCGGTCGGGAAGCGACGGCGGTGGCAATGGGGAACGACGCTCTGTTTTGGGTTCAAAAATCGGGGAGCAAAGGAAAAATGGAGAGGCGAAGCTATGGGGTTTCTGGCTTGGACGAGGCGGTGGGTGAAGCTATCGACGAAGGCGACGACGGCTATGGGGAGACGCGGTGGCGAAGCTAATGGGTTCGGGGGTGAGGTGAGGCGAGGTTGATGGGTTTCGATTGAGGAGGAAGGCGAAGGGTAATGGGGAAGTGATGGGGGTCGGTGGGGGAGATGATGAAGAAAACGATGGTGGATGGAGGTCGTTGGCTAAGGTGATGGGAAATCAAAGAGCGGCGATGGAAGGTGGGGAAGACGATGAATAGTGAAAAAATTCTTGGTAGCTGGATTAGTTTAGGGTTGAACAGAAATAGGGTATTAGGGTTAGGGTTAAGTAGGTTTAGGGTTATATAAAAGGGTTTTGGGTTATTGGGTTATTGGATAGCTGGTTTGAGTAGGATCCACCAGGAGATTGACTCAAAATTGATTATAATTAGGGAAAATGAAAAAGATGAGGTGAAACAGTCCATTCTTCATGAAGAACGACAAATCAGAGCAGATACAAACAATGAAATTGAAATAAATATTGGCAAAAAGTTGAGTTGAAACAATGAAATATTTTTATTAGAATTGGAACAAAATACAGATCTCAAATTGATGAGCAGAGTATAAGGAATAGAAATACAGTAGAAAAATACAGATACGGAAAATAGGAGTTACATACTCATTATAACCAATCAAATCAGTAAGCATATGAAGGAAAGCAACCTACTCATGGTTTCTATTAGGTTCTTAACAATCTCAAGTCATCTATATAGAGTTTTAATCATCAATAGCATAATTTTCATGAAAAGTTAAATCTTTATTCATCCATCCATCAACAATTCATTATATCATCATACATCCATTTATCATGCATTCTAATAGATAAATCATCACATACAATATGCGTAGAACAGTTGAAAATCAAACATGATCGCATGAGAAGAAACTATACATCCGTCCACGATGGTACTAGCAAAAATTTTGCTTCTTGCTATTGTGAATTGAGAAATTACTCAAAACAAATGGTCGATCTTGGTTGTTCTTTCGAAGAAAGTTACAAATACATGCTCGATCACATGCTTAAGGGAATTGAAGGTGATTCTCATCTGCACCGTGAACTTAGCAGACATCACGAAGCTAGTGCACAACCCGAGAGTGGTAAATATGATGAAGGCAGTGGACATGCATATAAACTGGGGAGGGACAATCAGCAGTGCATTACAAAGGGAAAGCCTAGAGGGAAGTGGTTGAAACCGACAAGAGAGCAACTTCACCAAAAAGATAGATGGTGTAAGACATGCGGCTTGTAGGGAACCAGATATTATTCAAAAAATTGTCCAAACAAAGTTGCTAGGTAATATATATATTTTTAGTTTTAAAATAATCACTCACTCAATCTTGCCTTTTATTTTTTGACTAACCTATTGACGACATTTATTTAGCAGGTCCAATGCATATGAAGAAAATCCAAGCGGACAAGACAGTGCCGACGAAGAAGGTAATGATTAATTTTGAGGTAAATTTCTTATTATGTATGTAAAACTCAAGTCCGAGAACTTTATTACTTATTTCATTTGATGATACGAAATTTAAAATTTTGAAATTTTATGTTGTTTGTTTAGATTGGAACATGATCGTGTTGACGGAAGGCGTTTCTCTTCAAAAAGATCTATATTTCAAGATGTGTGTATATGCTCTTGTAATTGCATTTTTAAAACGGTGCTAAGTTGAGAAATGTAATTGAAGTTATAAGTATACCTTTGTGTTTGTTATTGCAATTTTGTGTATGTTATTGCTGTTATTGTTGAAGATGAGTGAGATAAGAATGTGGGAGATGGATGAGAATGGTAAGATGAATGAGTGTAGCTAATAGATGTTGTGTGTTACTGTTGTTATTGTTATTGTTGTTATTGTTGTATATGTGTGCAGCTAACAGCAGCTGTGTGTGGTTTTTGATTTTTTATTTTTGTGACATAACCTAACCTGTTATTGACAACAACGGGTTAAGCACATTAACACATTATCTCCAATAGCAGGTTACATATAAAGATTTTAACAGAACTTGAGATTGTTGGATTTAAAATTTACAAATTCATCTTCTACCTAACCTGTTATTGGCGAAAATGGGTTAGGTGCAATAAATCCATCATTGCCAATAATTGGTAAAGTATAAAAATTTGAACAAAATTTGAGATTATTGGATTTAAAATTACAAATTCATCTTCTACCTAAACTGTTGTTAGCGACAACCGGTTAGGTGAAACAAACACGTCATCGCCAATAGTGGGTTAAGTATAAAGAAATTAACAGAACTTGAGATTGTTGGATTTAAAATTTACATATTCATCTTCTACCTATCCGTTGTTGGCGACAACTGGTTAGGTGAAATAAACCCGTCATTGCGAATGATGTGTTATTTTGATTGAGTTTTTAAAGAAATTTCTAAGTTGGAATTTTTATTTTTATTTTTATTTTATTTATTTATTTTTTTGGGGGGAGGGGGGGTAAAAAGTTCTTATTGAAGGTGTGAGTTGTTTATGTAGTAATGTCAAAAGATGTTTTTTATGTTTTTTTTTTTTAAATGTGATGACATATCATAGAAGTGGTTTGAACACTTATATTGTGATCATGTAAATCCTAAGGCAATGCTCTGTTAAAGAAAGCAAGAATTTTTTATTATCGCATAACCTAACCCATTATTAACAACAACGGGTTGAGCACACTTGACCCGTTATCGCCATTAGCGGGTTATGAAGATTTTAACCGAACTTGAGATTGTTGAATTTAAAATTGTACAAATTCTTCTTCTACCTAACCAGTTATTGGTGAAAACGTGTAATTGAACTTAACTCGTTGCCACCAATGATAAGTTAGGTTGTAGAGATTCTTTGAAGAAACTTTTTGACTTGAACCCCCTTTTTGGGGAGGTTTTTCATAAATCTGATTAGGTTTGTGGGTTGTTTATGTTGGAAGTGTACCATAATGAGACATGATTTCAACCCACTACTTTAACCAGAAAATTATAAATTCAGAAACAAATTTAAAAAATGGAGAAACAATGCAATAGTAAGGGTTAGGGTAAGAATAGGGTTAGTGTTAGGGTTACGGATTAGGGTAAGGGTACGGTTAGTATTTGCTCAAAATTTTTCCAACTAAAACCGTTGTATGAAATAATGACCTAAGTCAGAGACACCATCGCGATTATTTCTTTGAAAACTCCCCACTTTTTGTCATTGTGGGTTCAGTAAATGCAACACCCATTATTCGTAACTATGAGATAAAAAAAACCACAAAAAAATTTACTTTTTCACACTATTCATACCCCCCCCTCCAAAAAAAATTATTATTAAAAATTGACAAAAATTTAAAAAAATGGGAATCAAAAGTTTCCTATAACTTAACCCGTTGTTGCCGATAACTGGTGAGGTTAAATTACCTCGTTATTGTCAATAACAAGTTAGGTTGAATATTTCAAAGGGAAATTTTGAAGAAATCTCTCATATTCCTTTTTTTCACGACGGGAGGGGGGGTTGAGGGGTGGTGTTTATGAAGAGAGTGAATTTTTTATTATTTGTTGGAATTAAAAACCAAATAAGTCACAGTAAAGATCCTTGAGAACTTTGTCCTCAATGTGATTACATTAAGAGTCACATTGAACATCCTATCAAGATTTAAGATTAAAAATAATTTTTTATTTAAGTTTATTTAGATTTTTTCTAATTGTAGACATTTTTTTAAAAAAGTAATGTTTTTTTTCAGTTTTAAATTCGAAAAACATAAATGTAATCCACGTTTTCGTTGATACCAAAATTTTCCCGTATCCCTGTATTCCAATTATCCACAATTCTTCTGCTCTTTTGAACTCAATTGTACACACTAAAATATTCAAACTATTGTTAAAATCTTTTCTAATCAACAATTATATTTATTTCGAATGAATGAATATTTTAACTTTATTTCTTATTCCTATCTGATTGGTTATTTATATTTTAGCCCAAAATCAAATCTATTTTTATTCGTTGATTAATTTAATTAATGTAAAGTCGGACTCCTAATTCATTCTATACCATTATTATTTGATCATCTATTTATTTTGATTGAGCACAACCCAAACTTGTTATTATTTTTATCTTTATTTTTGTACAAGAATTCCAATCACAATTTCTAGTTCCCCTGCCACCGCACACAACCTCGCAAGCAACCCCTCATCTTCACCCCGACTTGCCGTCTACACCCAGAGTGCACCCTCGCTGCACCCCCACTCTAGCAACCGCACAACCACCATCAGCCCCTGCAACCACCACCAAACAACTCTTCCCGCAATCGGTGACTCTCTCACCGAGCGCTACCCGACTTCCGTTTCTACTCCTCCACACTACCACCAAGTCACACTCGCAACTCCATCACCATCAGCTCCAGTTCGACAGGCGTGAACCACCAGAACTTGACAACACCGCAGCCATCTCTGAGCCGCCCTCGACAACCTGACCTCCTACACTCGTAGCCACTCACCTTGCTGCTCGAACACCTCACCCCTTGCGGCTCCTCCCGCTCCCAATCACCACCCCATCGGCCGACTCGCAGCCACCCGCCGCTCACTGTCAATCTCCACTGCAACCATCATCTCCATCGCCGTAACTGAGTCCCTGACCGCCATCTCCATCAACACCTTGCTCCTCCAACACCCAACACCAATAGTGTCTCCACCACCAGTGCATTCACCACTATCGTCTCCCTCACCACCTACTGCGGTACCCCGAGGCTTCACCGATTAGCCTCTCCTCATCCTTCCGCTCTCGCCTTGCAACCATCGTCTACATCCCGACCTCCTTTCCATTACCTCGTCATCATCCTGAAGCTCCACCTTGCTGCTGCCCTTCTCCTGCGCATGCGCTGCCCCACCAACTGCAGCGACCATCTTCTTTCCATCTTCTTTCTTTCGTGTTCAGAGTCATCATTGCTATCGCCTTGCATTGTCGGTGCCGCCATTGGAATTTTTCTTCTTTCTGTTATTCATTAACATTCAAATCGTCGTGTGATAAGGCAAGTTTCTCTTGTACATTTTTGTTGTTCCGTATAAGTATTTTATTTGACCTCTCGCAATTAGTATTCATATTTGATTATCGTGTTTGAAATTCGTTACTGTCAATGTTCATAAAAAATATTCTTTATAAGTGTCAATTGATTGAACCATTGTATTGTTCATGCCTTGTGATCTTTCCATGAATAAAATAGTCGTTATATATTGAATTGAATCAATATATTTGCCTCTGTGATTCAGTGCCTATCAAAAGATCATAAATTTCATTTCCCCCCCGCAAACACTGCGCGAACAGAATTAGACTTATATATGAATGTGTATATAAATTAATAAATGATTTGAATGTATTGTGGTTGCATATGATCGTATAGTTACATCGGTAATTTAATATCGTAGAAATATTAACTTCCATCATGCTAACAATAGAAACCCATTCTGATTTCTAGATGTGAATGTATGTTAAATTCTAGCTATAAAACTATACGCTTGCAAACGAAAATCATTACTATTGGAATTTGTATTTTTCTGCCCTGCTGTGTATTTGAACTTTTAGTGAGATTATGACTTAGTTAAAATTTAAATCAATTAGAACTTTATATACGAGAGTTGTAGCCCTCTGAACCTAGTTTCTAGAACTTCTGATGGATCTGAAATATGATTTATAGAATGCTAGATATACTGATTTTAGTACTGTAACCTTCTTGTTTCCAGATTACTGATTAGAAGTACACCATCATGATTTATTGACTAAAACAATGTGTTATCAGTAAAACATGAGACTTACTAGAATGTTACTAGACATGATTAGGAGCCACTTTATAATTTTTATAAGATTTTTAAATGAATTATAGTTAATTTTATATATAAGAATTTGACCCTGGCATGCTGCCTGAACACAAAACCAGTAAAGAATTAAATTATACACATAGCTACCATGATTATAATATATCGTATGAATATGCATTAGAACTGGATTGAAGTCTATTTTCTAAAACCCCTGACAGTACCTGATTTGCTTTCCTGTATCAATAGGAAAGTGGACTTTTGTACAACAACGTATTGCTATCCATAACTGTAACTTCATGTCCTTGAATGTAAAATATTTATTTCTTGCATTAAATTAATTGAACTTGTATATTAGGCATTGCATATTCTTGATCCTGTCCTGATACTCGTTCTCATTGTTGCATGTTCAAGTTTAATTATTGTAAAAGAATAACAAGTAAAGGCAATAATAGAAAGACCTAATAGTGGACAATATAGTAGAGTATACTCGGGAGGAGGCCTATGTTTCTTGTAATAGTGACTATTGTTTACATAATACTCAATTACAGGTTATATGGAACTAAGTGCCACGTCATGAGATGACAGGGGCCACCTTTAGACTCCATTACATACTTACATGATCACATGATTACAAGATTTCCTGTTACATGTTCTTGTTTACATGACATGATTCTTGTTAACGTCACTAGAAGACCTGAGTACACTACCGTATAGAATTCACCATTAGAGTCTAAACGGTAACTTGATTGTTTGCACCCAAATCTGTAGTATGAAATGCAGGATTGCGTGCATTAGATAGGATTGATAGAGTTAAGATAGCCACTGAGCATGTGCATAATTTCGGTTTACAAGTTACACGATTCCTGCTTACAAGTTGCATGATTTCTGTTTACATGACATGTTCCCGTGACATGATTCATTGTTCCCGATTAGTTATATTTTGAGACTTGTTCTAGTTGTCACTTGCATTACACTTGATCATGTTGTATTAAGATTGCATCGCTAGTTCTTGTTTCCCTTCTTGTCCAGTCCTTATTTCTTTCTTGTTATATATATTGTTTCTCGTTATCATGCTTGTCCCGTATTTGAATTCTCAGTTCTTGTTGTTTTCCCTATTATACCTTGTTTCTTGTTTGTATTTTTGTTGTACTACTTGCATCCCATAGCTTGCTCTAATGAGTACTCCCTCTATTCTTTGAGTTAATGTTTATACAAGTACAGATGATAGGATACTGAAAGAACTTGGCAAGTTGTTTACTGCATTGTATATTCTCGGACCTTTGTAAGTTCTTGTATCCCAGATATTGGTTATTGTATTATATTCTTGTTCGAGTAATTACTATTGTATTGTTGGGCTTAATAATATTGTACAGCTTATGGATGATATGAGTTTGTATACTTATATCATTCACTAGGCCTTAGTTACGTACACGTGTTTCTGTATAACGGGAAGCGAGGCGTGACAATAAAGCAGTAATAAAGAAAATAATTATTTTAAAAAACTAATAATTATATAATGATTAAAAAGTAAAAAAATTGAATATATTGTTAGGTTCTAACCCTAACTATAACTCTAACCCTCTAACCTTACCCCTAGCTATAACCCTAGCCATAACCCTAACCCTAACCCTAATCCTTACCCTCTAACTCTTTAACTTCTAAACCAAAATCAATTTATATGGAGAAGGATGACAAATTCCTTGTAAATTATTTTTTAAAGAAATTTTATATGGAGGGTTCAATATTTATGGAGATTTTATAGTTATTTTATACTTTTTTAATTTTATTTCAATGACAACATGTATTTTCTTACATGTACAAGGTTATGTTAGATCAAGATGACAACACCAGCATTAGTTATCCTTGTGACTTTTTGGAAATTAAATAAAGGTTTAAAAAAATCTATTCACATTACTGCATAAAAAACCAACCCTTTCAACGAGGATTTTTTTTTCAAAAACCCCTAAGAACTTTTTTTTTCTTTTTTTAATTATGGGAGGTTCAAGTCTTAGAATAACTCAACGTAACCAGTTATTGGAGATAACGGGTTAAGATCCAATAACGGGTTAAGTTGAATGATTTTAACAGAGCATCGGGAACATAGCTAGAAATTCAGATGAGTTAACTTTACCCGTTATCTAATACTCTATCAAAATCCTTCAACCTAACCTGTTATTGGAGATGACGAGTTAAGTGAACTGAACCCGTCAACACCAATAACGGGTTAGGTTGTATGTAAAATGTTTTGAAGGCTATCTAATACTCTATCAAAATCCTTCAACATAATCTTTTATTTTCGATGACCGGTTAAGTTTTATTAACCTGGTATTCCCAATAACGAGCTAGGTAGAGTAATATTACTTAAAAATTTCAAATTCACAGCATCAACTTGCTACATACAAAATCTCATCCACTCTAATATTCACACAACACCATCATTCTCATTCGATAACAACAACAATAACCCAAGCAAAAACAAACACAAACCACAATCTACAACGACAATAATACATAAATAGAAAAACTTCAATAAACAAAATCCAACATAAATATATAATCTTAACTTATCATTTCTCCTGATATATACATATATTGGTACATAGTCTACATCAGTACATGAAATTCAAGATCACTAACAACAATTACATACGTAGTTCTTCAATACATCTAATAGGTCACACACCCACGTCTTTGTATGCCCTTCAATCTATATAATAAAACATAAAAAAAAGCTATCAAGTGGATCTCCTTCAATAGTAAGGAAATCAATAGTCCAGATCTAAGATCCCAAAAGACATTCTCCCCCCCCCCCCCCCAAACAACTTCTTTGTTTATTTAATAAACAAAATCCAACATAAATATATAATCTCAGCTTATCATTTCTCCTAATATATACATATATTGGTACATAGTCTACATCAGTACATGCAATTCAAGATCACTAACAACAATTACATATGTAGTTCTTCAATACATCTAATAGGTCACACACCCACGTCTTTGTATGCCCTTCAATCTATATAATAAAACATAAAGAAAAGCTATCAAGTGGATCTCCTTCAATAGTAAGGAAATCAATAGTCCAGATCTAAGATCCCAAAAGACATTCTCCCCCCCCCCCCCTCCCCCAACAACTTCTTTGTTTATTTAATTATTTCTCTCTCTCTCTCTCTCACTCTCTCTCTCTCTCTCTCTCTCTCTATATATATATATATATATATATATATATATATACTTAGAAATTTAGATTTTTAGATTTCAGGTTTGTAAATTTTCAAATTTTTTTACGTTTTTTTATTGCTCATGTTAAATTGAAAATAACAAATATCTCCTCAATAGTTAAATTTAATCATTTTCCACCCTCAAAGTTCTAAGAAGTTAGATTTTATACCCCAATTTATGATTATTTTTAACATATACTAATGGAAACATGGACTTTTATTTACAACTATTATTGTCATACTATTCAAACTTGAGCTACATAATTTTTGTTTTACTGTTTACAAGGCTTTTCATATGCTGCATCGTTCCGAAGACGTGCCATAGGCACATGCCTATGGGCAAATCTAGTTCATCTACAAAATTGATAAAGGTAGGAAAGAAGATGCATTAGTCATTTAGGAGAACTTGAGAATTAAATATATGCAATTATAAAGTATTAGCTACTACCTCTTCCGACCATGCCCCCGTCCACTTGGTCAGAGATGTTGGGCATGTTCCTCTTCCGAGGGGGAATCCTACATCTAACTTGTTCTCGGGCTCTATCGGTTTATCCGAACTTTGTTCCTCTTCCTCTGACACCTCTCGTTCTTGTTGTTGCGGTTGTTGTGGCTCGCTAATGTCAATTCCTCCCCTTGTCACACTCTTCTGCCGAGAACTACTCACGTTATCTTTTAAGTATGCATCAAGTTTGGCCTCTTCACCTTCATCTTCAAGACTGCAGAGGCAGGTTTAAGGATCTCCTGCATTACCTCCTTCACGCTCTTGGGTACGACACTTGTCAACGTACGAGAAACTATCTGAACTGTCTCTCATGTGTTCTCAAACTACAATGAGTTGAAATATATAAAGTAAACAACATTGTTAGGAAACCCTTTTCATAAATATCAAATGTTCACTTAACAATACATCCATACGAAAAATAATTAAATATGTTGAGTCGTTCGGTTGTTACATCAGTTGAGAAGAGAAATACGTCGGTGGTGGTTCCTCTTCTGTCGGGGAAATCAGTATCTGGATTCCCGCTGGTAGAATGCTATGCAGAGATACATATAATCTTGTAATGCATTTGTACCACGTCATGTGCACTCCTTGAAATGAGTCATCATAAGGCGTTCGATCAACGAGTACCACTCTGTAACGCCCCAAATTCCAAAACACGGTAATTCGTAACTCAAGAAGATCTAATCTTCACTTTGTACAATTTTACAAGGACTTTAAAACTTTTATTCATAGAACATGTTCCTTTACATTAACGCAGCGGAAAATAAATAATTACAACACGATAAAAAGTACAACGTGAATAACAACAATTAAAATTCGAAAGAAACCTTTAGCACCAAATCATCATTGTGTTCTTTTGCAAATCCCAATCCTGCACTAAAAATTGTGGGCACGTCAGTTGCTTATAACTGACGCAATATTATAAACGGCCATCCTCACTATGCCATAATATAACGATTCTTTATACTTGCAAACACAAACACAATTTGAATGCAAAACAAAGTGTGAAGAGTGACTACCCTAAACATGTCAGTGTATGATATGCCTTAGATGCCTAATGCAAACCTACACTACGATGCACTAATGCGTACTTGTTCGGATTCTACGCATCCCATACAACATAGGTCCGAGGACAAACCCTTATTGTACTCCTCAATATAGGGTTTAATCCCTCACCATGAACTACTACTACCGGTGACTAATGTATGTTTTAGATATTTTGTGAGTATCTAGTACCACCCCGATAATTCTTGAGTATCGTACTCCCACTTCAAGTAATTTTGGACACACTGCCTCACACTTAGTAATTCTGGAGACGAATACCCACACCGCGAGCTATGACCCCGATAATTCTTGAGTATCGTTGTAACGCCCCGAATTCCCGTTACGGGACATCTGTGATGCAACCAGAATGTTTGCCTTCAAATGCATCTCAACACAGTAATAACATGGAAATATCAAAACTTTTTAATGCCAAATAAGGTTATTACATCATCGATTACAACCAATATCGTCTTCTTAACAAGAATACAAATTACATTAACTCATTACATCTTATTACAAAATATTTACCAACTCCTCTTGTAAAGCTATCAGCTGTCTCCCAGGATGGTAATCGACTGATCACCGCCGAATCTCTGCTGAGCGGTCAATCTGCTTCCCTGGAACTTGCCTCTCAGATTGAGTCTTCCACTGCGCGACTCTGATATTTCTGCACCTGCTCGAAAGGTAGGACCGGTACCTAAAAGGTGAGGAACATCAGTAATTTTACTAACGCAATGCTCATAAGAAACAACGATTTCCAAACTGGCAACCACAAACCATCTTGAATGGGAAAAGAAACGTGGATCCTAATTCCTTAGTGTTCGTGTATGCCATGATCTAACAACTAAATACACCAGTCACATGCCTTATTCTAATGCAAGCAAGACTTTGGGACTCTAGATCCGCATGCATCCCATACTACATACGTTCTAGATCAAAGCATGGCCTAATCTAATGCACAAAATAAAGAATATACACGATGCGCCTACTCTAATGCAATTCATTTGGGAACGTATTTATTCCATACTACATACTTCCCCAAAAATCATCTTCAATAGAAACATATGCATCCTATACTGCATACTTTTCAAAGAGTTCGCCTCTCCTGATTGTAGGGTTCAATTCCTCGCCATACATCCTACTCTTGTACTCATCCGGTTCCCAATAGATTTTCGTGTCTGAGGAGGTTGTAGTCATTCAGTCTAGTCTCTTACAGCAGTCCCTAAAGTGGTGTTCACATTCGCTACATAGTACCCGTGCACGAACCTCACTCAAAAAGCCATGAAAAACCTTCCGGTACAATACCATGTACCCATGACGTCATGATAATATATGTAAAATACAACACCCACTTGCATAGGAACACGAAGGCCTCGAGGGTCAAATCCCCCTATGCGACAGGAGTTACTCCCCCCGTTCCTTACCTCGGCTCTTTGGGAATTAACAGATCGAGATACGAGAACCGTAAACTCAAAACCTGAGAACCAAATCCATATCCCTGCGACAGGAAAAGTATAACACCTGACTATGGTATGCTAGTAATAATGCAATCCTAATACATCATTCTAATCATTCATGTTAATAAAGGGTTCCTCCCACAATCCTGCCTATCGACTCGCGGCCCCGACGACACAATGTCCTGGTCGCCACTTCCCCTAGCTTGAAATTCTTTCCTTACCACGGTCCGCATTCATCCTTAACCAGCATGAATACAACTCGATGACACCAATTTGGACATCCAACGCCTCGGCAGAAGTTCAATTCTTAGGGTCGATAGACATAGGGTATCACCCTACCCGTGTGACTAACACGAGTCACAACATCCTTAACAGGACTCAAACACTAACAAAACCAGTAATAGACACCATTCATCCCTAAACAATGAGTTATCAACTCTTGTGTACAAAAAGGGGAAAGGTTCTCCTAACACTTAGTCAAAACCATGACTAAACCAAACTATGGTGTTTCTGCCTGAAACTTAAAAGATCATAACTCTTACAATACAACTCAAATTTGGGTGTTCTAGCCCAATATGGAATGCTAAGAACATAGACTACAACTCTCTAGTTGATCATCGATCATCTCATTTCTCAAAATAGCCTCACAACCCTCAGCCTGTGTACTTCCTAAACACTGACTGCACCTTACCGATAGCATAAAACTCTACCTGATCATCGGAATGATCCAAATTCAGGTTCTATGGAATGGTGTAAATGTCCTCTACAACTTTCTAGTCGATCAACAATCCAAATTGTTTCATTTGATTACCCTGAAACAGTTATTTTCCTCAAGTATACAGAACCACACAAAAAGCACTGTTCAAACAGAGCCTATAGCTCAAAATATGGTTTCTGTCCCAACTTGCAAAAATCATATCTATTATTCTACTTACAGGATTTTATTGATATAGGGCTTTTTGGAAATCTCATGATGTCTAATACAACTTTCTAGTTGTACACTTTCTCAAATTCTGCTCATAAAGAGTCACAAGGGTACCATCTTATCAGAGTGTCAATCCTGACTAGGTTCTGCACAGTACATGCTAAAATATTCATAATAAACCACATGCATAATCAATTGCAATCAAATTTGCATTTCCAGAACCTAGACAACATCATGAATAGTATACTCAAAGGATCACATCCTGATTCCAAATATTCAAGGAGTTCTACATATTACAATCAGGTATAAAAGTTCTAATGTTCTTCAGTCAATTTCTTGACTACTCTTGATTAATTAATTTTGAACATGCCACCAATTTCATCCAAATAATTTCAATATTTTTCTGTAGAGTCCAGATGCATGCAAGATAACATGGTAAAAATTTTAGAAATATTTCATGAGTCAATTAATTCTAAGAATTCTCACAAGTTCAGTTGTTACAATAGACAGACCCACTCTCTGCCTTACGACTCAGTCCTCACAATTGATTTTATTAAAATATCAAATAACATCAAAAAAATACAAAATAAATCATGTAGCTTCTAGACATACATGAGATCATTCTGTGAAAATTTCATGATCAAATTCCATTTATTTTGTTCTCTGGAAATTCGGGAACTTAACATACAAATCATGTTTCCTGTTTCCACTTTCAGATTCTAACAATCTACTCCTAATAAATCATTCTCATAGATATTACTACTTGATTCATGCAAGAAAATCAAATAAGAGAAACAAGACTAAAGTTCAGAGAACTCCCCACCGTTGTTGTAGCTTGAGAGATGAAAATAGTTTGGCCGTCCTCCTTGATTCCTCCTCCAAAGCTCTTGATTTGCCTCTTTTTTTTCTTCTTGCCTTGTTTCACTATCTCCTTCCTTTTTTCTTTATGAAATTTCAAAACTGAAATAAGAGTGAGAAGGAGGGGTTTAATATAGAAATGAGAGGAGTGAGGGGGTGCAAGGGGGTGGCCGGCCTATAAGGTAGAGAGAGGGTGATGTGGCATAGTAGTTTTTCCAAAACAAGGGTTCTAGCCCATTGTTTTTTTGGAGATATTTGCATGGCTGAAATTTTTAGCCTTTGATCAAGATGAGATGAGAGATGAGAGGTGGGATTTGAATGCATGCAAGAGACATTCACTGTAGTACCATACAATTAAATATTGGCATGTGCATCACACTCAAAACTAGTGTATGTACTGGTATCGGTCCTTCTCATTTTCGTGCACCACCATGACCGCAACCATCCACGCGAACAATCCAACAAATTTAATTGTACTACAACATTCATATATACATAAATCAATTATTACTAGAAAAGTACATAACCGCGTGCAAATCTAAACTGTACACGGATTATAATGCAAAATAGTTATTTGCTATTTTGCGGGGTGTTACATCACTCCCTCCTTAGAATCATTCTATCCTCAGAATGACTCTAGGGGCGAGAGAAATAGCATACAATCATCCATGATTAGAAGGTACTTTCCTTGGTCATCTCCAATTCCTCGAGGAACATCCTCGACAATTGATTCTTTAAGTACTCATTACCTGCTCACATGCCTCAAGTGCTCAGCGCATCTTTCTATCCTGGAGATCAATCTCATCATGTGGATCATTTTGAGATCTGCCTCATCCCGCATCCACCGTACTGGAGATGAATCACCTTGGGGGATGTCGCTATCATCCTGGACTACTGGAGATCAATCCCTCTCCACTGAACTTTCTAGGGCCTATTGCGTTCAATGTTCCGTAATACTGGGAATATCTCGCTCTACGGATTATTTTGGAGCCCTCACCACACGAACTCCCCATGAGTGTTTCTCTCTTCCCGAAATACTGGAGATCAATCTCACTCCACAGATCATTTTGGGGCCTATTTCATCCCTCATCTGGAATAATGGGGAATATCTCACTTCGTGGATTTCTAGAGCCCTTACTCATCCTTGAATTCCTTCATGGGTATCACTCTCGTCCTCAGAATACTAGAGATCAATCCCACTCCACAGAACATTCTGGGGCCTATTTCATCCCTTTCCTGGAATACTGGGGAATATCTCACTCTTTGGATCATTCTGGAGTCAATGTCGCACTAACCTGTTTGTGAATGTTGCTCTCCTCCCTGGAATACTGGAGACTAATCCCGCTCCACAGAACATTCTGGGGCCTCTTTCATCCCACGTTCCAGAATACTTTGGAATATCTCGCTCCATGGATCATACTGGAGCCAACGTCACACAATCTTCCTCATGAGCGTCGCTCTTGTCCCTGGAATACTAGAGACCAATTCCTACTCCACAGATCATTCTGGGGCCTATTTCATCCCTCATCTGGAACACAGAGGAATGTTTCACTCCATGGATAATTTTGGAGCTGACCTCATCACATGAACTCCCCGTGAGTATCGCTCTCGTCCCGAAATACTGGAGATCAATCCCACTCCACAGAACACTCTGGGGCCTATTTCATCCCTCGTCTGGAATACTGAGGAATATCTCACTCCATTGATCATTCTGAAGCCTCCCTACTCATGTCTGGAATTCTGAAGCCTATTTCATCCCTTGTTCTTGCTTCATCATATCTCCTTTCTGGTGACCGTGTCAAGTTCTTAGTATGTCTTCTAGCTCTCGGATGCACTACTTGAGGGTCAGTAACCACTCCCCCCTTAGAAGAAAACGAGGCTTACCAAGGAGAAGGCAAAAAAATTAGCTTTATGCCTTATCCAAAACACTTAATAAAATAAGCACAAGTCAAGAGATGACCAAATGCCCAAAAACATTCATGCTTTATAAAAAGTCATAATATCTTGGTACAGAACACATTACAAGTTCGTCATTCATGGCTTGCAAAAATGCAACCAACAAAATATATAACTATCCTGGACCATGCACAACTTCACACTTCTTTCCAGTTAAGCTGAAGTTCATCCTTAGCGATCAGGCTTCTTCCCTTTATCGACCACTTTCTGTAACTGGTCATTGGGGTTCCCCTGCAGTTGTGGACAATTTGATTTCTTGTGCCCAGCTTCTCTGCAGTTATAGCAAGTGTTTGTCTGGGCTCTTTTTGAGCATTGACTCTTGAAATGACCTTGTTCCTTACAAAAGTTACACACCACCATTAGGCTAGTCTCTTTAAGCTTTCTGGATCGTGAGTTGAGTTCTGCTTGTCATGGTCAGCGGTGAGAATATGCTTCTTCCACTTTTCTTCATCTTGGCCTCGCTTTGACTATGTCTCATGTCCATTTCTGTTACCACAACTCGCCTTACTAGCTTGTCGAATCGGCGAATGCCTAACGGAACCATCCTCGACCTCAGTCCAGGCCTAAGCCCTTACTCAAACCTCTAGGCCTTCTTTGCTTCCTCCTGAACCATCTCTGGTGCATACCGTGACAGCTGGGAAAACTTTGTCTTATATTCCCTGACAGACATATTTCACTGCTTCAAGTTGTGGAACTCCATTGCTTTTTCTTCCTGCACATCCAAGGGAAAATAGTGTTGTCGGAATTCCTCAAGAAAATCTTCCCAAGTGATTGGACCTTCTCCAAGACCACGCTTCACAGACTGCCACCATACTCCGACATCCTTCTCCAGCCAGATTGTGGCTAGACAAACCTTGCTGTCTTCTGGAGTCATCATTACTTCGAATACTGTTTCCACCTGACATTTCCAGTCGTCAACAGCTGTTGGGTCGGTCTGTCCTTCGAAGACTAGCGGTTTCATTCTCTTGAACAATTCCACCATCTTTATTGGGTCTGTGGGTACAGCGACTCCTGGTGTTCCCAGTGGCGGTGCTTGGTTTCTGCTAGCTTCCACAAATGCTCCTATCATCTGGTATACACGGGTAAACTCTGCTTCAACATTGAGCCTTCGCCCTTAGCGATTGCACGTTGGCTGTTACTGATTCTTCTGGACACTCTTCAAAGAAAGAAAACACACAGGGTTAGTTCTGGATGTAGGGAAGATCATAAACATAAGTGGAAAAGTGCAACAATCATGGTTTTGACCTTCCTGCAGTCCAAATTAAACCGAGCTATTTGGCATTTTAAATCAAATTTCCTACTGCGTTAGCCTGCAACTTGAAGTCAGCTGTGATACCACATTTGTAACGCCCCGGATCCCCGTTATCGGACATCCGTGACGCAACCAGAATCTTTGCCTTCAAATGCATCTCAACACAGTAATAACACGGAAATTTATAAACTTTTTATTGCCAAATAAGATCATTACATCATCGATTACAACCAATATCTTGTTCTTGAACAAGAATACAAATTACATTAACTCATTACATCTTATTACAAAATATTTACCAACTCCTCTTGTAAAGCACTCTCGGAATCGTAATCGACTGATCACCGCCGAAGCTCCGCTGAGTGGTCAATCTGCTTCCCTGGAACTTGCCCCTCGGCTTGAGTCTTCTGCTGTGCGACTCTGATATTTATGCACCTGCTCGAAAGTAGGACTGGTACCTAAAAGTTGGGGAACATCAGTAATTCTACTAACGCAATGCGGATAAGAAACAGCGATCTCCAAACTGGCATCCACAAACCATTTTGAATGGAAAAAGAAACGTGCATCCTAATTCCCTAGTATTTGTGTATGCCATGATCTAACAACTAAATACACCAGTCACATGCCTTATTCAAATATAAGCAAGACTTTGGGACTCTGAATCCGCATGCATTCCATACTACATACGTTCCAGATCAAAGCATGGTATAATCTAATGCACAAAACAAAGAATGAACACGATGCACCTACTCTAATGCAATTCTTTTGGGAACATATGCATCCCACACTACATACTTCCCCAAAAATCAATTTCAATAGAAACATATGCATCCCATACTACATACTTTTTAAAGAGTTTGCATCTCCTGATTGTAGGGTTCAATCCCTCGCCATGCATCCTACTATTGTACTCATCCTATTCCCAATAGATTTTCGTGTCTGAGGAGGTTGCAGTCATTCTTTCTAGTCCCTTACTGCAGTCCCTAAAGTGGTGGTCGCGTTTGCCATATAGTACCCGCGCACGGACCTCACTCAAAAAGCCGTGAAAAACCTTCCGGTACAAAACAATGTACCCATGTCGTCACGATAATATATTTAAAAAACAACACCTCCCCACATAGGAATATGACGGCCTCGAGGTTCAAATCCCCCTATTCGAAAGGAGTTACTCCCCCCGTTCCTTACCACGGCTCTTTGGGAATTAACAGATCGAGATACGAGACCCGTGAACTCAAAACCTGAAAACTAAATCCGTATCCCTACGATAGAAAAAGTACAACACCTGACTATGGTCTGCTAGTACTAATGCAATCCTAATACATCATTCTAATCATTCAGGTAAATAAAGGGTTCCTCCCATAATCCTGCCTATCGACTGGCAGCCCCGACGACACAATGTCCTACTCGCCACTTCCCCTAGCTTGGAATTCGTTCCTCACCACTGCCCGTGTTCATCCTTAACCGGCATGAATACAACTCAACGACACCAATTCGGATATCCAATGCCTCGGCGGAAGTTCAAATCTTAGGATCGATAGACGTAGGGTATTACCCTACCCTTGTGACTAATTTGAGTCACAACATCCTCAACAGGATTCAAACACCAACAAGACCAGCAATAGACACCATTCATCCCCAAAAAAAGAGTTATCAACTCTTGTGTACAAAAATGGGAAAGGTTCTCCCAATACTTAGTCAAAACCATGACTAAACCAAACTATGGTGTTTGAGCCTGAAACTTAAAAAGATCATAACTCCTACAATACAACTCATATTTGGGTGTTCTAGCCCAATCTGGAAAGCTAAGACCCTAAGCTACAACTCTCTAGTTGATCATCACCTTATATTCAGAGCCATAAGGGTATCATCTTATCAGAGGGTCAATCCTGACTAGGTTCTGCACAGTACATGCTAAAATATTCATAAAAAATCACATGCATAAACAATTGTCATCAAATTTGCATTTCCAGAAACTAGACAACATTATGAATAGTATACACAAAGGATCACATCCTAATTCCAAATATTCAAGGAGTTCTACCTATTACAATCAGGTATAAAAGTTCTACTGTTCTTCAGTCACTGTCTTGACTACTCTTGATTAATTAATTTTGAACATGCATCCAATTTCGTCCAAATAATTTCAATAATTTTCTGTAGAGTCCAGATGCATGCAAGATAACATGGTAAAAATTTTAGAAATATTTCATTTGTCAATAATTCTAAGAATTCCCACAAGTTCAGTTGTTACAATAGACAGACCCAGTCTCTGCCTTACGACTCAGTCCTCAAAATTGATCTTATTAAAATATTAAATAACATCAGAAAAATACGAAATAAATCATGTAGCTTCTAGTCATACATGAGACCATTCTGTAAAAATTTCATGAATAAATTCAATTTATTTTGTTCTCTGAAAATTCGGGAACCTAGCATATAAATCATGTTTCCTGTTTCCACTTTCAGATTCTAACAATCTACTACTAATCAATCATTCTCATAGCTATTACTACTTGATTCATGCAAGAAAACCAAACAAGAAAAACAAGACTAAAGTTCAGAGAACTCCCCACCCTTGGTGTAGCTTGAGAGATGAAAATAGCTTGGCCTTCCTCCTTGATTCCTCCTCTAAAGCTCTTGATTTGCCTCTTTTTTTTCTTGCCTTCTTTCACTCTCTCCTCCCTCTTCTTCTTTATGAAATTTCAGAACTGAAATGAGAGTGAGAATGAGGGGTTTAATATAGAAATGAGAGGAGTGAGGGGGTGCAAGGGGGTGGCCGGCCTATAGGGTAGAGAGGGGGTGATGTGGCATAGTAGTTTTTCCAAAACAAGGGTTCTAGCCCATTGTTTTTTGGAGATATTTGCAGGGCTAAAATTTTTGGCCTTTGATTAAGATGAGATGAGAGATGGGAGGTGGGATTTGAATGCATGCAAGAAATATTCATTGTAGTACCATACAATTAAATATTTGTATGTGTATCACACTCAAAACTAGTGTATGTACTGATATCGGTCCTTCTCATTCTCGTGCACCACCATGACCGCAATACATAAATCAATTATTACTAGAAAAGTACATAATCGCGTGCAAATCTAAACTGTACACGGATTATAATGCAAAATAGTTATATGCTAATTTGCGGGGTATTACAGTCGCACTCCCACTTCAAGTGATTTTGGACACACTGCCTCACACCCAGTAATTCTGGAGGCGAATACTCACATCGCGCTGTCATTGGTACCTCATCACACAATTATCCCACGAGTGTCGCCTCGATCCCAGTAATTATGGAGTAATATCCCCCACCGCGAGCCTCAACCCCAGTAATTCTGGAGATACCTCCCACTGCGCTATCTAGGCCCTCATACCCATGTTTCCCCAAACTTCATCACATCTCCCCGTAGTGCCTAACCCTAAGTTTTAGTTTTGAAAATTATCACAACCTAGAGCTAACTTACCCTACCGGACTTAAACCAACCAAAGAGAAAGTCAGCCCACATTGGCTACTTCTAAAAAAGAGAGTCAACCCACACTGGTTACTCCTCCTATTCTCATAATAAAACTTCCTGTCACTAGGGTCTCGCCTAACCTCTAGATTCCAACAACTATCTCATTCTAGAGATCAATAATAGGTTATATTCAACCTCGAAAATAATATTAATTCAAAAAAAAAAAAATTCAACCCTTGAAGTATTCAACGATCATACATCATTCATTAATAATTCCCAACTCGAATTTCTGCATAATTATCTTTAAAATAGCCAATCAAGACAATTACTTCCAAAATCTTCTTAAACTCATTTTTCTTCAAATTATTTCTCTTTCGAACATTTATACTCCTTTACATTAATCTATATTTCAAAGCAAACTCATATTTAAATTTCCAACTCCTTTAAAAAACATCCCCCAAAATTATCTATTTCTATTTCCACTTGATCTCACTTTTAAAGAACATCAGTTATTATAATCTTCAATCATTTGCATTTCCAAATTTGAAAACCACCTCACACATTAAAAAAATATACCCTTTTTATTGTAAATTTTCTTTTAGAATAGTATACGAAAAATCTCCAATATATTTTACTAATGACTCATGATTTTTCCACAATCTCCCATAAAAGGAACTACTCAAAAGTCCCAAAATATCCCATAAAAGAACTACTCAAAAGTCCCCATAAAGTGTTTAAAAAGAAAAATAAAAAGTTTGGCCATCCTCTCGACAGAACCCATGTCAGCACCAAGCAAGCCCGATGCCCAACCCAATGAGCTAACGCCCTACTCAGCAAAGTTGTTTTTTTAAATTTTTAAATGTTCAACCCTGCTCCTTTAATCCCTTTAAAAAAAATTTGGACAACAACAGAGCAACACCCCAACTCGAACCCGTGACAGTAGAGAGGCGACACAATGCCCAACCACTGAGCCGTAGCTCAGATCACGTCTACTATAGGGTTTTAGTTCTCAAGTACTCGATCTCGCCTATTCCCCTCTTTCCGAAAATTATGCGCACATCCGAATTCTATTATTGATCACATTGATTAAATTATTGCAATCAAGTTACACTATACTGAATTTTCATAGCAACAATAAGTTCACACAATTTAAAATTTTCAATCACATGAAGAGTAATTCAATTATCACTATAATTTACGAAATGTTAATTTTTTTTTTCAATATTTTTCTTCTTTCGTGACAAATAGCAATAAGAGAATTTTTCTTTAAGGTTCATTAAATTCGTATTTCATGTAAATATTTACTTCTCTAAAGTGAACACGAATTACCATTTCGCATACTAATTTTCACAATTTCTACACCGTAATTCTTCAAGTGTACTTTAATAAAAGTGCATTTCACTCAAAATTTTAGAGTTTCTCCTATCACACACATCACAGTTTATAAGTGTAAATTAACCATTCTACATCTATAAATTTAAATTTTCTACACAACTACACATGCATCTACTCAATAAATTTTAGAGTATAAAGAACACCCACATAACAGGAGAATATTAAAAGTGATATCACCTTCAAAAATTCCTCCGAAACTGCACAAATGCAAGCCAAATTCCCCAAAACAAAAGCACAGCAAGCCAACCGAGCTCTGCCTTCTCTCTCTCTCTATGTTTACCCTTTTTTTAGAAACAGTGAGGAGTGAAATGGTTTAGGGGTTTTAATAAATAGGCAGAGTAGTTAGTTAGTGCCTCTCTCCCACTACTTCCACTCTTCACTCCCACTCTCCAACGTTCAAAAGACCCAGTCAAGACCCCACATTCTCAACACCACTCTCATGTGTGTGCACAATGCACGTGTGCACGTGCACATGCTTGTGCACACCGTAGTGTGCACGTGCACATGCTTGTGCACACTGCCTCTTATTCTTTTTTTAAAAAATAAAATATACATTCTTAGGCCCATAAAATAAAATTTGTAAAGCAAAGTGTTTTAATAAAATGAAAAGAACATGAATAGACAATTTTTCCACAAGCATTACATGTGCAAAAATGTGAAAATTAATTTATTATATGTATATATATTTTTCGGGGCTCCCTCCTTAGATTAGTTTCGTCCTCGGAACTACATTCAAGGAGTGAGAAAAACAAAAAAACACAAGAATTTTTTTTTACAAAATCTAATCAAAAAGTTCAAGGTGATCTCTCATCATCCTCTCCTCAGATTCCCAAGTGGCTTCCTCAATCAATTGGTTCCTCCACACGACATTGACCATAGGTATAGTTTTATTTCCAAAACTTTCTCCTGCCGGTCGTCAATCTCCACAGGAATAACTCAAGTCAAACTGCAGACCCTCGGGCACTTCCGGTAGATGATGACTCGGATCCAAAATATAGCCTCGTAACATAGACACGTGGAAGACATTATGCACTTGGGCCAGTTCCTACGGCAATTCCAGCTGATAGGCTGTCTTCCCAATCCTCTTCAATATCTTGTAGGGTCCAATGTATCTCGGGGATAACTTTTCACTCTTCCCAAACCGAATTACACCCTTAGTTGGAGATACCTTCAAGAATACATAGTCCCCCTCTTTGAACTCCAAGTCTCTTCTCCGATTGTCGGCGTAACTCTTTTACCTGCTCTGTGCGTCAACCAGCCTCTTCCTGATCAGCTAAATCTTCTTTGAAGTCTGCTGCACTATTTTGGGCCCATACATCTGCCTTTCCCCTACTTTATACTAGCAAACCAGTGTCCTGAACTTTCTTCCATACAAAGCTTCGTATGGTGCCATACCGATGCTAGTTTGAAAACTGTTGTTGTAGGCAAATTCCACCAGAGCTAACTGCCTCTCCCACCTGACACTGAATTCCAACACGCAACACCTCAACATATCTTCCAGTATCCGATTGACTTTCTCAGTCCGCCCATCAGTTTGAGGATGAAAAGAGAGTACTGAAATAACTCTTGGTCCCCAATGCTACCTGAAGACTCTTCCAGAAATGTGACGTGAATCTCACATCTTGATCTAACATAATCGACACGGGAATTCCCTGTAGTCTCACGATCTCCTCGACATATAGTTCTGCCAACTTCTCCATAGACCAGGTGACCTTCATTGCCAAAAAGTGAGCAGATTTGGTGAGTCAATCGACTATCACCCAAATCGCATCATTCCCCTTGGACCTCCTTGGTTGCCCTGTAATGAAATCCATGCTGATGTTATCCCACTTCCACTCCGAAATAGGTAACGGCTGCAATAATTCTCCCGGTCTCTGAGTCTCTACCTTGAACTGCTGACACATCGCACACCTTGTAACAAAATCTGCCACATCCCTATTCATTCCCGACCACCAGAAATGATGTTTGATATCCTTGTTCATCTTGGTACTCCCCGAATGTACTGACAAAAGAGTGGAGTGTGCTTCCTGTAGAAGGCTCTCTTTCAATTTTGCTTGATCCAGTACACACAACCTCTCCTCAAACCACAACACTTCATCCTTTAATTGGAATTCTGCCAATTTACCTTCACCGACCAATTCTATCATCTTCTGAATCTCCAAATCAGATTTTTGACCCTCAAAAATCTTCTCCTTCAGCGTGGGCTGAAGCTTCAACCGTGCTAAAGACGTCCCCAGTTCCTTCAACACCACCTCCATCCCAACTCGATTGAGCTCCTCTGCTAAACTTTCCTAAGTCGTGATCAAACGGGATAAACTACTCTTCCAACTGAGTGCATCAGTCGCCACATTAGCCTTGCCTGGGTGATACTTTATTTTGGGACGGATGTCCTCCAGTACTTCCAACCACCTTCTCTGCCTCAAACTCAGATCTCTTTGCTAATAGATATACTCCATGTTCTTGTGATCCGTGTACATGTTGACCTTCTCCCCATACACATAGTACCTCCACTGTTTCAAAGCAAAGATAATTGCCGTCAATTCTAGATCATGAGTTAGGTAATTCTTCTTATGCGATCTCAGTTGCCTAGACCCATAAGCTATTACCCTTCCCTCTTGCATCAACACACAGCGCAATCCATGATGGGAAGCATCGTTGTAGATATCATAATCAATCCCTACTCTCGGCAAAGCCAGGATGGGAGCGGTAGTCAATCTTTCTTTTAACTTCTGGAAACTTGCCTGACACTGCTCCGTCCACTTAAAGCTCACATTCTTCCTGGTGAGCCTCATGAGTGGCGTGGCTATCTGAGCATAGCCTTGAATAAATCTCCTATAGTAGCTTGTTAGCCCCCAAAAGCTTCTTATCTCTTTCACTGTAGTCGGTGTTGGCCAATCTATTACTGCCTCAATCTTTTGTGGGTCAGTGGCTATTCCCTCCTTAGAAAGAATGTGACCTGGGAAGGCGACTTCAGTTTTCCAGAAGTCACACTTAGACAACTTTGCATACAACTTTTGCTCTTGTAATTTCTTCAGTACCTCTGCTAGGTGCTCGGCATGCTCTTCTTCTGTCTTGGAGTAGAACAGTATGTCATCGATGAACACAACGATGAAAGAACTGATGAACGGCTGCAGGACCCTGTTTATCATGTCCATGAAGATAGCAGGTGCATTGGTTACTCTGAACGGCATGACTAAGAACTCGTAGTGACCATGCCGAGTCCTAAACATCGTCTTGTGCACATCTTCTTCCTTTACTCGGACCTGGTGATAACCCGACCATAGATCTATCTTAGAGAAGACGGCTGCTCCTTGTAGAAGGTCGAATAGATCATCAATTCGCGTAATCCGATACTTGTTCTACACTGTCACCTTATTCAATTCTCTATAATCGATGCACATCCTCATCGATCCATCCTTCTTCTTCACCAAAAGAACTGGGGCTCTCCAAGGTGACGCACTTGGCCTAATGATCCTTTGCCCAACAGCTCTTCAATTTGTTTCTTGATCTCATCTTGTTCAATTGGTGCCATAGAAATAGGTGCACTCCCTGGCTGAACGGTGATGCTGAACACTACATCCTACTGAGGTGGAAGCCCGGGTAGATCTTCAAGAAACACTGTTGGAAAATCCCGGACTACTGGAATCTGCTTCACTTCTTCAAGAACCTTCTGCTTAGATAGAGCTGCTACCAACTGTTTGCACTTCTTCTTCCCTTGAAATGTTACTGTTGGGCATTACAGAGTGGCCCTCCATAGATTAGGCTTTCGTGAAAAATTGTTTTATGATATTAACTTATTATACAAATTATTTTATATATTGTCTATACTTTTAACTAATTTTCATGTTCGTATATTTTTCAAACTCTTATCTAATAGTCTTCACTTAATGTGTTATCTCATTTTATCTCATAGTATATATACTACTAGTTACTTTATGCTTTTGACCATTTTGTCATTTCTGTTTTTTCTTTAATTAACATCTCTTTCCGTTAAAAAATTCAAATTCTCTAACAATTGATGACTTAATTTATGTTCTCCTTTTATTTGGTGTCTGATACTTTATTATCTTGTATGAAAATCTCTTTCAATCTATCCAATCTTTTATGCTCACATTTCCTTTCTTTGCTATTTCTCTAGTTTTTCTTGTTCCGTTCATATAACTTTTGACACTCATAGTTTTCCTACATAAGTTTGCCTTGTTTCCCCACATTGCTTATTTTTATGCTATGTTTATTTTTTTAATGTTTGCAGTTTTCTATATACAATAGTAATATTTTTTGGTGTGTACGAAATACAAATTTTACCCTAGTAAAGTTCTGAGTACAGAACTATTCTAAGGGGGGAGAGTGTAACACCCCGCAATATTGAGTTATGACAAATTTGTCCACGCATGTTGCACACGTGTATTTTGTACCGTTACGGGTAATATCTGTACCATATTTTGATACAAATATCATACGTATTTTGGATTTCGACTATTTATGCATTTTTCGTCTTCTCGAAACTCATTTTTATCCTAATTGAGCCAATTCAAATAATAAAATTTTAATCTATGTGTTTTTACGTACATTTCACGTGTTTCCAATACACGTGTCGATTTTACCGTTACGTATAATATGTTCCTATGTGTTTCAATTATTTATTTTACGACTTGTTTGAATTCTTTTTATAAACGGAAATTCATTTTTCTCATATTTGATTAAAATATTTTATACGTGCGACATGTATTCTATGTACGTATTGATTACGTAGTGGAATATATAAAAATTAATGAAATATATCTTTCGCATGTTGTATTTCAATTATTTATAAACATTTCCCAGTTGATAAAGTCTATTTCATATTTTAATATTTTTTGTATGTGTGACGCATGTGTTTTGCAGTGCACGTATTAGTCGTATTCTCTTTCAAAACAAATTTATGAAGTATGTGTGTGTCTATTTCGTTCATGCATGAGAACTGTAATTTTAATTAAACTAATTTTATATGCATATAAACATATATTTTAATTTATAAAATAAAAATGATAAATTTGTGGTGTACACTAGCACGCGCACGTGCATTGTGCACACAAAGTATATCCCCCACCGCGAACCTCAACCCCGATAATTCTGGAGACACATCCCACCGCGCTATCTAGGCCCTCATATTCATGTTTGCCCACACTTCATCACATCTTCCCTTAGTGCCTAAACATAAGTTTTAGTTTTGAAAATCATCACAAACCCTACCGGACTTAAACATAAGAGAAAGTCAGCCCACACTGGCTACTTCTCAAAGAGATAGTCAACCCATACTGGTTACTCCTCAAAAATCTCATTAACAAAACTGTTGGTTACTAGGGTCTCGCCTAGCCACTAGATTCCAACAATTATCTCATTCCAGAGATCAACAATAGGTTATACTCAACCTCAAAATAATATTTCAATCTTCAAAACAAAAAATGTCCTTCAACCCTGAAGTATTCAACTTTCATAATTTGTTCCTCAATAATTCTCAAATCAAAAATCCTCTTAATTATCTTTAAAATAGCCAATCAAGACAATCACTTCCAAAGTCTTCAAAACTCATTTTTCTTCAAATTATTTTTCTTTCGAACATTTATACTCCTTCACATTAATCTATATTTCAAACCAAACTCATATTTAAATTTCAAACTCCTTTTTAAAAAACATCCCCCAAAATTATCTATTTCTATTTCCACTTGATCTCACTTTTAAAGAACATCAGTTATTATAATCTTCAATCATATGAATTTTCAAATTTGAAAACCACCTCACACATTAAAAAAAAATACCTTTTTTATTCTAAAATTTTCTTTTAGAATAGTATACGAAAATCTCCAATTTATTTTACTAATGACTCATGATTTTTCCACATTCTCCCATAAAAGGAACTACTCAAAAGTCCCAAAAAGAACTACTCAAAAGTCCCCAACTATTTAAAAAGAAAAAGAACAAGTTTGGCCACCCTCTGGACCGAACCCATGTTAGCACCAAGAAAGCCCAGCACCCAACCCAATGAGATAACACCCTACTCAGCAAAGTAGTGTTTTGGAAATTTTAAATGTTCAACCCTTCTCCTTTAATCCCTTTAAAAGAAATTGGACAACCACACAGCAACACCCCAACTCGAACCCGTGACAGTAGAGAGGCGACACAACACCCAGCCACTGAGCCGTAGCTCAGATCACGTCTATTATAGGGTTTAAGTTATCAAGTACTAGGTCTCGCCTATTACCCTTCTTTCCGAAAATTATACGCACATCCGAATTCTATTATTCATCACATTGATTAAATTATTACAATCAAGTTACATTATACTGAATTTTCATTGCAACAATATGTTCACACAATTTAAAATTTTCAATCACATGAAGAGTAACTCAATTATCACTATAATCTACGAAATGTTAATTTTTTTTTCAATATTTTCTTCTTTCGTGACAAATAGCAATAAGAGAATTTTCTTTCAGTTTCATTAAATTCGTATTTCATGAAAATATTTACTTCTCTAAAGTGAACACAAATTAATATTTCGCATACTAATTTACACAATTTCTACACCGTAATTCTTCAAGTCTACTTTAGTAAAATGCAGTTCACTCAAAATTTTAGAGTTTCACCTATTACACACATCACAATTAAAAGAATAAATTAACCACTCTACATCTACAAATTTAAATTTCTAGACAACTACACATGCATCTACTCAATAAAATTAAGAGTATAAAGGAACACCCACCTAATAGGAGAATATTAGAAGCAAAATTTTCTTCAAAAGCACTTCGAAATCCTCACAAAGCTAGCCAAAATCACGACTCCAAAAATTGCACAGTAAGCCAATCCCGGGCTCTGCCTTCTTCACTTCTTGCTTCTGCCTTGGACCTCCCTACTGAAATTGGGTGCAAAAGGGCTTCATATGGCCTTCCTTCCCACAATTGAAGCAAGTCACGGGGTTCCGAGGCTTTTGAATGTAGTTGCCCAAAATTAGTAGTGGACAAAGAAAGTGGGGGAGTGGTTTTATAACTAATTAATAATTTATACATATAACACCTAAATCCTATCACTTCTCTAAATGCTAATAAATAAAAAAAATTAAATCAAAGAAGAGGAAGCAGATAGCTCTCGGGACTGGTGTATTTTGCTGTTGATTTCGTTGTTGGCCTTCGATGGGTTTTTTTGTGCTCGCTTTTGACATTTTGTGAAGAGATTTTGCTGCTAATGAGTGGGTGTTCCTTTATACTCTTAATTTTATTGAGTAGATGCATGTGTAGGTGTCTAGAAATTTAAATATGTAGATTTAGAGTGGCTAATTTATTCTTTTTAATTGTGATGTGTGTGATAAGTGAAACTCTAAAATTTTGAAGGAAATGCATTTTACTAAAGTAGACTTGAAGAATTACGGTGTAGAAATTGTGTAAATTAGTATGCAAAATGTTAATTCGTGTTCACTTTAGAGAAGTAAATATTTTCATGAAATATGAATTTAATGAAACTTAAAGGAAAATTCTCATATTGCTATTTGTCACGAAAGAAGAAAAATATTGAAAAAAAGGTAACATTTCGTAGTTAATAGTGATAACTGAGTTACTATTCATGTGATTGAAAATTTTCAATTGTGTGAACTTAATGTTGCAATGAAAATTCAGTATATTGTAACTTGATTGCAATAATTTAATCAATGTGATGAATAATAGAATTTGGATGTGCGTATAATTTTTGGAAAGAGGGGAATAGGCGAGTGTGATGCCTCGGATTTTAAAATACCGAAAGTATTCGCTTTTATATTTTGTAGGGGTGAAAATTATTTTAAGTGATATCTTATTTTATTAGTTTTTAATATCGATACTGGTATTGCATATTTGTGGTAGATTGGTATTATTGTTATATTAGAGTTAAGAGTTGAGATTTTGTGTGAGAAAATATAGTTTATTTTATTTTATCATTATGGGGGATTATTATAAGATAATTTTAATGTGTTTTGTATTGTTTGTATTGTTATTGAAAAGAGTTGAGGTTTATTTGTAATATATTGGAATTGGAGGGCTTATAGGTAATTATACCTTACTATTATCATTAATATATATATTATATTTTACAATAACCCCCTCCCCCATTTCCTTCTTTCTTTCTTTCTTTCTTCTTTTCCCTTCCCGTCCATTTCACCCGACCGAAAGAACCCAAGTTTCTGCCGGTCTTCCCCCTCCTCAAATCTGCCCAAATACTCTATGATTTTCGAATTAATTTGGGAAGATGACTAAGTGAAGGATGCTCTACCTAGTGGTGGAGTCAATTTGGAGAAACAACCATGGAAAGTGTGGTAGGGTAAAAATGGCTTGGGGCCCAACCAGGGCCCAGTACAGCTCTCACTTAAAAATGGGAAAAACAACAATCTGGCTCGGCTTCGAGCCACTACAGGGTCGGCGCCGAACCTCAAGTTCACCTCCACAAACCTGGTCTCCTCGTATCCGACGAGTCTCGATGGCCCTTGGCCTCCGATCCACGACAGCCCCACGGGCCGTCCGCCCAGCCTGGTAAAGAATGAAGATGACCTGGCTCAACCTAGGCCACCAGATTCTCCCAGGAGCACAGGAGCCCCATGATCAGCCATGTCAGCTCCAAATACCACCAAGGGCTTTGCCACGTCAGCCCTATACCACTCTTGGTACTGCCACGTCAGCCCTAAACCCCCTGGGCCTTCTGCCACGTCAGGCCCCCAAGCGGATCCAAACCCGGTTGGAATTTCCTATAAATACCAGACCCTCACCCACCTTTTTAGGTAATCAATCTTTTGCCACCCAAATTTCCCTAGTTATTGCTACTCTCTCACAGAGACTGACTAGATCGTCGGAGGATCCGCCGCCGGGATAAATCCCGGTGTTTCAGGACCGTCTGCAGGTATTCGAGGCGAGGCGATCCGAGCCGATCCTCAAGCGCCGAAGCGAGCCTCCCACTCGTCGTCCCGTGCCGCACTCTTCCCTCATTACAAATTGAGTCCGAACTCACACCTGGTGCATTCACACTGCGACCAAAAACAAACCGCATCAGAAAGGTATATTCCTTTTTATTTTATTGTATAAAATTAAGTGTGGTTAGTTTTATTGAGTAGGATTATTATGGTAGAGAGATTTAGAGATGTTGGAAGTGGTAGATTTGAGGAATTAGTATATTATTAGGGAAATTGTAATTTGTTGATAAATTAGGGTTTTGGGTTTGTAAAATAGAGTTATATATATGAGAATTATCTCTTGTATGGTAGTAAAAGAAAAAAAGAAAAAAAAAATTTGTAGTGAGCTATTAGAATAAAATGGGGAGTGGTGATTTTGGCATAAACTCGAATAATAGGGTTTGTGAAATCGGGTAGGAAACTCAATCCTAATAATTGTAGAAAATGCATATGAGGGTGTAGAATATTATGAAAGTATTAATATGAATTTAGGATGATTTTTATAGGCTTAAGCTCAATTAAATTGAGTGAAATAGACTATAGGTGAAAAGTGCACGCCGGGTGTTCGATGAAATGCCCGAGCGAGATTTAGGAGAGGATTTGATGGGTTCGAAGGTGTAGTTGAGTCTCATTATTATTATTAACCCTAATATGTGAGATTAGGAAAAAGAGGATTGAAGAAATTAGAAAATATGAATTTTTCTTATTAGAAAGCCTCCGATCAATAAGGGAATGTTTGTATTGGGACCCGAATTCGAAATCCATCTATGTAGCTCGGTTACTTAGGTCATTTGTAACGAGTGGGTGAAGACGGATTAGAGTTTGGAGGTTCGTAGGTCGAGTTTTGAGTTTTAAGCTGATCGGTCCTATAATTTCCTATTTAGGTGGAAAAAGTCGAACTTCGACTGGCTACCGGGCAGACGTGGGACATCGTTTGCTCGATCCGTTAGGTGAGTATGTTGTATTTATGTATATTCTATATTGTGGCCAAATTTCGTGGCATTTCGATACATTTGGTAGAAGTTAGGCTAAAAATTCATTTTTCAGAAAAATACGGATTTTTAAGGGCCGAAAACGGGTTTTTGTGATATTTGCCGAAATTCATTATTTTGAACACATCAAATCTACTTAGAGGTTAGTGTGAAGTGTTTAAACAATAAAAATTAATAAACCACACGGTTTATGTCTTTTTCTACTCCGTGCATGTTTCGTGCATGTTTTTGGCCACATAGGCCCTTATAGGCAATTTGGCTTACGTGGAACGTTGTGTATGGGCTAGCTTGCTATAATTGGATGTTATTAGATATAATTAGATGAAATAAGTGATTTTGGTGCCTTTTTGGTGATATATACATATAGTCGGTAATGAGTAATGATATGATAATTGATTAATTAATGATAGAGCTTATGTAGGTTATATTATTGTGTTTGTAGTGAACTAATGGGTGATATTATGATAGAATCCGTTATTTAAATTTAAATACGCTTAAGTTATAATAGTGTGATGAATTACATACTCTGATATCTTTATGATAGGGTATATTATGAAGTAATAACCCTATAAATACAACAACCGGATGAATAAATATATGTAGTACGATGAGATAATGACTCACTTGATTAAAGTCAAGGATGTGGCAATTGTTAAATTAAAAAGTGAAATGCTTGTGTGATAAAGTATGTGTTTACATTCTAATTTTGTTCGAAATGAATTACTGGGCATTAATATGATGTTATAATGCGATGAATTATACCTTTTGATACTCTTACGCCATGGAATAACATGGTATTCGTAATGTGGGATGTTATGGCAAATAAATATCTTGGTGCATTAATATGATATGATGAGTTTATGTGTTGAATAACAGGGTATGATGATATGCAGATAAAAGATAAGATGGTAGGTGCTAATAAACTGTGTCTTTAATTCACGTGATTAAAATCAAGGTGGTGGCTATTAGTGAATTCAAAAGTGCAATGTTTGTGTAATAAAGTAAGCTGAAAAGGAAAAGATGAAATGATTAATGCTAATAACAGATAGCTTTGTTGACCAGTACCTACAGCAATCCTGGAGGTTTGGCTAGACCTCCTAATACCCAAGGACCGGCTTGGGGTGCGGTGTTTTTCCCTCCTGGCTTCGGCTGGGAGGAAGTACCCAGTTTATCTGGGGTGCGGAGTTTTATCGCCCAAGCTATCGGCTTGAGGCCCGGTTTCCCTCGATGACAGCTGTCGCGAGGAAGTACCCAGTTTACCTGGGGTGCGGTATTTTTCCCTCCTGGCTATCTGCTGGGAGGAAGTACCCAGTTTACCTGGGGTGCGGTGTTTTTCTCTCGATGACAGCCGTCGCGAGGAAGTACCCAGTTTACCTGGGGTGCGGTGTTTTTCCCTCCTGGCTTCGGCTGGGAGGAAGTACCCAGTTTATCTGGGGTGCGGTGTTCCCTCGCTGGCACAGGCTGGGAGGAAGACGTAGCCTCGGACGTGTAAGACTCTGTGTGACCATCTGTCCGCGTGTTTTACTGGGCTGTCGGCTTTCAGTATATTGGGATACTGTGGCTCACTGGTCGACAAACTAATAAAATAACTAAGTGTAAATAAAAAATGTGAGAGTAAAGAAAGTGAATTGTGAATATGAAAGAAAGTGGTTGTGAATGAAATGAATATGAAGAGATACGAGTTATGAGTTGTGTATGAAAAGAAATGATAATTGCAGTATGTGGTTAATTTAAAATGAAAAGAGTAAAGAGACGTGTGTTATTATGAACAGTATGAAGTAATTATATTATGTAAATAATTAAAGTAAAACACAGTACGGCTTGAGTTGTTACACCTTGGAATTGTGTCAAGGAACTACCTGCCCGCTATTTCTGTGGAAATGATGGGAACTACCTGCCTGGGCATAATTCGCAGGGTGAGTTGGCATGGTATTGGTAATAATTAATGGAAATGAAGAATTGAGTAAAGTGAAGATGAAAAGTAATTGAAGTGAATTAATAACCAAGCTATCGACTTGAGATGTGATGTGATATTACCCAAACTGTGTGTTTGTGGTGTGGTGATTATTACCCAAGCTATCGGCTTTGGGGTGTGATATGTTGTGGCCCAAATTGTGTTTGGAGATATGGTGTATATTGTGATGCGAATGAAAGTGAGGCTAATGGTAATTTGTGTTATAAGTGAAAATGATAATAAGATATATTACTTATAAGAATGAGAAAGTACTAAGTGATATAATGGGATGAGAATGAGCTGTAGAACATGCTTTTGATGCAATGAGAATAAGCATTCTAATAAGTGATGTGTTAAGGATGTGATGTATTGCAAGTAAATTATAATGTGTAATGAGACGTTATGTTTGTGTTATACGACATGAAGGAACGCGGTATTATAAGAATGAATGCATATTTTAATGATGCGATACGTGATATAGTGCAATAAAATAAATACCTGTATTATTAGAGTGGTTATGAAAATGGTTATTAAGGAAAGTATGTCGTGATATGAGTTTGTGTATCTTGGAAGTGTGTCAGGGAACTACTCGCCCGCTATTTCCATGGAAATGGTGGGAACTACCTGCCTTGACACCACTTCCAGGATGAGTAAGTGAGTTGTTGATAGAATGCAAGTAAATGAAGTGCATGGTTAGATAGAGATGAAGAAAAGATATAGTAACATCATGTGGTTATATTCTTATGAATAACAAAATGAGGATATGACGATAATTGTGGAAAGATGAATATTCGTGTTAAGGAATTTAAATTGAAAAGTAATGGATTGTATGGGAATTCGTATTATGCGAATGTAAAATAAGGATATATATATGAGGTTCATGTGAAGCATATAGTGAAATGTGTGAATTATGGGTAATTATATAATCGGATGCAGTTTTGATGAGTTCTTTGATATAAAATCGAATTGGTGATGTTTTTATGTTCAGATTTCAGGTTGCATCATCTTAACTTGACGTTGTAAGTTTGAAGTATTTTCTTTATACCATTTCAATTTACTTATTAGATTAATGGTTATACTCACACCAGAAATGGCTAACCCCTATTGTTTTTTGGGGGTTAGGGGGGTCCCTCCTTGAGGATGGACAACCCTAACTCTCTTGCAGGTTTGCTAGCAGCCCGGTAAGGTAGTTATAAAGATAGAAATTTTATTTTGTTGCGATGATAGATTATTTATGTATTTAGTATATAAAGAAACATGGACAGTTTATGTATTTATTTGTATTAAAGTGAACCTATATAGATATAGTGCTGTGAGGAGGTGAGAAAGCCCATACCCACCTCGTTGTGGAGTATTGGGTCCTGTGTTTGGTTTTGGAAAGTTTTTCTTTAGTTTTTCTATTACTTATATAAGTTTTTAAAGGAAATTTATGGTTTTAAATTGATAATTGATATTATGTTATGAGTTTGGCCCCCAGAGCATGATATTTATATTGCCTGTGTGATTCTGCTCATTTTGGCCTGGGGAGCCCATGATTATAATGCCTGTGTTGTGAGCTACGGAATTTAGAGCAGAATTCTGCAAGCCTTTTGTGTTTCGGGGCAGAAATTTCAGGGAAGACTCTGCCAAAATTTTATTTGAACTATATATATCTTAGTTTATGTTTAAAGTGATATAGAAGTTGACAGAATGGTATTTAAAGGTTTAGTTTTCCAAAAAAAAGAAAAAAAATTTGGGGTGTTATAGCGAGACCGAGTACTTGAGAACTTAAACCCTACAGTAGACGTGATCTGAGCTACGGCTCAGTGGTTGGGCGTTGTGTCGCCTCTCTACTGTCACGGGTTCGATTTGGGGTGTTGCTCTGTTGTTGTCCAAATTTTTTTAAAATGGATTAAAGGAGAAGGGTTGAACATTTAAAAATTTCAAAACACTACTTTGCTAAGTAGGGCGTTAGCTCATTGGGTTGGGCGCTGGGCTTGCTTGGTGCTGACCTGGGTTCGGTCCAGAGGATGGCCAAACTTTTTTTTTTTTTTAAAAAACACTTTTTGGGGACTTTTGAGTAGTTCTTTTATGGGATATTTTGGGACTTTTGAGTAGTTCCTTTTATAGGAGAATGTGGGAAAATCATGAGACATTAGTAAAATAAATTGGAGATTTTTCATATACTATTCTAAGATAAAATTTTAGAATAAAAAGGGTATATTTTGTTTATGTGTAAGGTGGATTTCAAATTTGAAAACGCATATGATTGAAGATTATACTAACTGGTGTTCTTTAAAAGTGAAATCAAGTGGAAATAGAAATGGATAATTTTTGGGGATGTTTTTTAAAAGGAGTTCGAAATTTAAATATGAGTTTGGTTTGAAATATAGATTAATGTGAAGGAGTATAAATGTTTGAAAGAGAAATAATTTGAAGAAAAATGAGTTTTGAAGACTTTGGAAGTGATTGTCTTGATTGGCTATTTTAAAGATAATTAAGAGGATTTTTTAGGAACAAATTATGAAAGTTGAATACTTTAGGGTTTAAGGAAATTATTTGTTTTGAAGATTGAAATATTATTTTGAGGTTGAATATAACTTATTGTTGATCTCTGAAATGAGATAATTGTTGGAATCTAGATGCTAGGCGAGACCCTAGTAACCGGCAGTTTTATTAATGAGATTTTTGCCGAGTAACCAGTGTGGGTTGACTCTCTCTTTGAGAAGTAGCCAGTGTGGGCTGACTTTCTCTTATGTTTAAGTTCGGTAGGGTAAGCTAGCTCTAGGTTATGATAATTTTCAAAACTAAAACATAAGTTTAGGCACTAAGGGAAGATGTGATGAAGTGTGGGAAAACATGAGTATGAGGGCCTAGATAGCACGGTGGGAGGTATCTCCAGAATTACTGGGGTTGAGGCTCGTGGTGGGGGATATCCTTCAAAATTACTGGGATCGAGGCGACGCTCATGGGGTATTTGTGTGATGAGATACCGATGACAACGCGGGTATTTACCTCTAGAGTTACGGGGTGTGAGGCAGTGTGTCCAAAATCACTTGAAGTGGGAGTGCGATACTTAATAATTATCGGGGTCATAGCGCGCGGTGTGAGTATTCATCTCTAAAGTTACTAGGTGTGAGGCAGTGTGTCCAAAATCACTTGAAGTGGGAGTACGATACTCAAGAATTATCGGGGTGGTATTAGATATTCACAAATTCTCTAAAACATACATTAGTCACCGTAGTAGTAGTTCATGACGAGGGATTAAACCCTATATTGAGGAGTACAATAAGGGCTTGTCCTCGGACCTATGTAGTATGGGATGCATAGAATTCGAACAAGTATGCATTAGTGCATCGTAGTGTAGATTTGCAATAGGCATCTAAGGCATATCATTCACTAACATGTTTAGGGTAGTCACTGTTCACACTTTGTTTTGCATTCAAATTGTGTTTGTGTTTGTAAGTATAAAGAGTCGTTATATTATGGCATAGTGAGGATGGTCGTTTATAATATTGCATCGATTGTAAGCAACTGATGTGCCCACAATTTTCAGTGCAGGATTGTGATTTGCCAAAGAGCACAAAGATGATTTGGTGCTAAAGATTTCTTTCAGATTTTAGTTGTTGTTATTCACGTTGTACTTATTATCATATTGTACTTCATTTATTTTTCCCTGCGTTATTGATGTAAAAGAACAATATTGTAATAAAGGTTTCAAAATTCCTTGTAAAATTGTACGAAGTGAAGTGTAGATCCTGTTGACCTACGAATTACCGTGTATTGGAATTCAGGGCGTTACAGTTGGGTACCCATTGATATCTTAAAGTGTTCCAATTTACCACAAGTACTCGATGGAAATCCACCCAGTCGAAATTGAGCACACGACCCGTTCACTTCGTGCAATTTCTCGTCATACGAGCGGGCTTCGAAAATCCTCTGCTGGTATCTGAATTGCCTCATTACTCTATCTGGAAAACAGAACTCCACAACAAAGAAGTTGAAGAGTGGTATAAATGTCAACCAAAGCTCCCTAATGGCCAAAATAATGGGCAGAACTCGTTGCAATCTATCAGGGGTGTACGGAACCCAATTGATGAACTCGTCGCGCAAAGCATCCAACTCATCTCTGTAGTACACCAGAGATGTGCATGGGTTATTGACCCACGTGTGTCACCCTTCCCGGTACACTCCTAAAGAAGGTAACATCTCTGGAATCTGTGCATTAGCCAACCAGACTACTAATGGCTCAAAAATATGGAGACAACCGTTGTGGAATCACTCACAACTCCAAATCTGCAACAAAACCATCGGCCCGCCATCTGCCGGGAAGTCAATGCACAAGCGCACAACGATCTATACAATAAAGCTAAGGCCGCACTTCTCCAACTATACTGGCCGACCATAGTGAAGTCACCCAACAACCGTACATACATTAGTGGCACGAGATCACTGGAGTTTGGAAAGATCACACCTCCCATCAAACTTACAATGTACGCATGCGTGTAGTACTGCACTTCTTTGTTAGTGGAGTCATCTTTCAAAACCCCGTGAAACTTGATTTCAATCATCCAAATCGGAGTGATTTACAATTGAAAACGTCATTCCAAAAAAGTTCTTCTTCTTCAGCTTTAGCGTGCTCTATGGATTGCTCTACGACCTCGTCATCATAATCTGACCAAAGATTAGCTACAATTTCATCTTCAACTTGCTCTTTCCCTGCATCCAACTCCTCCACTAATCGACACCGATGTAATTATGTACAACTTCCACTCGGTCGAAGTCCATATTTTCCTTCACGACCACCCTATCTATAGGAAACCTGGTAATCATTGCTACATCTTGGATAGTGACGGTCATCTCTCCTACCGGTAGATGGGATGTGTGTGTCACCGGCCTCCATCGCTCCATAAGAGCTGTAAGTAAAGGCCGATCAAGCTTCACAACCAACATTAATTCGAGTCCGTAAAAATTGGCTAGGACTAAGCATAGAGTGGTACGGGGGATTATGGGAAGATTTGCATGCTTTTGGAAGTTACACTTCTTTGCAGACCCATCTCATACGGCTTGGGATTTGTGTATGGGTAGCAATCTGAGTACACTTGGGTCTTCCGATCCTGGAGGTGTAAGCACAACCGAAGACGACGGACCGGCCTCAGCGGATGAAGAATGACGGCCACCAACCTCCACGAACGAATACAAATTTTTTTATTATTGATATAATGTTACAAATTCGTATTCAAAACTAATAATAATAATCAATCTTATTTCTATAAATTGTTTGCCACTAGCGATACCAGAAGGGACACTTGGTCACCTTGATCTCACCATTTCCCTATCAACAATAATACAAAGGTTAATTGATAAGTGTTCTAATTTATGTTCAGGCGCTGGTATTGTAAAAAATGAGCGAAAGCTTGAGAAAACCACACAAACGTCAACAAAAATTTTTGACACTTTGTGAGTAGGTCAGACTCACCACACACAATCCAATGCAACTTGTAGAAGTGCGTTTTGACTCACGATTTGTAATATACGACTGTGTATTGCTTTATTTCAAGAAAATCCAAATAAAGAGAGATACAGCCGTATCTTGCAAACTGTGAGTCAAAACAAACTTCTAGAAGTTGTGTTGGCTTTTATGTGGGGAATCCGACCTACGTGCAATGTTTCGGAATTTTTGGTTACATTTTATGAGGTTTTCTACGTTTCCGTACTCAAAATATCCAAAATTAGTTGTTTAAGTTGTGGTTGTTACAAAAATATATAAAACAGCACAAACGGCATACAAAAATTATGAAACCTTGCAAGTAAGTTGGACTCACCACACAAAAGCCAATGCAACTTGTACAAGTGAGTTTCGACTTACGATTTGCGAGATACGGCAATGTATCGATTTCATTCACAAACAATAATGGAAAGCAATACATCACCGTATCTCGCTAACCGTGAGTCGAAACTCTATTCTACAAGTTGTGTTGGCTTGTGTGTGGTGATTTTGACCTACTCACAATGTTTCTTAATTTTTGGATGTCGTTTGTAGGATTTTCTAGTGTAACCATACTAAATAATTTCAGAGTTTAGTTGTTGTTTAGGATACGTGGGAAAAGCGCACAAACGACATCCAAAAATTCTAAAATTTTGCGAGTAGATTGGACTCACCACACAAAAGCCAATGCAACTTCTAAAGGTGAATTCATCTCACGGTTTGTGATATACGACCGTGTATCGCTTTATTTCGGTTTTTTTTATACCAAAAGCGATGCATGGCCGTATTTTGCAAACCGTGAGTCGAAACTCACTCCAAGAAATTGCGTTAGCTTGTATGATGTAAATCCGACCTACTCGCAAAGTTTTAGAATTTCTTTTGACTGTTTGTGCTATTTTACTAATATCGAACAATAAAAACTACGACTACATCTACAATTTGAGCGAACAACAATAACTACGTCCCACCATCTACAATCATCAAAAAACTATATACAAACTACTACATCTACATAATTACGCATCAAAATAATCAATTTAAGTAATTACAAAATATAAAGATCAACATAAATACAACTACGAAGTCATAATTTAGTAATTACCTTGCACAGTTGAGAGTTGCACAATGTAGGTGTTGTCGACAATGTGTTCGAATTTAATGGCCGAACTAGGGTTTCGGGTTCCTAATTTGCTTTCAAAGATTGGAGGAGGAGGAGGGGTTTCGATTGGAAGAGAGATTGGGAGTGAGAGAGAGTGTGGGATTGGAGGAGCCACAACAACTGTAGACGGAGGAGATGGTTAGGGTTAGGGTTTTTGGGTTTCGATAGATCATTCAGAAGAGAGAGAGAGAGAGAGAGAGAGAGAGAGAGAGAGAGAGAGTAAAATGTAGGAGGAGGAGGCGCCGGAGTGAGAGAGGAGGTGGCTTAGGTTGGGTTTGGGTTTGAGTTCGGGTTTGGGAAGGAGAAAGATTGAGTAAGGAGACGGAGTGAGAGAGAGCTACACCTAGATCCGGTTTCTAAATTTTAAAATAAAAATAATAATAATAATAATAATAATAATAATAATAATAATAATAATAATAATAATAATAATAATAATAATAATAATAATTGAACTTAGGTCGTTATTGCCAATGACGGCCTAAGTTCAAATATTGCCAATAAAAATACTGAATTGGGTACGAAATACAAAAAGTGTAAGAGAGAATTAAGAGTTGAAGGGGTATAATGGGGTGAAATACTCATTATAGCCCCAAATGTTTAAGTGAGAATGGGGTGAATTTGTGCGGGATCGATATGAGCCATCGGATCAAGATCAACACGTCCAACGGCTCAGATGCGTGTCTGCAATAGGTCTGTGCAAACAGACCCGTATGCAAGGGAAGAAATATAAGTGTGTGTGTGTGTGTGTGTGTGTGCAAGATGATGGCCTGTTTTTCCAAATTCATCCGATATAACAAAGAGATAGAGAGTGTTTTGTTTAGAAGTGAAAATGATCGGATAATATATACTCATGTGTACCTGTGTATTTGATTGTGTAATGTGTCAGTATGATGTACATAAGTACATGGTTATGCACATTTGTATATATAAGGGCTTATAAATGTGAAACATAGTACGTAGCCTATGGCCTCCCACTTGTTGAAGCCACATTGTGATGTAAACTTAACCCTAGGAAGAGAATTTTTCAAGAATATCAAAAGATTAAGTTTACCAACAAGTAATGACGATTGATTCAAAAATTAAAATTAGTAATTGGTTTGATAGACTTTCAAGAAACGAATAAGTTTAACAAGCACAATTAAACATTCAATCCTAACAATCAATAATTATACCAAGGCATTCTTAGCAAGTAAAATATTCAATAATGATTCGTACGCTAATTGGCAAGTAGACACATACACTCAATATTTGTGGACGACAGATAATTCAGATAATATTCTAGAGATGATAAGAAGTATAATAAATAACGGAGAATGGAAACAAATTACAGGGATTCGATGAACAAGTCGTCGCCACAGATGGAGAGGAAGCAGATACCAATTATTGTCATTAATGGTGTAGTACTCCTCCATAGATCATCTTGATATGAAGATTAGAGTTACGGATGAGGAATTGGGAATTAGGGTTTTGATATGGGTAAAAATAGAACTAAATCGGGACTGTTCAAATCGGTCATGAATCTTAAAGCTCTCAGGAGTAAAACGGTAATTTCACCTGTAAACGGGTCCAAAAATGGGAATTGGGTATTTTCCAAGCCCAATAACCCAAAAACGGGTCTATCATACTGGGTCAGGGTGATAGCCCATTATGAACGAACCCATGATATTTAAAAAGTAATTCAAATTCATGATTATTTCTAAGAGACGGTTTAAACCAAATCTCTTATCATAAAATGATTTAAACTCTATTTTTTATCCAAAAACACCTTGAAATAGAGATAAATAATTATCTCGAAATTGTTTCCAAAGGCGACTATAAATACCCCTCTACCCCACCATAAAAAAGGTAATCAGTATTTTTTCCACAAAAGCTCTTTCATAATCTTCTCGATTGCTGACTTGAGCATCGGAGGGTTCGTCGACGGGAACAATCTCGGGGTTTCGAACTTTTTTGCAGGTCAGCGGCATCATCAGGAAACATTTAACAGCGGCAAGAAGTCAGTAGGTTTGCTTTTATTGTTTCTAGAAGAATTCACTTATCATCTGTTTGCTCCCACACCAAAATTAGCAGCAACAGAATGGCACCGTCTGTGGAAAACAGAAAAAGCAACCCGACCATATTTCACTGGTGAAAGTAGTTACCAGCCATGCCTCCGAAGGGAAGAGGGAAGGCGGCGGCGTCCAGCCGAAGAGCCACCCCTCTTCCTCCACCTCCTCCACTTGAGGATATCCCCCATCAACAAGATCAACAAGTTCAACATCCTCAACCTGAGAAGCCGCCTCCCAAACAGGCACACCCTATGCCTAGAGGGGCTGCGCCGGGGGGCTCCCATCGAAGCCGTCAAGAACAACATCCTCTTCATGACCATATCCCATACCATAATCCTTCCATCGATCGATGGCCTCACGAGGTCCTTAGGGGTCAAGAGACCTCCGTCAAATCATCGCCAACCGCCAATAAGGGATCGACCTCCAAACCCTCTTGAATGAGAGACGGCCCATGACGAGGTCCCTCATCCAGAACGCCAGAGAAGTTCGAGGAGTCGTTCTCTGCGAAGGCCAGATCCATAAGGTCCGCCTCCCCAAGGAAGCGAAGAAGTCTGCTCCCTTTCGACAGAGAAGGAGCCACACCGCTGTAAGCCGATCATCACCCAGGGTTCCCTGGTAGTCCCAGTACCGTGGATATCCCCATAGAAAGTTTTTAAGCCTGCATAATTTTTTCGTTGAAGAATCAGACTATGAAGATGAAAACCAGTCACCCAGGAACAATTCTGAAACCTTAAAGATGACATCCTATGAGCTCTTAACATTGTCCCAAATCACGAACGACAAGCACACACCCCTCGCCATGCCACCACTCATGAAGGAGAGTCCCGAGGGTCGACTAGATCCGACCAGAGGAACGACTCGGTTCACCATCGGCTCAGCAAGATCAATCCCGAAGAAGAACAATGGACCAATAAGTTCTGCCCAAGAAGACCCCCTTTTTCCAGGGCCATCATGGAAGCTCCGGTCCCTAAAATCTTTAAGCCTCCCCGCTTTGAATCCTACAATGGGGAGTCAAACCCGACCGATCATATCGAAAGTTTTAAAACTCTCATGATGATTCAACAAGCCTCGAACGCACTCCTCTGCAAGGCCTTCCCAACAACGTTGAGGGGACCAACGTGAGAGTGGTACTCCCATCTATCCCCAGCCTCCATCTTCTCATTTGACCAGTTTGAGGAGCTCTTCCTCAACCACTTCGTTAGCAGTCACCGAGCCAAGAAAATAAGTGCATCTTTGTTAGCCCTCAGCCAAAGAAATGGCGAACTACTAAGAGATTATGTTCGGTGCTTTACCGCCAAAGCCCGGTCTATGGCCTCTCTCAACCAATCAGTAGCCTCTGCAGCGTTCAGGCACAACGTCAATAATGCTGACCTCAAGGCGGCTCTTTCCAAGAAGCCTCCTCGGGACTTCTCGGAACTCCTGCTCAGGAGTGAGAAGCACATCCGAGCAGAAGAAGCTCTCACCCCTCCCCGCCCCAGTCGAGAGGAGTCATCTTCCGGGAACAAATGGAAGAATACAAGCGAAGAAGGGTTCCAGAAATTCCAGAAATATGACAATGGCCAGTGCCGCCCAGCTCCTCATTTTGAGAAGTTCACCCCCCCTCAATGCTAGTATATCAGCAATTCTTATGGAGGTGGATAAGGAAGGGCTACTCCGCGCTCCCCTGGAATGAATAATCTAGCAAAGAGGAGGAACATACAAAAGTGGTGTCTCTTTCATAGGGACCATGACCACAACACAGATGATTGTCGGGCTCTCAAGGAGGAGATCGAAGAACTCATACAACGGGAACACCTAGCCAAGTTCCTCATTAAGGACGGGGCCGACCCTTCACCCCAAGGAGCCAACAAGCGAAACGAAAGGCTCGCCGAGTTCCAAGACCCTGAACCTGGGGTCATCCTCCACCTTATCCATGGAGGTCCAATGGGAGGAGAATCAAACTCATCCTGAAAGGCCTTCATCCGAGAAGTGAGTTCGGTCCAGAACTTTTCACCGACCAAGAACCCTGGGGTCTCGGTGACATTCTCAGATAAAGACCTGGAAGGCGTCCGAATGCCCCACTGTGACCCGCTCGTAATTAGTCTCCACAAAGCCAACCATGAGGTGCGTCGAATCCTGGTCGACAATGGAAGTTTCATCAATACCCTCTTCCTACAAACCTTCCAAGGCCTCAAACTTTCTCGAGACCATCTCACGCCTACCGGATACAGACTCCATGGGTTCTCTCGAGTTCCAGTCCCAATCGAAGGAATAATCACTCCTGATGTGACCGCAGGAAAAACCCCGACTACCCGGACAGAGGCAATGGAATTCATGGTCGTCGACGTGAAGGCTGCTTACAATGCTATCCTGGGCAGACTGGGCCTAGCAGTACTTCATGCCGTACCCTTAGTCTTTCATATGAAAATGAAGTTTCCAACCTCTGCATGGGTAGGAGAAGTCAAAGGAAACCAAGAGACAGGTGGGAGGTGCTACACAACCACAATGGGGGGCTCGGTCCTCCCACTTGAAGCATTAGAGCTCCCCAACAGAACAGTCAACTCCTTCCCGAACTAATTAATGAACTCACGGAGATCCCCCTCTTTCAAGAATGGTGAACATGGAATACTGACCATCAAATAAAGTACCACGAGGGTGCCTAACACCCTCTCATAGAAATAGGTTTTCAATTTTCAATAAGGCCGCTACTAGCGATATGGCCAAAGCATGTAATAAAGGCTCGCACCATTGACACATCCACTTAGTTTATTTCAATAAAACTTAGTTTTTTCTTTTAAAAATCATTGCATTGGCCTCATGTCTATCTCCCTGAGTCACATCTACGACTCGTTAAACGGTAAGTTCGGAGTCCAACTTGTCCCCCAGGGCCGTTCCCACAACTTGCTAGGCTCAAAAGACGAGTTTGGAGTTTAACACTTGGTTCGACGCCACTTTAGCTGCTTACAAACAAGCAAGTGCGAAGCAGCTCATCATTCAGAATTGCTCCTACAACTCGTTGAAACCCCCAAATGACAAGTTTGGAGTCCAACACTTGGTTCAATGCTACTTTAGTTGCTTGCAAATAAGCAAGTGCGGAGTGGCTCACCATTCTAAATTGCTCCTACAACTCGTTAACCCCCTCAAATAACAAGTTCAGAATCTAACACTTGGTTCGATGCTGCTTAAGTCACTTGTAAACAAGCAGGTGCGGAGTAGCTCACCATTCGAAATTTCTCCTACAACTAGTTGAAAGTTCCCAACAACAAGTTTGGAGTCCAACACTTGGTTCGATACCACTTTAGTTGCTTGCAAACAAGCTAGTGTGGAGTGGCTGACCATTCGAAATTGCTCCAACAACTCGTTGATGAATTTTAAACAACTGGTTCGGAGTTCATAATCATAGCTCGAAATTTCCATCATAACTTGCAAGTATGTGAGTTTGGGGATCGAAATGACCATTCCAACTACTCCCAAAACGGGTTGATTTTTCAACAAGCAAGTTTGGCGACTAGCTTCTTCCCAGGGCTATCCCCAAAACTTGACTCAATCATATTGAATCTAGGGTCTAGCTCGCCCTTATAGGTGCCCCTGCGGCTCGACAATCCTCATTAATGAGCTCCGTGCTCAGTTCCTCTCCCGAGCCACACCAGCAACTCCCTAACTCCATGCGATGGTGTTGGAGCCCAGCTCTTCTGATGAGCTTCTCCTGCAACCAGTTTAACTTCAAGCATTAGAAATGACATCAACCTCCTCCTCGGGTTTCTTCTAAAAAATTTTCTGTCTCAAACGTCGAGTTCTGCGCTCAACTCTCCCCTAGAGATGCTCTTCAAACTCACCTTCCGAATGGCTCTCTCCAATAGCCTGGTGATGCTCTTCGCTCTGCTCACCTCCCGAGCGGCCTTCTTCCAAGCAAGTTCAGAGCTCAACTCTCCCCTAGAGTTGCTCCTCAAACTCGCCTCCCAAACAGCTCACTCCTTAGAGCCAGGTGATGCTCTTCGCTCCGCTCGCCTCCCAAGCGGCCCTCTTCCATGCAAATTCGGAACACACCTCACACCTAGAGTTTCTCCTCAAACTTGTCTCCTAAACGGTTTTCTCCTAGAGCCTGGTGATTCTCTTCGTCACCGCTCACCTCCCGAGCGATTTTCTTCCAAACAAGTTCGGAGCTCAACTCACCCGTATAGTTTCTCCACAAACTTGCCTCTCGAACGGCACTCTCTTAAAGCCCGGTGGTGCTCTTCGCTCCGCTCGCCTCCCGAGGGGCCTTTTTCCAAAAGAGTCTGGAGCCTAAATCGTCTAGAACTTGCCTCCAAGAACGGATCTCCCCAAGAATCATACAAATCTCTTCTCAAACTTCATGGAGGCAAAGATATTGCGGGCCTTTTTTGACCATGAAGAATGATTATTCTTCAACTGACTTCTAAAGAGAAATTGTTGATCTTTGATTCAGCTTCGAAATAATGGGTAAAATGCCCCCAATCGGACCTCTGTAGCTCTGGTAAAGCTGGTTACAACACAGTAGTGCTGAACCAACAAAAAAGTTGACCGCAGTCAGTGGTCAAATGGATGTGTGTCAGCACGCCGAAGCATTGTGGCACTTCGGAGTTCCGTGCCGAGCAAACGTACCCCCGATTGTGAAAATACCAAAAAACTATCAACGGTCAACGGTCAACAGTCAACGGTCAATGGGACACGTGTTTCGCAGCAGAACCTCCTCTAACATTCGAAATTTGCCGAACTTGCTGAACCACCTCTACTATCGCCGAACTTGCCAAAGCTCCTTACCGAGCTCCAAGCCATCTCTGCAAGAGCTCGAATCCTTGCCGAGCTCCCTTCGCCAAGCTCTTCTTCATAACTACTTCATGGCAAAACTTCTCCTCGTAGATCCCCGACACCCAGGCTCGTCGCAACTTCACGGAGGCAAAGACATTCTAGGCTTGTTTTGACCCTAAAATTGAATGATTCTTCAACAGACTCCTGAAGAGAAATTGTATATCTTAGAGTCAGCTTCGAAATGAGGGGTCACACGCTCCAATCGGACTTTTGTAGCACTGGAAAAGTTAATTATACCCAGCACCATGCAGATATCTCAAAAGTGTGCTACCAAGTTAAATAAAGTGTGATTGCTAACTTCTACAAGAAAGCAAGTTGATCAAGTGGTTAGGTTTCTTATCCCCCTTCTCAAAGAGCATGGGTTCAATTCAAAACAATTCCATCTTTGACAACTTATTTTACAACCGAGCTACATATAACATGTGCGCCGCACGTGCTATTAAAAGAATAAAAAAAAGAAGCTGCAAAATGAAAAACAGTCGGATCTCCTCATGATCTGTGCTCGCACGATTGACGCATCAAATTTCACAACATCACCAGCTTTGAAAAAGCATGTGTACCGCATATACGCTCAGCTTCAAAAAAAACCTGTGTACTGCACGTGCAATGCCGAGCAAACATGCCCCCGAACTGAAAATGGTGCAAAATTATATTTAAAATTCATCTCAGATTATGATCAACGCCTGAGATTTGATCAAAAGGAAAAAGCACGTGCACCGCACATGATACCCATGATTCGAAAAAACACATGTATTGCACGTGATACGCAAAGCAAATGTGTCTCCAATCTGGAAATCCAAAAGTTTCTCCTCCCGATCAGTGTCAGAGCGAGATCAACGGCCAAGAATCGATCAAAAGAAAAACCGCACACGCTACGTCGGACTCCGAAAAAACACATGTACTGCACGTGCATCGCCGAGCAAACATGTTCCCGAACTGAAAATGATGAAAAATCACCTCCCGATCTGCGCCTGATCTTGATCAACTGCCCATATTTCGCCACATCATCAGCTTGGAAAAAACACGTGTACTGCACGTGCAACACCGAGCAAACATGTTTTCGAACTGAAAAATGGTGAAAAATCACCTCCCGATCTGTGCCTGATATTGATCAATGGTCCACATTTTGCCACATCATCAGCTTCAAAAAAAGCACGTGTACTGCATGTGCAATGTCGAGCAAACGTGTCCCCGAACTGAAAAATGGCAAAAAATTCTTCCCACCCGATCCGTACTCGATCTTGATCGACGGCAGAGATTTGTTCAAAAAAAAGTTTTGACCGCCACGTGTCGACCATCCGGAGCATCGTTGAAGCTCGGTGGCGCGCGCCGAGCAAACCTGCCCCCGAACTGAAAATAGCCAAAAAACTTCTCCTCCCCATCCATGCTCGATCTTGACCGACTGCTGAGATTTGTTCCCAAAAAAAGTCAGCGGTCAACGTCGACCGAGTCAACGGTCAAATGTTGACCGCCACGTGTCAGCACGCCAAACCATCGCGATTGATCGGTGGCGCGCGCCGAACAAAGCTACCCCCGATCGTTAAATGAGAGAAAAATTCGGCCTCCCGATTCGCACTCGATGATCAGCGACTCAGATCGAGCCACGTGGTCCCCTCTCTTCTCAGATGCATCAACCTGCGAGCCTGATGGTGATCAGCGGTCCAAATCGAGCCACGTCACCTCCTATTCAATTCCTCTCATCATGGCCGCTCGATCTCATCACCGGGTAGTGAAGTAGGAAGGAGATGAGAAGATGGCGGCTAATGGAGAAGAAGTAAATTAGGGTTATATAGTTAGGGTTTCTCACAAACCCAACTATTATCTCAGGGTCTCACACACAAGAGATGAATGAAGAGCAAAAACTCAATCAAAATTTTTTTTAGTTAATCAAAGCATTATTTTTCATTAATCAAGAGGCCTATACATAGACTCAAAACAAATCTCAATGCAAATCTCCAAAATATTCTAATGCTGAAAATAAAGGGTGCAAATCGCAAAAGTAGTACATATGGCTAAAATGACAAAAACAAATACAAATGCTGAAATAAAAATATTAGGCTAATAAGATAACAATCTCAAACGATGCCTGCGCTGATAGAAGCGCCCAAACGTTTCAAACTAATGTCCTCATCTTACTATGACAATTGTCACAATCAATAGCTCTGATACCAATGATGAGGACATCAGTTCGAAACGTTTTGGGCACTTCTATTAGCGCAGACATTGTTTGGGATGGTTATTTTATTAGCCTAGTATTTTTATTTCAGCATTTATATTTGTTTCTTGGCATTTTTGCCATATGTTGTACTTTTGCGATTTTCACCCTTTATTTTCTGCATTAGGATATTTTGGATATTTGTATTGAGATTTATTTTGAGCATATATATAGGCCTCTTGATTAATGAAAAATAATGCTTTGATTGACTAAACGTAATTATTATTGAGTTTTTGCTCTTCATTCATCTCTTGTGTGTGAGACCCTGAGATAATAGTTGGGTTTGTGAGAAACCCTAACTACACAACCTTAATTTTCTTCTTCTCCAACAGTCGCCATCTTCTCATCTCCTTCCTACTTTACCTTCTCCACATCACCTTCATCATTGCTGCCTCATACCCCGACCATGTTGCCTTCTTTGACCACTCGAGCCCGCCCCTTGCTACACCTCAACTCAACTGCACATCGTTGTTGTCTCAACCCCTCCATCACCACCCAACACCTTCCCCCCACTCCAAATCCCCTCAACTTCGAAACCCTAATCCCTAAATCCCCTTAAGTCTAAAACTGTAATCCCCAAATTTCCAATTCAAAACCCTAATTCCCAAATCCTCATCCGTAACCTTAATCTTCATATCAAGATGATGTATGGAGGAGTACTACACCATTGACGACGACAATTGGTATATGCTTCATCTCCATCCGTGGCGGCGACTTGTTCATCGTACCCAGGTAATTTCTTTCCATTCTCCATTATTTTTTATACTTCTTATCACATCTAGAATATTAACTGAATTATCTGTCATCCACAAATATTGAGTGTGTATACTTCTACTTGCCAATTAGCATACAAATTATTTTTGAATATTTTACTTGCTAAGAACGCTTAGGTATAATTATTGATTGTTAGGATTGAATCTTTAATTGAGCTTGAAAATCCATCAAACAGATTACTAATTTTAATTTCTGACTCAATCGGCATTACTTTTTGGTTAGCTTAATCTTTTAATATTCTTAGAAAATTCTCTACCTGGGGTTAAGTTTACATCATTTTGGTCTTAGAGCGAATGTTTTAAAACCCTAGTTGTTACATCATTTAGTCATAATTTGTGCATTCATTTAGGAACCGTTCTTGCATCATTTTAAAAAATAATGCATTCATTTTAGGGTCATTTTCAGATCATTTCAGATCTGAAAATATATTATTTTAGGTGCATTTAGGACATGTTTCCCAAAATTTCAGCATGCACATATCCCCATGATCCCTAGTTTCCATCTTTGGTGAATGCATCTTCGCAGCACCATCACAAATTATGTAGAGCCTTTCTTGTTTTTTCCAAACTACCCAATCAGGATTCCTAGAAATTACCGAGCCCTCCTCAAACTGAAATGGACAACTCTTTCATTTCCACTACCCTCACTGTCGTTCAAGCAACTCTCCAGCCAATATCAATCAGAGGCTTGAGCAAGTGGAATTGAATCAAAATATTACCCCTAAGCTTCATCCTAATCGTCAGCTCCCTTAAGGGAATGATTGTGACGACCGACATCAAGATCGTGACCCTGACGAGCAATACAAAAAATTAAAGGCTGTTGTTCCTCACTTTGAAGGCCACATGGAACCCCAAGCTTATCTCAGTTGGATCCATGCCATGGACCACTACTTCGTTTGATATGAGCAAAGTCCTAAAGGTCAAATTTGCCACTATAAAATTGACTGGTAAAGCTCAACAACACTAGAATAATCTTGAACATGCCCTCAGAGGCCGAGGCCTGGCACCTATAACCACTTGGGAGGCTATGAAAGAGAAGCTCACTGAGAGATATATGTCATTATTGTTCCACACCAGATTGCGAGATTCATGGAACCAACTCTATCAAGGAAGCAAATCCACCCAAGAGTATGTGGATAAGTTCGACGACTTCCTCATTCGGTGCATTGCTTTAGGTAAAGAGAGCAAAGAACAAACCATCTCTATTTTCGAAGCTGGACTACGAGCCGATCTAAAGAACGAGCTAATCTATAGAAATGTGGACTCCTTGGCAGCGGTTTATGCCCTTGTTCTCGATATGGATTCCCTTAAAGAAAGTTCTCACAACAAGTCCAGCGATTCGAGAGATCATTCCTCTAGAATGATCTCCAATGACCCCTCTAGACCTAAGTCCCCATCTTCTCAGTACCCCAATAAGTCTTACCCAAGCAAGCCTACTTCAAAACCTTATCCACTTAGAAATGACAATACGGGTAAGAACACTAAAAGAGACTACTCTAAGATTGATCCTCTCACTAAGTGCTGTAAATACAAGGGTATGGTCATGTTGCTGGCAACTGTCCCAGGCCCAGTAGGATTCATATTGTAGAAGGTACCACTATCATAGGATCAACATTGTAGAAGGTACCGCTTTCATTGCTGATGAGCCTGACAATGAGTTTCCCATGAACCTAATGTAAGTGATGACTTCGACGAAGAAAAGGATGACCAGTATCTCAACTGTATTCGGTCGATCCAATCACCCCCATTGAATGTAGTCAAATGTGCTTTGTTCGAAGAACACGATTGGAAGCGCACTGCTATATATTTCACAACTTCATGAAAATTGTGCATGGTTATCGTCCTAGGCAGCCCATAGATCTTTTCCTCGTGTTAGAACAGCATGGAGTCTCAGAGTCTTCATCCACATTTGCATCAAGCATTCATGACTTGCATAGAGAAATTTCCAAGAAAATTATTAACTACAAGTTAAGAGTAGATACTAGAAGGGAACGGTGGATATGAGTTCCAACACATCAAGGCTAGAAAATTCTTGAATTCTCTTGGAAATTCATGAAGAACTCTTCATGAATGAATTCTAATCCACTAGATCTTCATCAAGATTTGATCCGAAGTTCTTAATCATGATGAGGGTTAGCTTTAACCCTAGGTCACCATACCCAAACCCTAACCCTAGTGCACAATATGCATGGTTATTTGATTTAATAATCATGCACCAAATTAAATCAAGTAAAAAATTAGTTTAAAATAAATAATTTATATATATAATAAAATATTTTATCTTATTCGGGGGTATTACATCACTCCCTCCTTAGACTTGTTCTGTCCTCAGAACTATACTTAGTCGGGAGAAAGAGAACATTACACCTCAAATAATTCAGGAAAAGAAGCTCTCATGCGGCTCTCTGGTTCCCAAGTGGCTTCCTCAACGAATTGGTTTTTGCAGAGAACTTTCACCATCGGAATGGTCTTGTTCCTTCATATGTTTTCCTGACGATCGATGATTTTGACCGGTTGTTCCTTGTGTGAGAGGTTCACTTGCAAGTCTTCAAGAATCTCTAATAGTTGATGGCTCGGATCTGGTATGTACTTACTCAATATTGAGACGTGGAATACATCATGTACTCGGGACAACTCTGCCGGTAGCTCCAATTTGTAGGTGATGTGTCTAATTTTTATACAAATATTTGTATTCAATTACCCATTAAAATTGCTTGTTTTCGTTTATACTGTTGATAATTCATTTTATTTCTATAAGATTTCAATTAATTATTTATTAATGAAGAAATAAAATTTTTGATGCAAAAAGTAATTATTTTTGATAAGAATCAACAAAACAAAGAAAAACTATTGTTTTATTATTTTTTTATGATTTGTTGAATTTTATATGTTACAAATTGACAATACAGGAGCAAAATACAATTTTAATTGTTATGAGGATGTAAAAAGAATAAACAACTTTTGATAAGGCAAAAAGATAAAAATCTGTTATTTTAAGTTCATCTAATTAAATTTAAATTTAAATATTAAATTCTGATTTGTATTTTGCAGATATATCCTGATCCTATTCTACAACGTAACTCTACTCCTATAAATACTACCCAACTCCGGAGGCCAAAAAGACGGAGCGGAAACGAAAACCACAACACAAAAACTGAGCGGAAAAGAAAAAAAAAATCAAACCAGGAGAAAAAGAGAGAGAATAGGGCGTGCGGAGTAGAACAGGGAACACCAGTCACAAAAGCCAATCCATTGCTGGGCGCTGAACTCAAGGCATAAAAGACAAAATAGCAGAACACCGAACACCGAAAACAAAACAGCGGATCGAAGCTGACGCGGCGACGTGACACACAGCAAGCATCTGGCGTGTACTGTAGCATACAGCGACCGTGACAGCGTTGGGCTTTGGTTTTGATCTGACGTGGCGTTTTCTTTTTGTGCTGAGTTCGAGACGATAAAAAGAGAGAGGGAGAAAGACTTATTGTTCGGCTGTTCGGTTTGCAATTTTTATTACAAAACAGTCTATTTTTGTATCTCTTTTCTCTCTAATTTTTATAATGCAATCCTTGAACAATTTTGTTAATTGCAATTTTACTATGAACTAAATTTATTGTTCTAGGGTTTAAATGTAGCCTAGTTTTGAGAACACAATTTTATATTTTTCTATGGTTGTGTGTTTAATTTTTGTGCTTAATGCTTACAATTATTTGGCCAATTTTTGTTTGATTTTTGGATCATGGAGAGACCGAGAGGTAATTTGTGATTTAGAACAATAAAAATTGAACACCGTTGATTGAGCGAAATTAGAGATAATTTACCGCGATTAATGTGACCGTTAAAAAATCCACATAACTTAATGAGTCTTTGATTAATTAAATTTGCATAGAGATATGACAAACTGTTAGTTGGAGATATTTTTGGTGTTGTTCGAGAGAAAGCATTGAATAATTTGGGGATTTTGGTCTACAACTTGGAAAAATAATATTTTTATTCTTATGGAATTATAAATTGTGTGGGATGAACTAGGTGAAGTCAAAAGCCCTAGAATTAATTTTGCCATTAACAAATTACAATTTTCAGACTCCGCTCCCTCTCCATTAATTTAGTTAGATTTTTTTAAATTGTTTTCTTTATTTATCAAATATCGATTTTCCAAATAGTAGTTAATCTAGTGATATCGGTACTCAGTAAAATATCTAGTCTCTGTGGGTTCGACACTCTATTCTCATACTATATTACTTGTTGCGATTTTGTACACTTGCAAATATTCACATCAGTAGGCCATCCTCCCAATTTTCTTTAGAATCTTATATGGCTCGATGTATCTTGGTGCCAATTTCCCACCTTTCCCGAATCTGAGCACACCCTTTTGTTGGTGAGATTTTGAGAGACAAAAAATCACCTTCCTCGAATTCTAATTCTCTCCGGCGACTGTCAACGTAGTTTGTTGCCTGCTCTGCACCGCTTGCATCCTTTTCTGAATAAGCTCGATCTTCTCAGTGGTTTGCTGCACGATCTATGGTCCAAATATCTGTCGTTCTCCTACTTCGTACGAGCCCACGGGTGTCCTACATCTCCTTCCATATAAAGATTCATACGGAGCCATGTCGATGCTTGCCTGATAGCTGTTATTATAAGCAAATTCCACTAAAGCCAGATATTTCTTCCAGCTTCCTCCGAAATCTATAATGCATGCTCTCAACATATCTTCAAGAATCTGGTTAACTCTTTCGGTCTGTCCATCAGTCTACGGGTGAAAAGTCATGCTAAAATCTGTCCTGATCCCTAATGCTGATTGCAGACTCTGCCAAAAACGTGATGTAAACCTTGCATCCCTATCAGAAACTATTGATACTGGTACTCCATGCAGCTTCACTATATTCTCAATGTAAACCTCTGCTAACTTTTCAAGTGACCAGGTCGTCTTTACTAGCAGGAAATGTGCGAATTTTGTTAGCCGATCTACAATGACCCAAACTGAGTCATTTCCTTTCGAGCTTCTGGGTAACCCGATGATGAAGTCCATACTAACGTTCTCCCATTTCCACTTTGGAATGGGCAAAGATTGTAATAATCCACCTGGCTTCTGGTTTTCGGCCTTGATCTGCTGGCATGTTAGGCATCTGGACACAAATTCTGCTATGTCCCGCTTCATCCCATACCACCAATAGTACTGCTTCACGTCCTGATACATTTTGGTGCTTCCAAGGTGCACTGCAAGTAATGTGGAGTGAGCATCCTTCATGATATCTTCTCTCAATTCTTTATCCTTCGGTACACAGCCTATTGCCATACCAAAGTGATCCTTCTCTTACGCTGAATACTGGAAGTTTTTCCCTCATTCACTTGCTTCTTCAGTGCTTCAATCTCTGCATCTCCTGTCTGAGCTTTCTTCACTTGCTCGTTTAAACTCGGCTGTAAAACTAATTGTGCCAAAACTGCACTCAAGTCTTGAGTAATTACCTCGATGCCTGCCTGTCTGATATCATCTTCTAGCTCCTTTCTTGTTATAGTAAGTGTGGCAATACTTCTCTTCCGGCTGAGTGCATCAGCTACCTTTCCTGGATGATACAAGATTTCTGGCCTGATGTCATCCAAGACTTCCAGTCATTGCCTCTGCCTTAGATTCAGATCCTTCTACTGGTATATATACTTCAAAATCTTGTGGTCGGTATTCATCTCTGCCTTTGCTTTGTAGATGTAATGTCGCCACAGTTTCAAAGCAAAGATTATGGCTGCTAGTTCCAAGTCATGAGTAGGATAGTTCTTCTCATGAGGTCGGAGTTGTCTCGATCCATAGGCTATGACCTTCCCTTCCTGCATTAGTACGCATCGCTGTAGATGACGTACCCCTTGTCAGCTTGAGGCAAGACCAAGATGGGTGCAGAGATCAATCTGTTCTTTAACTCTTGGAAACTTTCTTCACATTTCAATGTCTAGTCGAAGCTCTAGTTCTTCCTGATTAATGCTGTAAGTGGCACTGCTATTCCGGCATAATTTTTTATAAACTTTCGGTAGTACCCAGTCATACCCAGAAAGCTTCTTACTTCCTTTACTGTCTTCGGCTGTGGTCACTCCTTGACTGCTTCTTTCTTCTGCGGGTCTGTAGCCACTCCCTCCTTAGAAAGGATATGGCCGAGAAATGCAACTTCCAGCTTCCAGAACTCACACTTGGACAATTTGGCATACAATTGATGTTCCTGCAGCTTGCCTAATACTGTGGTCAAATGTCCAGCATGTTCTTTTTCGGTCCTTGAGTAAACCAAAATATCGTCGATGCAGACCACGACAAATGAGTTGATAAATGGCCGTAAGATTCGGTTCATCATGTCCATGAAGATTGCTGGAGCGTTGGTCACTCCAAATAGCATTACTAAAAATTTGTAGTGCCCATGCCGAGTCCGAAAGGCTGTCTTGGGTACATCTTCTTCCTTGACTCGAACTTGATGATAACCGAACCGTAGGTCGATCTTGGAAAATACAGTTGCACCTTGAAACTGATCATTCAGATCATCGATCCTGGGAATCGGATACTTGTTCTGAACAGTGACCTTATTCAATTCTCGGTAATCGATACACATTCTTGCAGACCCATCCATCTTCTTAACAAGCAAAACTGGTGCTTCCCAGGGTGACGCACTTGGTCTGATGAGTCCCATCTGCAATAGCTCTTCAACTTGTTTCTTGACTTCATTCTGCTCCACTGGTGCCATCCTGTAAGGTGTCTTTGATACTGGAGCACTGGCTGGTTGGATTGAAATGTTGAATTCTACATCTCTGTGTGGGGGAAGTCTGAGTAATTGTTCCAGGAATACGAGTGGAAAATCCCTCACCACTGGTATCTTCTTCACTTCTTCAGGTATCTTCATTTTCGTGGTGACTGCAATAATCACTTCCTTTGGCCACTTCCCTTCGAGAAACCCGAGCTCCGTTCCCTCAGCTGTGATGGCTACTTTCTTCTCCTTGCAATCGATATTTGCTTCGTGCTTCGACATCTAATCCATGCTAATAATTACATATGTTCCGGCGAAACCCAACTCTAACAAATCGATATTCAGAGGTTCTTTGTTAATATGAAGTTTACAGTCCTTATAGAATCGATATGTAGTGAGGGTTGCCCCTGATGGTGTAGCCACCATTAAGGCTAACTCTGTAGTTGCTTCTTGCGTGTACCTTAACTTTCTTCAGAACGATTTGGACACAAAAGAATGAGTTGAGCCACTATCGAACAAAATAGTAGCCAAAATTCCATTTATATATATATATTTTCTGTTTACAAAAAGGGTTACAACCTTCATTATACTTATTCAAAAATAAAACTTCAAAATACAACCAAAACTTATTACAATGGTCCTTCACATACTGGTGATTACGCCCTCATTGTTTTCTGCATCTTCCTCAGTCAAGGCAAATACTCTATCTTGGCGGACTGGCTGCTTTCCCTTGCTAGTGGTTCCCGAGACTGCCGTGTCGTTGCTCTTCAGATATTGGGGGCAATTCGATCTGATGTGTCCTTCCTTCCTACAATGATAGCATTTCTGAACGGTTCTCCTTTCATTTCTTTGAAATGCCCCTGTTCCCCACAGAGGAAACAGCTTCCTGGCTTGAATCCTTCCATCTTATCACGTGTTCTCTGAAATTTCTGGTTCCTGCCGTACTTTTTGAACTTCGATGCTGGGTTAGAACTCTTTCCCCGGTTTCAAGTCTCAGTTTTCCTCTATGGTGCTTGACCTTGGTTCATATCCATTTCTGTTGCAGCAGCTCACCTTACCAGTTTGTCAAACCTGCGGATGCCCAGAGGTACAATTCTGGACCTCAACCCTGGCCTGAGTCCTTGTTCAAACCTTTTTGCTTTCTTCGTCTCCTTTTGAACCATCTCGGGTGCATGTCGCAACAGCTATGTGAACTTTGTTTCATATTCTTTGACTGACATGTTCCCTTGCTTCAAATTGTGGAACTCCATCGCCTTTTCTTCCTGCACGTCTAAGGGAATGTAGTATTGCCTGAATTCTTCCAAGAACTCCTCCCATGTTATTGGACCTTTTTCCCAGCCGTGCTTTGCCAATTGCCACCATACCCCGGTGTCTTTCTCCAGTAAGATTGTGGCCAGTCGAACTTTACTATCTTCTGGGGTCATCAAGACTTCAAACACCGTTTCTACTTGGCGTATCCAATCGTCTGCTGCGGTCGGGTAGGCCTGTCCCTCGAAGACTGGCGGCTTCATTCTTTTGAAAGATTCGACCATCCTGACTGGATCTACAGCTAGGTTTCCTTGAGTGGCAACCGGTGCTGCTGGTGGTGGTGCCTGGTTTCTGTTCGCCTCCACGAACGCTCCTAGCATTTGGTTTAGTTGAGCAAATTCTGCTTCTATTTTGAGGCCAACGTCATTGGCTCCGCTGCCCTCACCCACTGTTTTCCCGCTTCGGCTGTTTCTAGTTCTTCCAGACATCTCAATGCTAAATCTTATTACTAATTTGAAATCATTATGTAAAACCCACATCATACTAGAAGTAGTAGTCAAAATACTAGTCTTCATTGATATATATATATATATATATATATATATATATATATATATATATATATATATATATATATATATATAAGAAGTGTTACATTGGCATTGCCATCAGTTGAATCAAAATACTACCACTATAGGTGTAGTCAAAACATCACACCAAGCATCATATGCTGACAGAAAGCACTAACCTTTATACATCAAAACATCTAAACTAAACATTATGAGATCCTTCACAGGGCCAGGTCATATATGTCCCTCACAGGGTGATCCCCTGTAGCAGAGTGCTCGGCTGCTGCCAGTTGCTCTAACTGGCCCTGCTGCTGGGCAACCTTGGCCTGTAAGTCCCCAAGCCTGAGCTCCAGCTGCGCCATCCTCTCTATATGTTGGTTTCTTATCAGCTTCTGCTTCCTCGAGAGTCTCTTCTTTGACCTCTTCAACCTTGCCACTTGCCTATCAGTGGCCATTAGGGCATGGCCGCACTTCCCTAAGCGGTCTTCCAAATGCCCGTGGCTCCATCTGTAGGTCGCAAAAACCTGAAACAGTCTACTGATAGCCCGCTCTACGGCAGTGGGCAGTGGAGGTGGAGGTGGGGTAGCCTGAGTACCTACTGGATCTGAGCCAGCCTGAGTCCTGTTCACCCATCCATTTTGCGCGTCTGCCAACTGTTAGGAGAAAACAATACAGGAATTAGTCCAGATATAGAAAATTATAAAACATAAGTTAAAAAGAGCAACAATATGAAATATAACAATCCACTACTGGCTAAACCCGACTCTCCTAGTGGCACCCAAGTCTATTTTCCTCTTGTATTCGACTATAGTCTGAAGGTTGCTCTGATACCAACTCTGTAGCGTCCCGAATCCCTATAATGGAAATTCGTGACACAAACCAGAATTTCTCCTTCAAACAGTCACAATACAGGAAAATACAGGAAAAATTTAAACAAATTTTATTCCATGATGTTTACAAGTTCAAGTGTTACAATATACAATATTCCAAAAATTACATATTAGAGTTTACAAAAAACAACAAAGATGTAAATAATGAACACTAGACACTATCACTCGGATGCACCATCTGGCTTGGGCTTTCCTGGGCTCCACGGTCGGCAATCTAGCACCTAAAAGAGTGGGCACGTCAGTAATTCTACTTACGCAAGGCTGATAAAAGCGGCGATCTCCAACTAGACATATCAAGAGTTGATGCAAAAAAAAGTGACAAAAAATAGGAAAGTGGAATCGGGTCAAAAGGTGTCCGTGGATGACATGCCCTAGTAATCTAATGCACAGGTCAAGATGTACTTAATCTAATGCAAGCGAAACTTTGAAAATGTATGCGTCCCATACTACATACTTTCCAAATTAAGTCAATGTCTCCAAGTTCAGGGTTTTGAACCCCCATCATGCATCCTAATCTTGTACTCAATCTGTTCCTGATAGATAAAATTGTGGCTGGTGAATCCTATAGTTACCACTGCCAAACACATTGGAGTCTCTGTTTGCCACGAGTGCTCCAATCCGGCCTGGATTTCACCAAATATCGTGATGATCTTACAGATACACAATCGCGTATCAGGTGCCGAAGATCCATGGGACAGCAGCCCCATGATCCGTTCGTGTCCACTTAACATAAGAACATGACGGCCTCGAAGGTCTAAGCCCCTTATCCGCCAGGAATCCCCTCCCGTTCTTACTACGGTACTTCAGGAATCAACAGTATGAGATACGCACCGCAGCACGTATCCCTGATAACAGGAGAGTACAACACCTGACTATTAGATCGCTAGAAAACTAATGCAGTTTATAGGTGACAGAAATCCTAACTAACACTGAGTCTACCTGGACATTTTATAAGGGTATGGTTACAAACTTGATCCATAGTCTAGGTCACACCTAGTCTCAAGTGGTCCCCCTAATGAAGACCTAGTTCCCGTCTACCAACCTGCGGCTCCTGGCGACGCGATCACCTTGCTCGCCATTTCCCCCGTTGGAGTCTCATCCTCAAACTCGGCCCGCGATCATCCTCTAGGATTCCGTCAGTGCCTGAGTTATCCACTTTTAATCAATAAGGCGGAAGTTCCAATGTTAGCCTAACGGTTGATAGGTATAGGCAACCAACTAGACACGATCAACGACTCTAATGACGCTCAAGTCTCTACCCATGTCTTAATCAACAGAAGTTACGAAAACAACAAACATTTGGGCTATAGAAAATATGCCTAACACCCAATCCAAAACTAGGAGTTGAGGAAAAGTCGCATACACACAAAAGTGACATCTTTTAAGGAGACTGAATCTGTCCAGTACTTCCGAATATCATAACAATTACTACACAACTTGGAATTTCATGATTCTAGGCTTTTTGGAAAGCTAAGAGTCTCTACTCCAAGTCTCCAGTTCACCACTTTTGCAAATTCCAAACACATTGCTCCAGAAAAATTGAAATGTACAGACCACGCAATCTGAACTAAGTACTGGGTATAGTCTAGTCTAAATTCAATATAAAATCAACCCTATGTCCAAAGCTTATAAAATTTGAGATTCTGCAACTAGACATATACCATTCCATTGTGTCCAAAACTTGCATCTAGATTCATTTTACACAGAGAGTTATGACCCTTCAAACATATCCCAAAAATTTGACTGCTTTTCAGACACGCTCTTTACTTCTACATACAATTCATTTTTGAAACTTCATCAAATTTCATCAAAAAAATCTAAAATTTTATCAGGATTTAGACTTATACTAATAGCTACTGCAAAAATTTCATTGCAATATCATACACACACAATTAGTTATGACTAGATGAACTTCAGTATCAAAGACAGACAGATTCAGCTCTAAGTCTAGACCAGTTGCAATTTAGAAATTTTTTTGAGGCATCAAACAAACTCATAAAAATGTGAAATATAATACTATGGTTTTGGACACATAAAAGAGAATCCAGAAAAATTTTCAACTTAAAATACCTTACCAATAATGAATTATGATTTTTGAAAGACATAACAAGTTCTCACAAAATAGCAGCTCCTTCAACTAGTCTTTGTCCAAAATTGGGTCTAGTGTTTGGGCTACTAAATGGACTCCAAATATTATGAAAAAATTCATGTGAGCTCTAGATCCATAGCACAACAAATCCTAAAAATTTTAGTCCAAAATTCCAAGCCATTTGTGAGCTAGAAATTCCTAATTTACGCCTCATAAACATGTTTCTTCAATAAGGAATCATGAAAAGAGTTGTTCTACTATACCAACTTGTTTTTCTTAGCAAGTTAATATTCCTACATGGTAACAAAACTTTTCATAGCTCCAACTACATGCTAATTCACATACACAAAAAGAAACCAATTTTAGAGGTTTAGAGAATCACCCACTTCCTTTGTTTTGAAAGAGAATCCTACTAGCTTTTGCTTGCTCCTTCCTCTTCAAGCTTACACCCTTGCTCTTCACTTCTACTCCTTCTACTCTACTACTACTAAAAATCTCTCTGTGATTTCTCTTTTTTTTTAACAACGAACTAGATAAGGAGAATGGATGAGAGAGTGAATGAAGTGGGGGTTTTATAGAAATTGAGTGCTAGGGTTTTGGTAGATTTGGGCCGGCAATGGGAGATGGAGGGCTAGGATGGGGTGGAGTTGAGTTAGTGGAAGGGAATGGTGGATATGAGTTCCAACACATCAAGGCTAGAAAATTCTTGAATTCTCTTGGAAATTCATGAAGAACTCTTCATGAATGAATTCTAATCCACTAGATCTTCATCAAGATTTGATCCGAAGTTCGTAATCATGATGAGGGTTAGCTTTAACCCTAGGTCACCATACCCTAACCCTAACCCTAGTGCGCAATATGCATGGTTATTTGATTTAATAATCATGCACCAAATTAAATCAAGTAAAATTTTAGTTTAAAATAAAAAATTTATATATATAATAAAATATTTTATCTTTTTCGGGGGTATTACAGACAGAATCAAATAATATGATGTGATAACAGGGTGCATGTGACATGTGACAGGTAGCAGGTATCATGCAAGCAAGTAAACATGTAAAAAGTATCAGGTAGCATGTACAACATGTTACAGGAATATACAGGTGATCATCTTATTTCAAATCTTGTACTTATTTCTATCTAGGTAGCACTTCATGCGTCCTAAAATTTTACCACATGGTTGCTACTTACATGCAGTTTATGTTTAGATCTAATGGTGGGTTTCCATAGGGCCGTGTACTCAGGCATCATGTAACAGGTAACAGGAACAGGTTCATGAATCAGGTAGTAACATAATAGGTTCACAAATTAACGGGTTCGTGAATCAACAGGTTCATGAATCGACAGGTTCATGGATCATCAGATCCATGAATCAAAGCATAAAGTACAATAGGTTCATGAATCAAACATAAAGTGCAACAGGTTCATGAATCAACATGAATCGAACATAAAATGGGAACGAGGCCCCCCTCTGAGTACTCATCCTATATTGTCCACTACTAAGGTGTTTTCCTTAACCCCAGCTTGATTACTTGTTATTATTATCAAACAGGAATATACGTACACAAAATAGGACAAGAACAATATGGCAAGAACAAGAGACAGGTTCAGGTCAGACATAAACATGCACAGGTGACAGATAACTCATAAAAGACTAGGACAATGAAACTTTGAGTTCTGGACAGCAAGACACTAATGTACGAAATCTGAAATTCCCATTGCCACATACATGAAAATCTGGATCCATCATAAAATCTAGAAAATACTCTCGTCCGAATCCAGCACATATATATAATTCATATAATAACCGAAGAAACAGGGCACAAAACAGAATTATATACGGAAAACATGTTCAACCAGAAATCACAAGGTTGTATTCATAAACATGAAATTGGCATAAAAACTTACCGATTAAATCCAAAAAAAATCTGAGGTATTCCCTAGTATGTCTAGTATCATACTAGACATAGTATGATAACATTTCATAACATTCCAACTCAGATAGTATAGTCAAATAAATTAAGGAAACAGCAAGATACAGCAAGTTTGTGAATCTAAAACCTTAACACAGCAGTATTAAAACAGCAATAGATTACAAAGTATAACTCGAAATCTATATTCGTCAAAAGGGTTGTAAAATAGATACAGCAAGCTACGTTTTGTATTTTACAAAGTTTTAATCAAAAGCGACAGGAATCAGGTTGAAATTATGGTTCTTTACTGAATAGCATAAAATTTAGAAATATAGTAATTTGTTCACAAGCATAGAATAGTTTATAAAATTCATTAATTAAATTCATAAAAATTTGGGGTTAATCCTAGTCAAATCTAGTCATGCCCAGCAAAATATTAGATCCAAATCTTATCTTTAACAGCAATATTAAAATGAATAACTATACAGAAATCACAAAAAATATAATCTAGAATTTTTAACCCATCTGTAGCAAAACTAGAAAAACCGCATACCTCACAAATGGAAACTGAGATCTGTCGAAAATTTTGGAAAATAGACAGCGGGATCTACGATTTATATTCACAAATTAGTTTGGTTTACTGACCTTAACAGGATTTAAAATACTGAAACAAAACAGGACAGCAGCAAAAACAAAAGTTCTTCTCATGCATTAAATCAAATAGTTCATATGCAAAAAATCTAATTTATAACAAAATACAAAACATGGTATACTAGATTTCCAAAACAACATGTTATGGGTAACCCCTGTTTTTCGTTTTTCGTATTCTTGATGTGTTTTTCTTCTTTCTGGAATATTTGTACTCTCTTTGTATTTTGGGCCGTATATTGGAGTTGTTTTCAATATATATTCATTTTTTTCTTCATTTTTTATCTTCTTGTGATTTATTTTTCTATCCCTTGATTTGTTCTTGGTCGTTATTATTATTTCGTTTTTCATTGGTTCTTGTTCTCTTTATTTTGTTCTTAGGTACTCGTGGTGTTTTGGCTGCTAATACTATTGATTTTGATCCCTAATTGACTACCAAAGCCAAATTAGGCTAAATCCTATACAAATCCTACTAAACCCAATCTCCTACTACTACTCCTAAACTACCCATTAACCCAGATACCCACAACCCACTACCCTATATCTCAACCCTATATAAATACCCTCATCTCTCTCTCCCTAAAACCCTAACCCTACTACCCTCGGCCTCCTCCCTCTCTCTGTCCTTTGCGCCGTCACCCCCAGCCCGAACACCCCCCGACCTGCACCTCCCTCTCCCGACTGCCCTACCCTAGTTGCCATCCTGATCCCCCTAGCCGACCACCATCTCCCGAGCATCTCCCCACCTCTCCATCTCTCTCCCTCCGTCCCTCATTCACCGGCGTCGTCGACAGCAGCAACAGGAGCAGCAGCGACGCCAGCCAAAGCCAGCGCCGTCGCCGCCGTGCCCACTCCCAACCACTCTCTCTCTCTCTCTTGGTTTGCTCGTGCACGGAGTTTGCACGTGTGATTGTTTGGTTCGTGATCTTTGTTCGTGGGTTTTTTCATTGGCGGGATCCGTTCCCGATATTCTCGGTGTTCGTTTCGTCTTCGGTTAAGGCAAGTAACTTGTACTCAATTCCTTTATATGATACAAGTTATAAATTCTGCCTGTAGTATAGTTGGGTTCTAGAAACAACTCGTGGGTGATGTATCTTGATGAGTATTGTCTCTATAGTGCGATTGACCATAGTTGCCTCACGATACAAATTTGACATGAAACAACTTAGGTTTTGACCGTTCTTGATGTGTTTATATTTGTGGGATAATTATGAGAAATCATGTGTTTGTTTGGATCCATGTGATATACTTGTTGTGGACATTACATATACCCTATTTCATGATATCTGGGCACTTAGTAGACTCTATAACATATTTGGTTGTGTTTGGGATGAGTTTTGTATGTTGTATGTTGATTTGTTGTTAAGAGGAAAATCTGTATTTTGTCGGTGATTAGTTTTGATTGATATTTTGGACCATATTAAGGTCAGTATCTTAACTTCAGTATTAAACATGACTTTTAGAGAAATCCATCTTCTTTCCAAAATCTCTGACCTTGATCGATTTCGTTTTCGTATGTGTGAGATATGATTGTTTTACTACAGAGGTATATTTCATTTCCAGATTTCATTTCTTGATGATTTCGATGACTAAACTATTTTGATACTAGTGCTAAGCATATTATTTTGATCTGAAATTTTGCACAGTATTTCTATATCTATTTAGGGGTTACCCAAAATTTTGGTGGATTTTATTGATGAGTTTTATATACCGTTTTATGCTTATTTATAAAAATTATACTTGCTGGATTTTGCTCGCTGTTCTGTAAAGATTTGTATTTTCACCCTAATTTTTTTTCCTTTATGAAATATATTTATGAAATATGAAAGTTAGCTTATTTTGTCTATTTTCATCTCCCTTTGGCGGATTTAGATTTCGTTTCACGGTTTGCGAGATATTACAGTTTTCGTACAGTAATGTTGGGAATTCCCGATTTGCCAAACTATCGTTTCTTGATGTTTTCTAATTCTTGTTGGCTAAACTAATCTCACTGGAAAATTATGAAACTTTATATTCTTATACTAGACATATATGGGAATACCCCAGATTTTTTCTGGATTTATTTAAGGTGTTTTGATGCTGTTTTCCTGACTGAGAATTGGATTTACTGATTTCTGGCTGAACGTATTTTTTGGTTTCAAATCAGTTTTGAGTTATGTTTTTCTAAAACACTATATGACTTATATGTATCCTCTGAATTTCGTTGGAAGTTTATTTTCCAGATTCTCCGATGGATTCAGGTTTCTATATTTGTGGAAACGGTAATCGCTATTTTAGTACTGCACTGTCGTACTGCCCTGAATTAGGAAGTACCCTATTTTGTTCTATTATGTGACTATCTTACCATCTGTACATGCTTATATGTTATTATGAACTTGTGGGTCATTATATCATGCTAGATTTACTCTGTTTCATGCACATACACATCTATCTGATAATAATTATAAAAAGGATCAAGCCGGGATTTATGGGAAAGATCTAGTGGTAGGAAAGCATAGAAATGTGTACTTAGAACGGGACCCGTGTTTTCCATATGATTATCTGTCATCTGTTATTCTGTACCATGTCTACATTACTTCCTATAGAAAGGTGTAGGGAAGAAGAGAACCACTAAGTTCTATCTGTCGGTCTAGACTTTGCATCTGATATCAATCTGTTTGAACCCAAAGTACACTGCCCTATATGATACGCTACGAAATCTATAAATGTAACTATTTTGAATGTAGCAAGCATGTGATAAAAGGATGGCTACCTAGTTACTAATTAATACAAGACTTATAAGAATCTGTATCTGACATCTGTATCTGAATTCGAATCTGACTCTGTAATCTATAGCTACTATCTGGCTATCTGATTATCTGATTATCTGTTATCTGTCTGACACTATCACTTGACATCATTATTGGACACTATCTGTATATCTGTCTGCATGCTATTTGACTTTGACACTTGACACATGTTAGTATACCATGCTAGTTGATTCTGCTATACCATGTTATATATGTTTTTGCTATTATTTAGATTTGTTTGTTTTCCTTGTACTTGTATCTTGCATTACAAGTGGCCCATAACTTGCATTGACGGGTACTTGTTTTCTTTTTCCTTTTCCTGCAATTTATTGATTGCAGATCAGGATGGTCATTTGCCCGATGGTATTAGAGAAATAAAATATTAGTGCTGGACTTTTTTTGCTATTATTATTATTTGTTGCTTTTGAACAATGTATTTGAGTATATGGATTTTATTTGTATTTGGACGACGTGACCCAGGATATTAACTTGTTCGGATCTGTTCATTTGCGACTATTATATTATTGGTTTTCAATTAAATTTTGTTGGCACTTTGTTTTGTTTTGAGATATATATGTCTGTGTGAGGATGATTCTTTTGGCTTCCGACTCTGATTATTCTGAGATTTGTTGTAAGATTCTGAACAGCTTATGGATGATGCAAATCATTCGCTGGGTTGAGTCACGTATCCGTAGTCCGTATTCTTTTTGGGAAGCGGAGCGTGACAAGGATTTTAGTTGTATCAGATTCTAGGTTTGGCTAATATATTAGTTGCCTAATATATTAGACAAGCTTGGCTCGTACTAGTATCTGCACAACATTTCATCAACCACACACAAATATATAAATATGCAAAATAAAATTTTTACCAACTCGGATCCGAATGCTGAACGTTTTGGTTTTTGTGCAGACTTTGGCTCGTGGGGGTTCTTCTCAGTCTCAGCCTGATCCGATTGAGGCTATCACTACTATGCTCGAGCGGTTGATTAATGAGCAACAGAACCACAGTGATCTAGTGATGGCAGCTCTAGAAGCTTCTCGGGGTCAGATTCCTGCTGTGCCTGTGTAGGCCGCTCTTCCGCCTCGTCCAGGTACAGTCAATGATTTCATGAGACTGCATCCTGATCATTTTTTCGGTACTGAGATGCCTTTGGAGGCTAAACAGTGGTTGATCCGGACTGAGCGCTTGCTGTCAGTGGCTTGTGTTGCCGAGGCTGATAGGGTGGATGTGGTTTCCATCCAGTTGGTGGATTTAGCTCATATCTGGTGGATGGCCGAGTCCAAGCGACTTGAGAGGCCTATTGCTTGGGCAACCTTCACTCGGGGATTCTTGGAGAAATTCTTCCCCAGTAGTACTCGAGTTGAGATGGAGCAGCAGTTCATGGCCCTTAAACAGTTTAAGTCATTATTCGATTTGGAATTTGTTACATAATTGTTCAAACAATGTTGTAACATGAGACTTCTTGCAACAGGGTTCCAGGTCTGTCGATGAGTATGCTGCTGAGTTTACTAGACTTATCCGCTTCGCTGTCGTTCTTGTGGCTATCGAAGAGGATAGGGCTCGTAGATTCACGAATGGGCTTGAGCAGGATATCAAGAGGCATCTTGTCTCTTTCTGTTTGCGTACTTATGCTGAAGCTCTTGAGGCAGCTCGAGCTTAAGAGCAGGCTTGTGGTGGTTTGACTTCTTCTCAAGCGAACTGTTCCTATTGCTGCTGCTAGGCTTTCTATTGGTCCTGTTTAGAGGCCTATGCTTGCCCATCCTATTAGGGCAACTCCGTATCCTTCTGCTGGTTTTCCGATGGGTGGTTTTTGCGACTTTTGCCAGATCTCTGGGCATGAGCGTACGGACTATTTTCGTGCCTTTCGTCGATGCTTTAGGTGTGGTGCTACTGATCATTCTGTGCGGGATTGCTCGCAGCAGCTTGTGGCTCTTCCAGCCAGGGATCCTGTCCAGCACGCAGCTCCAGCTCGTGGTCCAGTTAGGCTACCGCTTCCTCCTCAATGACAGATTGCCGGTCAGAGAACTGTTGTTCCGAGGAGAGTTCAGGCTTTCAACTTGACTGTTGTGGATGCTGAGATAGCTGTAGGTGTTGTGGCAGGTATATTTTGCTTTTGTTGTTTTGTTGCTTTCCCTTTTTGTTCCTTTCTTTGTTTCTTTTGGTCTTGCTTTATTTCTTTCTGTTATCTTCTGCATTATTGTTTTCCCTCACCCTTGATCGTCTGCTTTTCTTTTCCCCTTGTCTTTGTTTCCTTAGGTGTCATCCTTGTTTGCTCTTTCCCCGCCCATGTTCTTTTTGATTCTGGAGCAACCCATTATTTTGTCTCCTCGTGATTTGTCGGTCGCCATCATTTGGATTGCAACATCATGTCAGAGACTTGGAATATTTTGACAGGTGGTGGTGTTTTCATTTGTTCCCGTGAGTGCAGGCAATGTCCCGTTGTTATTGGGGACGCAGATTTCAAAGCCAACCTGATTATAATTGGGAATTCAGGATTCAACGTCATTCTGAGTATGGATTGGTTGGGTGAAGCCCATGCCATTATTCATTGTCGTGCCAAGAAAGTTGTTTTCTCAATTCCAGATCGAGCAGAATCTGAGTTCCATGCCGGGGTGTCTTCCCTTGGCCGAGAAAAGACTGCAGTGTTACAGGTGGATTGTGCGATGGAATTGACTTAGTATGTGAGGTTGTACCTCTAGTAATTCGGAATTTCTTGGATGTTTTTCTAGATGAGTTGTCTGGCTTACCCCCTGATAGGGATGTGGAGTTCGGTATTGATGTTCAGCCTGGTACTATACCGATATCGAAGAGTCCCTACAGGATGGCACCAGTTGAGCTAGTAAAGCTTAAGGTGCAGATTCAGGAGTTGCTTGATTTGGGTTTCATCAGACCAAGTGTTTCACCTTGGGGTGCTCAGGTCCTTTTTGTCAATAAGAAGGATGGTAGTCATTGTCTGCGCATTGTTTATCGGAAACTAAACAGTGTTACTGTGAAGAACCGGTATCCTTTGCCTAGGATTGATGATTTGTTTGACCAGTTGTATGAGGCTGCTGTTTTCTCGAAGTTGGATCTTCGTTCTAGATATCACCAAGTCAAGGTGAAGGCTGCAAATATACAGAAGACTGCATTCAGGACCAGATACGAACACTATGAGTATCTTGTGATGCTGTTCGGGGTCACTAATGCGCTAGCCGTATTCATGAGTCTTATGAACCGGGTTTTCTCTCAGTTTTTGGATAGATTTGTGGTGGTCTTCATCGATGATATTTTGGTGTATTCTCGGAATCGTGAAGATCATGCTGAGCATCTTAGGGTGATTCTGCAGATTTTGAGAAAGAATCAGCTCTATGGGATACTCAGCAAGTGCGAGTTTTGGCTCGACAGGGTTTCTTTCTTGGGGCACATCATTTCTGGCAATGGTGTTTCTGTAGATCCTTCTAAGATTGTTGCTGTGAAGGATTGGCCTATTCCTAAGTCGGTTTCCGAAGTGCGGAGTTTTCTAGGTCTTGTTGGCTATTATCGAAAATTCGTTTAAGATTTTTCGAAGATTGTAGGGTCGTTAACTAAACTAACAGGAAAGGATTAGAAGTTTGGTTGGTCTGATGAGTGCAATGAGGGTTTTGTTGAGTTGAAGAACAGATTGACGTCAGCACCTATATTGACTATTCCAGATGGTTTAGGAAGATTTGTAATTCACTGTGATGCTTCAGGTAAGGGTCTTGGGGCAGTTCTTATACAGAAGGGCTGTGTCGTTGTGTATGCAGCGAGGCAGCTGAGGCTGCATGAAAAGAATTATCCTACTTATGACATGGAGTTAGCGGCAGTGATCTATGCTTTGAAGCTGTAGAGACATTATTTACTTAGAGATTGAGTGGAGATCTTTACAGACCACAAAGTCTCAAGTATGTTTTCACCCAGAAGGAATTAAACATGAGGCAAAGGTGATGGTTGGAGCTTATGGCCGATTATGACATCAGTTTGCAATACCATCCTGGTAAAGTAAACTTTGTGCCAGATGCTTTGAGCTGGAGACCGACAGTTATGTTTCTTACTCAACAAAGTGATTTTAATGAGCAGATGCGGAGGTTGGATTTGGAGGTTTTGTTGCCATGTTCTAGTCGGTGCTGTCTTGCGCTCCATCTTCAGTCTTCTCTTGTTGATCAGATCAAAGAGGCTCAGGCTGGTGATGTGCAGTTGCAGGGTTTTCGAGCTGAGATTGAGTCTGGGTCCAGAACAAACATGGTTATTCATGCTGATGGTTCGCTTCATTTTGGTTCCCGGTTGTGTGTCCCTAAGGGTAAAGTTCGTCAGAGGATGCTTGAGGAACCTCATCAGTCTTCGTATTACATCCATCCTGGCGGTACTAAGGTGTATCGAGATCTGAAGCTTTATTTCTGGTGGCATGGTATGAAAAGGGCTGTAGCTCGGTTTGTTTCTCAGTGTTTGATCTGTCAGCAGGTTAAGGAAGAGAATCAGAGAACCACTGGACTTCTTCAACCGCTTCCTATTCCAGAGTGGAAGTGGGAACATATCACCATGGATTTTGTGACCGCTTTGTCGAGAAATCCTAAGGGTCACAATGTTGTTTGGGTGATTGTCGACCGTTTGACGAAGAGTGCTGACTTCATTTCCTTTTGGGTCGGGCAGTCTACTGAGAGCCTTGTTGAGTGGTACATGCGATTGATTGTCAGACTTCATAGGATTCCGGTCAGTATTATATCCGACAAGGATACGAGATTCAGATCTCAGTTCTGGGAGAGTCTTCAGGCTAGTTTGGAGAGTAAGTTAAAGTACAGTACAACTTTTTATCTCCAGACTGATGGACAGTCAGAGCGGACTATTCAGATCCTTGAGGACATGTTGCGGTCCTGTATATTGCAGTTTGGTGGACCTTGGGAGGACCATTTGCATCTCGTAGAGTTCTCGTATAATTACAGCTTTCATGCCAGTCTTAAAGCTGCTCCATTCAAGGCACTTTATGGGCGGAAGTGCATATCACCAGTGTGCTGGGATGACATTGGTGAGAGGAAGTTGTTGGGTTCGGAGTTGATCACCAGGACACTTGATCCTATGACTCAGATCAGAAAGCATCTTCAGGCAGCTCAGGATAGGCAGAGGCGGTGGGCTAATGTCCATCGAAGGGCTTTGGAGTTTGTTGTTGGTGACCGTGTTTTCCTTAAGGTATCACTGTGGCACGGTGTCATTCGGTTCGGTGGCGGGGGCAAGCTTAGACCTAGGTTTATTAGACCGTTTGAGATTTTAGAGCGAGTAGGCAGGGTGGTCTATCTTCTCGCTTTGCCGCCAGCATTATCAGGAGTGCACGATATTTTCCATGTCTCACAACTCAGGAGATATATCCGCGATGAGAGTCACGTGATTGACTACTCTGAGTTGACCGTGCGGCCGGATTTGACTTGTGAGATTACGCCAGTTGCTATTGTGGATCGGTGGGAGAAAGTGCTTAAGAACAAGGTCATCAAGCTAGTTCGTGTTGCTTGGAATCCTCACTCGCCTAGTTAGTCAACTTGGGAGTTGGAGGAGGAGATTCAACAGAAGTTTCCTCATTTGTTTGTGTAGTGGTTGTTTTGTTTTGCTTTGCTTTGTTCTCTTTCTTTCTTTTTCTGTCGAGGTTACCCTATGTATCTTCTTTTTGAATTCGAGGACGAAATTCTTTTTGTTAAGTGGGTAGGATGGTAACCCCTGTTTTTTATTTTTCGTATTCTTGATGTATTTTTCTTCATTCTGGAGTATTTGTACTCTCTTTTGTATTTTGGACCGTATATTGGAGTTGTTTTCAATATATATTCATTTTTTTGTTCAGTTTTTATCTTCTTGTGATTTATTTTTTTGCCCCTTGATTTGTTCTTGATCGTTATTATTATTTCACTTTTCTTTGGTTCTTGTTCTCTTTATTTTGTTCTTGGGTGCTCGTGGTGTTTTGGTTGCTCATCCTATCTCTTTTGATCCCTAATTGACTACCAAAGCCAAATTAGCCTAAATCCTATTTTAAATCCTATACAAATCCTATTAAACCCAATCTCATACTACTACTCCTAAACTACCCATTAACCCAGATACCCACAACCCACTACCCTATATCTCAACCCTATATAAATACCCTCATCTCACTCTCCCTAAAACCCTAACCCTACTACCCCCGGCCTCCTCCCTCTCTTTGTCCTTTGCTCCGTCACCCCCAGCCCGAACACCCCCCGACCTGCACCTCCCTCTCCCGACTGCCTTACCCTAGTCGCCATCCCGATCCCCCTAGCCGACCACCATCTCCAGAGCATCTCCCCACCACTCTATCTCTCGCCCTCTATTCCTCGTTCGCCGGTGTCGTCGACAGCAGTAACAGGAGCAGCAGCGATGCCAGCCGAAGCCAGCGCCGTCGTCGTGCCCACTCCCGACCGCTCTCTCTCTCTCTTGGTTTGTTCGTGCACGGAGTTTGCACGTGTGATTGTTTGGTTCGTGATCTTTGTTCGTGGGTTTTGTTCGTTGCCGGGATCCATTCCCATTATTCTTGGCGTTCGTTTCGTCTTCGGTTAAGGCAAGTAACTTGTACACAATTCCTTTGTATGATACAAGTCATAAATTCCACTTGTAGTGTAGTTGGGTTCTAGAGACAACTCGTGTGTGATGTATCTTGATAAGTATTGTCTCTATAATGCTACTGACCATAGTTGCCTCACGACACAAATTTGACATGAAACAATTTAGGTGTTGACCGTTCTTGATGTGATTATATTTGTGGGAGACGTGTTGTGGACATGCTATATACCATATTTCATGATATTTGGACACTTAGTAGACTCTATAACATGTTTGGTTGTATTTGGGACGAATTTCGTATGTTGATTTGTTGTTAAGAGAAAAATCTGTATTTTATCAGTGATCAGTTTTGATTGCTATTTTAGACCATATGAAGGTCAGTATCTTAACTTCAGGATTAAACATGATTTTTAGAGAAATCCGTCTTCTTTCCAAAATCTCTGACCTTGATCAATTTCGTTTTCGTATGTGTGAGATATGATTGTTTTAGTACAGAGGTGTATTTCATTTCCAGATTTTGGTTCTTGATGATTTCGATGACTAAACTATTTTGATACTAGTGCTAAGCATTTTATTTTTTATCTGGAATTTTGCACAATATTTCTATATCTATTTAGGGGTTACCCAGAATTTTGGTGGATTTTATTGATGAGTTTTATATGTCGTTTCATGCTCGTTTATAAAAACTAGTTAGATTTTGCTCGTTGTTCTGTAAAGATCTGTATTTTCACCCTAATTCCTTTTCCTGTATTGTAAAATCCCGAATGGATATTATAATGTATAAATTATTATTTTTAAACAAAAATATTTTTTATTGAAATTACTTGGTTTTCTCATTTAAAAAGTTACCTGGACATATATACTAGTATGTATATATGGGTATTGTATCAGTTTTGTGCACTTGTGCAAAATCTTGAAAAACGCATTTTTGAGAAAATGGCTGGAAAATCCCAGGCAGGTATTTAAAATTATTATTTTATTATTATTTTATTTTTATTTCCAAAATTGAAATATTTTTGGTGGATATCACCCGGTTTTGTTAATAAACGTTATCTGTATATATATATATATCAGTCTGTATACATCTGTATTATATCAAATTGGTACTGGAATCTTCCGGGCTGATAATAAAATTTATTTTATTATTATTTTTGGAATTAAATTATTTTTGTACGGATTGAGCGGTTTTACAAACGGAAATTATCGGTATATAGATATATACATACGTAAGCATATTGTACCGATTTTGTACGTTTGTACAGATCATGTAGTATGTGTTTTGGACAAAAATATCTTACTTTTTTCATCATTAATCAAAATTGGATGGCTAGGATTTGTTTGGAGGCTTAAACCTAGGGTTAAGATTAATTAAAGATACATAAGATTTTAATATGTGTCTTCTACTAGAACCCTCACCCCTCCACCTCACCCCTCCACCTCTCCATGCATTGGCCGACCAAAATGACCCCAAGGGGATTTGTGCAATTGTGTAGGTGTATTATGCACTCTCCACCCTCTATTTTGTCCTATAAATACCCCTCCTCTTCACCTTTTGCCTCATTTACAAGAAGAAAAAAAAAGAGGAAAAGAAAGAGAAGAAACCCTAAGTGTTCTTCATTTGGGGTTTTTCATAAGTGTTCTTCATTGGAGTTGTAGTAGAAGCTAGGAGGAAGGAGAAGGAAAGCTAGCTAGTCCTTCCTACAAGAATCAAGGTGGGGGTTCTCTACTTCTTCTTGTTATGTTTGTTCTCTTTTATTTGTATATGTGAAAAAGAACCCATCTTTAGGGTTATTTGTTTTGTGTATGTAGAAAAGAACCCATCTTTAAGGGTTAGAAATGGTTGTATGTGAAAAGGAACCCATCTTTGATGGTTGTTTGTTGTACGATAAAAAGAACCCATCTTTATGATGGTAGATGTTGTATGTGTATGTTCTATAACAACTTGGACTATTTTTCTAAGCATATAAATGGTTGTAGGTTAAAAAGAACTCATCTTTATGATGTGTTGTTGTATATGTGTATTCCTAAATAACTTGGACTAATTCCTAAGCATAAGCATGATTGTAGGGATCAAAATGATCCCATGAGAAGGATGGAATGAAAGGACTCAACAAAATCACATAAAGATAGAATCTTGAACTTTGCTATGATTATTTTTGTCTTTATAATTATTTTGAACTACTTGTACTAAGATTTGTACATATGATGGTTGAAAAATCAAGGGGGAATTCTCTATTTTATTTGTGTTGATTCTTGTCCTCTTTTGTTGTGTGTATGTTTCTAAATGACTTGGACTATAACTATGTGCATATAAAGATTATTGGAGTAAGAATACTTGCTTACCCATTCTTGGGGTTATAGACTCATCTAGCTATTTTAAAAGATAAGTCTTTTGTTGTATGTTGTTCTCTACTTTTGTTAAGAAATCAATCTTACTAACCCTAGTTCATAAGAAGTTGCTCTTATTGTATGTAGGAACTTGTAGGATTGAAGAAAAGGGAGTTGTAGTATGTAGACTAAATAAATGTAGTCCTTGTATTATGTAGAACTTGTAGATGAAATAAAAGTAAGTTTTGTAATAAGTAGGAGTTGTAATTCATACAAGAGGTAGTTTTTGTAATAATCTAGATAAAGTATTCAGTCCTTATGAGCTTACCATCATGCTTGAGTTTTGTTGAACCCATTCATGCTTATGAACCCATTCATGCTTGTGATTATATGTATAGTTATTCTAGGTTCAAAAAGATTACCATGCTTGAGTTGTTGTAGATTGTTGTAGTAAAGAAACCCATCATGCTTGAGATGTAGTAAAGATACCATGCTTAAATTGTAAACCATGCTTAAGTTGTTGTAGTAAGAAACCCATCATGCTTAAGTTGTTGTTGTAAAGGCACCGATCATGCTTGAGATGTTGTAAAGAAACCATGCTTAAGTTGTTGTAGCAAGAAACCCATCATGCTTGAGATGTAGTAAAGATACCATACTTGAGTTGTTGTAGATTGTTGTAGTAAATAAATCCATGCTTAAGTTGCTAATCATTGTAGTAAAAAATCCATGCTTGAGTTGCTAATTATTTAGTAAAGAACCTATTCATGCTTATGAACCATGAACCCATTCATGCTTGTGATATTTAGTTGTTCATAGTAAAGAACCTACCATGCTTGAGTTTTGTGTTCTATGTCAAAAAGAGAACCTATTCATGCTTGTGAACCATGAACCCATTTTTCATGCTTATGAACCATGAACCCATTCATGCTTGTGATTTCTAGTTGTTCTCAGTAAAGAACCTACCATGCTTGAGTTTTGTGTTCTATGTCAAAAAGAGAACCTATTCATGCTTGTGAACCCATGAACCATGCTTGTGAAACCCATGAACCCATTCATGCTTATGAACCCATTCATGCTTGTGAAACCCATGAAGAGCATGATGCTTGAGTTGTAGGTTTATGTAGTATAGAAACCCATGTTTAGTTATATACCATGCTTGAGTTTATGCGATAAAAGAAACCCATGTTTGAGTTTTCATTGTTCTATGTCAAAAGAATACCATGCTTGAGTTGCTAATTATTTTGGTAAAGAACCATGCTTAAGTAGTTGTAGGAATCCATGCTTAAGTTGCTAATCATTGTAGTAAGAAATCCATGCTTGAGTTGCTAATTATTTAGTAAAGAACAATGCTTAAGTTGTTATAGGTTGTTGTAGTAAGAAACCCATGCTTACGTATTGTGTAGTCTCTTAGTTTCAAAAGAAACCCATGCTTGAGTATTGTGTAGTCTCTTAGTTTCAAAAGAAACCCATGCTTGAAATTTGTAGTTGTTGTAGTAAGAAACCCATGCTTAAGTATTGTGTAGTCTCTTAGTTTCAAAAGAAACCCATGCTTGAATATTTTGTAGTCTCTTAGTTTCAAAAGAAACTCGTGCTTGAGATTTGTAGTTGTTCTAGTAAGAACTCATGCTTGAGATATAGTCATTCTAGTAAAGAACCCATGCGTGAGTTTGAACGGTTGTTTTAGATTCAAAAGAATCCATGCATGTTTAAGTTATATGATTGTAGTGGTTTTAGTTAAATTCTAAAAGAAGCCCATGGGTTTAGCTTGCATGCTAATCCAATTGAATTATTGAAATGAACCCATGTTCCATCGTTGTTCTAGTTCGATTTTTAAGAAGAAACCCATGAAATTAGCTCCATGATAGTTCTAGCTCGAATTAACAAGGAAACCATGTGTTTAGGTTCTAGGTGGTTCTAGCTCAATCTTGAGAAAGAACCCATAAACCTAGTCGCATGTTATCCTAGTTCAATTTGGAAAAAAGAACCCATGAGTTCTAGTTGTATGCGGTTCTAATTAAAATTTGACCATATGATGTGAACATGCTTCATCTTCAATATATGGGTAATAATGGTTGGGAGAGTCACTAGGATTGTTACCTTGGTAAAAGCTCGTCTAGGGTCTTATAGTTACCCTAGGGTTCATCGACCATCAAGACTCGCATCTTACCACCTTGGAAACTATGGATAAATCATACCTCGAGTGCCGACGGATCTTAACTAATGTAGGTTAATCACGGGCCAAGTATGTTGACGAGATCCGAGTTAGGGGTAGTGATGAGTGAGGGAGATCCCATCACCGGTGTCTTAGATCAATAGGCCATGAGTTGGATAGGGATAATCTTAAGAAAGTTCGTATTGAAAACCCTGTGAGATTGATTGGGTTTAGTGACATCGTTAGGGTAGTAACTTATGGCTATTACTACTTAACCTTTACTTATTATCATTTTTTGTCGAAGGGAAGGAGTTGGTGTTAAGGGTGATACCTTATGGTCCGACTTGTCCTATAGGCCGACACTAGGCGGTGTTATTGGGTTGTACCCTTCTTCTCAAAGGGATACGGTCTGTGCCTTCTCACAAGTTGGGAGCACGGGATCCGTATCTCGTCTGTCAATTTCTGAAGAACCATGATAAGGCAGGAGCGATTCCTGTCGGAGCTAGGGGGATGGACCTTCGAAACTCCGTCTTGTCCTATATCTAAGGGTATGATGCCATAGACTTTGGTCTGGCTAGGGATGCCACAGGGGATGCTTCGAGCTAACCTGCCGAAAAGACCCCAGGGGTGCCATAGGGGATGCTTCGAGCTAACCTGCCGCAAAGACCCCAAGGATTCGTCAAAGATATTTGAGTGAGGCAATAGTGGCAAATATGGACACCACTATATGACTGCAGTAACGGAAATGGACCGCACTTGCAACCTCATCAATCACATTGTATCTTCATAAATAAGTCGAGTACAAGAGTAGAATTCATGGCGCGGGTTCAAATCCCTATACATGAAGAAACGGTTTGAGATGGGGCGTATGTAGTATGGGCTGCATACTGTTCTGGAGACTTGCTTGCATTAGAATAAGAGCATCATCGCATTAGTTAATCCGGTATTAAAGTCTAACGCATAGCATACACTGACACATCAATTATATATACACGTTTCTCTTTTCATCAATCTGTTTGCTTAAGTGGAGAATCGTTGCTAGTTATCAGTCTTAAAAACATCAGTATATGTACTGACGTCTCCATTTCAATAGGTACCGGATTGCAGAAGTACAGGTACAGGATTCTGGAGGACTTAAGGCGAAAGAAGCAAGAGTCGTTTTTATTTCCGCTGCATTATATGTTGTTTACTATTGTTCCATTATAACAATTTTGTAATCTATTTATTTGTTGGAAAACATCCAAGTGAAATACCAAGTGTTATTCTTTATTTATTGTACTCTGATGTAATATGTTGAAAATTGTAACACTTGGAATTGTAAAGGTATTATTGTAACACTGTTGTAATGTATTGCAATTTTGTAACATTCGGATTTGTAATATATTTGTGTTGAATAAAAAGTTTTAAATTTTCCTATTTTCTGTGTATTGTAGCTAATTGAAGAAAAGATTCTGGTTTATGTCACGATTTCCCAGTTACCGGAAATTGGGGTGTTACATGTATGAAAAATATTTATGAAATATGAAAGTTAGCTTATTTTATCTATTTTGATCTCCCTTTGACAGATTTGGATTTCGTTTCACAGTTTGCGAGATATTACAGTTTTCGTATAATAGTGTTGGGAATTCCAGATTTGCCAAACTATCGTTTCTTGATATTTTCTGATTTTTGTTGGCTAAATTAATCTTACTGGAAAATTATAAAACTTTATATTCTGATACTAAACATATAGGGGAATACCCCAGATTTTTCCTGGATTTATTTGATGTGTTTTGATGCTGTTTTCCTGACTTAGAATTCGATTTACTGATTTCTGGCTGAACGTATTTTCTGGTTTTAAATCAATTTTGAGTTATGTTTTTCTAAAACACTAATGACTTATATGTATCCGCTGGATTCGTTTGGAAGTCTATTTTCCAGATTCTCCAATGGATTCAGGTTTCGATATTTGTGAAAACGGAAATCGCTATTTTAGTATTGTACTGTCGTGCTATCCTGAATTAGGAAGTACCCTATTTTGTTCTGTTATGTGACTTTCTTACCATTTGTACATGCTTATCTGTTATTATGAACTTGGGGGTCGTTATATCATGCTAGATTTACTCTGTTTCATACACATACACATCTGTCTGATAATAATTATAAAAAGAATCAAGCCAGGGTTTATGGGAAAGATCTAGTAGTAGGAAAGCATAGAAATTTGTACTTAGAAGGGAGCCCGTGTTTACTATATGATTATCTTTTATCTGTTATTCTGTACCTTGTCTACATTACTTCCTATAGGAAGGTTTAGGGAAGAAGAGAACCACTAGGTTCTATCTGTCTGTCTGGTTTTTGCATCTGATATCTGTCTGTCTGAACCCTAAGTACACGGCCCTATATGATCCCCTATGAAATCTACAAACGTAACTGTTTTGAATGTAGCAAGCATGTGATAAAAGGATGGCACATGAAGTGCTACCTAGTTAGTAATTAATACAAGACTTATAAGAATCTGTATCTGACATCTGTATCTGAATCTGACATCTGAATCTGTTATCTGTATCTGCTATCTGGCTATCCAATTGTTTGATTATCTGTTATCTGTCTAACACTATCAGTTGACATCATTATTGGACACTGATGCGGTTTATTTCTGGGAGACGTGTGGAATGCACCAGGTGTGAGTTCGGACTCAATTTGTATTTGAAGGAGAAAACTGCTCGTCTGACGACCCTCGGCTGACCGGGCGGAACCTGCGGCGACCTCGGAATGAGGCGGTGATCTGGGCTCGGATCAGAGGGTTCGGATCCGAGGTCTTGTGTACCTGCAGACGGTCCTGAAACACCGGGGTTTGTCCCGGTGGCGGACCCTCCGACGATCTAGTCAGTCTCTGTGAGAGAGTAGCAATAACTAGGTGAATTTAAGTGGTAAAAGATTGATTACCTCAAAAGGTGGGTGAGGGTCTAGTATTTATAGAGAATCCCAACCGGGTTTGGTTCCACTTGGGGGCCGGGTCTGGATCCGAAAGCCCATGGGCCTGACGTGGCAGAAGGCCCAGGGGGTTTAGGGCAGACGTGGCAATACCAGGAGCGGTATAGGGCTGACGTGGCAAAACCCTTGGTGGTATTTGGAGCTGACATGGCTGATCGTGGGTCTTCTGTGCTTCTGGGAGAATCGGAGGGCCTAAGCTATGCCAGGTCATCCCTATGCTTCGCCAGAGAGGGGGGGACGGCCCGTGGGGCTGTCACGGATCGGAGGCCGAGGACCACTGAGGCTCGTCGGATACGAGGAGGCCAGTTCTGTGGGGGTGAACTTGAGGTTCGGCGCCGACCCTGCAGTGGTTCGAAGCCGAACTAGATTGCTATTTTTACCTTTCTTGAGTGAGAGTTGTACTGGGCCCTGGTTGGGCCCCCAGGCCATTTTTACCCTACCACACTAGCCCCCCACTCCTGCGGGGGTGCGGGAGCTAGCCGGGGAGGAGTGTTCATGGTCGTGGAAATGGGATGGTGAACCGTTGAATCTTCCGGAGAAGAGTACCCTGGTGTTCGACCCAACCTCGAGATGACGAGGGATTATGTGTCGACAAGGGTGATGGCAAGCCGTTGTTTCTTCCTGAGAAGAGTACCCTGGTGCCAGACCGAACCTCGAGATGAGGAGGGATTATGGGTCGGTAAGGGTGATGGCGAGCCGGTGGATCTTCCGAAGAAGAGTACCCAGGTGCCAGACCGGACCTCGAGCTGGCGAGGGATTATGGGTCGGTAAGGGTGATGGCGAGCTGTTGTTTCTTCCTGAGAAGAGTACCCTGGTGCCAGACCGAACCTCGGGATGAGGAGGGATTATGGGTCGGTAAGGGTGATGGCGAGCCGGTGGATCTTCCGAAGAAGAGTACCCTGGTTCCAGACCGGACCTCGAGCTGGCGAGGGATTATGGGTTGGTAAGGGTGAGGGCGAGTCGTTGTTTCTTCCTGAGAAGAGTACCCTGGTGCCGGACCAAACCTCGAGATGAGGAGGGATTATGGGTCGGTAAGGGTGATGGCGAGCCGGTGGATCTTCCGAAGAAGAGTACCCTGGTGTCAGACCGGACCTCGAGCTGGCAAGGGATTATGGGTTGGTAAGGGTGAGGGCGAGTCGTTGTTTCTTCCTGAGAAGAGTACCCTGGTGCCGGACCGAACCTCGAGATGAGGAGGGATTATGGGTCGGTAAGGCTGATGGCGAGCCGGTGGATCTTCCGAAGAAGAGTACCCTCGTGTCAGACCGGACCTCGAGCTGGCGAGGGATTACGGGTCGGTAAGGGTGATGACGAGCCGCGGTGTTTCAGAGGGATTAAGCGGGGTGGTCTGCTGCCTTCGCGGCGCTTTTAGAAGGCGCTCTGGGATCTGTGCAGGTGCTCCAATTTCCTAGGGGCATTAATGGGGCCGCCTAATAGAAAAATTTTACCCCCTGATCCTGATTGGTGGTGACTCTGCCGTCCGGATCCCTTTTCGGTTCAGACGGCCCTTACACGGTTGTCGGGCCCGAGAGAGATCCGGACGGGAGTGGTGCTCACCGTATTCTGGGCCTGAGGCTGAAGAGCCTCGGATATGGGGGAGATTTGCTTTCCGATAGGGTCCCAGGCGATGGTGGCTTTTCTACCACCCTTGAACAGTTTTGGGGCTTCGGCTGCCGAGGCTGTAAGCCCCCAGCTGTTCGTGGGTGAGAGGTGAGCCGACCGAACCCTGGAGCCTTTAAATCTTAAGTAAGACATTGCCTCCGCCGAGCCCTAAATCCGAACCGACCCCTGTGCAGGGCTGCCAGCCTGGCACTGGGTGACGTCAGCAGCGCACGTTTCGAGGTCGTGGCGCGATTCTCCATGTGGCAGTTATGCGTCAATCGGTGAATAGTAGCTGCGGAAATCGAGGAGTCGTTTCTATCCTCTATAAATGTTCTCCTCTCCCCTCTCATCGCCCACTTTTTTCTCGCTCCTTACTTTTCAAAAAATCTTCCAACTCTTCAGTGTTCGTCCCTTCAGTTTCCTGCAGTAGGCTCGTTCTTCCGAAGTGATCTCAGGTTTAGCTGGTAAGTCTGTTTAGCTTAGGCACAGATGGATAGGGCTCAGTCTGGCTCGTCGGCGTCGACGTCTGGGGGGGAGTGAAGCCTGTCTTCAAATCGACTTCGTGGGAGGAGACGGTAAGCGAGGAGGAGGTGGTACATAATGTGAAGCCGTTGCGATCTCGGAGGCATTTTGTGGTGGATAGTAGCGACTCTGAGGAGGGGGGCGGTAGTTCAGACGAAGTCCGGACTCCAGGGTTGGTTTCCGGAGAGGAGGATGGTCCCGAAGGGGATGGCGCCGAAGGGCCTCGGAATCCGACCGGTCTGGCTCGATTGTCTACACCCTCGCCGGAGCGAGCCAAGAAGAAGAGGGCTCCGAAGAAGAAGAAGGGGTCGGGGATCGGCGGCTCCAGTCAGGTGCCCATTTACGGTGACCTGACGATAGGATCGTCTGTACAACCCAAGCCTTTCCGTCGCTATCCCGACGATCTCTCCGATAAGGAGCTCTCTGGGGTCCAGCCGTCGTCGCCGAGCCGAAAGAGGGTGAAGGTGGAGGCACACCCGACAGTTCTGGAGGCAGGCGACTTAGGGGCTCTGCAGTTGGCATACTACATAGGGTCCAGCTATGAGCTCATGCTGCCGAACTCTACTCTTCGGCCGACCGACCTCCTGCCGGATAGGTATTGCATCTTCCCTGTGGACGCCTTTATCTCTGGTCTGAGGTTGTCGATCCACCCATTCGTTCGGGAGGTGCTGAATTGGGCGTCCTTGGCGCCGATGCAGTTTGGGCCGAACTCCTGGAAGCAGATCGTCTGCTTCGTGCTGATGTGTGAAGAGCAGAAGGTACCCCTGCGGCTGAACGTGTTCCGAGCGATGTTGATGATCGGCTCATCGTCAGAGGGAGTATACTATATCTCGCCTCGTGGTAAAGGGAAGGTAGTCCACGGTCACCCGGATTCTATCAAGTTTTGGAAGAAGAAATATCTGGTGATCCGGAGTGAGGATCCTTGGGATATTCCCACTCGGTGGAACCATTCTAAGCCGAGCTATGAAACGCCGAGGCCGGGGGACCTGTCGGCTGAGGAGTGGAGGTTTGTTGAGCGCCTCCGTTTGTCGTACAGCATCAATTGAGCGAAGGTGACAGAGGCCCACCTGGTGAGTGTCGGACTGAGCCCGGCCGTACTTTCTAGTATGTGGTTGTTTCTTTTCTCTCGATCTTCTCGTACTTTCTTGCTCATTGTTCTTAATGGATTTTTTTACAGATATGGATGAAGAATCGATTAGGGCGCTGAGGCTCGCTATGAAGAAGAAGAAGGCCGAGAAGAAGGGGGACACGGTGAAGACGACCGAATTGTCCCAGGTGGTCTCCGAGGCCCCAATTCAGCTGAGGGCCAAAAGGACTCGCTCGGAGACAGGCGGGGATGCGATGGTTCAGGGGGGCTTGGATCAGGGCAGGGCTACTGACCTTGATAAGGGGAAGGGTCCCCTGGTGGATACCGGGATAGAGGAGAGACTTCGGCGATCGTGGGTGCCAAATTGGTCGATCCGCGAGGGTGATTGCCTGGTCCGAGGGCGCCAGGCCGTGGAGGTTGCAGATAAGCTGGCGACCCCTCGGGACCGTTCGGATATGAAGGCCCAGACCCTGGACGAGGCGTACGTGCGTCTTGCAGAGGCCAATGTACTGGTAAGTCAACCGAACCCACTTGCTTTCAGATCATGTCGCTAAGAAAGGTTTCTTAGTATTGTCGGGCCACTGCAGGTGACCGTGCAGGGGGCCCACGTGAGAGGCCTTTATGAGGCGGCTTTGCAGCGAGAGCGAGACCGGGCTGACAAGGCCGAGCGGGAGGTGAAGGAGTTGAAGGTAGAGCTCGAAGGCTCTCATAGGAGGGAGACGGAAATGAAGGCGGCCTTCGACAAGGAGAAGGAGGAATGGGCGAAGACGATGGCGGCTCAGGAGAAGATGTCGGCGAAGGAGAAGGACGAGTTGACGGAGTCGTGTCAGCTCCTGGTGATCAAGGCCCAGGACAACTGTTATGCAAAGGCCCTCAGTCATGTGAGGCACTTCTATCCTACTATCGACCTATCCAACTTCGAGTTTGATATGGAGATTGAGGGGACACCGAAGACCCCTGGCGAACAAGGGCCCGATGGTGACCAGGCTGCCGACCCCCCCGTGAACCCGACTGACACTGAGGTGGGAAAACTAGCTGTATAATTTTTGTCCTTCTTTTTCCTTCTCTCGATTGTATTTGCCTTCCACGGACTGGCCACCGCATTTTTTGTATGGAGAAACTAAACTTATAAAAAGAGGGTTTTTGGCTGGCCAAGTGTTTTGACCTTGAATACTTCCGAACCTCCTTGCTTATATGTTTTGAGTGGGCTGGTTCTCTTGTAGGTTATGGCTCCCCCTCCTGAGGCGGACCCCCGTCGTTCCGACGTGGCGTGGCTTCGGAGCAAGGTTGAGGCCCTGGAGGCCACTTTGGTTCGGTACCGAAAGGGGGCCCGTGATACTGATGCGGCTTTCAATTACTATAGGAACAAGTCCGAAGCCCTTAGTGAGGAGGCAAGCCGGCTGAGGAGGGCGATGGCGGATCGGGAGCTCGGGGGTGCCGATCTTGGATATACTATGTCTAGTTCCTCGGTGCAGAGGCCCTCCTCTGAAAAGCTACTTCGTGATGTGATAGTGGAGAAGGAGATGGAGATACACCGTTATAGGACGATGTTGGGCGTCTCGATATCTTCCTTGGGGGGTCGGCGAGCGGAGGGGGTTCCCTCTGCGATGCTTCTGATGGAGCGTATGCGATCCGTTGACGCCCAGAGCTCCGTGGCCGGTGTGTCGACTGTGGCAGAACCGAAGGACCGTCATGACGAAGAGAGAGCTCCAAGTCGTTCGGTCGGAGTGATCCCGCCCCTCGCTGGATCCGAGGAGCCCTAAGGCGGTGATTTTCTTTAGTTTGAGATGAGTGGAGTGGTCCTGTAACGGTCTTTATTTGTTTTCCCCGAATAAAATAAAAGAGTATGAAATAAAGAAATCTTTTCCTTCTTTGCTCTGGTCAGCGGTGTGGTGAAGGGCGGTGGAGGCGAGGTTTGGCTCTGCAGATTCGTGAGGGATCGACGTGGGGCAATAGGAAGACTCCCTGGTCCGGAGCGGGGTCGACCCTACCGAGACTCTTGGGGACGATACCGGAGCGTGAACCTGGGTGCCGATCCCATTGTCCGGTACCAGGTCGGAGTTGCCGAGGTATTTGGATTTTGACAAAAAGAGACTTCTTTTATACTAGATAGGGAGGGCCGTTGAAGTGGCCCTTTACATACGAAAGCTTACATCAGTTTTAATTTACTTTAGTCAGGCTAGCACCTAGGCTCGCTCTTCCAGGAATTTCATTAGGTGCTCGGCGTTCCAGGGTCGGCTGATGGGTCGGTCGTCCATATCCGCCAGTCGGTATGTACCAGGGCGGACAGCCTCGACTACACGGTATGGGCCTTCCCAGTTAGGAGCCAATTTCCTCTTCTTGGTTGGATCGGAGACAGATAGCTTACGTAATACCAGGTCCCCTGCCTTGATGTTTGTGGGGCGGACCTTCTTGTTGTAAAACCTCTCGATCCGTTGCTGGTAGATGCTTCTCCGGATTGAAGACTTCTCTCGTACCTCGGCGATGAGGTCCAGGTTGGCCCTCAGGCCGGACGCATTGTCAGCTTCATCGAAGGCTATGATCCGGGGAGAAGGTAATCCGACCTCGACGAGGATGACTGCCTCAGTCCCATAGGTTAGACTGAATGGTGTTTCCCCCGTGGGGATCCTCTGGGTGGTTCGGTGTGCCCATAGTACGCTGGGCAGTTCCTCGACCCACAGCCCTTTGGGGGAACTGTCGAGGCGCTTTTTGAGGCCGTCGAGGATTTGCCTGTTCGCGTTCTCTGCTTGGCCGTTGGACTGAGGGTGGCAAATGGCGGAGAAACGTTGCTGGATGCCGATGTCCGTGCAGAAGGTTTGGAAGTTTTGACCTTGGAACTGGGTTCCGTTGTATGTGACGAGGACTCGAGGGATTCCGAACCGGCAAATGATGTTCTTCCAAAAGAACTGTTGCACTTGGCGCTCGGTGATGCTGGACAGTGGTTCGGCTTCGATCCACTTGGTGAAGTAGTCGATGGCGACGATCAGGAATTTCTTTTGTCCCACCGCTGGGGGGAAGGGTCCCACAAGGTCCATACCCCACATGGCGAAGGGTGTAGGGCTTGCCAGGGACCGGAGATTGGCTTGAGGAAGCCTTTTGATAGGGGAGAATATTTGGCAGGGGCCGCACCTCTTGACTAAGTCTTGTGAGTCTTGGAGCATGGTTGGCCAATAGTACCCCTGATTCAGGGCCTTCCGAGCAAGCGTCCTGCTCCCCATGTGGCATCCGCCGATCCCCTCGTGCAGGTCTCTGAGGGCGTAGCTGGCCTCGTCGTTGGTGAGGTAGCGGAGGTATGGTTTGCCGTCGGCCAAGGTGTACGAGCGTTTGAAGAGGATGTCATTGATCATGACAAACCTTTCAGCTCGGACTCTGACTCGCCTGGCCTCGGCTCTGTCTTCAGGAAGCTCGGCGCTGATTAAGAATCTTCGGATGGGAGTGGTCCAGTCGTCCGGGCTGGTCCCATCTTGCACACACATCGCTTCCGGCTCTGGGTCACTGATACTTGGTTTCAGGAGGACTTCTATGAGCACCGTCTGATCGAGGCCCTCGAAGGAGGAAGAGGCAAGTTTGGATAACACGTCTGCTTGAGCGTTCTGTTCCCTGGGGACTCTGATAACCGCGGCGCAGCTGAAGGACGCCAGGAGTCGCTTGACTGTCGCCAAATACCTCATCATGCGTTCATCGCGGGCTTCGTATTCTCCGGTGATCTGATTGACCACGAGTTGAGAATCACTAAAGGCCCGGATTTGCTTGGCCCCGGCTCGGCTGGCGAGGGTCAATCCGGCGATCATGGCCTCGTATTCTGCCTCGTTGTTGGAGGCCGGAAAGTTGAGGCGGAGGGAGTATTGAAGTAGGAATTGGTCGGGGCCACGAAGGATGATGCCCGCCCCACTCCCTGTTTCGCATGACGAGCCGTCGACGAAGACCTCCCAGGTCGGATCCGATCCTTCGAGGCTAGGCTGCTCGGAGACGGTGCACTCAGTTATGAATTCGGCGAGGGCCTGTCCTTTAATGGCCGCCCTTGGCTGATAGCTGATGTCGAACTGGCTCAGCTCGATTGACCACTTGACTAAGCGGCCGGAGTTTTCAGGCTTATGAAGGACAGTCTTCAGTGGTTGGTCGGTCAGTACTTGGACGGAGTGGGCTTGGAAGTAAGGGCGAAGCTTCCGGGCTGCCATGACTAGCGCATAGGCCACCTTCTCTATCTTTGCGTATCTTGTCTCGGCTGGGAGGAGCACTTTGCTCACATAATACAGTGGCTTTTGAACCCCTTCCTCCTCTCGGACGAGGACGGCGCTGAGAGCGTTGTCCGAGGCGGACAGGTAGAGCCAAAGCGGCTCGCCCGGCTCGGGCTTGCTGAGGAGAGGCGGGTTGGCGAGGTATTGCTTTGGCTGTTCAAAGGCTTTTTGTTGATGGGTACCCCACTCGAAGCCCCCTTTGCCGCGCAAGGCCTTGAAGAAGGGGAGAGACATCTCCCCTGACTTGGAGAGAAAACGGCCGATTGCCGCCAACCGACCTGTGAGCCTCTGAACCTCCTTGACATTCCGGGGCGGGGACATGTCAATAATGGCTTGGATTTTCTCGGGGTTTGCTTCAATGCCGCGTTGGCTGACGATGAACCCCAAGAACTTCTCCGTGGAGACGCCGAAAGCGCATTTAGCCGGGATGAGTCTCATGTTGTGGCGTCGGAGGACACCGAAGGCTTCCTCGAGGTCGGCGACGTGGTCTGGCCCAGCCCGGCTTTTGACAAGCATGTCGTCGACGTACACTTCCACGTTGCGGCCGATCAGGTCTTTGAAGACTCTGTTGACGAGTCGCTGGTACGTGGCTCCAGCGTTTTTCAGCCCGAAGGGCATAACACGGTAACAATAAAGACCCTGGTCGGTGACGAACGAGGTCTTGGAGATGTTTGGTGGAAACATCCGGATCTGATTGTACCCCGAGAATGCGTCCATGAAGGACAGTAGCTCATGCCCCGAGGTTGCGTCGATTAAAGCGTCGATGCGGGGGAGGGGGAAAGGATCTTTCGGACACGCTTTTTTAAGGTCCGTGAAGTCGATGCAGATCCGCCAACCCCATGTTGCCTTCTTCACCATGACGACATTAGCCAGCCACTCGGGGTAGCTGACTTCCTGGATGAATCGAGCGGACAAGAGTTTGTCCACTTCTGTCTTTACAATTTGTTGCCTCTCCGGGGCGACTTTACGTCTCTTTTGGACGATCGGCTTAGAGTCAGGGATGACGCTTAGTCGATGCATAATCAAGTCTTCGGAGATCCCGGGCATGTCGGAGGGCTTCCAAGCGAAGAGATCGACGTTGCGACGGATGCAGGCGATGATGCGTGATTTCAAGTCCTCGGAGAGTGAGCGGCTCACCCGGAACCATTTCGACTCATCCTTGGCATCGAACAGGACCTATTCTAATTCGTCAACCGGCTCGGGAGCTGGGCCGTCCCTCTCGGGTTCGAGTTCAACGGCGTCGAGGGGGAATATACCCCCTCCGACGGCGGTTATGTAGCACGATCGTGCTGCTTCGGGGCTACCTCGGACGATGCTGACCCCTTGGGGGGTGGGAAATTTAAGTTTCAGATGGTAGGCCGAAGGTATCGCTTGGAGGGAGTTTAGTCCGGGTCGGCCAAGAATGGCGTTGTAAGCCGCCTTGACGTCGATGATCATGAAATCCATGGATTCGGTCCTCTTGACAGGAGCCGATCCTGCGGTGACGTCGAGGGTAATAATCCCCTCTATTACGATCGGGACGCCGGAGAATTCAAGCAACGTGTATCCGGCTGGTTTGAGCTTCCCTTTGGATAATTTGAGACTTTCGAAGGCTTTGAGAAAAAGAATATTTACCGAGCTGCCGTTGTCGACGAGGATTCGGCGAACCTCACAATTTAGCTATGTGGAGGCTAATGACGAGGGCATCACAGTGGGGTAGGTGAACTTCTTCGAGGTCCTCTCCTGAGAAGGAGATTGGCAGCGGTTGTTGCTTGGGGGAGGGGCTGTATTGGACAGCATTCGCCTCTCGGATAAAGGCTTTTCGGGAAGTATCGGATTCTCCTCCCATTGGCCCCCCGTGGATATAGTGCAGGGTGAATGGCGTACCCGTGGCTCCCTCGGACTCGGGATCCCGACCCTGGATGCGGTTCGGAGTAGGGTTCGGAGGTGAGAGTCTCCGGTTCCTAGTACCTCGCCGATCCTGTGGGCCTTCCTCACTGGAGGTCCGTCGGAGAGCTTCAAGAATTTCTTCTTGAAAGTCCTGGAATCCCTTGTGGGTGACGGGGGTTCCCCCGACCTTGTTCGGTCGGTCTGAAGGTTGCCTTCCGACGCGGCTGAGCGCTGGCCTCCGTCCCTCGGGCGGCGGTCTTGGATGGTTCGGGGCCGGATTAGAAGCGGCCCTTCCCCTGCCCTTGGAGGTCATGAGAGTTCGGCTGTCGAGGTCACTCGATGGTCGGGCTCGGATCGGCTTCTGAAGCAGTGTTCCCACAGACGGCGCCAACCTGATGCGGTTTATTTCTGGGAGACGTGTGGATGCACCAGGTGTGAGTTCGGACTCAATTTGTATTTGAAGGAGAAAGCTGCTCGTCTGACGACCCTCGGCTGACCGGGCGGAACCTGCGGCGACCTCGGAATGAGGCGGTGATCTGGGCTCGGATCAGAGGGTTCGGATCCGAGGTCTTGTGTACCTGCAGACGGTCCTGAAACACCGGGGTTTGTCCCGGTGGCGGACCCTCCGACGATCTAGTCAGTCTCTGTGAGAGAGTAGCAATAACTAGGTGAATTTAAGTGGTAAAAGATTGATTACCTCAAAAGGTGGGTGAGGGTCTAGTATTTATAGAGAATCCCAACCGGGTTTGGTTCCGCTTGGGGGCCGGGTCTGGATCCGAAAGCCCATGGGCCTGACGTGGCAGAAGGCCCAGGGGGTTTAGGGCAGACGTGGCAATACCAGGAGCGGTATAGGGCTGACGTGGCAAAACCCTTGGTGGTATTTGGAGCTGACATGGCTGATCGTGGGTCTTCTGTGCTTCTGGGAGAATCGGAGGGCCTAGGCTGTGCCAGGTCATCCCCATGCTTCGCCAGAGAGGGGGGGACGGCCCGTGGGGCTGTCACGGATTGGAGGCCGAGGACCACTGAGGCTCGTCGGATACGAGGAGGCCAGTTCTGTGGGGATGAACTTGAGGTTCGGTGCCGACCCTGCAGTGGTTCGAAGCCGAACTAGATTGCTATTTTTACCTTTCTTGAGTGAGAGTTGTACTGGGCCCTGGTTGGGCCCCCAGGCCATTTTTACCCTACCAAAGACACTATCTGTACATCTGTCTGCATGCTATTTGACATTGACACGTGACACATGTTAGTATACCATGCTAGTTGATTCTGCTATACCATGTTATATTGTTTCTGCTATTATTTAGATTTTTTAGTTTTCCTTGTACTTGTATCCTGCATTACAAGCGGACCGTAACTTGCATTGACGGGTACTTGTTTTCTTTTTTCTTCTCCTGCAATTTATTGATTGCAGATCAGGATGGTCGTTTGCCCGATGGCATTGGAGAAATGAAATATTAGTGCTAAACTTCTTTTGCTATTATTATTATCTGTTGCTTTTGAACAATGTATTTGAGTATATGGATTTTATTTGTATTTGGGTGATGTGACCCAGAATATTAACTTGTTCGGATCTATTTATTTGAGACTATTATATTATTGGTTTTCAATTAATTTCTGCTGGCACTTTATTTTGTTTTGAGATATATATGTCTGTGTGAGGATGATTCTTTTGGCTTCCAACTCTGATTTTTCTGAGATTTGTTGTAAGATTCTGAACAGGTTATGGATGATGCAAATCATTCGCTAGGTTGAGTCGCGTATCCGTATTCCGTATTCTTTTTAAGAAGCGGGGCGTGACAGTATATGTATTTAACAAGTCTACCAAAAGATACTACAACTAACACATCAAGCATGCAAGAAATATACAACACATCATAGATCACGAAATAACATACATACATGCATCAAGAATCTAATCAGATCTAAATTATTTCATGTCGTGTGTGTAACAAATGATGACTACGGATGGATCAACAAATAGAGTCAAGATCTAACAAGGGTTTTTCCATGAGAATGAATCTAGAAACAAAAGTGACACTACAGGTGGTATTTAGTACTTGTATATACAACAAAAATTAATACAAGTTACTTGCCTTAGGGTAGATGATGAATCTGATGAAAGAATAACGGGAATGGATCCTGAGCGATGAGCACGATCGGCACGGATCTTGATGATCAAGATGGTGATCGAGATGATGATGATCAAACAGATCCGACAGTCGAGATCTCTCTTGGTCAAGACTTGATCAAACCGCAAGCACACAAGGAAGAGGCAGTCGGGGGTCGGGTGTGTGCACTGCAAAAAGGACGACGGCGGACAGGGGCGGCACGACGATGGCGGTGCGACGACGGGACAGCGACGGCGTGGCGGGGACAGGCGGCTGCTGGAATCGGGAGTGAACAACCGAGAGGGGAGGTTGCGACTGCTGTCGTGGCTGGAGGGTGCACACGGCAGGCAGAGGCAGCACAGCGGGGAAGAAGGGGAATCGGGATGCAGGGCGAGGCTGAACGGAAAGGAGGGAAGGTGGTGGTCGTGGTCTGCGGTGGATGGAGATAGGGTTTCGGAGGTGAAGGCGGAGGTAGGGGGAGAGGTGATGGGGATGACGATGCAACAGTGAAGGGCTGTTGTATGGGTAGGGTATTTAAGAGGTGATTAGGGTTTTCATTAGGAGTTTATACAGTGGGTTATATACAGGATGAAATTAGGTTTTAGGGGGGTAACGGGTTATTGGGTATTGGGTATGAAAATCCAATACGAGATATAGGATATAGGGTTTTTAGGGTAAGATACAACAAAAGTAATCAGGCCATGAGGCAAAGAATTAGAATTAAATAATTCATCTGGAGACAATAATTTGACAGAATATTAAATCAAGAATATTCAGGGCCACAAAAATTGAATCGAAGGTAAGGGATATAGATTTATTGAGCACGAAGAACAGTTACATGGTTCAGAAGGAACAGAAGAATACAATTAGAACCAATACATAGAAAAAGATAATACATCCAAAATATAAGAAAAGGAAAAATAAGGGTTACAATTCCCGAAAGCAACTCCTTGGCTCTCTTTCTCTTCTCTCTTTTTTTTGTTTGATTTGTGTCCTAATATGGCTAAAGTGAGAAGGTATTTATAGGGTGAAATAGTGAGTAGTTATAATAACTCCCCACCTCCTAAAAGAGCTCACCACTCACACACTAACTCACCCACTCTCCCCTCTCACACATTGGCCGGCCAATCATGGAAAGAAGAGCACGTGCACGTGCACATTATGTTTGTACACACTTCTTCATACAATTTCATTATTAGTTTTTAATTAAATTAGGTGTGTATGTTATACATTATAATGTGTACTAGCTTATCTAAATTTTAAATGAGAGTTCATGCACGTTGAATGCACACATAATATTTAGGGGCTTTAATTTATAATAGTTTTAATGTGTTACAAAATATAGATTTAAGCTTAGTTTATTTTTATTAAAATTAACCACACTAGTAACTTGTAAAATGAGAGGAAAATTTTCATGACTCGAGAGAATTTTGTTAATCGACACATGCACAAAATTACGTGCAAAAGAAAATACTAAAAATAAATATTTTCGAGGATGTTACACACCTGGTGATGCAAATCATTCTAGTTATAATGGAGATTGAAAAGGTTTAGATACGGGGGGGGGAGAAAATTTGGTAAGGCATCAAGCCTATGGAAAGCGGTGGCGAAAGTTAGGGTTGTTTTTCATGCAAACACTATCTACGAATTGGCTAACGGGAAAGATACGAGATTTTGGAAGGACAAATGGTGTAGACGAAACACTGTTGAATATTTGTTCCCAAAAGTGACTAAAGAAACTATCAACGTGGATGCCTTAATTTCAGATGTTTGGAGAAACGGAAGGCTTCATATTCAAGTGTGTAATCAACCGTCTCAGGAATGTACTACTAAGCTTGAGCATCTTAAAGAATACATTCGGGAATTTGGAAAGCGGTTTCAAGGAATGGAGGATAAAAGACACTGGAGATTAAAGGCATGTGGAGGGTTCTCAGAGGCGTCAATGTACAAATGGCTTAATGATGGTGGGGTGAGAAACGGGAAAGCCAAAACGATGTGGAAAACATATGCTCCGTTGAAAGTTAAGGTCGTCTTATAGTTGGTTATTAATAATGCGATTCTAACTAAAGTTAACCTGATCAAGCAGAACATCCCGGTAAATGACAAATGTGATAGATGCCAGGTTCTTAGAGAGGTCACAGATCATTTTTTTTTTCTCTTGCCCTAGAAGCAAGGGTGGCGTGGGAGGTGATTTGTATAGGTTTTGGTTACAGAGTTACTCGACTTCAATTAGAAAAGTTTGGGGAGAGTGGAGAGGGAGTCATATTAGGAAAGGTAATAGAGTAGCATGAGACATCTTTGTGGCTGCGACTATTTGGGATCTATGGCTAGACCGAAAAGATTTGTGCTTTTGACATTTTAATAGTAGAGTCTCTGTGATGATGTATAAAATCTTTGCTTTTGTTAATACTTGGTCTGATATAGCAGGAGCGAAGAAGAGATCGCGCATGGAAAAGGAGTAGTTCTCGGTGGCTGTGACCCAGTCAGGACAAGGCGGAGTCGCTTCTTAGTGACTGGTTTTGAGTTATTTTGCTTACGCAAGCTTCTGTATTAGAATTTTAAGATAATTATAGGATCTTGAAGTTCGAACTTATGATGTATGTTGTTTTCTTATGTACTTGTTTTTATTCATTTTATTAATGAAACGGTAACGATGTCGCCTTATTTAAATATTTTTTAAAAAAACACTTGGTGTGGCTGTGGCCTATTCCGATGGTCCTTCTGTTCATCATAATTTTTATTGGAACCCTGGTTCATATAAATGTTTTTAAAAACCAGAGTTTTTGTGATCTTCAATCACCTAAACGTTCACAATTCAGTAACCCACTTGATGAATTAAGAATTGAACTAAAACCATAGTTGCTAACTGCATAGTAATTTAGTCGAAGTATCTCTTTTCTTACCAAAAAAGGAAAAAAGTCCCATGCAAGAGGAAAAGTTTAAAATTAGAAAAAACTCTACTGAAATTATAAACGTCAGTAACAGAACTGCCCGCTTCTCCACTGATGTTCATGTATGCCGGTGGCTTGACCAACAGAATCTGCACCTCGCCAATAGAACCTGCACTGATTCACCAACAAATCCCCGAATTTTTTACCAAACTATCCCACTTTTTGTAAGTATGTACCAAACTATCCCTGTTTGAAAATTCAATACCAAAACATCCCTGTCGTTAATGGGGTTAACGAGTCTAGTAGTTTCCCTAGCGTTAACCCCGTTAACGTGCTGATGGGGATACAACTTTTCTCCTTGAGTGGGAATTTGTAGAAAAACTCATTCAATAAAGACTCGTTAACCCCGTTAGCGGTAGTATTTAAACCACTCGCGTTAACGGGATTAACGTTTGTAGTTGGGACAGTATGGGGCATTACCTCAAAGAGATGTGTGGGTAAAAAATTACTAAGTATAGACACGTTAACTCAGTTAACATGCCTATTATTACCAAGGCCGTTAACTGAGTTAACGAGTGTGAAGATTTCAAGTTTCCAGAAAATTAAAAATTTCTAAAAATTGGAGATACTCACACACGTTAACTCAGTTAACATGCCTTGGTAACAAGGCACGTTAACTGAGTTAACGTGTATACCTATTTTCACAAACAAACAGACAAGGATATGTTGTACATAAAAAATTACTAAGTATAAACAGGTTAACTCAGTTAACGTGCCTAGTTTTACCAAGGCCGTTAACTGAGTTAACGTATATGTCTATCTTCACAAACAAACAAACAGAGATGTTTTGTACATAAAAAATCACTAAGTATAGATACATTAATTCAGTTAACGTGCCTATTATTACCAAGACCGTTAACCTCGTTAACGACAAGATGTTTTGGTATTAACTTTTCAAACAGGATAGTTTCGTACATACTTACAAAAAGTGGGATAGTTTGGTAAAAAATTCCAAATCCCCTTACAACTAAACAGACATTCTATTAAAGAAAGAAAAAAGAACACTGCACAACAATCTCTACTATTATAACTATAAGAAGGGTGTCAGAACAGTCCACACTTCTTGTGTGTGACTTCCGTACCAATCTGTTTAATACTATAATCTTTATTTTCATGCCTAAAATAAATATGTAGATTGACTTACCCTCCTGGCTCATAATATAGTGTCCCTTTTATATGTCATTATATCTCACAGTGTGCGCACTACTTCTGCAGTATAAGTGCACCACTATGTAATGTGACACATCCATATCTATGACACACACTTCAATACGGAAAAGGCCATGTACAACAAATGGGAACTCTTCTGTCAGACAAGTGTATCTCGCATCACACTGCCACATTTATTATACTTATTTAAAATTTGACATGCCTTGGTTTGTCATATCATCTAGTGTTTCTTATATTCTCATTGCCGCTTGTATGATCCACGGATGATTTGGCACAATGTGAATGTGTTACATAATAATAATTAATACCGGAGTATCCATCTATATAATAAAATACAAAGAAAGCTATCAAGTGGTTCTCTTTCAATTTCATCAAAATCAAAGACATAAATCTAACGTCACAAAACACATCCTCTCCCCCCCCCACAAAAAAAACCTCAAAAAAAAAAAAAAAAACTCATTTATTTATTTCTCTCTCTCTTTCTCTCTCTCTCTCTCTCTCTCTATATATATATATATATTTCTCTCATTCTCTCTCTATTTACTCATAAATTTAGATTTCCAGATTTCAGGTTTGTAAATTTTCAGATTTTTTATATTTTTTTATTGTTCATCTTACATTGAAAATAGAAAATATCTCTTCAATAGTTAAATTTCATCATTTTTCCCCCTCAAAGTTCTAAGAAGTTGGATTTTATACCCTCATTTATAATTATTTTTCAACATATACTAATGGAAACATGGACTTTTATTTACAACTAATTATTGTCATACTATTCAAACTTGAGCTTCATAATTGTTGTTTTACTGTTTACAATGCTTTTCATATGCTGTTTCATTTCGAAAACGTGTCGTAGGCACGTGCCCATGGACAAATATAGTAGATATTGCTAATTAAAGATTATGAGAGATAATAACAATATAAATTAGGGTTAATATCCTAAACTAAGGTGCTTGAGATATTTACCCTATGTATCAAAATTGGAATACCTAGACTACTATCACAAGTCAGTATTTATAGGATAAATACTAGTTTGAGTACTGGGTCCTCAACTTACTCAACCCGCGTTCCGATATCCATACAATTAGTATGTGTAACACACGTGTTACCCATAGAATAATATTACGCATAATATTATTCATATAGTGAGAATATACCTATATATCCAACAATCTTCTCCTATATTCTCAATATATAAACGTACTGGATTATCTCATCAGTTTAACATGAAGCTGACTGGCTGATAGCAGTCTTTAAATAGAAAAAATGCATCACTCAATGTACAGTTCATAAGGACTAAATCAATTATAAATCCAAATAGTTAAAAAAAGACTAAACCAAAATAATTAAATAGTTCCCAAACCATATCACAACAGAATAGTTCACAACGACCAAACCAACTGGAGAAATCTGTCATAGTTTCAAAATCAAACAAAGCAAATAAACTTCAAGAACAAAATAAGAGTTTTAAGCTCAAAGAACAAGTCTTAAACTCAACAGAAGTTTTACCAAGCAATTGACTAATTTATTCTCGAAAAAAATAAACTGAAACTCAATCCTTACACACTGCTTTATATTTACTCCTCCATTTTGAGCAAATCATTATTTTAAAACCTATGTTGACAGATTCAACTCCTTCATCTTTACTAGCTTATTAAAAACAAGAATATCAAGAGACACATCTCTAAGAATTCCAACGAATTTCACAAAGTATCTAGTTCCACAGTAGAACTTAGTACAATTCATAATTAGCTTAACAAAAATGCAACGCAAGCATCACAATCAAGTTTCTTTAATTAAATAAAGAACAAGAACTATTATAGTTTCTACACAAGAACTATACTATGTTTCATATTGGAATGATAGAACAGTCAAATCAATTATGGTTAATTTTGAATCATCAAAATTGGAACGCAACAAGAATCCATAAAAGAGATATATCATCAAAATTGGAATGATATAACGACATTCTAAATATCGAAAATACATCGACAAGTTTTCATATTTCGTAGGAATAATATGATTATTCTAAGTAAATTCTCTAGATATATAATACCATCAAAATTGGAATGACATTATATATTTGTGAAATTTATGTGGAATCATCAAAATTATATAAAACATGTCAACTGCCTAAAACTGATGCTTAAGTTTGAACTTCTTTATAGCTCCAATTGGATTCTAAATTTTAAAACAATTAGGATGTTAAAGTTTTGACTCAATAGCTTTTAACTCCATTTCCCCCATAGTTTTGATAATTAGATCACTTTCAAATCTCTTAACAAGAGCATTAGCCATACTTTATTTCAATTGTACTTTATTTATGAGAAAGTTCAACTAGGCTTCTTTCAGCCATAATATACTCCTCTTACTATTATAGAGTGAGTTATGAACTACAGTGCATTATAGCTTGATAGTCGCATAACAAAATTAGAGAGTTAAACTTCTTAATGGATGACTAGCAACAAATTCTTCAATCCACTCAGTCTTTCCCTACAGAGGATAACACATACAGGTCTGATTTCATGGATGATAGCACAGTGCCTGTTTGCCTTTTAATTTTCATAACATTTCTATTCCTCCTAGTGTAAACACATATTCACTAGTTATCGACTTTCACTAAATTCTGAGCATCATAATGCATCAGATCAGCCATTTATTCGAAGAATGACTAGAGTAGCACAAAGCAAACTTTAAGTACCACTCAGGTATCTCATTAGCCTCTTAAGGGCACCAAATGTGTGTAGAATTATTAGTGAATTTGCATATCATACCTACCTCAGAAGCTACGTTAATTCTAGTGCAAATCTTTTTATACATGAGACTTTCAATTCCTTTAGAATGATCTACTTGTCTCATAGTTACACCACTATTAGGTGTCAATATTTTATCATAATCATAAGGTATTTTAAAACACACTTTCAATCACTATATCTCCACTTTTGAAACACATTATTGATTTGATGAGTTTGACTAAAGGTTATCCCTTGCCAACCGAAACTCGCCCTTATACATATGGTGTCCACAATACCTAGATTTTTCATGTTGAATTCTTTGGATAGCACAATTTTAACTTCATTTGTAATAGATAGGTCACTTCCAAGAACAAGCATGTTAACAGAACAAGTAAATAATAGTCACTATATTTGACACACTACAAAGTTAAAGTCACTGATCTAAATTACTTGATTCATATACAAGGTTCTTTAAGAAATTTGTCAAATTATTTATTTGTCGGATATATATGTTTTAAGAATATACAATGACTTTACTAAATTTGTAAGTCTTGTTCACTAAACATATTATTTCAAAACTTTCCAGTACAAAACTGTTCAGTACAAAATATCAAGTACAAAACTTTTAGTACAAAACTGTTTAAATATTCTTTATGAATAACAAAATTTTCAATAGATGTAAAGGTAAGAAGAATACTTATTGTAGCAATATGACAAACATGTGAGTAGACATCAAATAAATCTGTCCCATTTTTTTTAGTCAATCCGTTAGCTACTAAAATGGATTAAAATTTGCTACTGAATAATCAAAATTAAATTTTTCTACAAAACTCCACTAACTTACTATAGTTTTAGCCCCTTTCGCCAAATCAACTAAATTAAAGTATTATTGTATGACACAAAATCATCTCATTGTCTACTAACGACTCTTCTTAGCTCATTTTTCATTCAAGTTTAAGTGTCAGTATGTCTGGTTTTAGATTCCAACAATGAATCATTGACTATGCTAGTAGGACTAGATAATTTCACATACTTATCTTTGATGAACACATTCTCAAAGAACTCTGTTTGTCTAGATTCTACTAATACATATTAGAAAGATCTAAAATTTGTCCATAGAACCATATTCTGTACTTTCTAAGTACACACAAATATTTATTATAGGTCCTATTTTAGGCCTTCTAGGGTCATGTACTCTAACAAATGTATCACACCACATATTTTCACATTAACAAAATTATTTGTGTTTCTATCCCATAGTCTACAAGGTGTAAATAATTTAGAGTGTGGTAACATATTGGAAACGTGATTAACGATACATTATCACCCACAGTTACACAAACTCAAACAATAGTCAATAATATAGAATTCAACATTTCACTAATTGTTTGATTCTAACTTTTATCAATGCCGTTTTGACTATTGTAAATATAGTGCACTAGAGATTATGCCAAATGCAAACTTCTCTTAAAATTGTTAAAACATATTCACCACCTCTATCAAATCTGAAATCTTTTGATCTTAGCATTTAACTAGATTTTTAATTCATCAAAATAGTGAGTGGTACATCCTCCATATATGTATGACAAACATTCAATAATCATCTACATAGGTGATTAAATACTTCTGACAAATTATCGTCTCATCTAGTTACAAAGCTACTGAGATCACAAATATCAGAATGTATCGACTCAAGAAGTTGTGTGCTCCTAGAGACCATACTAAATGACTTTCTAGTGATCATAATCTGAGTACAACTTTCATATTTGTCATATTTAATGGAGTGTCATTTAGCAGAGTTATGAGTTTTAACAAGAACAAACAATTTAATATATAGTTCTTAAATCCTAGCCAATTATGCTATGTTCAGGAACTATACACAATTAGAACTATTATTATTTGTTGGATCCTGTAAGTAAGGCATGAAACATCAGGGGGGGTGAATAGTATTCTATAAAAAAATAATTGCGGAATTGAACTTTTCTTCTGACCAGTCGACTTGAAAAGAAAAACCAGTCGACTGGGGCGACAGTTAAGAAGAGTATTTTAAGACGAGTCTGTTCAGTCGACTTATAGAAGAACCAGTCGACTTACCAGACAAGTTTTCAGAGAGTAAGTAGGACAAGTCTGACCAGTCGACTTAAAAGGAGACGCAGTCGACTGTCCAGACAAGTTTCACAAAGAACTTAAAAAGTAACTAAATGAAATGCAAGTTCAAAGAGATACAACTACAGAGTACACACGATGTATCCTGGTTCGGTCCTCCCGACCTGCATCTAGTCCCCAAGCAAACCACTTGAGATTTTCCACTATTCTTGAAAAAGTACAAGAATACCCTACGGCATTGGACAACAGCCTTGTCCAACCCGTAGTCCTCTCTCATCACTAGAGAGAGCAACCCACTCTTCCACCAAGAGTGAAAACCTGACTCTACACCCTAGAGCCCTACTCTCCTACCAAGAGAAAAAGGAAACAATAAAATTGTTTACAATCAACCTATAGCCTTATTGTGATTGCGATGTTGTACGTGACTATTTGGTCGACTTCTGAATTCAGTCCAAAACGAAATCGATGTTATGCTGGACAGAAAACAGAGAACCAAGACTTAGTGAATTTGAAAATTTTTCTTTCTTGAAAGCAAAATACTTAAACTTTTTCTCAAAAATGCTTGGAACTCTTCCATGGTGATTCTAAGGCTCTATTTATAGAGTAGAATCCCTGGACGTTGTAAAAACAGTTCCAACAACTGTTTAACAATGGATAATAACGGATAAAAATTTTTAAATTCCAAAATACAAGTTTTGAAATTAGTAAACTGTCAAAACGACTTGAACAGTCAACTGGGTTGCCGTTATGAGTCGACTGGCCAGAGTTTGACGAAGATCAAACAGTTTTGTACAGATTCAGTCGACTGATCCTTAACGGCAGTCGACTAGTACTCAACAGCTGATCTAGTTCATTGACCTTTAGATTTTGTAAAACAAACAGTTACAAAAATTATGTGTGGGTGTGTGTGTGTGTGACAAGGCTATACATCAATCTAAGACTCAACAAAGAGAAAAAATTACATTTTACAAGACACACAAACTATAAGACATTGAAGCTTTGGTCTAGACTTGAGTCTTGAGTCTTGAGTGAAGCTTTAGCCATTGTCTTTATATGAAGCTTTGCTTGATCATTTTTCAGCTTTAGAACATTGTGACTTGCTTGATCAATTTGCTTTGAGGCCTTGTGTATCATACATGATAAACTTTGATACAACCTGCAATATATGAGAAATAGCACAACAAACTTTGCAATGTGTTGTAATCATCAAAATTAAGAATCAACATTATTAACTGTCTTATTTGTTAAACTCAACTTATACTTGCGATTGACAATATATGCACATTATAAGAGTTAATACAAAATTACTCTATCACATTTTACAAAATTATTTGCTTTCTCTAATGGTTATAACAATGTCCACTTGCTCAAACATAGTCAGCAAAAAAATTATTCGTTCTTCATCATCTTCAAAACGCTAAACGAAATAATGACTAACATGTTTTAATTCAACTTTGCACACATAGTACAATGAATGAGAAAGAACAAAACATAACTAATGGAGTCATATCCTACATTAAGAGATACTCTCTCTTAAGTTACAGACATTTATTATACAACTTATACATCAATTTTTTTTTTAATATTATTATTAGAGAAGCAAATATGTAATCTCAGACAAACTGCAAACAATGGATTTATCAAAATATCTATACACATAGTATGATAAAACACTTAACAACCCTAAACATGCTAGTTTTCAAAGCGAGAATAACTATGATCTAAAACTCTCAATCATGTAATCAAACGCACAAAACGTTAACAAATTCATCAAATGAAAATACTAAGAGATTAGAGTAGATCATACCGACAGTTCAAGTTAGAAGTGTTATCCAAATTCGATGGAGATGCCTACGTAGTGCAGACTTATTCAACCGTGATGCATATCCATCGTCTCCAATACACACAATTTGTAAGTAACTTTGAAGTTCCTACATTTATCAAATTGTTAAAAATTAGCCAATTAAACAAATTATTAGCACTATCTAATTCACAACATATTAATTGGTGATTCAATTATAGTCAAAACCTATAATTTATCAAAATAAATATTTGATCCTTAGCACGTAGCCAAAGCATTTATTCAAATTTTTATTTAATTAAATAATGCATAATACGGTTTTGAACATTAGCACTTAGCAACAAAATTCAAACAAATAATTAAATAACAATTTAAATTTGGTGAAGAACTTATCCTTAATTTAGATCCGAATTGGAAGTACACTACAGTAGATTCTGTAACACCCCGCAAAATAAAATAATTTATTTTGCATCATTAAATAATATTAAATTGCTAAAGTTGACTATTTTGACTATTTTCTCGAAATCACAATTTTTCACGTGCAACACACGTGCAGAGTTAGCAAATTTTTGAATTCTTAAATTTTATGGTTAATGATTGATTTTTCTCATTTATTTATGATATTTTAATTTTCAGATTTATTTGAATTTATTTGACTATTTTATGAATTTCTCAATTTTACACGTGCAAATATTTTTTTGGGTGCAAATCTCCACTTTTAAATTTCTAGATACTTTTCCTATTTATAATTAAGTATATCCTAGATTTTGGGATTTTTCTGAATAAAGAAACTATTTTTGTAAATACCTCGAAAGAGATGGGCTTTTATGTAAAAAGCTGTTTTGATCTCAAACAAATAGTGAAATTTTGTTTTACTGATTTTTGGGCTTTCCATAGTCATCATTAAAAATAAAACCTATTTAATTTTTATTTAGAGTTGATTTGGTAAAGATTTAAACAAATATGGTGTTTTTGCAAATATGGAATTTAAGTGGATCTTGAGCAAATATTTTCTTGGAAAGTTCAAAGTCAAAAATTATTTTGGGAAACTCATTATTTATTACTAGATATTATTTTTAAATTTTTTGGATTGTTACGAATATTTTATGATATATTTGCAAATATTACATAACGATGGACTTTTGTGCAAAATTACCACTTTTAGTACAAATCTGAATTTTTTAATTTCTGGGCTATGCTTGATGGTTGTATAAATCAGTAGTAAAAATATTTGGTTTTATTTTAATTTATTTAACTCATTTAACTACTTTTTTAAAGAAAGGTTTATATATGTAAAGTTATAATTTGTTAAGGGATGTTTCCATAAACTTGTAAAACCCTAAAAACTCCAGATTTTGACCTATAAAAGAGCCACTACAGCCGTCACTCTCCTCTACTAAAATAAAATATATTTTTACTATTAATTTCTTGGAGTTTCGAAGCGATGATTTTGGATTTTGCAAAAGAATGGCTTTTTCTCATTCTTTATTAATTTGATTTGATTTCTTCATTGAGATGAGTGACTTAGGTCTGTTTTCTTATTATTCTAAGCATGTTGTATGTGATGATTTATCTATTAGAAAGCATGTTAGATGATGGTATGAAGATATGATGAATTTTGATAAATATATGAATTAAAAATTGATTCTTTCCATGAAACTACACTATTGGTAATTGGAACCCTAATCTAATGACTTGGGATTGCTAAAGAACCTAATATAAATTGAGGGTGTGTGATTTTGCATTCTAATCTTGATGTTTTGCATGCATTAGATGAGTTGTGTATTGATAAAAGATGAACAAAACTCCACCTTACTGTATGTACCTCTATATACATGATCTGTTATGAGTTTGGAATAGTGGAACTTGATTATATGTATGTAGAAATCACAATATATTCACAAGTTAACTATAGTCCTAGTGAGGTATGTATATAAAAAATTGTAGAAGAATTATTGAATTAGAAAGAGATCAAGTTTTGAAAGATGAAGAGGGGTTTGGTTCGGGTCTAATTGGGTACAGACCGATAGTTGGATTTTGTGGGTTTTGGAAGTTCTGGATTAAACCTTGCTTTGTTTCATACTGAGATCATTTCAACATTATGCTACTTCCTATTGATGAGACTGCAAGCTTTAACAGATCTGCATAGGTACAAATACACATAATAATATACCCACATATACACATTCACTTTTATACAAATATTGTTTTTAAAGGTCTGTGGATTTTGATGGTTTTGGCAAATGTGAGGACTGAAATAATATATCTACTTGTGTATGAATTCGACAATCACACATAATGAAGCTTTAAGAGGAAATCAGGTTTCGAAAAGGAATTTTTCATTTTCTTCATGTGCAGGTTGAGTTGTTTTCCAAAACTGATACTGAGCTCTTATAAAATTGATTTTTTTGAGGCTTTAACTAGCAACTGGGTATGGTTTGTCCATTTCATCATTGATCTAATATATGTATTCATGTACTGCTTCTTCATGAAGAAGAACCTTAGACCCAGTTTGTGCATGTGCACAATGTAGAGGCAGGTTCCCTTGCCTTTTAAATCCTTGTTCAATTATGGTTGGAACTCATTATCTGTGTGTGCTAAATTTATAGGCTACTGTTTATACCTGTATGGGTATACATATATATATAGTTAGTCACATTAGAGTAAGTATAATGATGCTTTAAAAGCCCTAATTTTCACTTTATCAATCATCAAGTAAACTAGCTCTCTACCTATTAGTATGTATCAGTTTCCTTTCTTTTTTTAACTGCAGATTGCTACTGCACTGCTGTGCATGTGAACACTTGAACAAATTCACCTTCACATGAACATCCAGTATCTTGTATAAGTAGTAGTCATAAGGATGGTGATTGGTAGTTTTCAGTGTGTTTGCATTTGGAGACCAACTCCTATAACCTGCATATGGTTTCTTTTTCTTTTTACAACCTGCATTTACTTCAACAATAGAATAACTTCTATATCCTGCATATAGTTCAACTGCTATATTTCTGCTTATACTTAAAATCAATAGAAGGCCATCTTTTATATATATATATATATATATATATATATATATATATATATATATATATATATATATATGCATATGCTTTTAATTCAATAAAGTCCATCTTCTAACCTACATATGGTTCATTTCATATAACCTGCACATGATCAATTTCTATATCCTGCACATGAGCTAATTCCTATAACATGCATATAATTCATCTTGCATACGACCTGCATAAATCTTAACTTTTCAACAAAGGGCATCTTCAACATAATCTGCTTATGATTCACTTCAATCAATAAATAGGGATTTTCATATGTGTATGTATATGTGTCAAGAGCTGCATTTCAGTGAAGAGGAATTTCTATGTATCATATATATCCACATACTCAGTTACTCCATATCAGTAAATGAAATTTTCTATTTTCTATATCTGTATATGTTCCATTCCGATTAAGAGCATCTTATTCATCATGCATATACTGCATATCAGTGAAAGTGATCTTTTCTACATCTTTTATAATCTGCATGTGCTTTAATTTAAATAAAGACCATCTACTAAATCCCCATATGCTTCATTTCAGTACAAGAGTTTTCTATATATATTATTTATACATAGACACTTCATTTCTTTAGAAAGGATTCTTCTATATGAGTTGTATACACATAAGTTCACTTCAGTAAAAGGTTTCCTATATATGTTATTGTTACCGCTGATTTCGGTGTGGGGGTAAACAGATAAGATTTGTGAGTTCGAGAACAACCTGAACGGCAGACCCGAGCCTTCCGATCCCTGCCGCAGCCTGCAAGGAAGTGCGATACACCGGGGTTGATCCCGGCGACGCACCCTCCGACGCCCTTGTCAGTAACCAATCAAAGATCAAGAAAAGAGCTTAAAGTGGAGGAAAAGTGATTAACCTGTAACAGCGGTGGGTTGGAGGTATTTATAGTCGCCATAGGAGTAGAATTAGGGGCTCGATTTCCTGTCTAACTGTTAGGAGTAAAATCCTCCCAATTAGTTTTAGGAATCTTACCTCTAATCCCCAGGTGAGAGGGTAATTGTAAATCAAGCCCTTTGATTTGGTCAAAATCAGTGGCCTTGATTCCCTCTTGTTGGACTGGGTTTGTATTGGGTCGGGACCCATACCCGGTTGAGGCAGATCCATTCGCGGGTTATTGGTTCTGCGAGAAGGAGACCCAGTATCCACTTCAGACCGTTCGTGCGTGGAATTACTGTCTTACCCCCGTGCGTCAGGATTCGTTCCTGATTTGGGCGGTCCCGATTGAACCCCGATTTTAGCCATATCATGAGCCCCCCACTCCTGAAGACCGAGCTTGATCGGCCTTTGAGGAGTAGTTCTTGTTGTTCTAATGGCTAGTGGTGTCGTATCGGAGCCCAAACGAGGGGTTTCGAACCTTGAAGGAGGTGGTGCGGTGTAGCGCCCCGATTTCCGATACTGGAAAACCGAGACACAAGCCAAGATCTTTGCTTCAATTAGTCACAATACACAGAAAAAGCAGGAGAATTTAAAACTTTTTATTCGATACACAAAGTGTTACAAGTCTGAATATCGTACAACTGTAATACCTTACGATAGAGTTACAATATTACCTTTACATTTCTAAGTATTACAACCTTTAACATCTTACATCAGAGTACCTCTTAACTAATACAGAATCAATACATATTTTGCAGCGGAACTAAACTTAATACTGACTCCTTGCTTTCCTCGCCTTGAGTCCTCCTGAATATCGCCTTTGTACTTGGGCGATCCAGTACCTATGGAAGTGGGGACGTCAGTATTCACTGACGCTTAAAGGCTGATCATATAGCAGCGAATCTTCCAAACAATATACAAAATATACAAACATAGCAATGGTGTCGGTGTAGTTTAAGTGTACGTGAGTGCTATGACTAGACTCTAATGTGATACTTAAGTAGAACTAGGACACTCCTATTCTAATATCCGGGATTTGAACCCGCGTTATGAATTCTAACTGTACACAACCCGTTCCTGACACCCACCCACGGCAGTTCAGGAATTAACAGCGCGAGATACGCAACCCGTGTCCTCAACTTGTGAGACGGCACCGTACGTATCCCTTTGACGGGAAGGCAGAACTAGGATGCTTCCTATTCTAATGTCAGCAAGTCTCTGAAAGTAACATGCAGCCCATAAATACATGCGACTCCATCTCAAGCCATTTCTCCATATATAGGGATTGAACCCGCGTTATGAATTCTAATTGTACACAACCTGTTCCTGACACCTACACGTGACTCGCGAGGCTGCAGATGTGGTCATGTGCCACTGTTGCATTTCGCCCGTGGTGTCTATGTTCCCACCGCGACCCGGCTAACCGGACCTCACTCAAATTAGACGATCCCGACGTATCGGGTGTCATTACAAAAACCAAACCATAGAGTTTCGCAAGCGCAGGGTAGCACGAAGCCTACCCTGTGGCACTCTCTGGGGTATCGCAAGCGCAGGACTGCACAATGCATCCTGTGGCACCCCTAGCCACGGTACTTCAGGAATTAACAGAGCGAGATACGCAACCCGTGTCCTCAACTTGTGAGACGGCACCGTACGTATCCCTTTGACGGGAAGGTACAACCCGATACACCACCTATGATCTGCCTCAAGAGACGAGTTAGTGTCGGGGCCCCCTACAACTGACCCCTCTCTCCCGGCAAAAGGGTTTAAGTAAACTGATCCTTATAAGTCACTATCCTAGTGATGTCCCTGACTCGAACAATCCTAGGGATGACGATATTATAACACAACATGCTAGGCCTTAAATTAGGCTTCGCAAAACAACTCTACTAGGCCGCTCAACCTAGATTTACCAGAATCCTTCAGGACCCGGTTCGTGGCTCATCGATCCAAGACTTTGGCCGTCGCGAATATATACGCACGCCGCTACCCCAGACTTGGATTCTGTCTATACTCCGGTCCTCGATCAACCTACCCTGGTTAAGATTCGACGGTACACAAGGAGCGACTCCTCCACAGTTCCTTAGGGTAGAAACACATGTCTTGATGGTCGATAGCCCTTAGGGTGGTAACATCACCCTAGATAGCACAACTAACTGTGTACTAGCTAACAAGCTATACACGAGTAATAACCACATACGAGCCAACTAAGCTACGTATGAAATAATAACTACCTACGAGCCAGGCGGGCCTCGTAGGAGATAACCACGTACATACCAGCCAAATAAGCCGCGTATGAGACCAACAGCTACGTACGGGCCAGTCGGGCCGCGTACGAGACAACAACCTACATACGAGCCAACTAAGCTACGTATGAGACCCACCGCTACATACGGGCCAGTCAAGCCACATACGAGCACGACCGTGTGCAAACAACCATACAGGTAATCAATCCTAGAAGCAACCAAGCGTGCTTACTAACAAACTTAATCTTCTACTATTAGAAGCAACAAAGGGATCTACTAGTAGTCTAAGATCGGTATTCTACTAAAGAAGAATCCGAAGGCGACATAACCGCCTTTATCGAATTAACTATCGCTAGTGGTCTTCCCGATCTTACTACTTCGACCTATAATGTCTTAGGCATGACATACACTCGTAGGCAACTTCCTAAAGTAATCCAATTACAAAATAGAACTACTCACCATCACACTCCTAAGTATTAATATGATTAATGCTTGTGTTTTCATCGAGCTTAAACATAAAAATCACTACGACCTAGACATAGAGTCTACTATAGTCAAGCGAGCATGAAAACTTACTACTTATCTTGACTAATCACCATAACACAAGCATGGATAGATAACTAATATAACATACAATCATTCCAAGGTATAGTAGATATTCTAACATTACTCCTACAATGTTCTAATCATGTATTACTCTAGCATGGCATAGAATCCAACATAAATCACTACAACTAGCCATGGGTAGTTTCTTTACCCTAAGCATGAACATCCTAGTATGGGTATCCTTAACTTAATAAGATCAATAATTTGCATGATCACTACTTACTTAGCATGAATCATGGTCATTCACTAACATAGTATACACTTCTCTACCATTTATCTAGCATGGTATACAATTTGCATACAATTTAAACTAGCATGATATGCCAAATACTTACAATTAAGCTAGCATGATATATTGCTTTCCAACAATTAAACTAGCATGGTATATGATTTTATCATGGATCCTACAACACTCTAAGCACAATAAAATTTATCCAAACATTGTAGGAAACTTTTGGATTGAATCCTAAACATTCTAAGCATAACTAAGTCACTAAACATAATAGGAAACTTTAGGAATGAATCCTACAAAATTCTAGTATAAGTGAGTTACTAAACATGATAGGAAAAGAATCCTACAACATTACCAAGCATGCTAGGAAAAGAATCCTACAACATTCTAAACGTTAAGCATGGTAGGATAAGTTTATAAAACATTCTACAATTAATTAAGCATAGAATCATGGTAGGATATTTTTATAAGTAATCCTACAACTAGCTAAGCATGGATTATGGCTTCTAAGCATTTTTTTAGAAGCAAAGCTACCACTAACTAAGCATGGTAAGCATGGTAGGATATTTTTAAATGCAATCCTACAACTAATTAAGCATAGATATGGCTTCTAATTATTTTTAGAAGCAAAGCTACAACTAACTAAGCATGGTAAGCATGGTAGGATATTTTTAAATGCAATCCTACAACTAATTAAGCATAGATATGGCTTCTAATTATTTTTAGAAGCAAAGCTACAACTAACTAAGCATGGTAAGCATGGTAGGATATTTTTAAATGCAATCCTACAACTAATTAAGCATAGAATCATGGTAGGATATTTTTATAAGTAATCCTACAACTAGCTAAGCATGGATTATGGCTTCTAAGCATTTTTTTAGAAGCAAAGCTACCACTAACTAAGCATGGTAAGCATGGTAGGATATTTTTAAATGCAATCCTACAACTAATTAAGCATAGATATGGCTTCTAATTATTTTTAGAAGTGATCCTACAATATTCTAAGCACAAAACATAAAGGAATATTTTTAGAAAATATCCTACAACATTCTACTACTACTACTACTTCTACTTTGATCAACACATAACATACAACTTACTACTACTACTACTACTACTTCATTATCAAAATCACAACATACAACTTACTACTACCTTATTAATCAACATACATGCTACTACTACTTCATTTCATTACATACTATTACTTATTATTTTAGCCTACTACTACTTAGTTGCTTACTAACCTTATTATCACTAGTGATAAAGAGAAGGTCATTTTTATTTTACTTTACAAAAGAAAAGGTCTTTTTAATTAATTACAACTAGTGGTTAAAAATAAAAGAAAGATCCTTTTTAATTAATTACAACTAGTGATTGAAGACAAAAGAAAGATCTTTTTAATTAGTTTCTACAACTAGTGATTAAAAAGAAAGAAAGATCTTTTTATAGTTCCTACAACTAGTGATTAAAAATAAAAGAAAGATCTTTTTATTAGTTTCTACAACTAGTGATTAAAAAGAAGAAAAGATCTTTTTATTAGTTTCTACAACTAGTGTTTAAAAAGAAAGAAGATCTTTTTATTAGTTTCTACAACTAGTGATTAAAAGGAAGAAAAGATCTTTTTATTAGTTTCTACAACTAGTGATTAAAAGGAAGAAAAGATCTTTTTATTAGTTTCTACAACTAGTGTCTAAAAAGAAAGAAGATCTTTTTTTTTTTATTAGTTTCTACCACTAGTGATTAAAAATAAAAGAAGATCTTTTTAATTTATTAGCTACAACTAGTGTGTAAAATAAAAGAAGATCTTTTTGATTAATAGCTACAACTAGTGATTAAGAATAAAAAGAAGATCTTTTTAATTTATTAGCTACAACTAGTGTTTAAAATAAAAGAAGATCTTTTTGATTAATAGCTACAACTAGTGATTAAGAATAAAAAGAAGATCTTTTTAATTTATTAGCTACAACTAGTGTGTAAAATAAAAGAAGATCTTTTTGATTAATAGCTACAACTAGTGATTAAGAATAAAAAGAAGATCTTTTTAATTTATTAGCTACAACTAGTGTGTAAAATAAAAGAAGATCTTTTTGATTATTACACCAAGTCCTACAACCAACAATGGTTGTATATTTCAACAATATGCAATATGTGAGTCCTTTGGTCCAATATCATACAACAAAAACTACAATACTAAAGCTATGAACTTTTTGAGTTAGTAGTCACTACTACTAACTTTCTTTCTCTTTCATTCAACACAACCTCATAACCACACACCCACAAAAAGAACAAAGAAAACAAAACAAGAAGGTGAGAAGAAGAAGAAGTCACACAACAAACAACAAACAACCAAACAAACAAACAAAGAAACAAACAAAAGAAGAAACCAAGTGTGAAGAAACCCCCACCTAGTTCTCTTGTTGGAAGAACTTGCTAGCATAACTTCTCCTTCCCCTAGCTTTAGAAACCTTCTACTAAACCTACAAGACAAAACTCTCAAGTTATTTGTTCTCTCTTTCTTTTCCTTTCTTTTCTTTCTTTCTTTCTTTCTTTCTTTCTTGTTTTCTAAAATGAGAGAAGGAGGAGAATGAAGGGGTATTTATAGGAGAGGATGGGAGGTGGTAAGTGCACCATTTGGCACAAAATAGCCCCAAAAGGGGGAGCCGGCCATGCCTAGGAGGGGGGGGGGGGGGGGGGGGGGGGGGGGGGGGGGAAGTGGGGGAGGTGCTATGTGGGGGAAAATTGACATGGAGGAGGAGTTTTCTAGAAGAGTTCTTAATCCTCTTATGTCTTTGTAACCCTAGGTTTAGTCTCTAAATCAAACCCTAACCATCTAATTAAGTTTTGTCATAACAAAACAAGTGTTGTCCGAAAATGCACAACACACAATTTGTATGATGCACTAATCGACATACTACTCGTACGTGCGCGTATATGTCCGTATACCGGAAAATCTTTGCATAATCCGTATAAAAATAGTTAAATCTTGGAAATAATAATAAAATAAATTTTATTATTAGTTCGGAAGATCACGATATCAATTTGATACAATACGGATATATACTGACCGATATCTGGATACCGATAATGTCTAGGAGCAAACCGGGTGAAAATCACCAAAATATTCTAATTTTGGAATTAAAACAAAATAATAATAAAATAATAATAAAATAATAATTTATATACGGTAATATCCGTCCGGGATATTACATGCGGTGATTTTCCAAGCGGACTGAACTCTGCACTGCTCCGGAGTTCTTATGATCGGGCGGTGTTCTTGCAGGAACATCTTCCCAGTTTCGTGCTCTCTTGGCGGATGATTCTGCCGTCTCCCATTGTTGAGGGTCGCGCACGCTGACATGATAATTTTGACCTTTCCAAGAGCTCGCGGGCCAGGAGACTGAGGTCTGGGGTCGGTTCGGCGCTCCCTTCCGAAGGGTGGAGGTACCACGGCACGGTTGCTGGCTTTGGTAGGGAGTTCGCCAGGGTCCGAAGACCGAACTTTTCTTCGTAAGGGGGTCGGTACTAAGAACGATCGGCAGATGGCGCCGAACTCAAGCCCGTAATACGGTCTGTGGCAAGAGCGCTTCGGCAGCTGGTGCCGAACTCAAGCCCGTAATACGGTCGGTGCCAAGAATGCTTCGGTAGATGGCACCGAACTCAAGCCCGTAATACGGTCGGTGGCAAGAGCGCTTCGGCAGCTGGTGCCGAACTCAAGCCCGTAATACGGTCGGTGCCAAGAACGCTTCGGCAGATGGCGCCGAACTCAAGCCCGTAATACGGTCGGTGGCAAGAGCGCTTCGGCAGCTGGTGCCGAACTCAAGCCCGTAATCCAGTCGGTGCCAAGGGCGCTTCGGCAGCTGGTGCCGAACTCAAGCCTGTAATACGGTCGGTGCCAAGAACGCTTCGGCAGATGGCACCGAACTCAAGCCCGTAATACGGTCGGTGGCAAGAGCACTTCGGCAGCTGGTGCCGAACTCAAGCCCGTAATACGGTCGGCGCCAAGGGCGCTTCGGTAGCTGGTGCTGAACTCAAGCCCGTAATACGGTCGGTGCCAAGAATGCTTCGGCAGATGGCGCCGAACTCAAGCCCGTAATATGGTCGGTGGCAAGAGCGCTTCGGCAGCTGGCGCCGAACTCAAGCCCGTAATACGGTCGGTGGCAAGAGCGCTTCGGCAGCTGGGGCCGAACTCAAGCCCGTAATACGGTCGGTGCCAAGAACGCTTCGGCAAATGGCACCGAACTCAAGCCCGTAATACGGTCGGTGGCAAGAGCGCTTCGGCAGCTGGTGCCGAACTCAAGCCCGTAATACGGTCGGTGCCAAGAACGCTTCGGCAGATGGTGCCGAACTCAAGCCCGTAATACGGTCGGTGGCAAGAGCGCTTCGGCAGCTGGTGCCGAACTCAAGCCCGTAATACGGTCGGTGCCAAGAACGCTTCGGCAGCTGGGGGCGAGGTTTGAGACTTGTCGTTTTTTGGTGGGTTTTTTGGCGACCTCGACAGTCCTGACGGATGTGACGGCCTCTGGGTTTCTGACCGATGTGACGGCTTCTGGGTTTCTGACTGATGTGACGTTCATTAATGCTGCGTCCCCTGAGCTTCTGCCAGGTGGGACAGTCATTAATGAGCCGCCGGATCGGCGCGGTGAACAAGGCGACGATTGAAGTCACCTTTTGTCGTTTTGTGGGAGTGGGCCTGCAGTAAAGGCCCATTAACCTCGATGGGCACGCTGGCTTCTCTATAAAACCCACACCCCCCCTCATTGTTCACCTTCCCATTTTTCACTCAGGCGCTTTCATCTGTTCTTTGCGAGAGCTCCAGGTGATCGCTGATCATTTTCCGGCGAGTTTTCCGATGACATCTCCCTCCAAGGTAACTTATATTTAATTTCTAAACATGTCTGTCTCCGACTCCTTTTCTTCGTCCGAGCCCTCCCTTGAAGTCTTCGAAGCTGCGACCCCGAGTCGTCCTGACAAAGGCAAGAGGGTGTTCGGCAAAGATTCCGTTGTGGTAGAACCGAAGCGTATGGGGGTGTTCGGCAGGTTGCCGGGGCCGTTGATGGGACTTCACAGGGTCCGGGAGCTTCCGGAGGAACACGCCGAGCGCATTGTGTACGGGAGGGGAAGGTCATTCGAGGAGAATGCGGCGAGAGAGACGATGGAGGCTGACGAGACGGTGTCGATCCTTCGCGAAGAGGACTTGGTAGCGATCCGGGACTGCTTCCAGATCCCGGAGGAGTACGAGCTTATGCTGCCGGGTCCCGGGGTTAGGGCCAACTCGCCGCTGCCGGTGACCATGTGTTGCTGGCCGGTCGATGCTTTTATCGCCGGGGCTCGGCTACCTCTCCATCCGTTCGTGGTTGCGGTCTTAAGTTGGTTCGGGGTCAGCCCCGTCCAACTTATGCCGAACGCATGGAGAGTTATAAATGGCTTCGTACTTCACTTCCAAGCTGCGGGGATTCAACCGGAGCTGAATGTGCTTCGGACTATCTATCAGCTACACCAAGGGAACAGGTCGGCGTACCGATACTATTTAGCTCCGAGGTACGGTGGCAGGCTAGTCGTGTGCCCTGACTCCATCAAGTATTGGCGCGAGAAGTTTCTTTTGGTGCGCAGCTCGGAGGCCTGGCCTATCCCTGTTAGTTGGGTGGAAGGTGTGCCGAAGAGGGTGAAGGGCTGCCCAAGCTTCGACCCAAAGAGGAAGACGCTGTCCGGACACTCCTTGATCGGCCGAAGTTGGACTAGAGCGAGCTGACCGAGGACGTCCTGTTTAAGGGAGGGCTCGTTCATGTCGATCCCAGTACGCGGCCCCTTTTTTTTTATGCATTCTTTGTTTTACTTGACTTGTTCCGAGCTAACCAACTTGGCCTATGGTGCAGAGTCGATGGACTATCAGGCGGTGTTGGCGTTAAGGGCAGGCCTCGCCAACAAGGCACCGAAGAAGAGGAAGAGGGTGGCTTCCAAACAGCCGACGGCTAAGGTTCCGAAGGTTACGGAGGTGGTCGAGGAGGTGGAGGTCCTCGAGAGCCCGGCTCCTGCAGGTGGGGGTGCCTCGGCGTCGACCAGGGTCGGCGAATTTCTCGTCGCCGCAGCCCTCAATATGGCAACGCCGCCGCTGACGGTGGCAGCCGAGGAGCTCCTGACCGAGGCCCACAAAAGGATCCACGTTCCGGACTGGCAAGTTCGGAAGCATGACGGCTTCCTCGGCAACTCCTTGGCGAGCATGGAAGCCGTCAAGCATCTCACCACGCCAAAGGACCGGGCCGCCATGGAGGCCGGAATGGAGGGTGACGATGTTATTGAGATTGCTCGCTCGGCGGTGTCGGTGAGTGCCGGGTCTTCTTTTTTGACGCCGACCTTCTTAAGTTGTAATTTTTCTAACTCTCTTGACTCTTCATCATAGATCGTCGTCCATTTTGGGCACCTCACCGAGAGGCTGGGGCCCAGGTGAAGGAGCTGAGGAAGGAGTCCGACCAGGCTCGGAAGGAGAAGGCCCAGATTAGGAACGATCTCGATAAGCTCGAGTTCCAATTCGAGGCGAAGTCGGCGAGGGTTGCGTACCTCGAGGACAGGGTCGCGACGCTGGAGGGCGATCTTCTTCAGCAGAAGGAGGATGCGGCCAAGCAATTGGCGGAGGCGGTCGAGGCCAAGGCGGCGGCAGTGAAGAAGGCTGAGGATGCGACCTTGGAGAAGGCGCAAGGTTTCCTCGCCCAGAACATGGCCAAGGCCTACGCCGAGGCTCTTGCTCGGGTGATGGAGGCCTACCCCACCGTGGACTGCTCGGGGTGGAGACTGTTCCCAGGCCACGTTGAAGGCTTCGACCCCGAGTCGGAGGGGGAGGAAGAAGAAGAGGAGGACGAGGTCGAGGCTGAGGCCGAAGCCCCCGCCGGAGTTCAGGGGTCGGTGGTTACGCCATTAGCAGCGGCGACCCCTTCGGAGGCGTCGACCCCTAACCGCTCTCGCCGCCCCGGGAAAGAGGTCGCGCCCTGACTTCGTTTGTTTTTCATTCGGCTCTTTTTCCTTTTTTTTTTGAAATGTATTTCCTAATAGCGGACTGGCCACCGCTGTTTTGATGAATGAAAAGACAACTTTTTGGGTTCGACTCAGTGTCCTTTGATTTTGTTTGAGAAATCTTCAAGTGTTAGACTTCGGCAGGGTTTGAAGTTTTGTTGCTTGTCTTGATTTCCTTTCAGCTCGTGATCGTAACTCAGGACGTCGAGCGCCCTCGCTCGGATGACAAAGTCAGGACCGAGGCAGGCTTAAGGGCGACGAGGCTGTGCTTGGCGAAGTGCCGAGGGAGGCTTTTTGAAGTCGAGCTGGGGTTGCGCCGAGCTAAGGAAGAGCGGAACCAGCTTCAGCTCATCCTAGGTCAGCGAGACCTCGATATTCAGTGTCTGGAGAGTAGGATCGCCGAGATGACCTCCTTAGGAGAGGACGATGGTTCGCCGGCCTCTTTCACCACCGGACTTCGGACAAAGTGCTTTCGTCATACTTTATCAAAGGTAACGGCGGAGAGGGATAGTCTGCTCTCGGAGATCAATCACCTACAAACAGTGGAGGCGAAGCTTCGGTCAGAGGGTGGAGCGCTGGCGGCCAAGGTGGCCAAGTTGACGACCGAGCGGGACGAGCTGACTGCCGAGGTCGATGTGCTTAAGAGGGCCACAGTAGATAGGAGCATCGAGGTTACCCACCTTCGGCGCCTTGTAGCAAGTCGATCCAGTGTCCCGGGTTCCGAGATACCCCCTCGCTTCGAGGTCAACGTCGGAGACGGCTCGTTGCGAGGCCGAATCTCAGAACTAGAGGCGGAGGTAGCTCGGCTCAAACCGCGTTCGGGGCCGATAAACGTGAGGAGCACTTCGTGTACTCGCGCGGAGAGCGATCGGGGCATCACATTTTACGAGATGGCGACTCGTCCGCCCCTCGGCAATCCGAGCCCTGGAGATGCACAAAGTTCGGTGGCCATTTCGTCGAGCGGCGCATCCGTCAGCGTGGCTGCCAGAAGCAGTACCGAGGACACGTCCTAACTCGCCGGTCTGGGATCGAGTTCCGGGGGCAAACGTCGCCGACCTCACGTGTCTTTGAAGAGGAGCATCCCTGTGCCTCGGAGGCGTTGATGGCTTTGTATTTAGCTAAGTGTAACGAGTCGGATGTGTGATCTTTGCTTCTTAGCGCTTTGTAATCTTGATGTATGTGAGGGTCGTTTTAATAAAATTGGAGTTGATTTGCCCGTTGTTGTATTGTAGTTGCCCCACTCTTGCTTTAGTTGTGGAATTGGCTCCGGTAATATGATCGGTGGCACGAACACTTGAGACATGGTGCCGAATCCGAGCCCGTAATACGGTCGGTGCTAAGGATACTCGGCAGATAGTGCCGAACCTGAGCCCGTAATACGGTCGGTGCCCAGAACGCTCGATAGGTGGTGCCGAACTTCGGCCCGTAATACGGTCGGTGCCAAGAACGATCGGTAGCTGGCGCCGAATTCAAGCCCGTAATACGGTCGATGGCAAGAGCGCTTCGGCAGCTGGTTCCGAGCTCAAGCCCGTAATACGGTCGGTGCTAAGAATGATCAGCAGCTGGCGCCGAACTCAAGCAGTTGTTCAACGGTTGTGGGAGCATACTTTGAGCGGCGATCTACCTCTGGCTCGTCCGGGGACGAGTCGAGGGGGTAAAGTCGAGCCGAGTGTTGGACTCCGAACCATCGGTAAGTTTGTTCAACGGTTGTGGGAGCAATTCCGAACGGCAATCTACCTCTGGCTCGTCCGGGAACGAGTCGAGGAGGTAAAGTCGAGCCGAGTGTTGGACTCCGAACCATCGGTAAGTTTGTTCAACGGTTGTGGGAGCAATTCCGAACGGCGATCTACCTCTGGCTCGTCCGGGGACGAGCCGAGGAGGTAAAGTTGAGCCGAGTGTTGGACTCCGAAGCATCGGTAAGTTTGTTCAACGGTTGTGGGAGCAATTCCGAACGGCGATCTACCTCTGGCTCGTCCGGGAACGAGCCGAGGAGGTAAAGTCGAGCCGAGTGTTGGACTCCGAACCATCGGTAAGTTTGTTCAACGGTTGTGGGAGCAATTCCGAACGGCGATCTACCTCTGGCTCGTCCGGGGACGAGCCGACAAGGTAAAGTCGAGCCGAGTGTTGTACTCCGAACCATCGGTAAGTTTTTTCAACGGTTGTGGGAGCAATTCCGAACGGCGATCTACCTCTGGCCCGTCCGGGGACGAGCCGAGGAGGTAAAGTCGAGCCGAGTGTTGGACTCCGAACCATCGGTAAGTTTGCTCAACGGTTGTGGGAGCAATTCCGAACGGCGATCTACCTCTGGCCCGTCCGGGGACGAGCCGAGGAGGTAAAGTCGAGCCGAGTGTTGGACTCCGAACCATTGGTTGAAAGCAAATTAAGAAACAAGAGATAAAGGCGGAGAGAGATATGCAAATTTATAAGTACGAAAGAGCATTCTTCATTGATAATCGACGGCGAACCGTTTTTACATATTACAACTTATGAAGCAGATTACAAGTCAGAGGAGAGGAATGGCTCGATATCCTGTGATACTTAGAGTGGCGCCGGGGCACTTTCTTGGTATTTCAGGAGGTGGTCGGCATTCCAGGTCCTCGGAATCTCTCTGCCCTCTAGATCTTCCTGACGATATGCTCCGGGGCGAACTACCCTTGTGATCTTGTATGGCCCTTCCCAGTTCGGAGCCAGCTTGCTCTTCTGACTGGGGAAGGATATGGCCAGTTTTCTCAAGACTAAATCCCCTTGCTTAAGGTTGGTGGGTCGGACCTTCTTGTTGTATGCCAACTCGACCCTTCTTCGGTAATTCTGCTGTCGAATCGACACTCTTTCCCTCAGCTCATCTATCAGGTCTAAGTCTGCCCTGAGGTCCCTGGCGTTCTGTTCCTCATCGTAGGCTGCGAGCCGAGGGGAAGGTATTCCGACCTCGAGGGGTATCACGGCCTCGGACCCATAGGTGAGGTTGAAGGGGGACTCACCTGTGGGGGTCTGTTTGCTCGTGCGGTAGTTCCATAGGACGTTGGGGAGTTGGTCGACCCATAAGCCTTTGGAACTTTTGTCCAGCCTTTTCTTGATGCCTGCGAGGATCTGCCGATTAGCATTTTCTGCCTGTCCATTCGACTGAGGGTGGGAGACGGACGAGAAGCGCTGCTGGATGGCAAGGTCGTCGCACAGAGCTCAGAATGCTGCGCCAGTGAACTGAGTCCCGTTGTCTGTCACGAGGACACGGGGGACGCCGAATCTGCAGATGATGTTCTTCCAAAAGAATTGAACCACCTTGTTCTCGGTTATAGTGGCGAGGGGCTCGGCCTCGACCCACTTCGAGAAGTAGTCGATGGCTACGACCAAGAACTTGAACTGACCCAGAGCCGGAGGGAAAGGCCCTAGTAAATCCATCCCCCACATTGCGAAGGGGATAGGTCTTGATAGGGAGGCGAGGTTGGTTTGAGGGAGGCGACAGATACTGGAGTGTCTCTGACAAGAGTTACACTGCCGAACGTGTCGCTCGGCGTCTTGAAGGAGGGTCGGCCAGATGTATCCATAATTCAAAGCTTTTCGGGCCAGGGACCTGGATCCTGAGTGTGCCCCGCCGATGCCCTCGTGGAGCTCTTGCAGAGCGTAGTCGGCTTGCTCTGGGGAGAGGCACCTTAGGTATGGTCGGCCGTCAATTTGGGAGAAGGAGCGTTTGTATAAAATACCCTCGATCAAGACATAGCGCTCGGCCCGGGTTCTGATTCGGCGCGCTTCTCTGGAGTCTTCGGGCAGGAGTCCGTCCCTTAAGAACTCCACCAACGGCTTCATCCAATTATCTTGCAACATGACCGGCAACGACTCCACCGAGCCGGATGTCTCGTCTTCTATGCTCGGCTTAGAGAGGACCTCGATCAAAACGGTCTGCTCGAGACCTTGGAGGGAGGATGAGGCCAATTTGGAGAGGGCATCGGCCTGTGAATTCTCCTCACGAGGGACTCGTTGGATGATCGCCTCTTCGAACCGGCTCATAAGGGACCGGACCTTGGCGAGGTACTTTGCCATTCGCTCGTCTCGCGCCTCGTATTCGCCCAGGACCTGGTTCACAATCAGCTGAGAATCACTGTGGATTCGAAGGCACTGCGCCCCTGCACTTCGGGCAAGTCCGAGGCCTGCGATGAGTGCCTCGTACTCTGCCTCATTATTTGAGGCTTTGAAGTTCATGCGGATCGCATACTGGAGGACGAAGTCATCAGGGCCGTTCAGGATAATACCGGCGCCGCTTCCTTCGTTACAGGAGGAGCCGTCCACGAAGACCGTCCAAACGGGGGATCCATTCGGGACGTGGCTGACTTCAGGAATGGTGGACTCTATGATGAAGTCGGCGAGGGCCTGTGCTTTAATTGCCGTCCGAGGCTGGTAAGAGATGTCATGCTGGCTTAGCTCTATGGACCACTTCATTAGCCGGCCCGAGGTCTCAGGCTTGTGGAGGATCTGCTTTAGGGATTGGTCGGTGAGGACAACGACCGAGTGGGATTGAAAGTACGGCCGAAGTTTCCTCGCCGCCATGACCAGGGCATAGGCTATCTTCTCTATCTTCGGGTAGCGAAGCTCGGCGTCCCGAAGCACTTTGCTTATGTAGTAGATGGGCCTTTGGGCCCGGTCCTCCTCTCTTACGAGGACAGCACTTAGGGTCTGCTCGGAAGCAGCCAAGTAAATAAAGAGGGTTTCCCCCGGGACAGGCTTGCTGAGCAGAGGGGGATTCACCAAGTAGGCCTTCAGTTGGTCGAACGATTCCTGTTGTGGCTGGCCCCATTCAAACCCCTTAGTCCCCCTGAGTGCTTTGAAGAAGGGGAGACACTTTTCCCCAGACTTTGAGAGGAACCGGCCAATAGCGGCGAGCCGACCGGTAAGCTTCTGCACCTCCTTGATGTTCCGAGGCGGGGCCATGTCTAATATGGCCTTAATCTTCTCGGGATTAGCTTCGATCCCTCGCTGGCTCACCATGAAGCCGAGGAATTTACCTGATGAGACCTCGAACGCACACTTGTTCGGGTTCAGCCGCATGCTGTGCCTTCTCAACACGCCGAATGCCTCCTGGAGGTCGGTCATGTGGTCAGTGCCTCGGATACTCTTGACGAGCATGTCGTCAACGTACACCTCCATATTCCGGCCTATCTGGCCCTGGAAGACCTTGTTGACGAGGTGCTGGTGGGTGGCGCCCGCGTTCTTCAACCCGAATGGCATGACTCGGTAGCAGTAGAGGCCCTGATCGGTGACGAAGAAGGTCTTCGGAATGTCCGGGGGGAACATTCGGATTTGATTATAGCCAGAGAAGGCGTCCATGAAGCTGAGGAGTTCATGGCCCGAGGTGGCATCAATGAGGGTGTCGATGTTCGGAAGAGGGAATGGGTCCTTCGGACACCCCTTATTCAGGTCGGTGAAGTCGATGCATATTCTCCAAGAGCCGTTGGACTTCCTGACCATTACAACATTGGAGAGCCACTCGGGGTAGTTTACCTCCTGTATGAACTTGGCCTTCAAAAGTTTATCCACCTCCTCCTTGATGGCCTGCTGTCGCTCGGGAGCAAACTTTCGTCTCTTCTGCTGAACCGGTTTGCACCCCGGTTCGACACTTAGGCGGTGGACCAACAGCTCCTTGGAGATGCCGGGCATATCTGCGGCCGACCAAGCGAATAGGTCGCGGTTATCCCGGATACACTTCACCAAGTCAGAGTACAGTGCGGTCGGCAAGGACTTGCTGACGAGGAACTTTCGGCTCGGATCCTCGTCCGAAAAGAGCACTTCTTCCAACTCGTCCGCCGGCTCGGAGGTGGGTCGGATTTTCGGCTCGGGGATTTCTAGTGTCTCGAGGGAGAGCACCGGTCCTCCAGTGGAAGTCATGTAGCACTTCCGAGCCGTCTCTTGGCTTCCCCTGACTTCCCCTACTCCTGACCGAGTGGGGAACTTCATTTTAAGGTGGTACGCTGAGGGGACAGCTTCCAGGGCAGCTAGGCCGGGTCGGCCTAGAATGACATTATACGCGGCCGGGACGTCGACGACCATGAAGTCCATCAGCTCGGTTCGGGTAGTAGGGGCCTTTCCAGCAGTTACGTCTAGGGTTATTACTCCCTCGACAGTTACTGGGACCCCCGTGAACCCGTGGAGTGTGTAGCCGGCCGGCTTGAGACGGTCCCGAGACAGCTGCAGGCCTCGGAAGGCCGAGAGGAAGAGGATGTTCACCGAGCTCCCGTTATCTACCAGGACCCTCTGCACCTTGAAGTTTGCCATGCGAAGGTCGATGACGAGGGCGTCGCAGTGGGGAGTTCGGACCCCCTCGAGATCTTCATCGGAGAAGGTCACCGGGACTCCGAGACCTTTGGGCGGAGGGGCACTGTGAACTGAGTTGACCTCTCGGACGAAGGCTTTCCGAGAGGAATTGGAGGAGCCCCCCATAGGCCCTCCGTGGATGAGGTGCAGGACCCGTTCTTCCTCAGACTCGGGCATCTCCTCGTGCCGTTCGTAGCGCTTGTTAGCCCCCCGAGGCGGAGGAGTGCTGCGATCCGCCCGATCGTTTGTCTTTACAAATTTAGCCAGTTGCCCTCTCTGGATGAGGGCCTCTATTTCATTTTTCAACGCCCGGCAGTCGTTGGTGTCATGGCCGTGGTCCCGGTGGTAACGGCAAAATTTCTCCTTATTCCTCCTCTTAGCCGGGGTGTTCATCCTCGGCGCCGGAGGGATGACCCCCTCCTTCTCCACTTCCATCAGGATGGTGGAGACGTTGGTGGTGAGGGGAGTGAACTTCTCGAATCTAGGGGGAGGGCGGCGCTGACCGCCGTTGTCCTTCTGCATCTTCTTCGACCCCTCCTCCTCTGTCGCCTTCCTCTTCGATCCGGAGGCCGACCCTCCGAAGTTCGGGAGGCACTCGGCCTCTTCCACCCGGATATACTTCTCGCACCTTAGGAGAAGGTCGGCGAAGTTGTGCGGAGGCTTCTTCGCGAGGGACGACCGGAGGTTGGAGTTGAGGACGTTCGATTGGAAAGCAACAGTCGCCACTGACTGGTCTAGGGAGGCGATAGACCTGACTTCTGCGGTGAATCTCTTCACGTAGTCCCTCAGTTTCTCTCCCCTTTCCTGCCGTAGGTTGAGCAGGGAGAGGCTCGTCTTCTCGGCTCGCCTGCTACTCACAAAGTGAGTAATGAACAGCGTTTCGAACTGCTCGAACGAGAAGATGGAAGAGGGGGCAAGCCTGGAGTACCACTCCCGAGCCGACCCCCGGAGGGTGGCGGGGAAGGTCTTGCAGAGCATAGCGTCGGAAGCTTGATGGATCAGCATTAATGTCTTGAAGCTTTCGACGTGATCAACTGGGTCGGACTCCCCTGAGTACGTTTCAAACTGCGGAGATTTGAAACCCCTCGGTATGGGGGCCTCCATGATCGTCCGAGAGAAAGGGGGTCTGCTGGGCCGGACGGTTCCTGCTCTGGAATCCTCCTCTCTGTCCATGCGACCGATGCACCTCTCCACCTCATGGAGACGGCGGTTGAGGGCATCGTCCCTCCGCTGGTAATCATACGATCCCCCGGACTCTTCTTCATAGGAAGGGGAGCGGGGACTGCGGTGCCGGTAGTCCTGGGATCGGCGGGGTTGGGCCTGCGATTGGACCCTCTAGATCTGACCTTCTTTGGAGGCATGGTTGGAGGGGACGACAAGGAAGAGGCTGAGGCCGTTCATGTGGAGTTTCCCACAGACGGCGCCAATCTGTTACCGCTGATTTCGGTGTGGGGGTAAACAGATAAGATTTGTGAGTTCGAGAACAACTGAACGGCGGACCCGAGCCTTCCTATCCCTGCCGCAGCTTGCAAGGAAGTGCGATACACCGGGGTTGATCCCGGCGACGCACCCTCCGACGCCCTTGTCAGTAACCAATCAAAGATCAAGAAAAGAGCTTAAAGTGGAGGAAAAGTGATTAACCTGTAACAGCGGTGGGTTGGAGGTATTTATAGTCGCCATAGGAGTAGAATTAGGGGCTCGATTTTCCTGTCTAACTGTTAGGAGTAAAATCCTCCCAATTAGTTTTAGGAATCTTACCTCTAATCCCCAGGTGAGAGGGTAATTGTAAATCAAGCCCTTTGATTTGGTCAAAATCAGTGGCCTTGATTCCCTCTTGTTGGACTGGGTTTGTATCGGGTCGGGACCCGTACCCGGTTGAGGCGAATCCGTTCGCGGGTTATTGGTTCTGCGAGAAGGAGACCCAGTATCCGCTTCAGACCCGTTCGTGCGTGGAATTACCGTCTTACCCCCGTGCGTCAGGATTCATTCCTGATTTGGGCGGTCCCGATTGAACCCCGATTTTAGCCATATCAGTTATATATATATATATATATATATATATATACCCAAATGCTCAACTCGGTAAGGAGGTTTATATACACACTTATGCACACTTCTATTCAATAAGAGGATCGCCTTATATATATATATATACTCATATACAAACATTATGAATGAATTTCTGTGAGTAAGTTAACACTATTATGAAGTGACTAAATGAAATGAAAAGAAATGATTAAGATGAAAGTTTTGGTATTGATATTCGTTTTGTGAGTCTATAGGAGTTGACTGGGATTCCTGTGAACCGGTAGATGAGATTTTGTGGATTTATAACCAGTTGGGTCTTGGGGTTGTTGTTGTGAAATTAAGTCTAGCAGGATACACTAACTCTAGAGATGAGAAATTTGTGTTTTAATAATAACCAACTTAAGGACAGGCACTAGTGGAGATGTGATGGAACTTGGAAAACGTAAGTACATGCTCTTGATTTTTTTAGTCCAACGGATGCGTTCCAGGACTGTTTGTTGTTCTTTCTCGGGAGGACATTTGTATGTTCGCGTGTCGATGGTCTGCAGGCCTATTCACGGAGCATGCAGGGTGCATTCGCGTGTCGAGGGTCGGCGGGCCTATTCACGAAATGAACCTGGTGTATCTGCACGTCGAGGGCCTCGCAAGACTATTCGTGGGGTACACAGTTGGGAGGTGATTCTCCAGTTTTTGAGGTATTCTTACATGATGCTTGCGCGTCAAAGGCTGTGATGCCTATTCGCGGAGTATTCTGGATTTTATTTCCATCACCGTAGTAGGATTAGCTGCATAACGAGGGATATAACCCTGTAAAGTGGAGAACGATAAGGGCTTGCACCGGACCTATGTATTGTGGGATGCATAGAATCCGACAAGTATGTATTAGAGAGTCGGCATATAGCATTGATGTTTTCCTGACTTGATTTTATGCATGTTGTTTTCTGTTTTTCTACACTTGACACTTAGTCTAGTTTCACTTGGTGTTTTCATGCCCTACTATTTACTATTTCATGTTCCTTGATGTTTTCAATGTTTTATTTATTGTTATTTATTATTTTATTTATTCTTACTGTTAATACATATTGTTTATGATTCTATGCCTTATGCTTTATTTATGTTGTTTTCTTTTGATGTCACTCACACCGTTATGGCTGACCCCTGTAGTTTCGGAGGTTAGGGTTATCTCTAGCCTAATGTTTTACAGGTAGGTACCTTTAGCTGGGGATTTGGATGCATGGGGTAGAATGATATATGGCTTATGTAAATTGTAAAGGAATGTGCTGTAAAAGAAAGAATGTAATTCAAGGTGTTTTATTTTCTGCTGTGCTTTGTAAACAATTGATGTAATAAAAATTTTTAATTTTTCCTGTATTTGGTTACAATATTTATGATTACATTGAAGTTGATTCTGAAATTGTGCCATGTATTTTTGAGATATTATATTGGAAATTCGGGGGGCTACAGATTCAGTCTTCTCCCCAAACACGGAATACAAAAATAATACCCAATGGATTGTCTCCACTGGTTAGATCCAGATCTGATTCCTTTTGGCTGGATCTGGATCTGATCCAACAATCCAAACACCAAATAGCAAATCTCCAACCAATTGAGCAGCTGTTGGACTGGATCTAAATCTGGATCTGCTCCAATAGTCCAAACAACAAACAACAATCTCCAACCAAAAGAGCAGCTGTTGGACATGATCTTAATCTGGATCTACTCCAACCACCCGAACACCAAACACCAAAAAATAGCCAATAAGCTCTTTTATTTGGTCAGATCTGAGTCATATGGCAGCCACAAGGATCCCCTCCTTGACCCGAACACGAAACACCTTATTCAACCAATAGAAAAAATATATCTTTGATCTGATCTCTTCCACCCACTTCGATTTTGCTCAATCTGGAGAAGAAAGCGACAGGGGAAGAAGGAGGTAGTCGGTGGCCTGTGGTGGGTGTGGCGGTGGCATGTGGCGGTGCCGTCGACAGCCCGAAACCCAGATCTTCATTCAGATCTGATTGATCCATTATCAGATCGAAAATTGTGTTTCACTCGAGGTGTTCGATAACGAGGCGAGGGAGAAAGGGGTGGGGGGCTCGCTCACGACGGGTTGTCCTTCGGCGTGCGACAACGCCAACCACGATGGCGGCGGCGGCTCTGATCAGAGACAGTAGCAGCGACGGAAAACCACTATCTGACAACAACCGGTGAACCCTCTCTCAAATCTCACAATTAATTGCTAAATATCTCAAGATTGTTAGAGATTATGACAAATAATAACAATAGAAATTAGGGTTAATATAAAAAACTAAGATGTTTGAGATATTTACCCTAGATATCAAAATTGGAATACCTAGACTACTATCACAAGCCAGTATTTATAGGATAAATACTGGTTTGGGTACTGGGTTCTCAACCCACTCAACCCGTGTTCCGATATCCATACAATTAGTACGTGTAACACACATATTACCCATAGAATAATATTACACATAATATTATTCATATAGTGAGAATATATCTATATATCCAACAGATATATCCAACCGATATCCAGCAAAAGGCAACAGAGGGGTTGCGGTCGACTATCGTCTCGCTGTAGTAGGGCAGTTGACCGACCCCTAGGTACAGTCGACCGCAGCCCTTCTGTTGCCTTCTGCTGATTGTTTCTTGCCTCCACTCTGTTTCCAATCGTCTCGATCCCTCCATCGTCTTAGCGTCTTCTTATCCAACATCGTATGCAAGACATAAACCCAACAATCTCCACCTTAGATTGCATACGCATGAGTCCATACCTGTGTGATTTAAAACTCTTCTAGACCTTTCTTCTCCGCTTTGTAAACAACATGTTTCTATGGCTTCTCCTTCTAGTTGAACAAACATCCACCTATTTTCCTCCAGCTGTATGCCCCCCTCAAGGGCACACCCCTGTAGATGTAATTATGGAGGTGCCAACCTCCACACGAACTCCACCTATACCAAGGCTTTCTCCACCTTCCAACGGTATTCGAACGTTGCAGTCTCAAGTCAGTAATTCTAATGATGGCTTACTGTATGATGCTTTAGGAACAATGGGCTTCCATACACTCGGCCGAGATTTTCTGCTCCCACAAAACTTGTAGAGGTTGTGCTGACCCTGTCCAATCCCCCTCTTACCCTTCATTACCTTACGACGACTCTCCCAAACAGTCAAAACTCCACCTCGAGCTGTGTACCTGCAGCCACGAGCATCAAGAGTATCCAAGGATATAAGATTCTGTTGTATCGAAGGAATATGCATGAGCTCTTCTAGTGTGAACCCTTTACCATCTGGCATCTCCAATTCAACTGTTCCCTCACCCACCACTTTACAAATCTCACCACTCCCCGTTCTCACACTATGGCCTGTTGATGACTTGTAAGTAGAAAACATCTCCCTCTCGAAGCAAATATGAGAAGAACTTCCCGAATCAAGATACCATCTTGAATCCACATCTGAAAAACTTGAAACAAGAAGACAATAATCATAATTTTTACCTGACTCGGTTGCGCTGACTATATGGGCTTGTTCTCCTTCTTTAGTAGCACTCTTCTGACTCAACCACTTGCGACAGTCTCTCTTTTAATGTCCAACTCCTCTACAGTAATGGCAACGAATCTTACCCTTGTGTGTTGCATCCCTTCCAATTGAAGTATCACCATCCACCACAAAACACCCTAAAGAAATAGACCCTCCTTTATGAGTCTCCTTTCGTAGTTCATCTTCCTTCAGACCCTTAATCACCCCGGCTACAGTAAGTGTCTCCTTGGCTGATTTTTTATGTAGCATGGTAGTTATCAAGTGATCATAAGAAGTAGGCAGTGAATATATCAAGTTGAAAGCTTTATCCTCTTCGCTAAGATTATCAGCGTTAATTGCCTTCAGTTCAGATATTATCTTATTGAACTCCACAATATGATCTTGAAGATAGGTACCTTCCTTCATTGAGAACCTAAACAGCTTCCTCTTCCAATATATTCGATCTAGCAACGACGATCACGAGTAGTCAGATTTAAGTCTCGCCCATAGACTTGCCGCACTTTTCTCCTCAAAGATATTACACTTGACTTCGTCCGCCAATTGCAACCGGATTAAACTCAAAGCCTTCAAACAAATCTTATCTCAATTCTCCTGCTGCATGTCGATTGGTTTCTTCTCTTCTAGGGCAAGGTGCAAGTCCTTCTTAACCAAAACATCATACATGTCCACCTTCCATAAATTGAAGTTGATCTTACCGTCAAACCGCTTGATCTTCGTCTTTTGATCTGGCATCTCCAAGGAACTCGAACAAATTTACGAACCTTATTGCTCTGATACCACTTGTTAGGAATTATGAGGATCTTGTTGAGTCTTTAACACTCTCAACACAAACCACCAAGCAAGACTAGATCATACCAATCACACAAAGCACACAAGAATTGTCTCGGTTGGGGCTTTCGCCTTAATCCGGAGGAGGAAGAACCGAGATATTATTTAACTAGAGAAGATACAAGAATTTTACAATTCTCACTACGACCCTCTCTCAAGCATAATGGAACTTGATGCTGTTTACAATGGATAAACTCTCTCACCCTCTCAGATGAAGTACTATCTTCTTTTATTCGGCACTCAATAGAATCATCATGTATCTATGAGGCGTTACAATTGTTTATATAGATCTAGAGACAAACCCTAAGTTAATATCTTGTTACAATAGCCATTGAATAGTACATAAGAGATAACCCTACGACAGAAGCCACACGATCCAACTTGAAGAGCAAGTTGGGCTTTTCACGAATCACCTAGACTCAAGCCCGAAAACCCATCAACGACGCTGTCAGTCGACCTACCCCTAAGGAACGGTTGACCGCAACCTTCTGAAGTACACCCGATAGCAAACCGGTCAACCGCGCAATCGACTGTCGTCTCGCTGCAGTAGGGCAGTCGACCGACCCCTAGGTACAGTCGACCGCAACCCCTCTATTCCCTTCTGCTGACTGTTTCTTGCCTCCACTCCGTTTCCAATCGTCTCGATCCCTCCATCGTCTTATCGTCTTCTTATCCAACATCGTATGCAAGACATAAACTCAACAAGAAAAATATTACACATAATATTATTCATATAGTGAGAATATACCTATATATTCAACAGATATATAATTAGCATAGTGGATTGAAATGTAAGATAAATTGCAGATAACCCCATTTAGCAGAAACCCCTAGTAGTAAAAATATGCTTCAGATAACTCCCCTGTGCCACGCATCAAGGAGATATGACATTAAAAACTGTCAACGTCGCTTGACTAGGTACGTAAGCTTTTTGGGAATTTTATGACCATTTCACACCGAGGTTTGTTTGGGTTATCATGTCATTATAGTTTAATTTAATCTCCCTTCTAATTAATCTCTCCCATTACAGTTCCATACAATATACAACCTCAAAATTAAAGGTCTTCATTTTAGGGGGTGGTGGTGGTACGTAAGGTTGAAAAAATATGTGGTGGTTTGGGGAGAGAGCTGGAAGCGGCAGAGAGTCACAAAATTCAAAGATGTGATCAGGGGTAGTTTGGGAGTATGAGTATCCAGTCTAGAGGTAACCTCGTTAGTTTACCCTGGGTTAGCCTAGTCAACTGATACTTGTTAACACTGTAACTCTACAAATACGTAGTACACGAAAGTTAGTATATAGTTGGTAATGTACCAAATCAGGGCGGTTCTGAAATTTATAAGGCCTTATGTAAAAAGAAAAAATAGGCCTTCTTTAAATATTATAATACTAATTTTATTTTATTTTGATTTTGATATATATATATATATATATATATATATATATATATATATATATATATATTATACGAATTTAGTTGAAAAATATGAATATGGTACATTCTATATCTTAAAAATTTTATATGAATTCATTTTTAAAATACTTTTCAAATTTTATATCATTGGAGGCTTCAATACCTGGAACGACTTAATCGATATCTTGAATTAGTCGTCTCATCAATTAAGACAAAATAATGTAAATGTGGTTAAGAATTTTCATATTATTGCAACGCATGAAATACATCATTAAAAAAAGTTTTACATATTAAGTCAATTTCAATAATTAACGAAAGCAAAAGCAACAACATAGAAATCATTAATAAGCTTTCCCTAAAAGTAAATATCTATATATAATCTCAACAATGAATAAAAGAAATTTAGAAATCATTAAAAATTTTATATAAAGTGTGTGTATATATATATATAAAATGAAAAAAATAGATATATATATAAAATGAAAAAAAAATGTGTCTATTTTTTATACAAATATTTGTACTCATTTACCCATTAAAATTGCTTGTATTCATCTATATTGTGTTTAATTCATCTTATTTCTATAAGATTTCAAGTAACTAATTATTTTTGAAGAAATAAGATTTTTGATGCAAAATGTGAAGATTTTTGGAAAAAATCAACAAACAAAACAAAACTATTGATTAATTAATTTTTATTGTTGTGATGAATTTTAAATTTTACATTTTGGCCGTATGAAAAACAAGATAAAAATTTTAATTTGCCAACTGAGCTGAAAGTGCAATAAATAATTTTAAAAGAGTTTAAATGAGCTAATATGATTTTTAGTTAGTTTAATTAATTTAAACTAATTAATTTTATTTTTCATTTTTAAATCCTAATTTCTACTTTATTTTGTGTGTGCAGCACGTAAAAGAGAAGAAAAAGAAGCAAGATTGAAAAGAGCAAATTAAAGAAGGATGGGAATAAAGAAAGAATAAGGGATTTTTTTTGCAAAATTAAACTCTAATTCTTATGTCTCCTACGCCTATAAATAGAAGAGCAAGCAAGAGAAGAAGTAGCGCTGAACGAGAGAGGAAGAGCGACGGCTAATGTCGAATCATATAAAAATAATAATAATAATAATAACAAAAATAAATAGAGCAACTGGAGCCTGGCATCGGTCTTGTGGCGCAGTACTCGAGACAGAAGCAAAGAAGCGAAACGGAGGAGAGAGGAAGGTGATGTGGTGGCGGGGCCCTCGGAGCAGGAAACGAAGCAACAGGCACGTGAGCTCTGCGGTGGCCACGTCAGCTCGCATGTGGGCGGCAGAGCTCTGGTCGTGCACGGGACTCGAGGCAGCACAGGACGACGCTGACGTCAGCGCTGGGGCTTGAAATTCAGAAACACAGACAGACAGAGAGAGAAGATTTGATTTATTTGCTGACTTGCTTTTCGAGGCTGTTTGTTTTGTAATTTCTTTAAAAAAAAATCCTTTTTTGTATCACTTTTCTCTCTCTAATTTTTTCATGCAATCTAAGACAATATTTGTTAGTTGCAAAACCATTATGAATTAAATTTTATTTTTCTAGGGTTTTGATGTAGCCTAGTTTTGAACACAATTTTAATTATATATTATTTTTTATTTTTTCATAGTTGGGTGTTTGATTTTTATTCTTAAAGAACACAATTGGTGGACAGCCATTTGTATGATTTATTGGATCATGGAGAGACTGAGGGGTAATTTGTGATTTAGAACTGTAAATTAAACACCATTGATTGACAGAAATTAGAAATAATTTACCGCGATTGATGTGACCGTTAAGAAATCCACAGAACTTAATGAGTCTTTGGTTAATTACATTTGCATAGAGATATGACAAACTGTTAGTTGGAGATATTTTTGGTGTTGTTTGAGAGAAACATTGAATAATTTGGGAAATTTGGTCTACAACTTGGAAAAATAATCTTTTTATTCATATGAAATTATAAATTGTGTGGGATTAAATAGGTGAAATCAAGAGTCCTAGAATTTATTTTACAATTAATAAATAAAAAATTTTTAGACTTCGCACCTCCTAATTAATTTAGTTAGATTTTTAATTTAATTTAGTTGTCTTTTTTATTTATTTCGATCTTCCAAATAGTGATTCATTTAGTAATATCAGTACTTAATAAAATAATTAGTCCATGTGGATTCAACACTCTTTTCACTAAAACTATACAACTTGCTGCAATTTTGTACACTTGCAAATATTCACATCAATTATTTGTAAATATTTTGTTAATATCTTGTTACAATAGCCATTGGATAGTACATAAGAGATAACCCTACGATAGGAGCCACACGATCCAACTTGAAGAACAAGTTGGGCTTTTCACGAATCACCTAGACTCAAGCCTGAAAACCCATTAACGCCGCTGTCGGTCGACCTACCCCCAAGGTACGATCGACCGCAACCTTCTGAAGTCCACCCGATAGCAAACCGGTCGACCGCGCAGTCGACTTTCGTCTCGCTGCAGTAGGGCAGTCGAACAACCCCTAGGTACAATCGACCGCAACCTCTCTGTTGCCTACTGCTGATTGTTTTTTGCCTCCACTCCGTTTCCAATCGTCTCGATCCCTCCATCGTCTTATCGTATTCTTATCCAACATCGTACATAAACCCAATAAGAATAATATTACACATAACATTATTCATATAGTGAGAATATACCTATATATCCAAGAGATATATAATTAGCATAGTGCGATTGAAATGCAAGATAAATTGCAGATAATCCCATTTAGCAGAAACCCCTAGTAGTAAAATATGCTTCAAATAACTCCCCTATGCCACGCATCAAGCAGATATGACATTAAAAACTGTCAACTATCACTTGACTAGGTACGTAAGATTTTTTGGAATTTTATGACCATTTTACACCGAAGTCTGTTTGGGTTATCATGTCATTGTAGTTTAATATAATCTCCCTTCTAATTAATCTCTCCCATTACAGTTCCATACAATATACAACCTCAAAATTAAAGGTCTTCATTTTAGGGGGTGGTGGTGGTGCGTAAGGTTGAAAAAATATGTGGTGGTTTGGGGAAAGAGAGCTGGAAGCGGCAAAATTCAAAGATGTGATCAGGGGTAGTTTGGGAGTATGAGTATCCAGTCTAGGGGTAACCTCGTTAGTTTACCCTGGGTTAGCCTAGTCAACTCTACAAATACGTAGTACAGGAAAGTTAGTATATCGTTGGTAATGTATCAAACCGTAATGTATCAAACCAAGGCCAGTTCTGAAATTTATAAGACCTTATACGAAAAGAAAAAATAGGCCTTCTTTAAATATTATAATACTAATTTTACTTTAATTTTGTTTTGATATAATATATATATATATATAGAGAGAGAGAGAGAGAGAGTAAGTCTATTAAGAGCTGGGGAAGCTAGAATTCTTATCTGGAGCTGGAGATCTCAGCCATCCGATCGATCTTGAACGTGATCGGACGGCTGAGATCGACAGCCGCTTATCTTCAGATATAGTGAGGGGTAAAAGGGGTATAATCGAAGGCCCCTTTTATCTCTTATCTTCTCACGCTCTCTTCTCTCCCGCTCTCTATCTATCCAAACTCTAATCCCAGCTCTTATCTTCTCGCGCTCTCTCTCCCGCTCTCGAAGATCGTCCCGCTCTCTTCGAAACCCTAATCCTTATCTCTTCTCATCTCACGCTCTCACTCCCGATCTCCATCTTCGAAACCCTAATCCACCTCTCTTCGAAACCCTAATCGAAGAGAACGAAGTGGAGCTCTCTCTCCCGCTCTCTTTCTTCGTCACCTGTGTAAACCCAACTTCACGATCAAGTAAAATCCCCAGTCGCTTATCTTCATATCTGTCGAGGGGCAAAAGGGGTATAATCGATCAGCCCTTATCTCCCTTGTCATCTCAGCACCAAAGAAGAGCTCTCACAAGTTCGTTCTCTCTCTCCAACGGAAAACCCAAACCGCGATAAAGGTTTCGATTTCTCGGCTCATTTTTAAATTTTATTTCCTTTACAAATGCTTCTAGTTTGTTGTTATATTTTTAGCCCTTAAATTATGCTTTGATAATATTCGTACTAGTATTTGTACTAGTACATTTAGAATAACAAATAATATTCGTACTAGTATATGGAATTTTGAGATGTGGACATGACACATGCATATAAGCACATAAAATGCATGTAATATGCAGTCTAGTTTTTGTTTTTTTTTTATTTGCTTCAATCATTGCTAATAGTTTTGTTAATGGGGGGTTTTTTTTATGCCTGTCGATTCCATAAAATCAAAATTGGGAAGTCAAATCCTTTGCGTGTTGTGTACGTGTACTAATACTTTAGAGGAAGAAGCTGAGGGTTGCTTGCCATTTAACTATGGATGTGTTACCGCTGAATCTGGTGTGGGGGTAAACAGATAGAATTTGTGGGTTCGTGGAAAAACCTGAATAGCGAATCTAAACCTGTTCGTCGGAGTTGGGATGCCGACTCCCGCCGTACACCTGCAAGAAAAGTGCGAAACACCGGGGTTGATCCTGGCGACGCACCCTCCGACGCTCTTGTCAGTAACCAGTGATGATTAAAAAAGAGCTTTAGTTGGGAAAAGAGTGATTAACCTGTAACAGTGGTTGGTGGGGGGGTATTTATAGTCGCCGTTGGGATCAGATTAGGAATGTGATTCCTGCGATCTGATAAGGCGTAAAATCCTCGTAATCAGATTAGGAATGTAATCCCTTAATTCCCGGTGAGAGGATAGTCGCGAATCAGACCCATTGATTTGGTTGAATCAGAGACCCTAATTCTATCCTGTCGAACTGGATTTGTATCGGGTCGGGACCCGTACCCATTTGAGGTGGATCCGTTTGCGGGTTATTGGACCTATGAGAAGGAGACCCAGCACCCGCTTCGGACCCGTTAGTAGGTGAAATTACCGTTTTACCCCTGAGCTTTATGATTCGTCTCAGATGTGAACGGTCCCGATTTAATCCTGTTTTTAGCCATATCACGAGCCCCCCACTCCTAGAGACTGAGTTTTTCAGTCTTTGAGGAGTAGTTTTACTGTTCTAATGGCGTACGGGATTTTATCGGTGTTCTTAAGGGAGTTTTGGATCTTGCTTGGGGTGTAACGGTGTTATTCTGGGCTTGTAAAATGCCCAAAAATATTCTCAGAATTTTCTGGATTTTTGGTGATTTTTCCAGAATTTTCTGAATTTTTTCTCATTTTTTTGAATTTTTTATTCATTTTCCGAATTAAATAATTAATTATCGAAAATATTAATTAATTATTCTAATTTAATAATTATTTTTCCAGAATTTTAAAATAATTTTTCTGAATTAATAATTATTTTTAGAATTTTTAATTAATTTTTTTCGATTTTTTAAATATTTTTTCAAAATTTTTAAATAATTAAAACAATTAAATAAATAAATAAATAATTTAAATATTACCTGACACGTGGCGCGATCTATGCCGTCGGATCCCGGCACGAATCTCGAGGAGGCGCGTTTCCCAAAAAATCGTTATCTTGTCGTTTAGCGCACGTGGCGCGATCTGGACCGTCCATCACCAGAAGCGCGAATTTCTGGAAGATCCAACGGTCGTAGTCACTCAGCGACTTTTTTCTCCGTTTTTGGAGCTCGGATGGGAACTTGCTCGGTCAGCCGACCGGGAGGTGACTTCGCCCAACCACGTGGCGCCACGTGGCACATAAAACATTTTTTTTTTCTTTTCCCTGCTTCTTGCGCTCTGGCCTTCTTCTTTCTTCTCTTCTTCTTTGCTCTGTTCTCTCTTCTCCTCCGACCGTCTACATCTTCGTCTTCTTCTATCTACTTCGACCGCGAGCTCGAAGACGGAGCGGAGCTTTGCACGTTGACGAAGGAGATGGATGAGAAGCTTGCGACGGGGAGGCAAAGGTGAGGCCAACGTCGGAGCTCGTCGAGGCGGTCTCGAGCTCGACGATGCTGGTGAAGAGCTTGGAGCTCTGTCATGGGGTTTCGATGAGGAGGCTCGTGCTTCGACGATGGAGGTGGTCGGAGCTTTGACGAATGAGCTTGACGAGTGGAGTGGAGCTTGGCATGGCGAGAAGGACAGCTCAGTTTGATGGGTTCGACGAGGTCGAGTTCGGCGGAGCTCGAGGACGGAGCTGATGGCGAATGAGATTGGAGAGTGGAGTGGAGCTTGGCACGGCGAGAAGGAGAGCTCGGCAGTTGAAGATGAGCTTCGAGGTAATGGAGCTCGAGGAGGGAGACGTCGGAGCTCGGGGGTTCATCGAGGAAGGTGCTCGGAGCTCCGGAGTGTGAGCTCGGCATGGTGGGCTTTGAAGGATAGAGGGGAGCTCGTCGTCGAACGGAAGGCGAGAGGAGCTCGGTGGAAAGAATCTCGACGATGGGGAAGCTCGGCCATGGTGGAGCTTTGGTCGCGAGTTCGATGTTGGAGGTGAGCTAGCGAAGGAGACGAAGGTGGAGCTCGACGCTGTAACTGAGCTTCGTCGAAGGCGCGGTTGAGCTCGGCGAGGGGAGCTCGGAGAAGAGTTTGGGTTCTCTTCTTTTTGGTTTTGGCAGGAACGAGCGGAAGAAGAAGGAGGGTAACGGGGTTCAGGTTTGGATCCCTTAACGGGTCCGAACCCGACCCTTTTTTCTCCTTTTATTTTTATTTTTTGGCTTCTTGTTCGGCAAATCCGAGCGCAAATTTTGAGGCGCATTTTTTTTTTTGCAACTTTGAAGCTCGGTAGGACAGTAGCTCGGATTGGAGATCCGAACTATGTGGCTTGATCGGGACGGTTGATCACGATCGTGGCGCGAATCTCAAGACGGGCTCAGTTCCCAAGAAAACACTATCTTGTCGTTTAGCAACGCTGGCAAGATCTGGGCCGTCCGATCGAGATCTTACACGAATGTTGAGGGAAAAGTGATTTTTCTCTGTTTTGGGGCTCGGATGGGCACTTGCTCGGTCAGCCGACCGGAGGGAAGAGCTCGGATTCGATTTTGACAGTTGCTCGGGTTCGGTTTTTCCCTCGCGCGAGTGGCTCGGTTCGGATTTCCGAGCTATTCGGCGCAGCTGTATTGCGGTCCACTTTTTTGGAGCTATAGAGGTCCGATCGGGGCGTGCGACCCCTCGTTTCGAAGCTAGTTCAAAGATCTACAACTTCTCTTTAGGAGTGGGATGGAGATTCACCCTCCTTCATGGTCAAAATAGCCCCACAACATGCTTGTCTTCACGAAGTTGATAAATACTTTGGTCTTGGGGATTTTGGAAGAGGAGCTCCACTCCTAGGGACGGAGAAGATGTGCTAGGAAGACCCTTGTGCTAGGAAGAGGCGCGAGTGGGTCGGATCGCTAGTCGCTCGGCTTGGAATACCGAATGATGTAGAGCGATCTAAGCCGTCGGATCACAGCGCGGATCTCGAGGCGGGCACAGTTTCCAAGAAAACACTATCTTGTCGTTTAGTGCTGCTGGAGCAATCTGAGTCGTTGATCTCAGTGCGGATCTCGAGGCGGGCATAGTTTCCAAGAAAACACTTTCTTGTCGTTTAGTGCTGCTGGAGCGATCTGAGCCGTTTGATCGAGATCTTACACGAATTTTGGGGAGAAAGTCATTTTTCTCCGTTTTGGGGCTCGGATGGGCACTTGCTCGGTTAGCCGACCGGGCTCTTTGATATTGGGGTCGGATCGGCACTTGCTCGGCATCCGAGCGGAGGGAAGAGCTCGGCTCTGGAAGAGAGCCATTTATGAGATGAGTTTGAGGAGCAACTCTTGGAGAGAGTTGTGAACTCCGAACTCGTTGAGAAGAGGTCCGCTTCGGAGGCGAGCGGAGTGAAGAGCTCGGCTCTGGAAGAGAGCCATTTGTGAGATGAGTTTGAGGAGCAACTCTTGGAAAGAGTTGTGAGCTCCGAACTCGTTGAGAAGAGGTCCGCTTCGGAGGCGAGCGGAGTGAAGAGCTCGGTGAGACGAGTGTGAGGAGGGACTCTATGAGAGAGTTGTGCTCCAAACTCGTTGAGAAGGGGTCCGCTTCGGAGGCGAGCTGAGTGAAGAGCTCGACCCTGGAAGAAAGTCATTTGTGAGATGAGTTTGAGGAGCAACTCTAGGAGAGAGTTGTGAGCTCCGAACTCGTTGAGAAGAGGTCCGCTTCGGAGGTGAGCGGAGTGAAGAGCTCGGCTCTGGAAGAGAGCCATTTGTGAGATGAGTTGGAGGAGCAACTCTAGGAGAGAGTTGTGAGCTCCGTACTCGCTGCTTATGTGAGAGAATCAACGGTTGTGGGAGCAATTCCGAATGGCGAACCACTTCTAACCTGCTGAAGAGCAACTTATTTGAAGCAGAATCGAGCCAAGTGTTGGACTCCGAACTCATCGTTTAAGAAAGCATCAACGGTTGTGGGAGCAATTCCGAATGGCGAACCACTTCTAACATGCTGAAGAACAAGTTATTTGAAGCAGAATCGAGCCAAGTGTTGGACTCCGAACTAGTCGTTTAAGAGAGCATCAACGGTTGTGGGAGCAATTCCGAATGGCGAACCACTTTTAACCTACTGAAGAGCAAGTTATTTGAAGCCGAATCGAGCCAAGTGTTGGACTCCGAACCATCGTTAGAGTTATTCAACGATTGTGGGAGCAATTCCGAATGGCGAATCACTTCTAACCCGCTGAAGAGCAAATTATTTGAAGAGGAATCGAGCCAAGTGTTGGACTCCGAACTCGTTGTTTAAGGTTAGTAAGTTGCGGGAGCAGCCATGTAGAAGAAGCTGGACTCCGAACCCACCATTTAAGAGAGAAGCAAGAGCAATAATTTTCAATGAAAAGATGTAAAGTTTGAAATAAACTAAGTGGTCGCTTCAATAGGGCGAGCCATTATTACATGCTATCGGCCGGGTTACAAGTATCGACCTTATTGAAAATCAGGATCCTACTTCTACAATAAGGTGAAGACCTCTTGGGAGGAGCTGGGAGATTCTGAGTCTTAAAGCTCGGCGGGCCCTTCGGTTCGTTTGTTGGCTCCTCAGGGGGGAAGCTTTGCCCCCTCTTTTTGGACGAACTTGGTAAGGTGCCCCCCCTGTATGAGTTCTTCGATCTCCTCCTTCAGAGCCAGACAATCTTCCGTGTCGTGGCCGTGGTCCCTGTGAAAGCGGCACCACTTATCCTTGTTCCTCTTCTTGCCTGGTGTATTCATCCTCGGGGGAGCGCGGATGAGCCCTTCCTTGTCCACCTCCATAAGAACTTCTGATATATTGGCAATGAGGGGGGTGAACTTCTCAAACCGAGGAGTCGAGCGACGCTTTCCATTGCCGTCCTTCTGGGATTTTTGGGAGCCCTCTTCACTTGTGCTCTTCCGTTTGTTCCCGGGAGATGTCTCCTCAAAGCCTGGGAGATTCTCGGCTTCTTCGGCCCGAATGTACTTCTCGCTCCTAAGAAGGAGGTCGGCGAAATTATGTGAGGGCTTCTTAGCAAGGGACGAGTGAAGGTTAGAATTGAGGACGTTGGATTGGAATGCGACAGTCGCAACCGATTGGTCGAGGGAGGCGATCGATCTGACCTTTGCAGTGAACCTCCTGACATAGTCCCTCAACTTCTCTCCCCTTTCTTGACAGAGGTGGAGCAACGAGAGGCTGGTCTTCTCCGTGCGTCTACTACTCATGAAGTGGGTGATGAAGAGGGTCTCGAATTGCTCGAAGGAGAATATGGAAGACGGGGCGAGGCGGGAGTACCATTCCCGAGCCGAACCCTTAAGAGTGGCGGGGAAGGTTTTGCACAGCAAAGCATCGAAAGCTTGGCGGATTAGCATGAGGGTCTTAAAGCTTTCGATGTGGTCCACGGGGTCCGACTCCCCCGAGTAAGTTTCGAACTGCGGGGGTTCGAAACCTCTTGGGATAGGAGCCTCCATGATGGTCCGGAAGAAGGGAGGTCTGCTCGGGTGGAGGTTTATCGCTCGTTGCTCTTCTCCCTGTCAATTCGGCCGAGGCACCTCTCCATCTCGTGGAGACGGCGGTAGACCGAGTCTTCTCTTTGATCATACCTTGTCGAGCCCCAGGACTATCTTCGTACGAGAGTGGACTGGGGCTGCGGCGATGGTAGCTTGGAGATGGACGAGGACTGAGAGTTTGAAGGCGATGGCTCCTAGTTGGCTCATGAGTAGGTGGCCTCTGGTCGTTCTTTGGGGTGGTATTGAGGGCCCGTAAGACTGTCGCTTGGAAGTCTTGAAGATCTGCCCTTGTGACTGGTGCCTCTCTGGCCTGGCGGTCCCTATGTGTGGCTCGGCTTACTGGAGAATGAGTTCTCCGCCGATGATGCTGAGGGGACTCCCTTTGCCCTCTTCGAGTAAGGGACCTTCTGTAGTCTCGGCGATGAGGAGATCGCTCATTTGGACATTGTTGGCGGGAGGCTCCCTCTCGGGCCCGCCTTTCATCCAAACAGTGGCGAAGATCCTCTTCCTTCTGCCGATTGAGGATGGTATTTCGAAGGTCGGAAGCTCGGGGATTATGGGATGCCATAGAGTCAGAAGAGGGGTTGTGTATTGGGATGCGGTCCTGTTGGAGAGGTTGCTTCTGGTGATTGGGACGCGAGCCCCCCGCACCGGCATTCTGAGGCCCGGTTGGACCCCGAGGGGGTTGAAGATTCTGAGGAGGGAGTTGGTCCAGCCGCAGGGGGTCCTCTACCTGAGGAGGAAGTTGTCCCTGCTGCTGAACGGGTTGGAGGGGGACCTCCTGTTGTGGTTGAGGAGGGGTAGGCCCACGGTTGGACCCCCTGGATCTGAGATTCCTTGGAGGCATGACGGGGGAAGGTCTGACCAACAGGAAGAGGGGAGGCTGCTATTCATGGTCTTTCCCACAGACGGCGCCAATCTGTTACCGCTGAATCTGGTGTGGGGGTAAACAGATAGAATTTGTGGGTTCGTGGAAAAACCTGAATAGCGAGTCCAAACCTGTTCGTCGGAGTTGGGATGCCGACTCCCGCCGTACACCTGCAAGGAAAGTGCGAAACACCGGGGTTGATCCCGGCGACACACCCTCCGACGCTCTTGTCAGTAACCAGTGATGATTGAAAAAGAGCTTTAGTTGGGAAAAGAGTGATTAACCTGTAACAGTGGTTGGTGGGGGGTATTTATAGTCGCCGTTGGGATCAGATTAGGAATGTGATTCTTGCGATCTGATAAGGCGTAAAATCCTCATAATCAGATTAGGAATGTAATCCCTTAATTCCCGGTGAGAGGATAGTCGCGAATCAGACCCATTGATTTGGTTGAATCAGAGACCCTAATTCTATCCTGTCGGACTGGGTTTGTATCGGGTCGGGACCCGTACCCAGTTGAGGTGGATCCGTTCGCGGGTTATTGGATCTGTGAGAAGGAGACCCAGTACCCGCTTCGGACCCGTTAGTAGGTGAAATTACCGTTTTACCCCTGAGCTTTCTGATTCGTCTCCGATATGAACGGTCCTGATTTAATCCTATTTTTAGCCATATTAGGATGTTTCTCCCAAAAAAGAAAAATATTTAACTGTCCAAAATCTGTACATACTTAAAATTTTCAAACACTAAGTTTCATATCCCCTCAGTATGAAGACTTTATTACTTGTAGCTTCATAATATAGTCTGTTAGACTTTTTCCTTTGTGTTAATTTAAAGTTGTAGCTTTTTTTTTGATGTTTGTTGTCTCATTCTCCTATGAAGGATGGAGGTTGAAAATGAAGAATTACTAAGCCAAGATGTTCAGTCCGGTTGGAGGGCCGTTGATGATGCTTCTAAACCATTTATTGGTTTAGTATTTGCAACATTAGACGAAGGATATAAATTTTATAAAAGATATGCAAAATTAGTTGGTTTTTCAGTACGCAAGTTTGCAACAATGGTTGACACTACTACGAAGGAGAGGTATTCACAACAATTTGTATGCTCAAAGCAAGGTAAGCCGGTAGATACAGCTGGTGTGAATATTGCCAATATTGAAGATTCGTCTTCTTCAAATTTAATCAAGAGAAGGAGAAGGGCTGTGACGAAAGAAGGGTGTATGGCTCAAATACGAATGCAAAAGGACGATGATGGGAGATGGTCAATCCGAAGGTTTGTTGAAGAGCACACCCATATTTGTATTACACCTAAATTGTATTACACCTAATTTTTAAGATGTAATAGAACTGTTCCTGAAGCGCAAAAAAGTTTACTTAGTTCTATCAAAGAGGCTAACATAAGAACTTCAGAGTTTATGTCCTTCATGAAAATAGAAAATGAAGGTTTCAGTAATATTAATTGTACTGAAAAAGACATTAGGAATTCGTTGCAAAGAGAGAAGGATGGGATGAGATCTTATGATGTTGATATATTGCTGGAGCACTTGCAAGAGGAAAAAGAGATGAATCCTTCTTTCTGTTTTCATTACAAGGTTGATGAAGACAACAAATTAACTCATGTATTTTGGGTTGATGCTATTGCCAGGAAGGCTTACAAGCATTTTGGTGAAGTGCTAATTTTTGATACCACATATGATACCAATGAATACAAGTTGGTATTTGCTCCATTTACTGGAGTTAATCACCATGGTCAATCTGTCAATTTTGATGCGGCTTTCATAAATAAAGAGACCACCGACTCTTTTGTTTGGTTGTTTGAAAAATGGGGTGAAACAATGGGTAGGTCTCCACCAAAAGTTATCATTACAGATCAAGATCCTGCAATGGAGAATGCAATCCGCATGTGTTTTCCTGGTTCGAGCCACAGGCTTCGCATGTGGCACATTCTTAAAAAGCTTCCTGATAAGCTCGGTGGTCCGGGCATGAATAGTGATTTTAGCATTCAATTCCATAGTTGCATCTGGGAATCAGAGACCCCGGAAGAGTTTGAGATGAGATGGAATGACGTAATGAACGCTAATGTGCAAATTGCAGGTATTACTTGTTTCAATAAATTATAGCTATATTTGACCATTTTTTAGTAGTATTAGTACTTGATACATATTACAATAACAGGTAATCCTTGGCTTTCTGACATTTATGAGCTTCGTGAGAAGTGGATACCAGCTTATGCTAGGCATATTTTTACTGTTGGAATTCGCAGAACTCAGAGATCAGAAAGTATGAATGCTTTTGTGGATAAGTATGTTAATAGCAAAAATTCTTTACATGAATTTATGACGAGGTTTGAAAGGACAATAAGGAAACAAAGACAAAATCAGTTAGCAGCTGACTACACCACTCTTCATACAAAACCAAAGCTGCAAACAGATTTTGAAATTGAGACACAAATGTCTGAGCTATACACTAGAGCAAAATTTCATGTATTTCAAGCTGAATTAGTTGGAAGCTTGAATTACACCTCTTTAATGAAAGTTGACGATGGTAGTGTGCGACACTATATTGTGAGGAGAATGGAAAAGTCAGTAAAATCTGATAAAATAAGAGACGTGTTCTATAAGGGAATGGACAATGCTGGGTCTTGCACTTGTAGTAAATTTGAAGTGGAGGGAATTCCTTGTAGACACATCCTTGTGGTATTGAGGAATGAGTTTGTTGATTAACTGCCTCAATCTTATATTTTAAAAAGGTGGACCACTTCGGTAACTACCGAGATTGTATATGATGATGCTGGTGAAGAAATTATTGGTAGTTACGGTAGTCCACAAGATTTGGACATGGTAGAGTTGTCAAATGAAATCAACAAAGTGATGAGGATTGCTCGCTCATCAAAGGAGATGCGCCAGAAGGCTAAAACATTACTAGTTTGTGTTGTTGCAGAATTGCAACAAGATATGCCCCAAGAATTACAACAAGCAACAAATAATTCACTACCTAAAACAGTCCATATTCATGTACCGGATATTGCAAACACCAAAGGTAGTGGGAAGCGAATTAAAGGGGGTAAGGAGAAAGCATTGGAGAAGGCTGCGAAACCACTAAGAAAGTGTCATTTGTGCAAGAAGCTTGTTAATCATGACAGTCGCACTTGTCCTTTAAAGGAAAGGTTATTAATTAAATACAAACTTTATAGCTTATTTTTGTTATATATAATATAATCTTATTTTCATTTTGTGAATATTAATCGTGTAGCTCTACTATAAATGAGTCACAAGCTTTTACTACTTTTTCAACAATGGAACCTATAACAGAGGAGGCTCCAAATATTGCATGAACTTTGTTGGTTTATTTGTGTGGATTTTGCAAGGTATGTGTCATACATGATTTAAAATAATTTTTGACCCATATCTGCCATTATTGTTCTTTAATACATTATAGCACATTTATTAAATTAACCCTTATGTCTTCTTTGTGTGCAGGTAAAATATTGATGGAAATAAATTGATGCTCGATAAGAAATTTATACCCGAAAAGTTGGTAAAAAATTTGGTTTATAGTTTATAATTCCAAGTTAGTAGGCAATGATGAAAAGTTTATGCAGCTTGAATTTTTTTTGGACGCTAGTCGGTGTGGCTTAATAAAGCAGCCCTAGTGACAAATTCAAAATTCCACATTTGACTCACTTACACTTGATTTATTATGTGGCAGTGATGAATAGTTTATGCATGATTTTGTTTATTCATGATTATTGGATGGTGTTCAACTTCGTGTTCAATTTGGGTTTGTTTTGAGCTGGGAAGCTGAAATTATTTGACACTTCACCCTTTTGTTCAATATAAGTTGTTCTGAGCTTACCCATTTTCAATTTCATTTTGAAATGCATTTGTACTGATTTTACAAATTTTGAGGTTCATGGTGGTGTTTTTCTGAGTCGGCATGATTTTTTCATCTGAGTCTACAGTTTTATGTTTTTTGTTGCACTTGTTCTGAGCCTACAAGTTTTAACCATGTTCAACATACACTCTCCAGGAACATACCACATACGTACTTGCATTTTTCTATTTGATGAATCATTTTGTGCAGGAATTCAAGAGGAAGAACAAGAAGGTCGTTAGCGAAGAACCGGAGATACCTTCAGAACAGTCTCCGACAAATGGAATTCTTTATTGTGTAACCAATGTATGGACTATAATGAAAATAGTTGAAACAGATTTTGATGTGTCATTCTCTATCTCTGTTTGTATCATGTTTTTTCTGAGCTAACAAAATTGGATACTTCATGATGTGTTTCTGTTTGTTCTAAGCTTACAAAATTCGAAACTTCATGCTCTGTCTCTGATTGTTCTGAGCTTACAAAATTTGATAATTCATGGTCTGTTTCTGTTAGTGTTGAGCTTACAAAATTTGATACTTCATGCTCTGTTTGTGTTAGTTCTGAGCAAGGGCAAAATTTGATACTTCATGAACTGTTTGTGTTAGTTCTGAGCTTACAAATTTTTCATACTTCATGCTCTTTTTGTGTTGGTTCTGAGCTTACAAAATTTGTATACTTCATGCTCTGTTTGTGTTGGTTTTGAGCTTACAAAATTTGATACTTCATGCTCTGTTTGTGTTAGTTCTGAGCACTCTACAAAATTTGATACTTCATGATCTGTTTGTGTTAGTTCTGAGCTTACAAAATTTGATACTTCATGGTCTGTTTGTGTTAGTTCTGAGCTTAAAAAATTTGATACTACATGATCTGTTTGTGTTCGTTCTGAGCTGCCAAAATTTGTATACTTCATGCTCTGTTTGTGTTAGTTCTGAGCTTACAAAATTTGATACTTCATGATCTGTTTGTGTTAGTACTGACCTTAAAAATTTGATACTTCATGATCTGTTTGTGTTAGTTCTGAGCTTACAAAATTTTGATACTTCATGCTCTGTTTGTGTTAGTTCTGAGCTTACAAAATTTGATACTTCATGCTCTGTTTGTGTTAGTTCTGAGCACTTTACAAAATTTGATACTTCATGCTCTGTTTGTGTTAGTTCTTAGCACTTTACAAAATTTGATACTTCATGATCTGTTTGTGTTAGTTCTGAGCTTCCAAAATTTGATACATCTTGGTCTGTTTGTGTTAGTTCTGAGCTTACAAATTTTCATACTTCTTGGTCAGTTTGTGTTAGTTCTGAGCTTGCAAAATTTGATACTTCTTGGTCTGTTTGTGTTAGTTCTGAGCTTACAAAATTTGATACTTCATGCTCTGTTTGTGTTAGTTCTGAGCACTTTACAAAATTTGATACTTCATGCTCTGTTTGTGTTAGTTCTGAGCACTTTACAAAATTTAATACTTCATGATCTGTTTGTGTTAGTTCTGAGCTTACAAAATTTGATACTTCTTGGTCTGTTTGTGTTAGTTCTGAGCTTACATATTTTCATACTTCTTGGTCTGTTTGTGTTAGTTCTGAGCTTACAAAAATTGATACTTCTTGGTCTGTTTGTGTTAGTTCTGAGCTTACAAAATTTGATACTTCTTGGTCTGTTTGTGTTAGTTCTGAGCATACAAAATTTGATACATCATGCTCTGTTTGTGTTGGTTCCGAGCTTACAAAATTTTCATACTTCATGTTCTGTTTGCGTTGGTTCTGAGCTTACAAAATTTGTATACTTCATGCTCTGTTTGTGTTAGTTCTGAGCTTAAAAAATTTGATACTTCATGATCTGTTTGTGTTAGTACTGACTTTACAAAATTTGATACTTCATGATCTGTTTGTGTTAGTTCTGAGCTTACAAATTTTTCATACTTCATGCTCTGTTTGTGTTGGTTCTGAGCTTACAAAATTTTCATACTTCATGCTCTGTTTGTGTTAGGTCTGAGCTTACAAAATTTGTTACTTCATGCTCTGTTTGTGTTAGTTTAGAGCTTACAAAATTTTGATACTTCATGCTCTGTTTGTGATAGTTCTGAGCTTATAAAATTTGATACGTCATGCTGCGTAATACACCAAAACAATCACAAAATTTCGATCATGACACCAAAACAATAATGAACTGAATATGTGGAAGAAATTCGATCTTCATAGAATTGTAAGGTAATACTTTACAAAAACTTTACAACGTAACAAATGTTCTTGACATCTGACACTTTACAAAAAATAGAAACTTAACAAAAACTTTGCAACGTAATACAATGTTCAATAACGCACAGGTACATGAAAAACTTTACAAATACTGAAAGTATACAACTTATTGTTGCTCCTAATACATACTTTGTTTTGTATAGTGTCAACAAAAACACAATTTTAGTTTGCTCCAAATATCAACTTTTCGCGTAGTCCAGTATTCAATAACACCAAGAAGCACTTCATGCTGAAATCAACCCGAAATCAAAATAAACATAGCTCATTTAACCTGGAAAAGACAAAATAATTACAAAATATAGTCGGCTCAGAACACAAAAAATCATGTAGTAAATATAGTAGGCTCAGAAAACAGAGGCTGAACATGAAGTTCAAAATTTGTTAGCTCAGCAAAAACAGAAACTGAGAAACAAGTAGCTTGGGAGCAAACAGAAACAGATAATGAAGTATCAAATGTTTGTAAGCTCATAACAAATAGAGACAGAGTATGAAGTGTCAAAGTTTGTAAGCTCAGAACTAACACAAACAGATCATGAAGTATCAAATTTTGTAAGCTCAGAACTATCATAAATAGATCATGAAGTATACAAATTTTGTAAACTCAGAACCAACACAAACAGAGCATGAAGTATGAAAAATTTGTAAGCTCAGAACTAACACAAACAGTTCATGAAGTATCAAATTTTGCCCTTGCTCAGAACTAACACAAACAGAGCATGAAGTATCAAATTTTGTAAGCTCAGAACTAACAGAAACAGACCATGAATTATCAAATTTTGTAAGCTCAGAACAATCAGAGACAGAGCATGAAGTTTCGAATTTTGTAAGCTCAGAACAACAGACACTGAACATGTGGTTTAAAAAAAACCAGTAGGCTCAGAACACACTATTCATAACTAGGGCTGTATTGGGGTGCCGCGCCAACTAGGATATGATAGATATATAATCAAGAATAAATACAACAAGCTTGAAATAATTATTCAGATCATAAAGTGTTTTGCATCACGGCCTACACCAACAAACAGTTGGAGAGAATCAAACACCAAAAGGCTTAGATGAGTACCCAACACATACGCATCCAACATCAGTTACTATAAAATCTAGTTTTCTGTTGTTTGGAGCTTACAAAATTTGATACTTCATGCTATGTTTCTGTTGTTTTGAGCTTATCATCAACTGTCTTATATAAATAGAGTAAGTCTATTAAGAGTTTGGGAGCTGAAATCCTTATCCTAAGCCGGGGTTTTTAACCATTCGTTCGCGACTGATTGCGATCGAACAACTCATCTTCGATCCCGCTTATCTTGAGAATGTTTCGGGGTAAAGGGGGTAAAATCAAAAACCCCTATCTCTCTTTCTTACCCACGATCAATCGACCTCCTTTCATAATAGACTTACTCATGAATATATATAGACAAAAAAAACCAGTAGGCTCAGAACACACTATTCATAACTAGGGCTGCATTGGGGTGCCGTGCCAACTAGGATATGATAGATATATAATCAAGAATAAATACAAAAAATTGAAATAATTATTCAGATCATAAAGTGTTTTGCATCACTGCCTACACCAACACACCATCACTGCCTAATATATAGTTTTTTGTGTAGTGTCAAGATCTGTTTGTGTTTGTTCTGAGTTGACAAAATTTGATACTTCATGTTCTGTTTGTGTTGTTCGAAGCTTATCATCAACTGTCTTATATATATAGAGTAAGTCTATTAAGAGCTTGGGAGCTGAAATCCTTATCCAGAGCGGGGGTTTTTAGCCATTCGTTCGCGATTGATCGTGATGGAACGACTCATATACGATACCGCTTATCTTCAGAATGTTTGGGGGGTAAAAGGGGTAAAATAAAAAACCCCTATCTCTTATCTTCTCACACCCAATCGACCAAGCACACATAATAAACTTACTCATGAATATATATAGACTATAAAAAACCAGTAGGCTCAGAACACACTATTCATAAGTAGGGCTGCATTGGAGTACCGCACCAACTAGGATATGATAGATATATAATCAAGAATACTTAAAACAGGATCGAAATAAATTTTCAGATCATAAAGTGTTTTGCATCACTGCCTAAACCACCACACCGAAGGAGAGAATCAAACACCAAAAGGCTTAAATGAGTATCCAACACATATGTATCCAACGTCAGTTACAAAAATTATACTGATACTATCAATCATTGTGAGTCATCGGTGCCCAAAAATTTGATGAATTGAGCTAGTCTCAAATCACATAAATGTAAGGTAAGTGTTGAGGGCATTGGACATTCAAACACCTTTATTTCATTTCTTCACCATCTACTCTCCCGCTCATACCCCAGATGTGTATTCAACTTTGAATAATTATCATGGCACACAACCAAATACCTTTGAAAACAATAATTTCAATGCCCAAAAATTTTGTAACCAACTTATATCAAAATCAATCTCATCATTGCCTACACACAAAACTGAATAAAAATGCAAGAAATTAAACAGAAATCATAAAAGCATTTATGAGAGTCAAACACTTCCCTCCGGAATCTGAGAGAGGCAGAACCCAATGAGCCGAGAAATTGAAACCCTTATCGCGGTTTGGGTTTTCCGTCGGAGAGAGAGAACGAACTTGTGAGAGCTCTTCTTTGGTGCTGAGACGACAAGGGAGATAGGGGCTGATCGATTATACCCCTTTTACCCCTCGACAGATCTGAAGATAAGCGACTGGAGATTTCACTTGATCGTGGAGTTGGGTTTACACAGGTGACGAAGAAAGAGAGCGGGAGAGAGAGCTCCACTTCGCTCTCTTCGATTAGGGTTTCGAAGATGGAGATCGGGAGTGAAAGCGTGAGAAGAGAAGAGATAGGGATTAGGGTTTCGAAGAGAGCGGGACGATCTTCGAGGGCGGGAGAGAGAGCGCGAGAAGATAAGAGTTGGGATTAGGGTTTGGATAGATAGAGAGCGGGAGAGAAGAGAGCGTGAGAAGATAAGAGATAAAAGGGGCCTTCGATTGTACCCCTTTTACCCCTCACTATATCTGAAGATAAGCGGCTGTCGATCTCAGCCATCCGATCGCGATCAAGATCGATCGGATGGCTGAGATCTCCAGCCCCCGATAAGGATTCCAGCTTCCCAGCTCTTAATAGACTTACTCTCTCTCTCTCTCTCTCTCTCTCTCTATATATATATATAATACGAATTCAGTTGAAAAATATGAATATGGTATATTCTATATCTTAAAAATTTTATATGAATTCATTTAAAAAATACCTTTCAAATTTTATATCATTGGAGGCTTCAATACCTGGGACGATTTAATCGATATCTTGAATTAGTTGTCAATTAAGACAAAATAATGTAAATGTGGTTAAGAATTTTCATATTATTGCAACGCATGATGTACATGATTAAAAATTTTGACGTATTAAGTCAATTTCAATAATTAACGAAAGCAAAAGCAACAACATAGAAATCATTAATAAATTTTCTCTAAAAGTAAATATCTATATATAATCTCAACAATGAATGAAATAAATATAAAATCATTAAAAATTTGATATAAAAGTGTATGTATATATATATAAAATGAATATATATATATATATATATATATATATATATATATATATATATAATTAAAAAAATGTGAAGAACAAGGTTTGAATATAGCCTATTAGATTTAAATTTTATCTCCTTAACCACTTGGACCGATTATCTTTTGTGCTATAAATGAAATAAACTCTCTACTAATTCTATCTAATGGGGTCTGTCTGTGCAATTGTGGTCCGGCCTTGTGCCAAACTTAAATAGTACAGGACATTTATTTTCAATTTACCATAATATCGTTTGAGAGTTGGGGTTGTGACTCTGTGGAGCACAATATTTGTGTAGCCTTGTGTTATACGTTCTTTTCATCCCTACTTGAAAATGATGACACTAAAATGGACACTTACAAAAGAAAAACACGTTGTACGTATTTTTAATCATCTAGTATAAATCCATTTAGAAATATACAAATGTCAACTTGAAATTTCTTCCGATGGGAAGTTGTCACTTTCATCCCCACTTAACCCCTATTTAATTAGAGCCTATTTAATTAGAGCATCTGTAATCTTTGCTTGCTAAATTTAGGATAAATGCTAAATTTTGGATAAATGGTAAATGAAAATAGAAAATATGAGTTGTTGTTGTAGTCGTGTGAAGCCAAAATTTGACTTTTCGTACATTTTTTAATATCAGACGAAATATTATCTACCATCCTAGCGCTCTGTATCCATAAATTTAGTAAGACGGAGAATTATTTATCGTCCGTTAAATTAGGGGAAAAAATTTATAAAATCAAATCGAACGGGTGATCATTTGTCGTCGGTTGGATATTTTTTTTTAAAATTCGGTCAGACGAGATATTATTTCCCATCCGAGAAAAGGAAGCAAAATTGACGAGTTTTTGGGCGTGGGACAAGGCTTAATGTTTCGTCTCATTCAATAAATTAATCACCAAAAAAAATAAATTGGGGCTAGATTGGAGGGAAAAAGAAATTTTTGGCGCCAGATTAGAGGGAAAAATGTATTCTTGGGTGATAAGGTAATAACATAATTGGAGGGAAAAAATTTGGGGGAGGGACGGTAGTTATCTACCGTCCCGACCCTTTTTTGGCATTTAGCCAATTGTAGGGACGGAGAATAATTTACCGGCCGAATTTTTTTTTTTTAATTTAATTCACAGACGATATATTATATTTTGTCCGATCAGATTTGAGCTGCGAATGTGTAGGACGGTGTTTCATTTTTCGTCCGACCTCTTCGACGAAAGATAATCTTTCGTCCCAATCAATGGACGAAAGATAATCCTTTGTTAGCTATATTTTGGCAAAAGCCATTTCGTCATGTCAGACCGATTTTTGGGTAAATGGCCAACGACTACAGCGCTTTTTTTCCCACTTTTTCCAAAATATTGGTAAAAGGCAAACGACTACAGATGCTCTTAGTTAATTGTTGACTTCTAGTTTGGTGTGCACAAAACGTGATCACTCATACTAATAAGTTTGAATTTAGTGTGTCAGATTTTCAGGATCAAAGATTATCAAGAAGAGATCCCACTACAACAAATGATGGATTTACCGGCATTTATTCCCCGGCATTTTACCAATCGCGCCGGGGTAGGATAAGCCTAGGATTGGGTCGCAAAATCCTATAGTTATATACCGACGGTCAGTACAAAACGCCGGTGAATTATAATATTCACCGGCGTTTTTTTTAAAAAACGCCGGTGAATAGAAAGCGATAATGTGCCTTCGCAATTCCTCTCCCATTCACCGGAGTTTATTAATAAAAATGCCAGTGAATTTACTGGGATAAATCCCCATTCTTTCGGTGAAACCCTTTTATTTCGTTTGATTTTTTTTTCCCAAACCCTAATTTGTTCGCGCCTCCTTTCGCCGTCGCCACTGGGTCTCCTTTCGCGTGACGTCGAGGCCTCATCGCAAGTACTCTCTCTCTCTTTCTCTCTCTCTCTCTCTCTCTCTCTCTCTACTCCTCCGATTTTATTGTTCGGCGGTGGCACTTTGGGGGTTAGGGTCTCCGCCATTGCCAGTGGATCTCCTTTAGCGCGACGTCGGGGCCTCATCGCAAGTACTCTCTGTCTCTCTCTTTCTCTCTCTATCTACTTCTTGATTTCATTGTGATGCGGTGGCAATTTGGGGGTTAGGTCTCTGCCGTCGCCACTGGGTCGCCATTGTGAGGCGGGGTATCCTTTCGATGTTGGGATTGTCGTTATTATTTGGGGCTTAGGGATTGTTTTCGACTAGTGATGGAAATTTTGATGTTGAAATTGTGCGGGGTCTCCTTTCGATGTGGAATTTTTGATGAAAATATTAAATGGTGTTGCAAGTAGTGATGTTTCCAAATGCAGCACATGTTTTGTTAGTTAAGATCATGATCGAGTACTGTACTCATTTGTATCAAGTGTTAATGATGATTGTGGGGTAGTTAATTGCTGATTGTTGGATTTTGATATGAGGGGTTTATTTTAGTAATTGGAGACCTTGATTTTGATATGAGGGGTTTATTTTAGTAGTTGGTTACGATTTAAATGTGGCGGTGAGGATGACTTTGGAATGGATTGATGTTGGAATAGGTAGGTTGGAGATGGGTTTGGAGATGACTTTGGAATCAATTATAGTATGTTACTTTCACTTGGATGAGGAGATGGGTTTGGAGATGGATTTCGAAGTTGTATTGATGGTTAAGGGTTTAGTACTTATATTCTAATAATACCTTGAACTTAAAAAAGTATGGTCGAGATCAGTTAATGCTTTGTGGGTTGGTTGTCTATAGCTTGCACAACTTCGACTCTCTAGTTTCAGTAGCCGGGATTATCATGTGATTTTGCTCTAGCAAGAACACTCTTTTGAAGTTGCACACTATGATTTTTTGAGCAGCGACCAGTGATGGAAAATTTTTATCTAAACTTTATATACAACTTCTGAAAATGAGATTGTTCTTTGCCGTATGGTTTTAAGTGATGATGAGATGGATTATGTAACTGAAGTTGCATACTATGATTTACAGAGGAGTGACTAGTGATGAAATAATCCTGTTTGAACTTATGTTGTGATTTCAATTGACAGTTATTTCACGAGTATTATAAAAGTATCAGTTTCATTTCAGTTAGTAGAAATTTTGCCTGCATTTGGCAGTGAAAGTATTCTTTTTCACTCTTTGTCTGAATAAGGAGATGAGATGGATCATGTATCTGAAGTTGCACACTATGATTTTTTGAGGAGCAACTAGTGATGGAAATTTTTTATCTAAACTTTATATACAATTATATCATGATGTCTACATGAGTATCAGTTTCTAACGTAATATTCATGCTTGTTGCTTGGGTTTGAAAATGAGATTGTTCTTTGCCGTATGGTTTTAAGTGATGATGAGATAGATTATGTAACTGAAGTTGCATACTATGATTTACAGAGAAGTGACTAGTGATGAAACAATCCTGTTTGAACTTATGTTGTGATTTCAATTGACAGTTATTTCACGAGTATTATAAAAGTTTAAGTTTCATTTCAGTTAGTAGAAATTTTGACTGCATTTGGCAGTGAAAGTATTCATTTTTCACTCTTTGTAATTCAATAATTTGAACTCTATATTCTGGTTTTGATTGTAAGAGTGCTGCATCTTTTCATTAAAAAAAAAATATTTTTTTAAAATTTATATACCTACACCGGCGTTTGTAAAAACACCGGTGTAGAATGGATATCAGGGAGAAGAGGGCAGTCTTGAATACGCCTTACACCGGCGCTTTTACGACCGCCGGTGAATCTTACGGATTTACCGGCGTTCGTAAAAATGCCGGTGTAGACCCCCCTATACTGCGATGCCTGATTCGGCGGCATTAGCACCGGCAATTTTAAAAATGCCGGTGAATTATTTACCGGCGTTTTAAACCACCGGTGAATATAAAAAAAATGCCGGTCTGTCCGTTGTGTTTTGTAGTGTCCAAGAGAGATTCACAAATACACAAACAAGAAACGCAATAAATAATAATGGCAAAAGAGGAAGATATTCAAAAAGAATTCTTGATTAATTGGTCCACAAGCAAAAGAGGAAGATATTAATAGCTGTATTTTTCTTTCTAATTTCGTGAGATTATAATTGTATAAGATTGATTTAAGAAGGAATAGTTTATGGTAAGAAAATAGGGTGGATTCGGAATAAACAGCGCGTGACTGGTCGACCGCACTTCGTGACCGGTCGACCGTATGGCAGTCGACCGCAACTTTAGTTGTTCGAGGAGCAGTCGACCTTTCACCTCTCTACTTTACGTCAGAGAGCTGAACGGTCGACCGCACCTGTTGCCGCTAAATTTGGTGTGGGGGTAAACAGATAGAATTTGTGGACTCGTAGAAAACCTGAATAGCAAACACCCAACCTGTTCCGCCGGAGTTCGATTGCTGACTCCCTCCGTTCACCTGCAGGGAAGTGCGAGACACCGGGGTTGATCCCAGCGACGCACCCTCCGACGCTCTAGTCAGTAACCAGGAATGATTAAGAAAGAGCGTTAATAGGAAAAAGAGTGATTACCCTGTAACAGTGGTAGGTGGGGGGTATTTATAGCCGCCTTAGGGATCAGATTCGGAAGGTAGTAATTCCTGTGATCTGATAAGGAGTAAAATTCTCATAACCAGATTAGGAATCTGTTACCCCTAATTCCCGGTGGGAGGATAATGACAAATCAGGCCCGTTGATTTGGCCTAATCAGAGACCCTGATTCTATCCAGCGCGACTGGGTCTGAATCGGGTCGGGACCCGTATCCAGCTGAGGTAGATTCGTTCGCGGGTTATCGGATCTGTGAGAAGGAGATCCAGTACCCGTTTCGAACCCATCTGTATGTGAGATTACCGTTTTACCCCTGGGCTTCAAGATTCGTGCTCGATTTGGGCGGTTCCGATTTAACCCCACATTTAGCCATATCACGAGCCCCCCACTCCTAAAGGCTGAGTTTGATCAGCCTTTGAGGAGTAGTTTTACTGTTTTTAATGGCTGGCGGGGTTGTATCGGAGTCCAAACGGATGGTCTTTGAATCTTTGAAGGAGGTAGTGTGGCGATTCTTCAAGCTGGTTGCATCCTCAGTTGTTCTTGAGCTTTTTTGGCCGTTGGGTGATTTCTATCTATTTTTTCGGATTATGTATTTAATATGCGAAGTGTTAACTAGTCGTTCGGGGGTATTAACAACGCGTTCCAGGCATTAATTGTTCGTTTAGGGGCCCGAATATGTACCCTCGAATTCACAATTATTGCCTAGAATTTTTAGTTAATTTTCCCAAATTTTTAGTAATTTTTTCGCAATTTTTAAATAGATAAAACGATTAAAATAAATAAAAACTAATTTTTAATACCGATTTATGGCGTGGCGCGATCTGGGCCCTCTATCAGCACCGAGCGCGATTTTCTGAGTGATCGGACGATCCGCCTTCCTCGGCAGATAGTTTCTTCGTATACGAGGGTCGGTTCCTCGTCTCCTCGGCTCGGCAGCTCGGCACATGGCTCGGAATCTGCCGAACTACGTGGCGTGATCCTGAGCGTCCATCTCAGCGCAGATTCCCAAAAAGCGCTATCTTGTCATTTAGCGAACGTGGCAAGATCTGAGCCATCCATCATGACGAGCGCATTTTTTGACAAGATCCAACGGCTGAGGAGGGTCGGCAGATTTTTTCTCCATATACGAGGGTCGGTTCCTCGTCCCCTCGGCTCGGCAGCGCAGCGCATAGCTCGGAATCAGCCGAACTACGTGGCATGATCCTGGGCATCCATCTCAGCGCGGATCCCCAAAAAATGTTATCTTGTCGTTTAGCAAACGTGGCAAGATCTGAGCCGTCCATCATGACGAGCGCGTTTTTTGACAAGATCCAACGGCTGAGGAGGGTCGGCAGGTTTTTTCTCCATATACGAGGGTCGATTCCTCGTCCCCTCGGCTCGGCAGCTCGGTGCATAGCTCGGAATCAGCCGAGCTACGTGGCATGATCCTGGGCGTCCATCTCAGTACGGATCCCCAAAAAACGTTATCTTGTCGTTTAGCGAAGGTGGCAAGATCTGAGCCGTCCATCATGACGAGCGCGTTTTTTGACAAGATCCAACGGCTGAGGAGGGTCTGCAGATTTTTTCTCCATATACGAGGGTCGGTTCCTCGTCCCCTCGGCTCGACAGCTCAGCGCATAGCTCGGAATCGGCCGAACTACGTGGCATGATCCTGAGCGTCCATCTCGCCGCGAATCCCCAAAAACGTTATCTTGTCGTTTAGAGAACGTGGCAAGATCTGAGCCGTCCATCATGACGAGCGCGTTTTTTGACAAGATCCAACGGCTGAGGAGGGTCGGCGGATTTTTTCTCCATATACGAGGGTCGGTTCCTCGTCCCCTCGGTTCGGACGCTCGGTGCCATTTAGCTGAGGTATGGAGTTAGACATTTTGAAGCATCTTGGCTCTGGAGCGTCGCCACCCTCCGACCTAGTGGCTCTGCTGCTTAGCCTAGGCTGTTCAGTAGCTCGGCTAAGCAGACCGGTGGCAGGAAGCTCGGAAGGTACACGCGGTCAGATCTAGAGTGTCCATCATTGCGGGAATCACGAGGACTGGGTTCAGATCACGAGAAATGTTATTTTGTCGTTTTGTGAGCATGACGTAATCTGAACCGTCCATCGTGTCTTGACACGAATTTTGGAGAGATCCGACAATGATTCAGCCTCGGTAGGATTTTTCTCCATATATGAGGGTCGGTTCCTCGTCCCCTCGGTTCGGAGGCTTGGTGCCATTTAGCCAGGGTATGGAGTTTTGAAGGGACTCAGTAGCTCAGTTGCTCAGCCAAGATGCTCGATAGCCCAGCTCGGCAGACCGGTGGCCGAGTCGTGGACTTAAGTGATTTGAGGAGTCTTTGCTTTCGAAACGTCGCAACTCTCCGCTTGGCGCTTTGGCTTCTTAGTGGGCTTTGTAGATTCCCAAGGAAGCCCAACATCACACTAGGTTATAAGCTCTCACTCCCCCACCCCCAAGTTCATTTCACTTTTTACTCCAAACTTTCACTTTCACACTCTGCGTTCTCTGCTAGCGGCGATTTTTTATCCAAGGTAGTTACGTTAGCTGTCGCGTGGGCCGAGCAATTTCCGGCGATCTTATTCCGACCGTGAACGTCACTTCAAGGTCAGTTTATTTGCCTTAGCCTTTTTCTAGAGATGTCAAGGGTTGACTCGGGGAGTGAGGCCTTGTCCTCGGGCGATAGTGGTGCCGAGGAGAGGAGGCAGATGGAGATCCGAAGGAAGGGGAAGTAGGTGGCCGAGCCGTCTGTGGCCGAGGCAAAGAAGAAGAAGAAGAGGGTAGTGGCCCAATCTCCTGTAGTCGAGGAGATTGTGGAGAATCCGAGGCAAGCCCCTGAGATGGGCCGGTACCCTTGTGTACTGTCCGGGCATGCTGGGGTTAGGCAATACGAGGGCGACCTTATGAAGAAGGCGATCATAGGTCAGTTGGAAGTTTACGAAGAGAACAACCCGGTTCTGACCACTGAGGCTGACGAGATTGGATCGGTGCTGTCCGAGAGGGACCTGCTCCGGATTAGAAAAGGGTTCGCCATCCCTCCGGAGTACAAGCTCATTCTCCCCGGCCCTGGGATGCGAGCGAACTCCAAGCTGCCATCGTCGGATATGTGCATGTTCGACTACGACTCTCTGAACGTCGGATGCGCTTTCCCTTGCACCCTTTCATTCGTCAGGTCCTCGGGTGGTATTGCCTTGCGCCGACCCAATTTATGCCGAACACATGGCGCCATGTGAACGCCTTCCTACTGTAGTGCCGCAACACCGAGGTCGAACCAGACCTGACGATCTTTCGAAGCATGTATCGAATAAACCAGATGCACAAGACCGAGCATCGCTACTACCCGGTGCCGAGGAAAGGCATTCGGATTATAGAAAACCCGGACTCGATCAAAGGCTGGAAGGAGAAGTTCTTCATATTGAGGGAGCCGTCGATGCTGCAAGTTCCGAGCCGGTGGAAGGTAGAGGTGCCAAAGTTCGCGAGGGCCGACCCGGAACTGTCTGCGGCCGAGGAGGAAGTGGTGGGGAAGATCATGGCCCTCCCGATGTTGAGCTGGAGGGAGATGACCGAGGAGGTGCTACACGGGTCAGGCCTTAGTCCGATCGACCCGAGTACGCGCCTAACATCTCGCAATTTTTTTTTTTTCAAGTTTTTAGCTCGTTTCATTAACTTTCAATTTGTTTGTTGTTTGGTACAGAAGCGCCGAAGATGGACTTTACGGCCATGATGAACGAGAGGGGTAAGGTGGCCGATGGAAGGAAGAGGAAGAGGCCGAGCATGACCGCCTCGTCAGGTCGGCCTCCCAAGGTAGCTTCGGTAGTTATTTCGCCTCCCCCCGTCACTGAGGTCCCCTCGCCAACGGTGGTTGTTGTCGCTGAGTCTTCGGCTCTTGCTGCTTCTTCTGCAGCCGGTGAGGCCTTCGACGTCTCGGCAGCGTTGTCGCTTCAGGCTCCACCGCTGACCGCTGAGGCCGAGGTGATCTTGACCGAACAGCATAAGCAACTGTTCGTTCCGGACTGGCGGGTCAAGAAACATGATGGCTTCCTCGGGAATTCGCAGATGTCGATGCGGGCCGTGAAGCACTTGGCGCCCCCGAAGGACCGAGCCGCGCTGAAGGCGGGGACGGTTGGCGACGACACTTATGAGGTCGCCCGGTCGCTTGTATCGGTAAGTCGCGTGTACCTTTTCTGTAGAATTTTTTCAAGTCTTCCGTCCGGCACTCACTTTGTTCTATCTTTTCGTTTCGACAGGCTACTTGTCACTTCAACCACCTTCTTGAAGCGTTCGCCGAACAGGAGAAGGAGTTGAAGGCCGCCTGTGATAAGAACAGGGCAGACAGGGTGAAGGCGGTTCGGCAACTCGAAGCGGAGCAGAGGCGAGCCGATGGCTTGGAAGTCCGGGTCGCCGACCTTGAGGCGGACCTGGAGCGGATTAAGGGGCGGCTCGCCGAAGAGGTCGCCAAGGTCGCTAAGGCTGCCGAGGAGCTGGCGGCATCGGCTAAGGCTCTGGCAGAGACGAAGGCGGAGAAGGACGCCTTGGCGACGAAGATCAGGGCCGAGGTGGAGGCCGAGGCGAAGGAGCATATGGCCACAAACATGGAGAGGTCCTACCAGAGGGCGCTCGACCATGTCCAGGACCGTGTCTCCGGCTTTCAGCTGGTAGGCTACAGGCTGTGGCCCGGATCCGCACCAGATGGCGAGGAGGAGGAAGGCGAAGGTGACGAGGGAGAGGACGACGACGATGAGGAGGTGGTTGCCGAGGTGGATGTGACAAACCCCCAGGTCAGGGTGGGAGATGAGGGGCCGTCTGGCGAAGCGCCTGTGGTTGAGCCGATGACGCAGGTGGACCCCTGATCTCCTCGTCTTTTTGTAATCTTTTTTCTTCTTTTAAAAATGTAATGCCTTTTTGCGGACTGGCCACCGCTTCTTCCTTTATGAATGAAAATTTTATTTCTTATTTCAAATTTGTGCAAGTGTTTGGGTCGGTCCGTAGTCTCCCAATTTGTGATGTTCTTGTATTTCAGATCCTCGAACATGCCTCAAATACCATAGCGGCTCGGCGTCGTGCCGAGCTGTTTAAGCAATCTCGCGAGGCTCGACTCGAGGGTGAGATCGAGCTAATCCGGAGAGTGTCGCTCAACGTAGAGAAGAAGTACAGTGAGCTGCTGGCCGAGGTGCATCACCTACGAATAGTCGAGGAGGAGTTCTCGACGAAGGAGGAGGAGCTAGCCTTGGTGCAGGCCGAGCGAGACGAGCTCGCAAAGAAGGTCGAGCAGCTGCAGAGGGTCATGGTCGATAAGAGTATCGAGGTGACTAACTTACGTCGTATTATATCCAATAGTGCTGAGTGTCCCAGTTCGGCGAAACTCCCTCGATTCAAGATAATGGTTAAGGATGACACTCTGAAAGACAGGATCATTGAGCTCGAGGAAGAGGTGGCTCGAATGAAGCCTCAGCCCGTGAGGGCTAATGTCCGCAGCACCTCGTGTACCCGCCAGGAGATAGAGCGAGGGATCACCTTTTACGAGCTCGCGACTCGTCGTCAAGTCATTGGTCGGACAGCAGCCGACGCACAAAGCGGAGTAGCTGTCAGCTCGAGTGGAGCCTCAGTCGGCGCCACCGTTAGGATCAGCGGCGAGGCGGCGTCCCAGTTCGTCGGCCTAGAGACCAGCTCGGAGATGAAAAGACGGAAACCCCGATTGTCTCTAAATCGGAACGTCCCTGTTCCGAGGAGGCACTGAACGCATTGCATCGAGCTTTAGACTTGCGTCGTTCTCCTTGTTGTAATGACATACCGTGTAAATTTGTTAAATCATTTTTTCGATGTAACTCTTTGCCTTGTAAATCTTTCACGTTGTTTTAATAAAATCGATGTTGCTTTGCTCATTGTTGTGCCCTAGTTGCCTTACTCGAACCATAAGGACCCCTAGTTATCTTCTTCGAGTGCTTTATCTGCGGAACTTTAGTTTTTTGTTCGGAGTATACCGAGGTGACTTTGCGCTTCCGAGGTGCGATAGCTCGGACTTCAGACTCAGTCCAAGTGGCACAATTTAGACGGTCGATCATGATCGTGGTACGTATCACGAGGCAGGAGGCACGAGTTCCAAGAAAATACTATCTTGTCATTTTGTGGACACGTGGCACGATCTGATCCGCTTATCAAGCCCTAGCACAGACTTTGAGGTGATCTAATGGTGAAACCAGTTCGGCGGAATTTTTCTCCATATACAAAGGTCGGTTCCTCGTCTGCTCGACTCGAGGTATTGAGTGAACGCGGTCGAGCCGATCGCTGGACCTCGAACCACCGTTAGAGTTGCTTGACGGTCGTGGGAGTAGTCCCGAATGGCGACCTGCTTCTAGCTCGCTTACGAGCGAACTTGCGAAGTAGAATCGAGCCAAGTGTTGGACTCCGAATCAGTAGAGTAGTTCAACGGTTGTGGGAGCAGTTCCGAATGGCGACCTACTTCTAGTTCGCTTACGAGCGAATTTGCGAAGTAGAATCGAGCCAAGTGTTGGACTCCGAACCATCGGGTGAGTAGTTCAACGGTTGTGGGAGCAGTTCCGAATGGCGACCTACTTCTAGCTCGCTTACGAGCGAATTTGCGAAGTAGAATCGAGCCAAGTGTTGGACTCCGAACCATCGGTAGAGTAGTTCAACGGTTGTGAGAGCAGTTCCGAATGGCGACCTACTTCTAGCTCGCTTACGAGCGAATTTGCGAAGTAGAATCGAGCCAAGTGTTGGACTCCGAACCATCGGTAGAGTAGTTCAACGGTTGTAGGAGCAGTTCCGAATGGCGACCTACTTCTAGCTCGCTTACGAGCGAACTTGCGAAGTAGGATCGAGCCAAGTGTTGGACTCCGAACCATCGGTAGAGCGAAGAGTAAAGGCAGAGAGTTGTAAACAGTTTTTACAAGTAAAATATGAGAAAGCTTTCTTTATTGACTAATGGTCAGCTGCTTCTAAAGTTACGAGCCGTTGTTACATATGAGAAACAAATTAGAGAAAATACAGGGGGTAGGAGAGGAACGGTTCGACATCCTGAAATACTGAGAGAGGTGCCGGGGCACCTTCTTAGTACTTCAAAAGATGGTCGACATTCCAGGTCCTAGGGATTTCTCTGCCTTCGTGGTCTTCAAGACGATAAGCTCCTGGCCGAACTACTTTCGTGATCCTATAGGGCCCCTCCCAATTTGGAGCCAGCTTGATTTTCTGACTAGGGAAGGAGACAGCTAGCTTTCTGAGGACTAGGTCCCTTTCCTTGAGATCGGTAGGTCAGACCTTTTTGTTATATGCCAGCTCGATCCTCCTTTGATAGTTCTGTTGGCGGACTGATGCTCTTTCCCTCAGCTCGTCTATCAGATCTAGGTTTGCCCGAAGATCTCTGGCATTCTGTTCTTCGTTGTAGGCTACAAGGCGATGAGAAGGTATTCCAACCTCCAGAGGGATCACCGCCTCGGACCCATAGGTGAGGTTAAACGGGGACTCTCCTGTGGGGGTCCGTTTAGTGGTGCGGTAGTTCCACAGCACATTGGGGAGCTGATCCACCCATAAACCTTTGGAGCACTTGTCCAACCTCTTCTTAATGCCGGCGAGAATTTGCCGGTTAGCATTTTCGACTTGGCCATTCGACTGCGGATGGGAGACGGAGGAGAAGCGTTGCTGGATTGCGAGGTCCTCACACAGAGCTCGGAACGCGGCCCCAGTAAATTGGGTTCCGTTGTCAGTTACGAGGACTCGGGGAACACCGAATCGGCAGATGACGTGCTTCTAGAAGAACTGGAGCACTTTGTTCTCTGTGATCATTGCCAGAGGCTCGGCCTCTATCCACTTCGAAAAATAGTCGATCGCCACGACGAGGAACTTGAACTGGCCCGGAGCTGGAGGGAATGGCCCTAGTAAATCCATTCCCCACATGGCAAAGGGGATAGGACTTGATAGGGAGGCGAGCTAAGTTTGTGGGAGGCGACGAACGTTTGAATGCTTCTGACAAGAGTCGCATTTCCGAACGTGTCGCTCGGCGTCTCGGAGGATGGTAGGCCAGAAGTAACCGTAATTCAATACCATCCGAGCCAGTGATCTGGACCCTGAATGTGCTCTGCCGATGCCTTCGTGGAGCTCCTGCAAGGCGTAGTCGGCTTGTTCTGGGGAGAGGCACCTCAAGTACGGCCTGCCGTCCACTTGCGAGAAGGAACGTTTGTACAAGATTCCCTTGACGAGAGTGTACTGTTCCGCCCTGGTCCTTACTTGGCGAGCCTCCTTAGGGTCATCAGGGAGGAACCCGTCCCTTAGGAATTCGACCAGCAGTTTCATCCAGTCATCTTGTAGTAGGACTGGCAGCGACTCCACTGAGTCGAGGGTCTCGTCTTCTATACTCGGTTTTAAGAGGAACTCGATCAAGACGGTCTGTTCGAGACCTTGGAGGGAGGATGAGGCTAACTTGGAGAGGGCGTCGGCCTGTGAATTCTCTTCTTAGGGGATTCGCCGGATGAGTGCTTCTTCGAACCGGGCCATGAGGGTTCGAACTTTAGCGAGGTACTTCGCCATCCGATAGTCCCGTACTTCGTAATTGCCCAAGACTTGATTCACTACCAGTTGAGAGTCACTATGAATTAGGAGGCGTTGCGCCCCTGCACTTTGGGCAAGCCCAAGGCCGGCGATTAGTACTTCATACTCTGCTTCGTTGTTCGAGGCCTTGAAGTTCATGCGCAGGGCATACTGGAGAATGAATTCGTCTGGACCTGCCAAAATGATCCCGGCTCCACTTCCCTCGTTGTAAAAGGAACCGTCCACAAAAACCGTCCAAATTGGAGGTCCGTTCGACACCTGGCTGACCTCGGGAATGGTGGTCTCGACGATGAACTCCGCAAGGGCTTGAGCTTTGATCCCAGTCCGGGGCTGGTACGAGACGTCGTGCTGGCTTAGTTCAATGGACCATTTCATGAGGCGGCCAGAGGTCTCAGGTCTGTGGAGGACTTGTTTCAGCGGTTGGTCGGTAAGGACGACCACCGAATGGGACTGGAAGTAGGGGCAAAGCTTCCTCACCGCCATGATCAGAGCGTACGCCATCTTTTCTATCTTCGGGTAGCGAAGTTCGGCATCGCGGAGCACCTTGCTTACATAGTAGATGGGCCTTTGAGTCCGGTCTTCTTCCCTTACTAGAACGGTGCTGAGGGTCTGCTCGGAAGCAGCCAAGTAGAGGTACAAGGTTTTGCCCGGGACAGGCTTGCTGAGCAGAAGAGGATTGAGGAGGTAAGCCTTTAGCTGGTCGAACGACTCCTGCTGCTGCTGCCCCCATTCGAAACCTTTAGCCCCCCTGAGAGCCTTGAAGAAGGGGAGGCATTTCTCCCCGGACTTGGAGAGGAAACGACCTATTGCGGCGAGGCGGCCTGTCAGCCTTTGAACTTCCTTAACATTCTTGGGCGGGGCCATGTCTAATATGGCCTGGATTTTCTCTGGATTAGCTTTGATTCCTCGCTGGCTGATCATGAAGCCAAGAAACTTTCCTGATGAGACTCCGAACGCACACTTGTTCGGGTTGAGCCTTATGTTGTGCTTTCTCAGTACGCCGAATGCCTCCTGCAGGTCGGCGACATGGTCGGTACCTCGGATGCTCTTTACAAGCATGTCGTCGACATACACTTCCATATTGCGACCTATTTGGCTCTGGAAGACCTTGTTAACAAGGTGTTGGTAAGTGACACCAGCGTTCTTCAATCCGAATGGCATCACTCTGTAACAGTAGAGGCCCTGGTCGGTCACAAACGAGGTCTTCGGGATATCCGGGGAGAACATCCGGATCTGATTGTAGCCTGAGAAAGCATCCATGAAGCTGAGGAGCTCATGTCCCGAAGTTGCGTCGATGAGGGTGTTGATGCTTGGAAGAGGGAAGGGGTCTTTGGGACAGGCCTTGTTCAGATCAGTGAAAACGATACATATCCTCCAGGTCCCGTTCGACTTCTTGACCATGACTACATTGGAAAGCCATTCCGGGTAGTTAACCTCCTGTATGAACCGGGCCTTTAGGAGCTTGTTCACCTCTTCTTTGATGGTTTGCTACCGCTCGGGAGCGAACTTGCGCCTCTTTTGTTGGACCGGTTTGGACCCCGGCTCAACGCTGAGGCGGTGGACCAAAAGCTCCTCGGAAATTCCAGGCATATCAGCGGCGGACCAGGCAAAAAGGTCGCGGTTACCGCGGATGCACCACACTATGTCGGAACATAGAACAGAAGGGAGGGTCTTGCTGATGAATAACTTTCTGCTCAGGTCATCCTCCAAAAAGAGCACCTCTTCCAATTCGTCCACCGGCTCGGACGTTGGTCGAATGGCCTCTTGGGGGATTTCTAAAGTTTCGAGAGAGAGGACCGGACCCCCGGTGAAAGTCATGTAGCACTTCTGGGCCATTGCCTGACTACCCTTGACCTCCCCTACTCCTGCCCGGGTAGGGAATTTCATCTTGAGGTGGTAGGCCGAGGGAACAGCTTCTAGGGCAGCTAAGTCGGGTCGGCCTAGGATGACGTTGTATGCAGCTGGGACGTCGACGACTATAAAGTCCGTCGGCTCGGTCCGGGTGGTAGGAGTTTTGCCAGCAGTTACGTCGAGGGTTATCACCCCTTCGATAGTTACTGGCACTCCCGTGAACCCGTGGAGAGTATAGCCGGCCGGTTTGAGACGGTCCCTAGGTAGCTGAAGACCTCGGAAGGCTGAGAGGAAGAGGATGTTCACGGAGCTTTCGTTGTCTACTAGGATCCTCTGCACTTTGAAGTTCGCCATACGGAGATCGATAACAAGTGCATCGCAGTGGGGAGTCCTAACCCCCTCGAGATCTTCATCTGAGAATGTGACCGGGACACCGAGGCCTTTTGGGGGAGGGGCGCTGTGAACAGAATTAACCTCTCGGACGAATGCCTTTCGAGAAGAGTTGGAAGAGCCTCCTATGGGGCCTCCATGGAAAAGGTGTAGGATGCGTTCCTCCTCGAACTCGAGGGTTTCATCGCGTCGCTCGGAACGCTTGTTAGCCCCCCGAGGCGGAGGAGTGGTGCGATCGGCCCGATCATTTGCTCTCACAAACTTGGCCAACTGCTCCCTCTGGATGAGGGCCTCTATCTCGTTCTTCAACGCCCGACAGTCGTTGGTGTCGTGGCCATGATCCCGGTGGTAACGGCACCACTTCTCCTTGTTCCTCTTCTTGGCTGGGGTGTTCATCCTCGGAGCAGGAGGTATGACACCTTCCTTCTCGACTTCCATCAGGATGGTGGAGACGTTGGTAGTGAGAGGAGTAAATTTCTCGAACCTGGGGGGAGGGCGGCGCTGATCGCTATTATCCCTCTGCAACTTTTTGGCTCCTTCCTCTTCAGTTGTCTTTCTCTTCGTCCCGGAGGCAGATCCTCCGAAGCCCAGGAGGCATTCGGCCTCCTCCGCCCGAATATATTTTTCGCACCTAAGGAGAAGGTCGGCAAAGTTATGTGGGGGCTTTTTGACAAAGGACAAACGAAGGTTGGAATTGAGGACGTTGGATTGGAATGCGACGGTTGCCACTGATTGGTCGAGAGAGGCGATGGACCTGACCTCTGCGGTAAACCTCCTCACGTAGTCCCTCAACTTTTCTCCCCTCTCCTGATGGAGGTGGAGTAGCAAGATGCTGGTCTTCTCCGTGCGTCTGCTACTCACAAAGTGGGTTATGAAGAGCGTTTCGAACTGCTCAAAAGAGAAGATGGAAGAGGGGGCGAGCCGGGAGTACCATTCCCAAGCCGAACCCTTAAGGGTGGCGGGGAAGGTTTTGCAGAGCATGGCGTCGGAAGCTTGGTGGATTAGCATCAAGGTCTTGAAGCTTTCGACATGGTCAACGGGGTCCGACTCCCCCGAATAAGTTTCAAACTGCGGAGGCTTGAAACCCCTCGGGATGGGAGCCTCCATGATGGTCCGGGAGAAGGGAGGTCTGCCGGGGCGGACGGTCCTTCCTCTCGACTCTTCCTCCTTTTCCATTCGACCGATGCGTCTCTCCATCTCGTGGAGACGGCGGTAGAGAGCATCGTCCCTCTGGTGGTAGTCAAACGAGCCCCTGGACTCGTCTTCATAGGAAGGGGGGCGGGGACTACGACGGCGGTAGTCTTGGGAGCGGCGAGGACTATGGTTGTGTTGTTTTTGATTAGGAGCCGGAGGAGGTGTTACGGACCGGGGACAAGGACTTGGGACCCGTGGGGGTGTCGGAATCCTTTGGGCATTATTGTTGTTGGGGCGAAGGTTGAGGGCCTGCAACACTGTTGCCTGGAATTGTAGGAACTCAACACGAGTGATGGGTGCCTCATCATTCCTCGGATGACGCCGACCAACGGAGGAATGTGGTCTCTGTTGATTCTTGATTTTGATGATCACAACACAGTGCCACATGTGTTTATATTATACAGCTAACAATGCAGTGTTCATATCAAAAGACAATTCTAGCTGAACAAATGCACAAGCTCTCAAGGATACAGCTCAAGACAAGGATCAAGACTTTACTCAAAGCAAGGATCAAAGACTCAATTCAACTCAAGACTCAAGCTTAAATGAGTTATATTGTTGTGTCTTGTAAAAATTGTAATGTACTTCCCTGTTGAGTCTTTAGTCTGATGTAAAGCCTTGTCAACACACACACACACACTTAACAATTTCATATTGTGTGTCTCTAAAAAACCCCTCGAAATAAGTCAAAACAGTTTGAAGAATTTTAGCTTTTAAGTACCAGTCGACTTAAGCCTATGCCAGTCGACTGATAAGTACGAAACTGTTTAAAATTATTCAAACTCTGATCAGTCGACTCATATGGCAACCCAGTCGACTGATCGAGAGCTTTTTGACCGTTTTCTGATTTTCAAAAACGAACTTTTTCAAATTTAAACGGTTTGATCCGTTGGTTGACAGTTATGTAACTGCTTTCCAACGTTCAGAAGTACAAAACTCTTTATATAGAGTTTCTTCTCAAACAGAAAACATTCACTTGACTACTTGATTTCTTAAAAAACACCCGAGCACTCTTGAGAAAAATTTAAGTGATTTTCTGTGAAGAACAAAGCTTTCAAGTTCACATACTTTGGTTCTCTACACTCAGTCCAGTATAGCATTGAATTCGCTTTGGACTGAGTATAGAAGTCAACCTATTGTTTTAGCCACGTGCATCAACACATACAACAACAAGGCTATAGGTTGATTGTAAAATTCCTCTTGTACTCTTGCTCTCGGTTGGAGAGTGTTTTTGACTCTTAGTTGTAGAGTCGGTGTCTTTTCATTCTTGGTTGAAGAGTGGGTCTGCTTTCTCTGGTTGAGAGAAAGGACTACGGGTTAGACAAGGTTGTTGTCTTGAACGCCGTAGGGTATTCTTGTATTTTTTTCAAGAATAGTGGAAATCTCAAGTGGGTTGCTTGGGGACTGGATGTAGGTCGGGAGGACCGAACCAGGATATATCTTGTGTACTCTGTGATTGGTTGTCTTGTGATTGCATTTACTTTTGATCAATTATACTCTGCAAAACTAGTCTGACCAGTCGACTCAGCTTCGTATCAGTCGACTGATCAGTCTCGTATTAGTTATTCTCTTTGTCTCATCAGTCGCCTGTATTATCTATCAGTCGACTGTTTCGAGAGGTTAAATTTATTTTGATTTTGGCTATATCAGTCGACTGGTTCCCCACTGAGTCGACTGTGCCGAAGAAATTTTTTATTCCGCAATTTATTTTCATTAACACTATTCACCCCCCCCCCCCCCCTCTAGTGTTTGTTGCTTAGCCTACAGGATCCAACACTTGGTATCAGAGCAAGGTTACAGGCAATGGCAACTACATCAAATACTAATCAGTACCATGAAGGACAATCTACACAACGACCACCACTATTTGATGGAACAAACTATAACTATTGGAAGTGCCGAATGTGAATCTATCTCCAATCAATCAACTACGAGATATGGCAAATGACAGAGACGGAACATACTGCTCCTACCATTCCATATGCACAATGGAATGATGATCAAAAGAGTCAGACTATGAACAATGCCAAAGCAATGAATGCCTTATTCTGTGCACTGACGAAGGAAGAATTCAACCGTGTATCCAATGCTACAACCGCATATCAAATTTGGCATACACTCGAGGTAACACATGAAGGAACGAATAAAGTAAAAGAATCTAAAATTTCTGTTCTTGTCCACAGGTTTGAAATGTTCAGAATGAAGGACAATGAGACTGTGTCTGAGATGATTACAAGATTCACAGACATTACCAACTCTCTTGTGGCGCTTGGAAAGACTTATACTCAAGCAGAGATGGTCAGAAAAGTTCTACGAGCACTCACTCCAGAATGGGAAAAGAAAACCACAGCAATAGAAGAGGCAAATGACTTGTCAACACTTACTCTCGAGAATCTTGTTGGTAATCTCATGGCATATGAGGTTCAACTTGAAGATCGAAAGAAAGATACTGAATCACACCAAGCAAAGAAGAAATCATTGGCTTTTAAAGCCATGACTGACTCAGAAGATGAGGAAGAAGATGAAGAAGAAATAGCAATGTTCACTCGGAGATTCAAGAAGTTCTTAAAGAAGGGTAAGTTTCATTCTAAGAGTAAAGATTCTAATGACCCTCCTACATGTTTCAGGTGCAATAAGATAGGTCACATGAAGAAGGACTGTCCCTTAGAAACTGCAAAGAACAAGGGAAAAACATCCAACTTCAAGAAAGACAAATATTCAAAGAACAAATTTGCCAAGAACAAAAAGGCGTATCAAGCCACATGGGATGATAGCAATTCATCTTCCGAAGAAGAAACGGATGAAAATAACGAAGTGGCAAATGTATGCTTTATGGCTGCACAAGAACATGTAAGTAATGATTATGATTCTGAAGATCTTCTTGATGCATTTAATGAAATATTCCAAGAATTAAAGAAAGAAAAGATTAGAGTTAAGAATCTTGAGAAAGTGAATCAAACACTTAATCAAGAAAATCTTAACCTTGATAAGGAAGTAAAATCCTTAAATTCTCGTCTTGCAAGTCTAGATACTGATCTTGAAACTCTCAAAAAGAATTATGAAGAGATTTCAAAGAATGTATCTAAGTTTAACAAAGGCAAAGAGAATTTAAATGATATGCTTCATCATCAAGTTGCATCTAGTCATAAATTTGGACTTGGTTTTAAGAAATCTTCTATAAAAGAATCTCCTGTTTTAAACACTAGTAATACTAAGTCAGCATCTATTTCTAGTGTTACACACAGGTTATATGATTTCTTTGCAAAACCACAGGTTGTTAAATTCAGTGATAAAAGTGATACTAACGTTCGGTTAAGTCGACTGAACCATAGTACCAGTCGTCTGTCCAGAGAAAGTGGATCTCATTCCACGAGATCAAAACCTCTTATAAGTCGACCTAGTGCATCTACCAGTCGACTGATACATACCAACAGTCGACTGATAAACACTGGTAAGTCGACTGGACAGAACAAACTAGTATGGGTTCCAGTCAATATTAATCAGAATGATAGAATTGCTTATATCAATTCTTATATGCTGAATGTATGTACTTCTACCAATTATATTCCTGCTTATGGAGGAAGATCAAACTCTTCATGGGTTTGGTTTCCCCCAAACTAATATGTTTTGGACCCAATAAAAAGGGTACCATATTTACCTCAAATGTTTTATAGGTACCCAAGAAAGAACGCTGGATATTAGACAGCGGATGTTCAAAACACATGACAGGGCATGCCAACTTACTATCCACCATTCAGAATATAGATGGAGGAACCGTCACCTTTGGAGATAACAACAAAGGCAAAGTCATCGGTATTGGCATGGTCGGTAAAATATCTAACCCTATTATAGAAAATGTGCTTTTAGTTAATGGTTTAAAGCATAATCTCTTAAGTATTAGTCAATTGTGTGATAAAGGTTATAAAATAGTCTTTGAAAAAGATGCATGCTTAATTTATGATTCTACTATGGAAAATGTTATTTTTCAAGGTTGTCGCAAAAACAATATTTATGAATTATGTTTGAATGCAATTGATTTTTCAAATGATTTTTGTTTGATAGTCTCTAACAATGAATCTTGGTTATGGCATAGAAGATTTGGACATGTGAACATGAAAAATCTCTCAAAATTATCTAAATATAACCTAGTTAAAGGACTGCCAAAATTATCCTTTAAAAAGGATAAGTTATGTGATGCATGTCAACTAGGAAAACAAATCAAATCCACTTTTAAAACAAAAGATGTAATCTCTACAAGTAGGCCACTTGAATTAATCCATATGGACTTATTTGGCCCTACTAGAGTTACTTCTTTAAATAAAAGTAGATATGTGTTTGTTTTAGTAGATGATTTTTCAAGATTTACTTGGACATTCTTTTTAAAACATAAAAATGATGCTTTTGAAGAATTTGCACATTTTTGTAAACGTGTTCAAAATCAAAGATCTCTAACCATAGTCACTATTAGAAGTGATCATGGTGGAGAATTTGAAAATGAAACATTTACAGAATATTGCAACAAGAATGGTATAACACATTCATTTGCATTTCCTAGAGCTTCACCACAAAATGGTGTGGTTGAAAGAAAGAATAGGACTTTGCAAGAATGCGCACGTACTATGCTTGTTGAAAGCAATCTACCAAAGCATTTTTGGGCTGAAGCTGTTGCTACAGCTTGTTATGTTTTGAATAGAATTCTTCTAAGACCTAAACTAAAGAAGACTTGTTACGAGTTATTTTTTAATAAAATTCCTAAAGTCTCTTACTTTAAAACATTTGGTTGTAAGTGTTTTATTCTAAACACAAAAGATAATTTAGACAAATTTGATCCTAGATCTAATGAGGGTATCTTTTTAGGATACTCAAATAGGAGTAAAGCATATAGAATTTTCAATAAGTCTACTATGACTATTGAAGAATCAATGCATGTTACATTCGATGAATCCTTACCTTCATCAACATTAAATAAGGATGATGAAACTGATTTATCACCTTTAGATAATGTGATTACATCCTTAGAGCAAACTAATCTATCTGATAAGTCGACTGATAAAGTCTCCAAGTCGACTGACTTAAACCAGTCGACTGAAGAACAAGCCAAGTCGACTGATCCGATTGTGATATCTTCAACTTTACCAAAGTCATTTGTTGAAGTTAAAGATCATCCTCATGACTTAATAATTGGTGACATCTCCCATGGTATTCAGACACGTTCACATATTAATATGATCTCTCATACAGCATTCTTGTCAGATTTTGAACCAAAGAATATACAAGAAGCATGTGAGAATGAATATTGGGTGAATGCCATGCAAGATGAACTAAACCAATTTGTAAGAAATGATGTATGGGATTTAGTTCCTAGACCTCCTGATCAGACTATCATTGGTACCAAATGGGTATTCAAGAATAAGTTAGATGAATCAGGACAAGTTGTAAGGAACAAGGCTAGATTAGTTGCCCAAGGATATAATCAAGAAGAAGGTATAGATTTTGATGAAACATATGCTCCTGTTGCTAGACTAGAATCTATTCGTATTTTATTATCTTTTGCCTGTTTTATGAATTTTATACTTTATCAAATGGATGTGAAAAGTGCCTTTCTTAATGGGTTCATTAAGGAAAATGTTTATGTTAAACAACCACCAGGTTTTGAACATGAACAATTTCCAGATCATGTTTATAAATTGAAAAAGGCTTTATACGGTCTTAAACAAGCACCTCGTGCTTGGTATGATCGTCTGAAAACTTTTCTTTTAGAAACAGGATTTGAAATAGGTAAAGTAGACACTACCTTGTTTATCAAAAGAGTTAAGAATGATATCTTAATCATACAAATATATGTTGATGATATAATTTTTGGTTCTACTAATAATAATCTATGTCAAGAATTTGCTAATACCATGAAAAATGAATTTGAGATGAGTCACATGGGTGAACTCAATTATTTCCTTGGATTGCAAATTAAACAATCTTCAAATGGCATATTTATCAATCAAGGCAAATATGCAAAGGAATTACTCAAACGTTTTCACATGGATAGTACTAGTAGTAAATCCACACCTATGGCTACTACTACTACTCTTGACAAAGATTTATTAGGTAAGAGTGTTGATCAAAAACTTTATCGAGGTATGATTGGTTCACTCTTATATATTACTGCAAGTAGACCAGATATTATGTTCAGCGTATGTTTATGTGCTAGATATCAATCTAGTCCTAAAGAATCTCATTTAAAAGCAGTGAAACGAATTTTAAGATATATTAAAGGCACATCTGAATATGGTTTATTTTATCCACGCACCGATATTTTTCAACTTTTGTCTTATAGCGATGCCGATTTTGCTGGAAGCAAAACTGATCGCAAGAGTACTAGTGGTACATGTCACTTTTTGGGACATTCCCTAGTATCTTGGTGCAGTAAAAAGCAAAATTCTGTATCCCTATCAACCACAGAAGCTGAATATATTGCTGCAAGTTTAGCATGCGCTCAAATTTTATGGATGAAACAAACTCTGTTAGATTATGGTATTTCATTTGAGAAACCCTCAATTATGTGTGATAATACCAGTGCAATTAATCTATCTAAAAATCCGATTCAACATTCACGTATGAAACATATTGATATTCGACATCATTTTCTACGTGATCATGTTTTAAAAGGAGATATATCTTTAGAATTTATCTCTACTGATCAACAAGTAGCAGATATATTTACCAAGCCCCTTAAAGAAGAAATTTTTCTCAAGTTAAGAAGAGAACTTGGAATTTGTGATTTTATTGATATTTGTTGAAAATCACTCTGTTAAGTCGACTGTGTTTTGAATCAGTCGACTATATTGAATTGTTATATATACATATTTTGTTGTCGACTAAGTCGACTGATTATTAATCCAGTCGACTGGTCAGCAGATATAAGATGTTACTTTCTTCTCGACTCAGTCGACTGATATCTCATACCAGTCGACTGTCGCGAGATCAATCTGTCTTTAGCGACTTTTCATCACAACTTTTGAGATAAAAGCTTTTCTCTATCTCACCCGTGACAACCCTATCTGACCGTTGATTTCATTTCCCTTTAATCTGAGCCGTCCTTTCTCTGTTAAAAACCCCTTTACCTGCCCCTTTTTCATACTCTTACCGATCTCTTTTTCACTTTTACCCCCAAATTGGAAACCCTAACGCAAGAAGAAGAAGAAGAGGCTCTAATCCGACAAGTCGACTGCTGTTTTTGTATCTATCTCTCTTCAATTTGGTAACATCTCCTCTTTTTGTTTCCTTTTCAAAACCCTAATGGCTCCCAAACGATCAAAAAGATCTCATGAGGGTTCTTCCTCTACACAGGAGTACACTCAATACCTTTTGAGCCCTGATCTCCTTGATCGTTGGTATTTATTTTGTACCATTCAAATCTTCCCTGGAAGATTTGTAAACTTTAATGATTTAGATCCTTTTAATCTCACTCCACTTTTTCAAAATTCTAGTCTTTATGATATCCTTTCATTATCTAATCAACCCAATTACTACCCCCAACTCATTTATTTGTTTTATACAAATATGAGGATTGTGAACAGACCTAATGGGGACGTACTCATCCGATCATCGGTGAAGAATGTTAGAATGCAACTCACACCGACTAGGATTAATGAAATTTTGGGTTTTGATGATGTCGGATCACCTCTTGATGACATTGTGTTAGATAATCCCTCTATTTTGTCTAGAATTCTTTTACCACATTCTCGACTACCCATGACAAGCAAAAATCTACAACCAATTGCTAAGCTAGTTGGTAGAATATTAGCATATAACATCCTTCCTAAAAAGGGAAGTTATGACCAATATTCTCTTGAACTACAAAAAGCTATATATGCAATTTTTGGTAGAATAGCTGTTAATTGGGGTCATGTCCTCTTTTCGAAACTCAATCAAGATCATACTCACTTTTTACCTTTTGGAGGACTTCTGACTAGAATCTTTTTCGCATATAAAATTGATCTTGAGTCTGAGACACATGTTGTCTCTAGATATGAGTGTTTCGATCGTGCTAGTTTGGCACGTATGAAACTTCTTGATGCACCTCCTCAATCACCACCTCGATCTCCTCCAATGTCCCAAGCACCTTTAGGTTCTTCTGCTAGACATTCTGCCTCGTCTAGTTCATCTCTTCCCACAGCCAACTATGATGATCCACGTACCATGTATGAATGTGTCAACTACCTTATGAAACATTCACAGACTGTGGATACACATATTCACGCCCTTGATTCCAGACTTGATTCCTTTGATTCTCAACTCCACCACATTGATTCCAAGATTGACAACCTCACCAATCTCTTCACCTCTCAATTTCATCCTCCTTCTCATGATGACGATGAAGACTCGGATGAAGACGATTGAAGATTTTTATTATTTTTATATGTACTCTTTAATGGACTTATTTCTGTATGCAACTCTCTATTAGTCTCTTTTCTATGAAAAAGATGGTTATTATGTGCTTTTTGATGATTTCAAAGGGGGAGAGATCTCTGAGTTCTATTTATGCTTGCTTATATTATCTGTGTTATTTTGGCTGTACTGTTGAAAATCTCTGGTCAGTCGACTGCTTCAAAGATTTACGTCGACTGCTACTAAACTTCTGCTACTGTATCTGTACTTATATTTTTTTTATATAAACTGTCTGATCAGTCGCCTGCCAGTTGACACAGTCGACTGATACTGGTTTAAGAAAATGCATTCTGTGTTTTTAATAGGGGGAGCATATCCTTACTGTGCCTATATACATATTATCTGTTATTATCAGCTATTGTGTTGTCATCATCAAAAAGGGGGAGAATGTTGATTCTTGATTTTGATGATCACAACACAGTGCCACATGTGTTTATATTATACAGCTAACAATGCAGTGTTCATATCAAAAGACAATTCTAGCTGAACAAATGCACAAGCTCTCAAGGATACAACTCAAGACAAGGATCAAGACTTTACTCAAAGCAAGGATCAAAGACTCAATTCAACTCAAGACTCAAGCTTAAATGAGTTATATTGTTGTGTCTTGTAAAAATTGTAATGTACTTCCCTGTTGAGTCTTTAGTCTGATGTAAAGCCTTGTCAACACACACACACACACTTAACAATTTCATATTGTGTGTCTCTAAAAAACCCCTCAAAATAAGTCAAAACAGTTTGAAGAATTTTAGCTTTTAAGTACCAGTCGACTTAAGCCTATGCCAGTCGACTGATAAGTACGAAACTGTTTAAAATTATTCAAACTCTGATCAGTCGACTCATATGGCAACCCAGTCGACTGATCGAGAGCTTTTTGACCGTTTTCTGATTTTCAAAAACGAACTTTTTCAAATTTAAACGGTTTGATCCGTTGGTTGACAGTTATGTAACTGCTTTCCAACGTTCAGAAGTACAAAACTCTTTATATAGAGTTTCTTCTCAAACAGAAAACATTCACTTGACTACTTGATTTCTTAAAAAACACCCGAGCACTCTTGAGAAAAATTTAAGTGATTTTCTGTGAAGAACAAAGCTTTCAAGTTCACATACTTTGGTTCTCTACACTCAGTCCAGTATAGCATTGAATTCGCTTTGGACTGAGTATAGAAGTCAACCTATTGTTTTAGCCACGTGCATCAACACATACAACAACAAGGCTATAGGTTGATTGTAAAATTCCTCTTGTACTCTTGCTCTCGGTTGGAGAGTGTTTTTGACTCTTAGTTGTAGAGTCGGTGTCTTTTCACTCTTGGTTGAAGAGTGGGTCTGCTTTCTCTGGTTGAGAGAAAGGACTACGGGTTAGACAAGGTTGTTGTCTTGAACGCCGTAGGGTATTCTTGTATTTTTTTCAAGAATAGTGGAAATCTCAAGTGGGTTGCTTGGGGACTGGATGTAGGTCGGGAGGACCGAACCAGGATATATCTTGTGTACTCTGTGATTGGTTGTCTTGTGATTGCATTTACTTTTGATCAATTATACTCTGCAAAACTAGTCTGACCAGTCGACTCAGCTTCGTATCAGTCGACTGATCAGTCTCGTATTAGTTATTCTCTTTGTCTCATCAGTCGCCTGTATTATCTATCAGTCGACTGTTTCGAGAGGTTAAATTTATTTTGATTTTGGCTATATCAGTCGACTGGTTCCCCACTGAGTCGACTGTGCCGAAGAAATTTTTTATTCCGCAATTTATTTTCATTAACACTATTCACCCCCCCCCCCTCTAGTGTTTGTTGCTTAGCCTACAGGATCCAACAGTCTCCTCCTATGACGTTCGGGGGATTCCCTCCGTCCCCTTTGGTTCGGGGACCTCCTGCTATCTCGGTGGTGAGGAGATCGCTCACCCGGATGTTGTTGGCGGGAGACTCCCTCTCGGGCCCGCTTCTCATCCAGGCGGCGGCGAAGATCCTCATCCTTTTGCCGATTTAGAACGGTATTGCGGAGGTCGGAAACTCGAGGATGGAGGGAGGCCATGGAATCCGAAGAGGCATTGTGGATGGATACATGGTCCGGATGGAGAGGTTGTTTTTGCGGGTCGGGGCGCGAGACCTCTGCGCCGGCATTTGAAGGACCGGGGGGACCATTAGGGGGTTGCTGATTTAGGAGAGGAGGCAGATCCTCGGTTTGAAGCAGAAGTTGCCCTTGTTGATGAGCGGGTTGGAAGGGGACTTCTTGTTGCTGATCTGGATTGGGCCCACGATTGGATCCCCTGGATCTTACTTTTCTGGGCGGCATGGCTGGAAGAGATTTCACCAACGGGAAGAGGGGAGGCTGCTATTCGTATGTTTCCCACAGACGGTGCCAATCGGTTGCCGCTAAATTTGGTGTGGGGGTAAACAGATAGAATTTGTAGACTCGTAGAAAACCTGAATAGCAAACACCCAACCTGTTCTGCCGGAGTTCGATTGCTGACTCCCTCCGTTCACCAGCAGGGAAGTACGAGACACCGGGGTTGATCTCGGCGACGCACCCTCCGACGCTCTAGTCAGTAACCAGGAATGATTAAGAAAGAGCGTTAATAGGAAAAAGAGTGATTACCCTGTTACAGTGGTAGGTGGGGGGTATTTATAGCCGCCTTAGGGATCAGATTTGGAAGGTAGTAATTCCTGTGATCTGATAAGGAGTAAAATTCTCATAACCAGATTAGGAATCTGTTACCCCTAATTCCCGGTGGGAGGATAATGGCAAATCAGGCCCGTTGATTTGGCCTAATCAGAGACCCTGATTCTATCCAGCCGGACTGGGTCTGAAACGGGTCGGGACCCGTATCCAGCTGAGGTGGATTCGTTCGCGGGTTATCGGATCTGTGAGAAGGAGATCCGGTACCCATTTCGAACCCATCTGTATGTGAGATTACCGTTTTACCCCTGGGCTTCAAGATTCGTGCTCGATTTGGGCGGTTCCAATTTAACCCCACTTTTAGCCATATCAGCACCAATATGACGATCGACCGCACACTGCGCTATGTATATTCTTGAAAAGTATCGTTTCCATTTTTGGATTGATACTCTTTCCCGTCTATTAATATTGACGAATCCACTCTGTCTTTCTCACCTAATTACTTCTGAAAAAAACTCTTGAGAACTAATCCTTCAGTAAATCAATCCGAGTGTGAGCGTTTATTTGGTTGTATTCTTCGGTCAAGATCTTTAATGATCTTGAGGTTTTCTTTTCTTTCTTTTCAACTTCGGTGAGATTAACGGGACTTGGATTAGAAGTCTTGTGGGTGTAATAGGTCTCTCGGCCTGAATTCGAGAATCACTGTACAAGAGTTTTGAGTATAGTGGAACACTTGTGGCGGAGAATTGCTACAAGTAGGTGGTGTGGACGTATACCTGGGGGTCGAACCACGTTATATCGCTGCGTCATCTGTGTTTGCTTTTCTTATCACTCTTGCCTTTACTTTTCTTTAATTTTTTTAATTCAGCACGATCACCTTATTCACCTCCCCTTAGGGTGATTTACAGTGGTATCAGAACGAGGTGCTTATAAAGAGCTTAAAAGCTTAAGAAAAAGGTCCAATGGCCGAAATCCCTCCTCCCCAAAACTTGTACTCATCGGAGCCTTTCGTCTCCAATGGGACAAGTCATACACGATCACCATTTTTTTATGGAAAATGCTATGATGTCTGGAAAGTTCGTATGTCTCTTTTTTTATAGATGCTCGGAGAAAAGGTATGGAATGTATGTATCAACAAAATAGAAATCCCGGTGAGCGATGGAAAGAAGGCATTCACACCGGCGGAGTTATCCCTCAAAACAGCAAATTTCAAAGCCATTATGGCTCTTTATGCAGGATTGAACAATGAAAAGCTAATGCGATGTGGGCGTAATAGCAAAACAGCTTACGAGATCTGGAACAACATGCTGAAGTGGCATGAAGGAACCGCTTCCGAGGTAAAAGCTAAAGTGAATTTGTGTTTTTATAAATTTGATGTGTTCCGCATGTTGCCAGGTGAAAATGTGGACCAAATGCTCATCCGTTTCGATATCATTACCCACGAGCTAGAGAGCTTGGGTAAGGGGCTTGATGATGACCGAAAGGTCGGAAAGCTCATAAGCTGTCTCACGCCAGAGTGGGACGTTAAGGCCGCGGCAGTGAGAGAGACTCTCGAAGAGAAGAGATTTGACTACTATATATTTCAAGAAAGCTAAAAACTTACGAGATGGAAATGATGGAGACAAAAAGTTACAGGCAAAATATCGGGATTGAACCAAAAACTGAGGAGAAAACCATTTCACTAAAGGCAGAATAGGCCCGACCATCAAAAGCTGATTCAGATCATGAGGAGTCAGACGAGGACATTGCTCTATTAACAAGACAATTTCGTAAGTACCTCAAAAACAAAAAATATGGCAGGTTTCAAGAAGAAAGGGAAAAAGTGAAGGAGGATGTGTGCTACAAGTGTAAGAAGCCCGGACACATCCGTACAAACTGCCCCAGTCAACAAGACATGAACAGAGAATATTATCGCTCAAATCCAAGTCAGAAGAAGAAGGCACTAAAGGCAACTTGGCTAGACTCAGACTCAAGTGAGGAAGAGCAAGACCACGGCGACGTCGGCTTCATGGCTCTTGGGAGTGGTGAGGTGCAATCACTTTCTCAAGAAGAGGTAATCGAACAACCAACTTATGATGAAATCGTAGATATATGCAATGGTTTGAAAGACTAAGGCAAGAAATTAAATCGTGAACCTAGGCAATATAAATAAAATTCTAATGAAATACATGACGCTTGCATAACAAAAAATCACAAACTAAAAAATAAGAATGCTCTAATTTTGGAAAAACTTGAGTCATGTTAAAAAGATCATGATATTTTGCTAGAAGAAAATGAGACTTTAAAACAACAAATTTGTGAATCGCTAGCAAAGCATGATGATCACTTAAAAGAGATTCAGGAGAAATCTGTTTATATTGCCAAGCTCACAAATAATTTAGATGAATGTAAAAGAAAATTTGATAAAATAGTGGAAGAATGTAATAAAGCCCTCAAACAAAATAGGATCTTGATGCCACACTAGATACTCTTCGTTGAAACACAAAAGATGATGAGATAACTAGAAAAAGACTGTAAAAAGGTAATTGAGCTTAAAAAGATTGTTGAAAAATATGAAGGGCTCAGTTACTTTATTACAAAAGATTCAAGATCCTATCATGATAATCGAGGGATTGGTTACGAAGAGCCAATACATCATCAAAAATGTAAATCATCAAGTCACACACACTTGCATAAAATCCAACTAAAGCATAAACCAATCCAAAGCTATGCAAGTGTGCATGACCCAAGGCATAGTCGAATCACATGTAATTTCTGCTGTGGATTAGGGCATATTTCTTATAACTGTTCACTAAAAAGGAATACTAACCTTGTGTGGATGAGAAAGGACACAAATGCAGGTTCAAAAGAAATTTGGGCACGAAAAATTATCAAGACAAAAGATCGGTGGTACCTTGATAGTGGATGCTCAAATCACATGACTGGTGACAGCAGATATTTCTCTTCACTATCAAGGGAAAAATGGAAGGACATCATCTTTGGGGACAATAGCACTGGTCAAACCATTGGTAAAGGTAAAATTAACTTTGGTTTCTCATGCTCCATTGAGGATGTTCTATTGGTAAGAAGTCTAAAGCATAACTTAATTAGTATTAGCCAACTATGTGACAAAGGGTACACTGTCACTTTTGATAAAAATACATGCACTGTACTAGATGACAATAAGTCTTGTTTACTTCTTGCTAACAGATGCAACAATGTATATGTCATAAATTCAAATGAATTAGCACAGGATAGTATGAGTTGCTTTGTTGCACGAAATGAGGATGAATGGCTATGGCATCGAAGGCTTGGTCACACGGCCATGGACAATCTCAACAAACTTGTAAGCAAGGAGCTTGTGAGAGGAATTCCCCAAAATCAAATTCGAAAAAGGCAAACCTGTGAGTCTTGCCAATTTGGTAAGCAAACAAAAAGCTCTCATAAACCAAAGAAAATGGTATCTACTTCTAGATCCCTTGAACTCTTACATATGGATCTTTTTGGTCCATCACGAACACGTAGTAATGGTAGTGCACGATATGATTTTGTAATTATTGATGATTATAGTAGATTTACTTGGGTTGCCTTTTTGGCACAAAAAGATGACACAGTGTATGTATTTCAAAAATTTTGTCGAAGAGTGGAAAATGAGAAAAGCCGCACCATTGACTATTTGTAGTGATCATGGTGGAAAATTTCAAAACGAACTCTTCACATTATTTTGTGACAAATGGGGAATAAAACATGAGTTTGCATGTCCTCGCACTCCCCAACAAAATGGAATTGTTGAAAGGAAGAATCGATCTCTTCAAGAAATGGCTTGTACCATGCTTAGTGAGAAAGATTTACCCAAATCATTTTGGGCAGAGGCAATGCAGCATGCTATACCATAAACCAAGTAATCATTAGAAAATATCTTGAGAAAAACTCCTTTTGAACTATATTATGGCAAAACTCCCAATCTAAGCTACTTTCGTGTCTTCGGATGCAAAGTATTCATTTTAAATACCCTTGATAACTTGGGGAAGTTTGATCGTAAAAGTGATGAAGGTGTTTTCCTAGGATATTCTCTTAGTATCAAAGTATATCGCGTATTCAACAAAAGGAGATGCACAATTCAGAAATCTATGGATATTATTTTTTATGAAACTAATCCCTACTCCAAAAAATTATTGCATGTTGTTGATGATGATGAGGCAGGGGTTCGTGTTGAAATGAAATAGCACTACAAGGAATTTGACATATAGTGACAGCAAAAATTCATGGGTAAAAGGCAAAAAACCGTAGGTATAGCCCGTAAAACCTATACCAACGGACATATTTTTCCGACGTTTTTAATTAGCTATGCCCGCGGCAAAATGCCATCACTATAGCCTATAGCGACGGTTTTTTTACCTGTTGGACAAAACCTCGGTGTTATACCCACGGTTTCGTATCTGTTGGTATAGGTTTTAAAAATATCACTTCCTTTCCTATACCTACGATTGAAACTCCATTGCTATAGGTTTTAGTGATGGTTCTCGCATCCAAATATTTAAATATATACCCATCGCTCTATACAAAAAAATTTCTTATTAATTACGTGTATGATAATTTAATATTTTCTTTTATAATATTAATCCAATTATAAACTAAATACACATTAAAATAGATAAATGTGTTTATGAAACAAAATTAAAAAAAATTAAACTTCAATCATATTAAAAATTAATGAAGTATTACAAGCATGTCAAATTACAAAATAGTTAACAACCAAATACACAATTGAATTCATGTGTGCAGACATGAGAATCAATACTTTGAACTACGATCAACATATTCAATGACATTATAAGATAACATTCAATTGACTTTTCACTTGAGATACGACACTAACAATTTTCTTATTTTACGGCAACGAGATCTTGATTGATCTTGATTCTCTTTGCAGTAATCTTCTTTTAGCATCTTGCAAATCTCCTTTACAACCTTCTTCACTTCATCGTCGGCAAACACAAACTCGACTGCATTTGAGCGAGTTCAATCATTTCTCGCTTGTTGAGAGCCCTTCACAAAAAAAACAAAGCAAAAAGATCAAACTTTGGTCATCAACAAATAGTAAAAAAGAGAACAGTGTAATAATAATTTTATGGATAATTCTATTGCACAAGTTTCAGATACTGGTGGGACAATCTTTCTTTAAAAAGATGAGTCAGTTAAACTTACGCTAAATCTGCATTAAGATTTATTCACAGCTTTTCCTTCAGCATGTTCAAGGCAAGAGTAGTGCATTATCATTTCTTTCAAAGTATGTTTGGTGCTTTTGATATCATTGTCCCACAAGATGCACTGTGAAACAAAAAATTCAAGTGAATTGATCGACAATTTAACAGAGATAACTGAAAAGTTCAGAATAAGTAATTTACGAGCAAACTCTTCACTCAACTAATAATGACTGGTATAGATAAAAGAAAAAAACTATGAACTGATAAATTTGTTATCTAGGTGCACCTTTCGAATGTACTCTCTTTTGACATCCTCCCAAGCTAATTTTCCTTTAGCACAGAAAATTGAAGCATTCCATAGTGCACCTCTGGCTGCCATCACAGATGTTGCAAGGATATTAAACATCTGACACACCAAAAGAGGAATTATATATACATCAACTGCTTGTTATTCCATAGATAAAGAACATCACGACTTCAAAACAAATTTATGTGAATTTAAGAGCATGATGGAGATATCATCAATCATCTGTACAAAAGTTGTAAGATCAATAAAGCAATTGCTTATATGTCCTTTTTCATGAGTAAACAAGAGAAAAATCCTATTTTGTTTCAGTAAAGGGTGCTAAACGAAAGCTATTAATTATTATGAAAAAGATATCATTAGAGTGAGACAAAATAAAAATGAAACAAAATGATGATTAAAATGTTAGTTACCAGATAAATTCCTGCACCACCTGATGCAGGAGGAGGCATGGTGAAAAAATCAGAGTCCATGATATGTGCAGCCAGAGGTTTCCTCAGTTCCACTTCGTAATTCATGAAGTCACTCTTACTGACTATACCCCCAGCTTTCTTGATATCTCCGACTATATCATCTGCAATTTTTCCTCTGTAAAATTCAACCACTCCATCTCCGTTATCCTTAGCAATAACTTTCAATGTCTTTGCAAGTTTTGGGTTCTTGACGACATCTCCTGGCTTCACTAATTGTCCATCCTGGATATATATAGCACTCATACCCGGATCATTCCGGATGTCTTCTGCAACGAAGCACATCTGGTAGTGTAGATATGGAGAGATGGTGAATCCTTCTTCAACAAAACTTATCGCAGGCTCAACCAGCCTACTCCATTCCAGGCCACACTGTTTGTTTGGATATAGTGCTTGGTTAAGGTGACTAATTATAAACTTGCAGTTATCTAAACTTAATATGTTCCATTTTGATCAAAATTTAAAGTTACATTAACTTTTATTTTTCTTACATCAAAGTTGAAGTAACTTTAGATATCTAAACTTTCAATCAAAACAAATTTTATATTTTAAGGTAAAACTAGAGGTACAAGTATCCAACCTCTACATACGGAATGCATTTCCTCAACGTACCTCCACTAGAAATTAACCTATATGTATCTTACATACATTTGGATCAATTGATTTTGAGCCGAACATCTTCCAAGTCGCATGAACACCTTTAAGTTCTCTTGGTATAACTATCAACTTAGGACCCTTACACTTATCGTCAGGATTTTTCAAGTAAAAGGCCTGTACACGAACAAGATGAATTTGTCATGTTTTATAAGAATTTAATAATATTCAAAAAATTAAAAATAAAATACCAGATTGTTTCTGTTTTCCTTAAAAAAGGTTTATGAGATGGACTACTAGAAAACCATGTATGTAGGTATGCATATACAAAAAGGTAGTTCAACACACAGATAGCATTTCGATGTACATCAAAGGTAACAGTAAAAGAGAGTCTTACTATATAAAAGCACCACAGAAACTAGGAAGCTAACCAATAAAATCAAACAATGAAGAACTCCTTATAATGCTACCATTATTATTACAAAATAAAAATTAGCATTAATCATGGTAAACACCATCTAACCTCGATTGTGAAATAAAACAAGGCTTTAATTAAAGTAAAAAAACAAAAATGTTTTGGAAGCATCCACTAACCATTTTCGAGTTAGGAGTTTCATGTCATGACATTATGGCATTAGAGGCACATTAGTATGAACAAGAGCACTTGAAACAAAGATCAGGAAGAACACAGTGCCATTCATTTGGTGAACAAAAAATATGCATCAATATGATTAGATTGCCAAGCTTACACAAAAAAGAATACCTAATAAAGCTACATTTCTTTAGGTTCTCAACGATATTATAACAAGAAACGAAAGAAGCCATGAAATAGAGGTGAGAAAGAACAGTACGACATTCACTCAGTGTACTTGAAAGATACATATGAAAGTAGCACCAATGTGGCAACTTGCGTATAATAACCAATAAAAGAATCCTTTAAAACTACAATGGCTTGAAAATGTTAAAATGATAATTAATGAAATAATAACATGGAATTATTCTTTTACCTTCAAATCACAAACTTTGCAAAGTCGGGGATCAACAGAGAAGTGGAGGTCCTTTCGTTGCATATGCATTATAGTGTCCTCTACTTACAAGAAAAAATGAAACAAGTTAGCAGTATATATGCAATTGGCATAACACTGAAAGGTTTGTAGATCCTTCAACTCCTTATAGTGTTCCTGCAGATCCTTCAACTCCTTCAAGATCCACTTCGAAGCCATCTCCAAATTCCCTAAAATTGCACCCAAAAAACCATTTAAACCCCCCAAAAATCCAAGGAAAAAAAGGGAAATTGAAACCTAGGAAGAGAAAGATTGTACCTTTGTGTAATTCGCGTAACCAAATCGAGGAAGAAGAAGAACAAAGAGGTGGAAATGGAGAAAGGAAACCCTAGATCTAAGATGATCCATACCATCAGGGCGGCGATCTTCTTGATCGGTGCGGCGATCGATGAATGACTTTTAAAGCGCCATCTTCTTGATCGGTGCGGCCATCTTCTTGATCCGTACCATCAAGAAACCCTAGATCTAAGAAGAAGAACTACCATCAGGACGGCAATCGATGATGGTGGAGGACGGCAACGACGACGGTGTGTGCGAGAGCGACGACGAAGACGACAAAGGATCTTCTTGATTGGTGCAAAATCGAAGAGCGAAATCGAAGAGGGGGACGGCAGTGGGAAGGGGGGGACGCGACTCAGGAGGAGGAGGATTTAGAGATTGGGTTTGGAAAGAGAGGGATATGGGTGTGAGAGATAGAGAGGAGAGAGATAGAGAGAGATGGGTGTGAGCGTGAGAGATAATGTATAAATTGGGGGTATTTGGGATTTGGGGGGGAAATAAAAAAGTTGGAGGGAAATGAATTATAGAATATACCCACAGTATTTTATCCCGTTAGTAAAACTTATAGTTACGGATTAAAAACTCTAAAGCTATAGGATACCTATACCCACAGTTTACTATACGTCTGTAGGTATACAATGTCTGTACCCACGGTTTTAGTGATCCGTCACTATAGGTGTCCGTTGGTATATGGCAAATTTCTTGTAGTGTAGGTTCATATTGAAGAAGAACCACAAGCAAATGATCAAAATCAAGTGGTGCTTCAAGACAAAGATGAACCCAAAAATCAAATTAATAAGATTCCTACACAACAAATTGATGCCATGGAAGATGAAAATATACAGCATCACTGTTCAACAAGTGAGAGACGTCCTGCATGGAAAATCATGTCTAGTCATCCTCCATCTCTTATACGAAGTGATATGTCCAAAGGGGTAACTACTTGCACTCAAACTCAAAATTTTATGTGTTTTACCGCTTTCGTTTCCATACTTGAACCTAAGAATATTAAGGAGGCATTGCAAGATAATGATTGGATCATTGCAATGCAAGAAGAACTTAATCAATTCAAACGGAATCAAGTATGGAGACTTGTTCCTCGAACTCGCAATAGGACTATACTTGGCACTAAGTGGGTGTTTAGGAACAAGTTAGACGAATCCGGCTCCATCACTAGGAATAAGGCCCGACTTGTTGCACAAGGTTATAATCAACAAGAAGGTGTAGATTTTGATGAAACTTTTGTACCAGTTGCTAGGCTTGAAGCCATTCGTATTTTACTTGCTTTTGCTGCATATATGGACTTTATTCTCTTTCAAATGGACGTTAATTGCATTTTTAAATGGATTTATTTTAGAAGAAGTTTATGTGGCACAACCACCGAGATTCACTGATCCCACACACCCGAACCATATTTTTCGGCTTGATAAGGCTCTTTATGGTTTGAAGCAAGCCCCTCGTACTTGGTATGAACGACTGAGTTCGTTTCTTCTTCACATAGGATTTTCTAAAGGAAAAGTAGACACTACACTATTTATAAAGCATGTTTTTAAAGACATTTTAATCATTCAAATTTATGTTGATGATATTATATTTGGATCCATTAATGAAAATCTTTGCAATGAGTTTTCAAAGCAAATGCAGGAAGAGTTCAAAATGAGTATGATGGGAGAGCTAATGTACTTCCTTTGGACTTTAAATACAACAAAGAAATGATGACATATTTATAAACCAATCCAAGTACGCAAAAGATCTTGTCAAGAAGTTCGGACTCGATAATGCTAATGCTTACAAAACTCCGATGGCCACTACCACTAAGCTATCCAAAGACGAATCTGGTAACACTGTTGATATTTCTACTTACAGAGGTATGATCGGTAGTTTACTTAATATTACTGCATCTCGTCCGGATATTATGTTTAGTGTATGTTTATGTACACATTTTCAATCGTGTCCCAAAGAGTCACATTGGGTTGCTGTTAAGCGTATCATTTGATATCTTAAAGGCACACCGAACACTGGACTTTGGTGCCTGAAAAATAGAAATTTTTCTCTTGTAGGATACTCTGATGCAGATTATGCCAGGAGCTTGATAGATAGAAGAGCACTAGTGGTACATGTCATTTTTTGGGCGACTGCCTTGTCTTATGGGCATCCAAGAAACAAAGTTCTGTTACTCTCTCTACTGCCGAAGCTGAGTACATTGCGGCAGGAGCATGTTGTGCGCAAGTATTATGGATGAAACATACTCTCGAGGATTATAAGGTATTCTTTGATCATATTCCAATAAAATGTGACAACACTAGCACTGTTCATATGACCAAAAATTCTGACCAATACAGCCGCACGAAACACATTGATATTAGGTATTATTTCATTAAAGATCACTTTCAAAAGGGGGATATTTTACTTGAGCATATTTTTATTGAATCGCAACTTGCTGATATTTTTACAAAACCTTTAGATGAAGAACGTTTTTACTTCTTGAGAGGTGCACTAAATATTATTGATCTTTCTGCCTAATTTTTTTTTTTGTCGGTCGACTGTTCGGTCGACCGGCATGCTCTCGGTTTCTTGATTACTTTCATCTCAAATAACTTTTGCTTATTGCGGTCGACCGTACAGTCGACTGGTTCGTCCTCTGTGGGCTCTGTTGGTTTTACGGTCGACCGGTATGCTCTCTGGAAATCTTTTGGAAAACCGCAGAGTACAGTCGACCGGGTGGTCGACCGGTTCTCTCTCTGACCTATGTTTTCAAAGTCTTCTAAAATTACTATTCCTCTCTCAAAATTTTGATTTTCTTTTGTTGATTTCATGTGTATTGGAGAGAATCTCGAACCTATGATATTATAAAGAGCTCTCACTGTATCGCAAAGAGTCTCGCTACCAACGGTATCATGTAAGAAGATTCTCTTCCATTTCTTTAACAAGATTGTATTCATTATAAAATCATAGTATGCTTTCAATTTTGGCGCTCTTATTAATGATTTATTCTACGAATTTTCCAAGATTTATTTTTGAGCTTATGTCTCCTTTATTTATCCCCTTTTGGTGTGTTCCAAAAAGGGGGAGAATTATAACCATTGAATGTTTTCAACATGACTTTTCAATATGACTTCTCCAATGTTATAACTATTGAATGTTTTCAATATGACTTCTCTTTCTCTTTTATTTATATGAAAATCTTCTCTTTCTCTTTTATTTATATGTGCTAAATTCAGGGAGAGTATTCATATGTTGTGCTTTAAATTTTCAAACATTCATGCATGTTTTGTTCACACCAAAATGGGAAGATTGTTGACTTCTAGTTTGGTGTGCACAAAACGTGCTCACTCATACTAATAAGTTTGAATTTAGTGTGTCAGATTTTCAGGATCAAAGATTATCAAAAAGAGATCCAAGAGAGATTCACAAATACATAAACAAGGAATGCAATAAATAATAATGGCAAAAGAGGAAGATATTCAAAAAGAATTCTTGATTAATTGGTCCACAAGTAAAACAGGAAGATATCAAGAGCTGTATTTTTCTTTCTAATTTCGTGAGATTATAATTGTATAAAATTGATTTAAGAAGGATTAGTTTATGGTAAGAAAATAGGGTGGATTCGGAATAAACAGCGCGTGACCGGTCAACCGCACTTTGTGACCGGTCGACCGCATGGCAGTCGACCGAAACTTTAGTTGTTCGAGGAGCAGTCGACCTTTCACCTCTCTACTTTACGTCAGAGAGCTGAACGGTCGACCGCACCAATATGACTGTCGACCGCACACTGCGCTGTGTATATTCTTCGAAAGTATCATTTCCATTTTTGGATTGATACTCTTCCCCGACCATTAATATTGACGAATCCACTCTGTCTTTCTCACCTAATTACTTCTGAAAAAAAATCTGGAGAACTAATCCTTCGGTAAATCAATCCGAGTGTGAGCATTTATTTGGATGTATTCTTCAGTCAAGATCTTTAACGATCTTGAGGTTTTCTTTTCATTTCTTTTCCACTTCGGTGAGATTGACAGGACATGGATTAAAAGTCCTGTGGGTGTAATTGGTCTCTCGGCCTGAATCCGAGAATCACTGTACAAGGATTTTGAGTATAGTGGAACGCTTGTGGCGGAGAATTGCTACAAGTAGGAGGTGTGGACGTAGACCTATGGGTCGAACCACGTAATATCGCTGCGTCATCTGTGTTTTGCTTTTCTTATCATTCTTGTCTTTACTTTAATTTTTTTAATTCTACACGATCACCCTATTCAAACCCCCCCTACCCCCCAGGGTGATTTACATTAACTATATTTAACTAAGCTTAATTATTTATTAAATGACCTAATTAGTATACTAAGTATAATTAACTAATTAATTATTAAATTAATTAATTAACTTAATAAATATTCTAAATTACGGACGAAATTTAAAGTTTCGAGTTTCGTCCCAGCACTTTTCATATTTTCGGGGTTTTATTAATTTTAAAAATGCCTATATTTTGATCTGAAGTTTCATCTGATGGATTAAAAAAACTAGTATAATGTACGTGCGATACACGTCTAAAAAAAGTAAAGTCAACAAATTAAATGAATATATATCATATAAGAAAAAACAATAGTTTATATTTGAATGTTTTTATTTGAGCTACACGTGCGGTGCACATTTATATTTGTTGGATATAGTTTGGACGTGTATTATACATGTTTATATAGTTACAAAGTTATGATTTTTGTTAGTTACAAACCCCAACTCTCCCATTCAAATAGTAGAGATATAAAATATATCAAACGAAACTTGAAGTTTCGTCCTGTATACTATGCATATTGTTATATCCTCTCTCATATATAACAATCTACTTTAGCGATTTGGGCAAAATATGCATAAATAGTAAACGACTGCAGGAATTTAAAAGCTAAAATATGCATATTATGCAAATATAGCAAACACTGTGGATGCTCTTAGGTAGCATTTTAATCATCACAAAAAACCCAACCAAGCAAATCAAATTAACAAGCACTAATCCCCAGCAGAACCTTGGACTGAATAGTATTCAAAGAATTCCTCTCAGCTGGCGATATCCGGTCCACCATCTCAAACCCAACCTACTCCCAAAACCAAAACCCCATTGTTCCAAAATTTTTAAAACGTTAAAAAACAAAAACAAAAATTATGAAGTCAGAGTTTGAATTTTTTGCGGTACTAGGTCATTTTAAAACTATTTGCATTTTTTTTTGTCAGTTCCCAAACTATTTGCGCTTATAGGCTAGTCGCTGCCACATTAGCAGTGGCAGCTATTCCTATAAGCGGCCTATTATTTTACGAGATCGCTAATAGAAATAACAGTCACTATTTTATTTTTTTTTGAAATCTTTGTTTCCTGTCGCAATTTCTATTAGCAATCAGAGCATATATGAAGTAGTTAATTGAAATAACGACCTAAATGAACTATTTTGAGACACTTAGCGAATTCTAGAGATCTTTTGCTCTCTGAAGAAAGAAAGAAAACAACCAAATTTTTTTAACTGAATGCGCTATTCGGAATAGCTATCTTAGTTGGGTGATTATTTTGCAAATCTTGCAGAGAGTAAGGAGATTTAGTCCCCTACTGAGGTCGCTATTTGGAATAGAAGAGTTAGTTATACTAAGGTCTCTATTCCTAATAAAGGTCTTACTTGTGTGACTATTTTGCAAATCTTACAGAGAACAAGAAAATTTAGTCCCCTACTGAGGTCGCTATTCATAATAGAGATCGTTATTTGGAATAGAGGTCTTAGTTATATAACTATTTTGTAAATCTTATAGAGAACAAGGAGATTTTGTTCTCTACTGAGGTTGGTATTGCGAATTAGGTCATTATTCCAAATAGCGACCTTAGTTGGGTGATTATTTTGCAAATCTCAAAAGAGCAAGGAGATTTAGTTCTCTACTGAGTTCATTATTCGGACTAGCGATCTCAATATCATTTTTTTTCTTTTTAAGAGAAACTTAGCTCTCTGGAATTCGCTAAGTATCTCAATACAGTTCAAATAAGGTCGTTATTCCGATCAGCGACTTCATACATATTGTGGTCGCTAATGGGAATAGCGACAAAAAACAAAAATTCCAACAAAAAAAATAAACGAGAGACCGCTATTTCCATTAGCGATCTCCTAAAGAAAGATGCCACTAGTAGGAGTAGCGGTCACTGCTGACATGGCAGTGATTAGCCCGCAAGCGCAAATAGTTTAGGGTCTGTTTGGTTCAGGGGAGGGGAGGGGAGGGGAGGGGAGGGATTTTAATGGAGGGGAGGGAAGGGGAGGGAAAGGGAGGGGAGGGATTTAATGAAAACTCTGTTTGGTTCAAAGGAAGGGAGGGGAGGGAAAATAATAATTTTCTTGTTTGGTTCACAAGGGGAGGGAATGGATTTTATAATAAAATTACTTTTATACCCTTTTGCATATAATAAGAAATTCAATCTTGTAGCCATCCTGTTTTTGTTAATTTGACTCGTGGAGTTTGCATCAACTCAATCATTTAAGTTTTAGTTTTTTCCATTTAAAAACAAATTAGTTTATATGACAATACATGTTCAAGCAATGGATTTTAGGACATCAAGTTTTTCTCAAATCCTGAATTTTTGTCTATTTTCAAATAGATTGCTTTGATTCTTCGCAGCTCTACTTTTCTCTTTCATACTTCCAGTATGACATATAAAAGGTGGATGTTTGAGCTATACTTAAAAGCGAGATTAGTTGGATTTTGCATGTTCAACTTAGTTGGATTTTGCATGGACCTAAACTGATTGTGCTCGAGTACATTAGGCTCCTTTACGAGTCCTACATATTCTATTAAATCTTGAATCTCTTTTTCTATTAAAAGCGAGATTACATTCACTTATAAACGTAGAGAAACTAAGCTGCTCTATTTAAAGAGAGAGGTTTTTTATTATATTAGAATTTAGATTTTAAAGGGCAATTTAGTCTAGCCACTTTAAAAAATTAGCCATATTTTCTCTTCCCTCCAAATCTCCCCACTTTTGGAGGGGAGCTAAAATTGGCTCAGGAGGGGTGTTGCACCCCCCCATTTTCCTCCCCTCCCCTCCTAAAAATTGAACCAAACAAGAAAAATATTAAAAATCCCCTTCCCTCCCCTCCCCTTCCCTCCATTCCCCTCCAACCAAACAATCCCTTAGAAACTTGCCCAAAAATACAAATAGTTTCAGAAAAAGGGTTTTGAGTGAAACTACATTGTGTCTGGTTCCATGGTACTTGTTGCTATGGTTCCTAAGGCCCACTATCATCCATGGCGTGTACTCCACCTTGGCCCCTTCAGCTGGGTCAGGAATGGAGGCACAGATTCTAAGAAGATTTCGCCGCTTTTTGAAGAAGAACTGACGGTTGTTGAATACAGGGTTTTAGAGTTTTGGAAGAGAGGAAAGAGGAAGAAGGAATGAGGAGTGAGATGAAAAGTTAACATGGAAATTGAATTAGAATTTTTTTCCCAAACTTCGTCGTTTTGAAAACAGTTTTTAAACTTATGTTTATAAAAGAAAATTATAAATATGTTTTTTTAGATTTTAAGGATAACTGTTTTTAGAAAACAATTTTTTGAAAATGAGATGAAACAGAACATGACGTTTGTGGAGAGAGATGAAGAAAATAAGAAAAAAAATTATAAAACTGTTTTTTAGAATTTTCTAAAAACGTATTTTTAAAATGAGAATTTTTCAAAAAAATTTAGAAACGATTTTCCGAAAACACCTAAACAAACACGATTTTTAGATTTTTAAAATTTAAAAAACTGAAAACATGTTTTAAAACCCTAAAGAAACGGCCACCATTTTCAAAACTAATTACCAAACTGACCCCACGAGCGAGTTAGCTTTAGTGTTTTGAGACTTTGCAAGATTTCTCCAAGTGTAGGAGAAAACTCCTATAACTAAACTCGTTATTTTAAATAACGACCCTAATTGAACTAGACTCGCAACGAGTCTAATTCAATTAGGGTCGCTGTTTAAAATAACGAGTTTAGTTTTTGTAATTTATGACTTGACGAAATTTCTCTAAGTGTTAGAGAAAATTTCTACGACTACACTCACTGTTTTAAACAGCGACTATAATTAAACTAGACTCGCTGACAGCGAGTCTAGATTATGGTCGTTTTTCGAAATAACGAGTTTAGCTTTGGTGTTTTGAGACTTTGCGAGTTTTCTCCAAGTGTTGGAGAAAATTCCTATAACTAAATTCGTTATTTCAAACAGCGACCCTAATTAAACTAGACTTGCTGTTTTAAATAGCAAGTCTAGTTTAATTATGGTCGCTTTTTAAAATAGCGAGTTTAGCTTTAGTCTCTTTAGACTTGGGGAAATTTCTCCAATTGTTAAAGAAAATTCCTATACCTAAACTTGATGTTTGAAACAGTGAGTAGATTATTTTGGTAATTAATTTTGAAAGTGGGTTAATTTGGTAAATGGTTTTGAACAGTGAGTCATTTTGGAAAAAATCCGGAAATTGAGGATGTAATGAAACGAATTCCCAGTAAATAAGAAGAAATAACTCGGGAGAGAGAGAGAGAGAGAGGTTTCAGATTTTTTTCATCAGATTCGCTAAGTTATAGTTTGGGCTCAAAATTGGGTTGCAGGCCCTTAACCTGATTGGCATGACATGGATTCCCATTCTGGGTTTGGGTTGGGCTTGGGCTTAAGCTTGGGATTTGTAGTGGATGAAGTAAAACTTCTGCTCTTTTATTTAAGAGTAAATTTTACTAAACTATCTCCATCTTTTACCAATTTGCATATAACCATACATATATTTTTTGCTAGCAGTATTGTCTGTCTATAGTTTTTGTGCAGATCAGTGTACTCCATTAATTTTGCATGACGATATTTGGCTATTTTTGGGTGACTTTTTCCTAAAAATACCCATGGCTGCTAATATGGTTTAATTATGTTATTTTCTAGAATTAAATGTGTTCATTACCCTATTCCTCCCTTAAAAAAATTGAAAATAAGATAGAGAGAAGGTGAAAAGTTATTTTTCAATAAGTATATTTTAATAATTTTTTTTAAAATGGCAGAAATAAAAGTTTAGTTGTAAGAGATAGGGAGGATGCTTAGACCGGTCAAAGCAGATGTATAATGACCAAACTGATTAAAAGTTGACACCATTAACACTGAAACAGTGACTTTAGCTAATTTGCGTGTATGATACACTAAGTGCAAAAAATAATATGGGTATGGTTATCTCCAAATTGGTGGAATATGGATATAGTTTAGTGATAATTACCTTATTTTATTTTCGGGGAGAGGCGATAGCTACATGCATGCACCTTATCTCGGACACGTTACATCTTGCTCAAGGCTTAAGAATCGACCCTACCAGGTGGCATGGGTGGGCAGTAGTAAAACGCTGAAAACCTAAATTTGTTTAGTTTGGAAGATGTTTGTTCCACGGGAAAGGTGATGAGTTGCTTTTCTGCCCATCTTGCTACAGTTGAATTCTATAATATAACTCTAGTCTTTTGAAATACTTTGTTTCTTTATGAAGAGAGCGGAAATTATTAAAAATTATGTCATCCTAAAAAATGAAGAAAAAAAAACCAGTTCAACCAGAAGTTGGTGATGTGAGTTGAGAAAAGCTTTTTCTCTTATCTTTCTCTTTCTATTGTATCTGTTGCTGCTTATTTTGGTGTGGAAGCAAACAGATAGTGAATTAATATTTGATGGAAACTATTAAAATACTGACTTTTGATCTTTGCCGTGAAATGCGGTTAGAGCTCATAAAATTGAATCTGGATCGTTGATTGAACACCGTAATCTGAATACGACAGTTGCTAATGCGGCCAATGGACATGCAAAAAGCCTAAAACACCGGGAGTTGGCCCCTGTAACAGACCTTCTGACGCTCAAGTCAGAACCAGAGAGAGAAAGAGAGTTTGAATCAAACAGATAATGAATTAATATTTGATGGAAACTATTAAAATACTGACTTTTGATCTTTGCCGAGAAATGCGGTTAGAGCTCCTGAGATTGAATCTGGTTCGTTGATTGAACACCGTAATCTGGATACGACGGTTGCTAATGCGGCCAATGGACCGGCAAAAAAGTCTAAAACACTGGGGGTTGGCCCCGGTAACAGACCCTCTGACGCTCAAGTCAGAACTAGAGAGAGAAAGAGAGTTTGAGAGAGAAATTGCTGAACCTTCTCACTGTGGAGGGGGAGAGGGTATTTATAGGCCTAAAAAATATATCAAGAGATCGATATGAATCCAATTGATCGCTATGAATTCCTTATGTCCTGTTTGAATATCTCCCTCAAGAGATAAGTTCTCTTGTTTAGGAATAATAGATTTGACTAACAGCCTTCACAGGCTGGGTCTCTCTTAGTGGGCATAATCTGTCACTTTTTATGAGTATGAAAGAGGCCCATATCTTGTAGAGAGCCTGGAGAATGTCCGAACCTGTTAAAGAGGCTCGTTATGATTAATCTGCCTGTAGAAGCTTTGGTATCTGTGCTGGAATTGTAGGACCCTGATTTGCTACGATTTTTACCATTTTCATAAGCCCCCCACTCCCATAAGACAATTTTCCTGACTTTCGGGGAGTACGCCTTATTTTTTGATTCTCTAAAACAATCTTAGCGGATATTTTCCTGGAATTTTTCATATTTTTTCGGATTTTTTTGACTTTTTGGATTTTTTAATAATTTTTCCAATTTTAAAATCACTTTTTCGAATTTTATAATTAATCAACCCAATTTTTAAATAATTTTTCAGAAATTTTAATTAACTATATAATTTTAAATAATTATTTTTGGGTTTTTTAATTAAAATTTCGAATTTAAAATGAATTTATGGGATTTTTATGAATAATCAAACCTTGGCACGAATTTTTGTGCGATCTCATGCGCCCATCTTCACTCGGCTTGCCCGCTGAGTGGATTCAATGGCCGTGATGACAATGCAGTGAAGAAGCTTTGATGGATGATGACGTGGCACCTTCTGAAGCGCACATCAAAGGGGAGCTCGCCCACTGATTGAAATCTGATTGCGGGGAAATGAGCTTGAGTGGAGGGCGACGTGGCAAAATCAGAGCTGTGGATCAGACGAGTGCTCAAGTTTTGGGGAGATCCAAAAGCTAGCAGTGGCTGTGGAGACCCCCTAGCTCTACCGACGATCTCGTCGAGCTATGGGCTTTCGATTTTCGTCGAGCTATGGAGTTGGGTCTTGGTCGAGCTATGGAGATGAGTCCTCGTCGAGTTGTGGATCTCTCCTTGAGTTTGATCGTGCTACGGTAGGGTCGAGCAATAGGCTTGTTTTCATCTCGTCGAGCTATTAGCGTTGCTCAACTGCTTCATCGTCAAGCTATGGAGGACGAGTCTGTAGAACCCCGTATTTTCAAATAATATTTTAAATATTTGAAAATGAATTAAAATAATTTTCTGGAGATTTAATAAATATTTTCTAAAAAATTTATCTTTTTACACGTGCAAATACTTTCTTGAGAAGTTTGAAAGTCAAGTTTTCTTTATGAAAAATCATTATTTAATATTCAGGATGGATTTATTATTTTTTCAGATTTTTCTGAAATTAATTGGATCTATCAATTTTTGAGAAAAGAAGGACCTTTTTGCAAATTTGACATTTTTAAGGGTTAAAATGCAAATTGTATTTTATGGACGTTTTGACCAGTACCGTTTGAGATTTAGGATTATATTTTACTTTTATGTCCTAATTTAAATGGTTTTTATTGGGTTTCCAAGAATATGACTATGTAAAGCTATGTTTTGGAATGACTATTTTGCAAATGCATTTCTAAACCCTAAAAACATTATTTCCGGCCTATAAAAGAGAGTGTGCAGCCGTCTTTCGCTGCACAACTCAAGTTTCATATTATTATTTTCTTGGCGATTGAAGAGGAAGATTGGATCTTTTCAATTCAAAGGTGAGTGATATTGTTTTGTTTTGTTTTGATTTGTTATATGAACTTTGTTTTGTTAATTGATTTATGTGAATGATTGTGTGTTGTTTTGTTTCGATATTTTTGTATCTTGTATGTGATCGATGCAATAGTTGTTATTTATATTATGCATGTGAAATCCATAAATGTTTAGTAGATCTTGATTGGCAAATTCTTTATTGCTTGAAAACCTGTTAAGATTTGAGTATGGTTATGATAATAAGGAATTGGATGGTTGAACATCTGGATCTTGTGATTACAAATCAGATTTAGTTTGAGTTGTGGAAGAGATTTAGTATTGAGAAATCCTAATGGAAGAATTAGGAGTTTAGACCATGAGAATTTGAGATTTGAGAAATTGGTTGATTTGAGTAATGTATCCGAACTGGGGATTATTCGAGACTGTCGTTTTATTGAAATACAAATTATTTTAGTAAACAATGTTTTCTTTTGGTAAACCCTAATTTTGATTATCATGAACAACCAAAACTATGCAGACTGTAGGCCGACAGTCGACTGGCAGACCTATCAGTCGACTGGCACGACCCAGCTGCTAGATCTATAGTTTTTCTTGAAAATCCGTTCTGGACAGTCGACTGGTGACCTTTTGCAGTCGACTGGTACTGATACTTTTCTAAAGTATTTTGATGTTCTTTAAACAACTAGTTCTCTAAATGTTTTGGATCTATAACCTACCATTATAAATACTATTCTTCTATAGAACATACGCTTTCAATATATACTATGGTTGGATTTGGATTATGAAATTTATTAAAGACTTGAGTTTGTTGAGAGGAGAGATTGTTCCTTTGACCGTTTGACGATGGATTAGTGAATTATGGACATATTGAGAGTGATTTATAGATGGGTATATTCTGCGGTATTGAGAGTCATTGATCTCTGGGGTTGGGTATACTCTGTGGTGTTGAGAATCACTGTTAGTGATTGATAACCGGATATCCAATCTGCGGTGTTGAGAGTGACTGATAACCGGGTATCCGATCTATGGTACTGTTAGTGATTTAAAGATGGGTATATTCTGTGGTATTGAGAGTCATTGATCTCTGGGGTTGGGTATACCCTGTGGTGTTGAGAATCACTGTTAGTGATTGATAACCGGGTATCCAATCTGCGGTGTTGAGAGTGACTGATAACCGGGTATCCGATCTATGGTATTGTTAGTGATTGATAGTTGGTTATTTTCTGCGGTGTTGAGAGTCATTGATCTTTAGGGTTGGGTATACTCTGCGGTGTTGAGAATCACTCTTAGTGATTGATAACCGGGTATCCAATCTGCGGTGTTGAGAGTGACTGATAACCGGGTATCCGTTCTGAGGTATTGATTTCTCGAGTAGGTTCTATGCTCATGTTTTCCAGTTTTCCTACACTTGACATTTAGTCTAGTTTCACTTGTTGTTTTCATTCCATGATGTTTTTATGCTTTACATCTTTGGTATTTCTCATTCATTTTGTTGTTAATACATGCTGTTGATGACTTTATGTTTAGGATTAAATTATGTTGTTGTTTTTATATCACTCACACCATTTATGGCTGACCCATTTAGTTTGGGGGTTAGGGTTCAATTCTAGCCTCATATGATGCAGGTCGTTGCTTAGAGTTTGGAGGTTGGATGCTTGAGATAGTTTTGAGTTAAAGTGATGTAATAGAGCCTTGTGTAAATTTTGTAAAGAGAAGTGTTGTAAAAGAATGTTATAATTCAAGGTGTTTGTATTTCCGCTGCATTTGAAAAAGATTATTGTAATAAAAGTTTGGAATAAAATAATTTGTGTTTTTGGGCTATGTGTACTGTTACATTGAAGTTGATGCTAGGAATGTGCCACGTATTTTCTAAGATATTATATTAGAAATTCGGAGCGCTACAGAGTCTTCGATCAAGCTTCAGTCGAGCTTTGGGGGTGGTGGCTAGGTCAAGCTATGGAGTTGGTGTTGTGCTACCACCTCCGTCGACCTATGTGCTTCGTTGACCTTCGTGTCTTATAAACCTATGAGGATGCCAGTCGTCGAGCAATGAAGCTCCTTTCATTGAGCTATGAGGATGGCAATTGTCGACTTATGCTCTCATTGTTTCTCCGTCGAGCTATGCAAGCGAGCTCGAAGCTTCTCTTCCGAATCCTCGTCGAGCTACCATCTTCTCTTTTGTCGCGCTATGGGAGTTGAGCTATGGGCTTGAGGGATCGACTCTGTTTTGGGCGAGCTACTCTGTTTTTGGGGCGAGCTGCCTTCTCCATTGTGGTGCTGAGGCGTGGTTGAGCTACGGAGTTGAGCGAGCTACGGGTTGTGGTCGAGCAATGGAGCCTCATCTTCACGTCGAGTTATGGAGCTTCTCCATCGATTTATGATCATCGAGCTTCGGTCAAGCTATGGCCATCGATTTCTCATCGAGCTATGGTGGCATCCAACCGTCGAGCTATGTTGTGGTCGAGCTATGCTGTGAGTTTCTTTGTGGGGTTTCGATGGAGCTTTTGCTTGGGTTTTGGTTTTATGTTGTCGACCAGGGAGCTTGGTTTGTAGTTCGAAGTGGAGCTATGAGATGAGTTTGTGTTGTCGACCAAGGAGCTCGGGTTGTAGCTCAAGTTGGTGGGTTTTTGAAGCTGATGTTGGAGTCTGAGATTGGAGAAGAAGGGTTAGAATAGTGTTGTGGGTTTTGGGCTCCATTTGGATTCGATCTGAAACCCTATACCTCTTTATTAGATGCGGGTTCGGGTAGGAGTTGGGTTTGAGTCCCGTTTGTTTACTTGGTTACCCTAAGAACGGACCTGAGGCTTCCCCTGTGAGTTTTTGAAATTTTCCAAAATCTTGAACTCTGGATTTCTTCGCTGTTGGGAGTTTTTGCAAGATCAAGTCTAACTCATGGCACATCTGAGTAACCTCTGTTGAAATTCCAGGATGATATCTTGCACTTTCGACATTAATCTTGGGGTGTGACTGAGTTTGGATTTGCAAGGAGCTTGTGATAGCCAAGGTAGGAGATAAATCTTCTTGATTGAGTTAAGTAGCAAGAATTTGTTCACCTCTCCCTTTGAAGCTTTGAGTTATTTTTGTACTTATCGATCAAACATCTTGTCGCTCATTTTGCTGAGCCACCATTTTTTTGACCAAGCATTGTATTGTTTGCTTGTTTTTCCGATCGAGCATTTCATCGTTGGATAAGCGTTCTGTAGCTGATCTAGAGGAGATGTTACAAGAACAAATTTTGGAAGGCGGTCGAACAATGGTCTTGCTGTTTGATCCCAGCAAGTTTGGAGAAACAACTCTGAGATGGAGTTTAGTATAGAGCTTTTTGTTTGATCCTAGCAAGTTTATAGAGATAACAATGAGACGGAGTTGGGCGTAGAACTTGTTGTATGATCCCAAAAAGTTTATAGTGAACTTTGCATCTTGGTTGGTGTTTGAACTTACCGCTTGCACCCAGCATGTTTTGTAGAGACAACTCTACATGAAGTTGTACGTTGAACTTGTCGTTTGCGCTCGACAAGTTTTGAGAGAACACTATGATAGAGTTGCACGTTGAGCTTACCATTTGCACCCAGTAAGTTTGGAAAGAACTCTGTGACGGAGTCGAACGTTGAACTTGACGTTGCGCCCAACAAGTTTGGAGAGAACTCTGTGACGGAGTTGAGCGTTGAACTTGTCATTTGCGTTACGCCCAGCAAGTTTGGAAAGGCACCTCTGAGAAGGAGTTGTTCGTTCTGTTTGAGCCCAATAAGTTCGTTCTGTTTGAGCCCAATAAGCCAAACAAAATTAATGTTGAAACTGCCGTTTGATCTCGGCGAGTTTAGAGACAACTCTGAGATGGAGTTGAACGTAGAGCTTGCTGTTTTAGCCCAGCAAGTTTGGTGAGCTAACTCTGAGACGGAGTTGAACATAGAGCTTGTCGTTTGATCCTAGCAAGTTTGGAGAGAATTTTGAGATGGAGTTGAGCGTAGGCTTGCCGTTTCATTCTAGCAAGTTTGTAGGAGCAACTCCTTAATCGAGTTGATATGGGAATTACTGTTTGTTGCCGGCAAGTTTTATGTGGAAACTCTGAGGTGGAGTTGAACGTAGGACTTGTTGTTTTGATCACAGCAAGTTTCTAGAGACACCTCTAAGACGGAGTTGAACGTTTGAACTTGTTGTTTGCGCCCAGCAAGTTTTGTAGAGACACCCTGTGACGGAGCTAACGTTTGGACTCAATGTTTGTGCCCGGCAAGTTTTGAGAGATAACTCCGTGATGGAGTTGAAAGTTTGAACTTACTGTTTGTGCCCAGCTAGTTTTGTAGAGGCAACTTGATGGAGTTGGATGTTGAGCTTGTCGTGTGATCCCAACAAGTTTGGTGAGTCAACTCTGAGATGGAGTTGAATGTAGAGCTTGTTGTTTAAGCCCAACAAATTAGGAGAGACAACTCTGTGACAGAGTTGAATGTAGGACTTGTCGTTTGATCCTAGCAAGTTTGGAGAGAACTCTGTGACTGAACTGACGTTTGGACTCGCTATTTTTGCCCAGCAAGTTTGTAGAGAAAATTCTAGGCCGATGTTGGATGTTGGACGTTGAACTTGTTGTTCTCGCCCTGCAAGTTTGTAATGACAACTCAAAGACGGAGTTGGACGTTGAACATGCTGTTTGCGCATAGCAAGTTGCTTGAAGGAGCTCGAGCGTAGAGCATAACGTTGAACTCTTTGTTCAGAGCCAACAAGTTGTTGATAGAGCTCAAGTGGTGAGAAAAGCGTTGAACTTATTGTTCGGAGCCAATAACTTTTTGATGGAGCTTGAGCGGTGAGCAGAGTGTTGAACTCATTGTTCGGATCCAACAAGTTGTTTGATGGAGCTCGACCGGAGGGCGGAGTGTTGAACTCGTTTTTTGGAGCCATCAAGTTTTTGATGGAGCTTGAGTAGTGAATAGAGTGTTGACCTCGTCATTTGAGCCAACAAGTAGCTTAATGGAGCGCGAGCAAAGGGCGGAGGGCGAAGGGTTGAACTCATTGTTTGGTGCCAACAAGTTGTTGACTGTAACGCCCTAAAATTTTTAATGCAATATTTTGAATTAATAAATAATTTTTAAATAAAATTATTTAATTATTTTGAATTTTCGTAAAATTGACATTTTCACACGTGCAAAGCACGTGCAAATATTTTTGAAGTGTGGATTTAGAATTATGAGTTGATGAATGACTCCTAATATTCGTTATTGGGTATATCTGAATTTTTTATATTTTTCTGAATAAATAAAACTACTTCTGTAAATTTTTGAAAGAAAGGGGTTTTTTGTAAAAAGTCGTTTAGGGGTGAAAATTGAACTTAAAAATTGTTTGGCTGCACTTATGGCATGTAACACCCCGAATTCCAAATAAGCCTGAATTCTAAGTTCCACAGGATCTTTACACTTCACTTCGTACAATTTTAAAAGGAATTTAAAACTTTTATTACAACAAAGTCTTTTCACATCATAACGCAGCAGGAAAGTAAATTAAATATAACAATGATAAATGTACAATTGTAACAACTTTAGCATTTAAGTAATCATCAGCATCAAATTCATCTTTATATCTTCTTGTAAATTCCAAGTCCTGCATATGAAACTGTGAGCACTTCAGTTGCTTACAACCGACGCAATATTACACACAGCCATCCTCGTTATGCCAAAAATATAACGATTCTTTAATAATTTAACAATCAAAAACTTGAATGCATCACAAACAAAGCTAAAGAGGGACTATCCTATTGATGTCGTGTGTGCTTGTGCACTTAACCTTAATGTAGTTATTTATATTTAAGGACACTAATGCTCACTTGTTCAAACCTATGCATCACATTCTACATAGATCCGAGGGCAAGCCCTTAACCGTGCTTCATCTTGTAGGGTTGGATCCCTCATTATGAGTCTAACTACTACGGTAAATACAGTAACTTCTTAGATATTTTATGAGTTCTGAGCCTATGTCCAGACAACCTAGTGGGGAATCCCACGTCATGACATGACGCATCATGTAGACAGCCTATGGACAATTCGCCTCCGTCATGGGACAATGGCACTACGTAGTCACCAAGAACCCCACAAGCGTCACCACGATCCCGATAATTCCAAAGATGGATTCATGTCTTGACATGACGCATCATGTAGACAACTTGTGAAAACTCTCACACCGTGAATTCGAGGCCCTCATACTTGTGTTTTTCTCTTACTTTCATCACATCTTCACTATAGTGTTGTCCTTAGATATTTGGATCATGAATAAATTAACACCCTAGAGTTAGCATTTCTCTCTACACCAGTCTTAACATCAATTAATGATAACGACCTGTTCTTGGTCTTTTTCTACAACATTTATCTTCAAATAATTCATTCACGCCGGTGTAACAACTTAGCTATACTCCGGATTTTAACCCATTTTCATGTTCACCAAAATTGAGTGTTTATACTCACAAATTCTATAATCTATCATGATCTTTTTAATTTATTTTCCATGCACAGTTGCATATATTAAAACACCAAATTTCATTTATTGACTACTCCAATCTTCCATGTCGAAAATCACAATATTTGATCTCTATACAAAATTATTTCCATTCAAACTTTCTTCTTTCTTTAATTATACAAAATTCATATTTTAAGACAAATTACCAAGTTCTTCATCCCACTGGTTTTAATATAAGAATCACTTCCAAACCTCACAAAAATATGTCAAATATTGTGAAAATATTTTTTTTTATAAAATCTAAATAATTTTAGAGATAAAATAGAAGTTTTTCCAATTTTTATTGCTCTTAAAACTCAAGAATATGACCAAAAAATTGAAATATATTAAAAAGCCAGGCGCCAGGTTCGAACCCACGACCCCCGCCCATGCTACAGTGACCAACTCAGAGTGCACCTGAAGACCAAGAAGTCCAAAGGAGGTTAGAAATAGAAGGTGAACTCGAAATTCCCATATACAGGTCTTCAGTGATTTGGGTAAAAATCGAATTTGTCCACAAAAAAAAACAGAGCCCTTCAAGACTCGAACCCAAGACTTCTAGCACTGTTCACAGTGCAACAAACCCACACCGTAAACCAGTATTCCCAAACTCATCCTCTGTTGTGAAGAGGAATTGAAATAGCTTTATGCTTTCTGTCTGTTTGTAAATTTCCTTTACAAAATTTCAATTTCTCAATAAATTTGTATCTTTTAAATCAAAACTTCTTCCATAATATTTTCTTTAAAAAAATACAGTATAGCAGCAACTTTATAAAACTCTTATTTTGTGACATTGTAATAAGTTTTCTTTCCAATTTGTATTTAAAGAACACATTATCGACTTTAAAAAATAAAACTATTGTTCCTTCTCAAAAACACCAATATAAATTTCTTTATGCCAAAAAATGCACATTTGTGGAACTATTTTCCATGTTTCTCTACTATACTAGCACCTTAAACTCTTTCATACATATTCCATTAATTTCACTATTATGTGAACATCCTAACATGCATCAATTAAAAGATTTCTTTTCCCACAACTCACTAAATGTATGTTCTTGTTCTCTTTCAATTCCACATGAGTTCTAGCATTTATTTTCTTTTTTTTATCACATCATCACTACATAATTGAAATAACAACTAAGCCATTTAGCAATTAAACATATATCAACATTCATTCTCAACAACTAAGCCATATGTCAACTAGCATGCATCATACTACTAAAATTTAGAAAGGATTTAAGAAATGCCCACCTACCTGACAAAATTCTTAGCAAAATGAACTCCTAAATCTCTCAAAGAGCACCTCGAAATCCGTGCCCAAAGAAAAACTCTCAACTCCATTTCGGCAAAGCACAGGAACAGCACCTTCATCTCTCATTTTCATATATATATATATATATATATATATATATATATATATATATATATATATATATATAAGTTATATATATGTATACATGTGAGTGAGTGGAGGAACAAGGTGAATTCGCTGGGGATTTTCGGATATGGCAGAGAAAGAAAGAAGGGAGAGATGAAGAGAGTGAATGGTTAGCAGTAATTATATAAGTAATTAGGAGTAGTTATATTAACTAATTGTCCACTAATCACCCACTAAATCCACTCTCTTAATTCAAAAGTATTACTTTTCCCTCCATCCCAAACACAGGCGGTCACTTCTTTGTAAAAACACGTGCACGTGCATCGTACTTGCACACACTTCATTCATATCCATATATTTTTTTATTTAATTTAAAATATAGGTTATAATATATAGTAAATATTTAAATAAAATTATTTTAGTTTAATTATAAATTAGATTTATCATGCACAATTAAAATAAACACACACACCCACTTCCGAAATTTCATTTTGAAAAAGAATACGCCTAAATACGTGCACCGCAAACATGTGCGTCGCACGTAAAATATTAAAATACAAAATAGATTTTATCGACGGTAAAACGTTCATAAATAATTGTAATACAACATACAAAAAAATATATTTCATTAATTTTTATATATTCCACAACGTAATCCCTACGTACATAGAAAACACGTGCACCGCACGTATAATAATATTTAAATCGAAATGAGTGAAAAATGAATTTCTATTTATAAAACGAATTCGAACACGTCATTAAATAAATAATTAAAACACAGAGAAAATATTACACGTAGCGGTGGAAAATACGTAATTGATACGTGCAACGATAACACGTACAATGCACGTAAAAAACACAAAGATTGAAATTTAATATTTGAGTTGACTCAAATAGGATAAAAAGATTTTTAAGAAGACGGGAAAATGCATAAATAGTCGGAATCCAAAAAACATAGTAAAATACGTTACGGATATTAGCCGTAACGGTACAAAATACACGTGTGTAACACGCGAGGGAAAAAATTGTCATTTTCAATTTTGTGGGGTGTTACCCTTCCCCCCCCCCCCCCCCCCCCCCCCCCCCCCCCCCCCCCCTTTAGAACAATTCTGTCCTCAGAACTTTACTAGGGTAAAAGATGTATTTTGTACACACCAAAAAATATTACTATTGTATATAGAAAGTTGCAATACTAAGAAAAGAAAATGTAGCATAAAAATGCGCAATGTGGGAAACACATTAAACTTACATAAGGAATATTTGAGTATCAAGCAAACAAAACACAAAAGTATCAGAAAAACGAGAAAAATAGCAGGGCGAGAAATGCGACACTGAAAGATAATGTAGAGTAGATTGAAAGAAATTTTTCATACAAAATAAATCAGTACTAGATACCAAAATCTTAAACATAAATTAAGTCAGCAACTGTTAGAGAATTTGAAAAACTTCGGAAAGAGAAATTTATTAAAGAAAACGGAAAGAATAAAAATCATAAACTAAACTAGTAGTATACACTACGAGATAGAAATGGAGTAGAAATTTAATAGAAAATGTTTGGAAAATATATGAGCATGAAATTTAGTTGAAAGTATAGGCAAAATTCTGTATAACAAGTTAATGTCATAAAATAATTTGTAAAGTAAATACAATAATGATTTAAAAATTAAAGATATGGAATACTGGTTTATATAAATTCAAAAAATTTCGAACTGTCAAGTAGAGCAAGAAAAACTAACATACAAAATCATATACGCATATAGGCGTAAAAATTATAGGGGGAAAAAAACAATGTGATGATATGAAAAGTATAAATGGTTTGTAGGAGTAAAACAAGGCACCATAGTAGAAAAATTAAAAACAAATTATTGAAACAATACTAAAACTAATCATATAGAAATAACTTACGAATCGAAGAAAAAGTATAAATAATAATAATTTTTTTTTTTTTTAGGTGAGTAGCCACCAAATCTAAGATAAGTTAATAGCAAAATAAAGTAAGATGAAGTGGTATGTAATGCTAACTTATGTAAAGAAACAAAATAATACGAAGAAGGTGACAAGACAGTTGAGATTAAGTAGTAAATATGCAAGTAGGATACAAACCAGTATAAATAATCAGGTAATTAATTTAGCGGTAGGTTGTAAAATATTATAAAATGATATAAACTAGTACAAAAATAGAATAGGGGTCAGTAAATATTATAGAAAAAAAGTAGGGGTTATCAAAGTAGAAAATTTCCTTCTGGTGTAGCTTCCCCTCATTGGTATCCAACTGCAGGCTTGCCTCCTTGACCTCAAGTTTCATAATTGCCTCTACGACATCCGATTGCAGTTTGGCTTCTGGACTTTCGGTTGCAGACTTTGCCTCCCCGACGTCTAGTTGCAGTTTGCGTCCAATCATGTTTAGTTGCAGATTTGCCCTCTCGACATCAGGTTGCACCAAAACGGGAGATGGAAAGATGTAATCTTCCATATACACTTGGATATTGGGTGTTTAATAAAGTATGGTATTATGTTTTGAAATCAGTGATATAAAAGTGGAATGAAAAGCTGTAAATGAAGTAGGAAATTACAGTGACAAAATATTAAAATAGACAGACTTTAAATATAGGATATACAAAATTTGTAGTAATGAAAATGATTTATAACATTAAAAAGTGAATAGTGTAAAGTATATGCACGAGATGAAAATACAAATGAAAACAATAATTATGTAGTGTAGCAAATTAGGGCAATAGACATAAACAATTATATATAAAAATAGCAATGTAGAAATGGGATGAGGGTGAAATGATAGTAAGTATATTGAAATACATGACACATATAGAAATCAGTGGAAAATTTAGGTAGTAACTAAGAATGTAAAGACAATTAAAATTTGAGAATAAAGATAAAGTATAAATAGTGTGTGTATGTATTATATTAAAGAAGCATAAAACTACAAAATTTAAGTAGCTATTAATAGTGAAAAGTAAATATAAAGAGGTAGAAAATAAGGATAACAAAATAGTAATCAAAGGAATCTCATTAGGTAGGGGTACATTGCATTTATATAAGTAAAAATATTGCAATCATGCTAAAAATACTGAAATATATAAGAATATAAGACAATGGAAAAATATAGTATCACAAATCAAATCATATAAAATGAATGTAGATGAGCAAAATTCAAAATTTAAAAAATATAAAAGTAATAATAAATGAAGAAATAATAGTTGCAATATTAATTTAATAAGAGAGAATCTAAACCTTAATAAAATACGTAAAGTAATAGCAAAAATAAATGGATAAACATAAAGGGACGTAAAAACACGAAGGACAAAATTTTCAAGACTGAAGACAGACAAAACAAATTTAGAAGATTAAGTCTAAGGAAGATAGAAAAAAATAATAGATATTCAACTGATTTAATAGTATAAGAAAATATTTATTTGGAAATATTAAATGTTGAACTATAATGAAAATCCACGAAGAAAAATTTGAAAGGACGTGGGTCCACGTGTAATGTATCATGAATGACGGTTCAAACCAACCACACTTCTGCGAGCCACTCTGATACCAAGGAAAAATGTGCTGGCATATAATCTCACATCAATGTATACGAGGAGAGTATCATGAATGAAGTAGTTATTAAATCTTGCATTCATGACCCCAGTCATCTAATAGGAAAAGGGGGAGAAGAAAACGTCAGTGTATAGAGCAACACAAATGTAATCACTTATATTTTAATCTCTATAAACTGAACTCATACATCTAATGTCCACCCTAGGGTGTCGTTCCTCATAAATTCGTACTACTTGAAAGCGTGGCTCTGATACCACTCTGTAACACCCCGAATTCTAAATAAGCCTGAATTCGAAGTTCCACAGGATCTTTACACACTACAAAATGCACGGGCTTTTCCGGCGCTTTTACAAGGCTGTCGCGGTATTTTTTGGCGCCGTTACAGCCCTTAACGACACTTCAGAAATCGCCGCCTAAAATATCGTTACAACGTGCGTCGTTATAGCTATAAGGGCTATCGTGGCATACATCGGAGCTGCCGCTATAAGGTGTCCACCTATAACGGCGTTGCCAAACAGCCGTTATAGGAGCGTTTCCGTTTCCATGTTTTAAAAAAAAAGTTGAGCTATAGCGGCGTTTGGCAAGCGTCGAGATAGCTTTACTGAATATTAGCTCACTTTAAATTTGTACCCTACAGTGGTGCTTGGCAAGCACCGCAATAAAGGGTACTACTTTTATAAGAGTAGTACCTATTGCAGCATTTACCACGAAGCGCCGCGATAGGTCTGTTTTTTTTGGGGCATTTCATTATAAAATTTTGAATTGGAAAAACCAGTAATTAATCTCATATTACAAATACATGTAATCATATAAAATTTAAATTCTTAAATCTTAATATCAATAATAACATCAATTTCAACAACCAAAAGTCACACATCACAAAAAACAACTCAATAAAAAACAAAATATATAATACATATAAACTGTCATACAACGAGTGTCAAATGTATATGTTTTAAAACACTTAGTTATTACAAAACATAGATATAATTCCTACAAAGCATTTAAAAAAAGTTTGAATCTGACAAACTATAGCAGGGGAGTCTTCTCGTGTGGCCCGGTGTTGCTTCCAATTCCATCGTTATTTTGCTCTAGTGTATGTGCGTGACTGGAAACCGATGGAATACGCTGGCCCTATAAAAAAACATACATATTTCATCATCAATTTGTCAAACAAAAGAAGAAAAAGAGCACAAAACTGCTTAGATCTTTTTAACTGAACATCTCATATTTTACTAGATTTGCTTGTTGATGAGTTGAATGTTGTTGGTCATTCAACAGTTATAAGTGATAAGGTCATTCAGAATGTTGTTGTTCATTCAACAGTTACAATAAATCTCAGATAGTTTAATATGGAATCTAAGTCAGGACTCAGGAGTAGATGAAACAAGCTTTATGTTGATGAATAACAATATAAGGAACCTGCTAATGCCCACTATCTTCTCCCTACTTAATAGTACTTGGTACATTTTATCAATTTAGTTTGGGATGTGAACAAATCATCTTTGACTTATTTGAAGGATGTACTAGGACCTACTGAGGATAATGACGATGACGACAAGGGAGATAGGTTCTAACATGTAAAGGAAGTTCTTCATCTTCTATTGCTGATTTGGCATTTAGGGGTAATAGTTATCATTTGCTTCCACAACATCTATATAGAAAAAGGTCACGCCAGCAAAGTTCTTAAAAATTATCAAGGAATTCTAGTGCTTCTCATAATATCGGTTGCATGCACACCTAAAACTTGTGTGTCACTCTTACAAGTTACTTGCCTAACCAACTCTCTCTATGTTTTTCTCCTTTACAACATTACAGGACAATGACCAAGTCTGTTGAATCAATGCACTCAATATATGCAGCTGGAGTTGGATACATATACATTATACTTATTCAGTCATGCATCTAAATTTAACTCACCAATAAACTGTTTCTAATTAATATGTATATTTCCAAGTGAAAATTCTACATAAAGAAGAGAGATTATGTCACAAAGAAGAGACATTACTTCAGCTTTCAGTTGTGCTTAAGACTAGAGGATAAATTCCTTATAAATATTTCAAATAAACAAATCCTCTTCCTTCTATTTTACGTTTGCTTTACTAGCTCAGAACTCAAATCTTGTTTTTTTTTTAAACTATAAAAATAAAACCTGAGTCTTGCTAAAACAACAGCTCCTTCATTTACCTTTTCAACATATTGCAACCTTTAAAATCAACTAGTAGCCATTACAGAAAATTTCATTTTCAAGTTAATAGATACAGGAAGGACATAGATGTTACACAATGATCATGCAAATTCCAATACTAGTATCTCCATCTCGTAAAATATACTGGCATGGAAACAGATGAACAATTTATATATATACATTTGTCTATCCATAAAAAAACTCTCATTCAGCAGTGTATTATCTCCATTTGTTTGTATGCTCAATAATTCTTTTGTACAAAATCTTTGTAGATGTTTCAACATTCTAATACTTTAGGAAGAATCTACGATACACACAAAAAAAAATTTTGTTGCATATACAACAATGTGTGGACCCCTAAATTTTGGGATAAAGGCTTTGTTGTTGTATATATATAAGGGGAAAGCAGTTTCTCATCACAGTTTCAGTTTAATCTGCACTTTTAGATCTCATTTTCACACAAGTATAGAAAAAAAATGGAAACATAGTAAGATGCTTTTTAATGTCCTGAATACACTTGCCATGCAAATTTAGAACCTAAGATCTAAGGAGCTAAGAACACATCTTTGAAATAGATCAGTTCAGGAGCTACCATGCTCTATCTACATTCAGCTTTTATGATAAGTCAGTGAAGGTAGGTGGGATAATCAAACTGCTTAAGCAAGTGGCAATTCATCTTGTGAAGCTGAGTCTTCGCTTTTCACCACCATCCAGTCCAGTTTAATTCCCTGAAAGTTACATTAAATGGAGAAAAGAAAAGGCTAATCAAAAAATTTCAAGACCTCTTAAGATTTAAGTCTTAGTAGAAGCTTGTCAGATAGCAGAAGCATTGAGTTGTTTCTAGGATTAAATGATCTCGATATTTAATCTATTAACAGTCTTATTGTGAAATCAACTATGCAGATATACTGATAAATGGATTGAGCCATGCAGGAAAAACGTGTAGCTTCCAAATGAGCCCTATGAAAATATGAGCCCTATGAAAAATATACAGATAACAGTCGATCTGTACTGTGTCTGTTGAAGTTAATAATGAGCACTATGAAAAATATGAGGCATGATTTTGTAAAAATATAAAAAGGTAGAATAACAGTCTTATTGTGAAATCAACTATGCAGATATACTGATATATGGATTGAGCCATGCAGGGAAAACATAGCTTCCAAATGGGGAATAATTTGAAGGACTGGTTATAGAGAGAAATGAAAAGACAAATCAAACCTACTCTGTGATTTTGAGAAGAATCGAATACATACAGAACATTATAGAAAAAACAGTTCTATATATAGAAATGGATCATATGCTGATATATAGAAGATTTAGCATATGCAGACATGTATAGAAAATAGATTGTATGCAGGTATATAAAAAGATGAAGGAAGTGCCAATCTGCAGGCAACATGTATAGAAAATCGATTATCTTTATTGTGTTCTTTTGTTGTATGGATGAACACGGTTCTTTGTTGTATGGATGAACACCGTTACACTGAACATTGAAAGTTTTAACCAAGTCTTATATCAAATTCTGTTGTCCATAAACAAAAATGTACTGTAAATATTAAATGTGTGAATGCCCAGATGCACACATTTACAATTTACAGTTACTCCTGGCCCCTATTCATATCAGCAGCAGTAGATTGAACTAGGTGGCTCGAGTTCTTATAAAATTGAGCTAAATACTTAAGTCAAATATCATTAACCAAAAAACCCGACCTGCCAAATTGACAGTAAACCAACAAACAACACCCAAAAAAACTACAACAAAGCATGTATCCAATAATTCAGGTTGCTAATCTCTGTATATCGTGTCCAATAATATTTTATCTGATGATGAGAAAGTCCAAAACCAAAGTCCTATAAACCTAGATTTGTAGATGAACTTGACACTATAAACCTGGGTTTATAGGAGTATAAAATGTCGATGTCCTATGAACCAAAAGTCCTAGAAATTTGAACTATCTACAGATTTTTCAGCAACAACTGGAAATGTAAAGAAGTGACATATCCTACCCCTTCTTAAGTGGGGGACCTAGGTCTGATTCCCCCCTGAAGCGGAATTAATTGTATTGTTGGAAATACCTCTCCTCCCCATCTCCCTACCCACTGTGCCCCATGGGCAGCTCAGCTGAACGACAAAAATATAATGACACAAAATAAAAATAAACACACACACACACACACACACACACACACACACACACACACATAACATATCTTGAAGAAGATACAAGATTGCATCAAAACTTCATATTTATAAACAAGAAAGGTCTACAACCAGTACCACATAGGGAAGGTCTACAACCAATAAGGCATAGGCAACATACAGAGCAAAGATGAGCTTCGAATTTCATCAGATACAATTGAAGGGATCAACTATCAAGCTACATAATGGCATTGTTGACAATTACAAACATTAGAAAAACCTTCATTTCAACTTAAAATGTTTTGAAGATTTCGAGAACAACACAAAATGTGAAAGAGAATGATAATAACTAGATGTTCAAAATCTTGTAAGACTTAGATGAAGCCTAAAATAGTCAGATTAATAGTCAGATTAGGTCTTGCTCAAGTCTAAAATATATATAAAGTCTATATGTACTACATCCAAGTTCCAATTAATGCTAGTTTTGATAATATTGAAACACTTGACAAGTTACGTCTCTGCGTTTTGATTTAGCCAGCTGTTATAAATCATTTAGGACTTATGAAGCCTAAAAAGATAAAATTTTGGGCTTTCCATTTAAGATTAGTTTTTAGTAATCTTGAGTCATTGTATAGTTTATACCTGTAATTTCAGAATTTACAGGAGTTCTTCATTAAAGTAGTATGAGTTGTAGTACTGCACATCCACCAGCAACATATATATGAAGACCTTGTTCATTTTGAGTAAAATTGTATTATTCTACGAAATGCAATGTATTAAAAATATACATGTTCAAACAGCATTTACATGGACATGTAGCAAACATTTGTTGCAATCCTCTTATTAGATTAAGAAATAATGTGATACCTTAACATTCTCTTCTCTTTCTCGAAACATGTCTATCAACTTTGGACATACCTGCAAAAGGCTAGAAAGCATGTTAGATACTGTACTAATCCATTATAACTCTATCACACAGTAATAAAAAAAATCAAGAAACACTAATCGGGTAGAAACTGAGAATCAAGAAAATGGATGGCGAAGAAATGAAACCAGAAACACTAATCGGGTAAATCCAAAAAAAAGAATTAAAGAGGAGTTTTAAAATTATCGGAAATTGATGGAGAAAAGGGTTAGGGTTCGAGAATGAGAGGGAGGGTTTGGAATCAATTTTGAGTAGAGGTCAGATTAGAGTAGAGGCCAGGTAGAATGGAGACCGGGTTGGAATGGAGGTCGGAGCTGGCGATGGAGGTGAGGATGAGGGAGTTTGAGTTGGGTTTCGGTGAAAGGGGAAGAAGAAGATGATTATGGTGGTGATGATGGGAGGCAGGCTCGAGAGCGAAGACTGGCTGGAGATGGGGGACAACGACGGCATGAGGGGGGGGCACGACGACAGCGAGGAAGTGGGGAGGGATTTGGACTAGTGTTTGTGAGAGAGAGATGATAATTAATTAGAGTGGGAAACAAAAATTTAGGGGTGCGAGCAATGGGGTTTGGGAATTTTCGGGCCTATTGCGGCGTTTAACACAAAAACGACGGTATAGTTCATTCATATCCAGACGTATTTTGTGCACGCCGGAGAAATAAAGAGACTTGAGACTAAGATGGTCGTTTATGCGCTTTTCCTTCGTTTCGCTCTAATTTAGTTATAAAATAAAAATTAAATAGCTTGCAAGTGATCATGGCTGTATCTTGGTAATAATATAGAATCAAAATTATTTTCATTCTTCATAATTGCTGATGCTGATTTTGGTGTGGGAGCAAACAGCTGAATTTGTAGATTCTTGAGAAAACGAATAAGGCAAACCTGTTGAACTTCACCAAAGTGTTGACTTGTTTCTTGTTGCTGCCACGAAGTTTTCTGGGACCAGGGCTTCCATGATGGCCCAGGAGAATGGAGGCCTGCTCGGGCAGAAATTCCTCGCCCGTTGTTCCTTTTCTATGTCAAGTTGGCCAAGGCACCTCTCCATCTCGTGGAGATGGCGGTAGATCGAGTCTTCCCTTCGGTCATATCTTGTTGAGTCCCGAGACTCTTTCTCATGCGAAAAGGAACTGGGAGTGCGGTGGTGATGGCTTGGGACAGGTTGAGGACTAGGTGCCCGTTGCTCATGGTTGGAAGGAACATAAAGGAACCGCATAACTACTTCTTGAAAATCCTGGAACTCCGCCCTTGTGACTGGTGCCCCTTCAGCTTGGTGGTCCCTAGGTGTGGCTCGGCTTACTGGAGTATGACTTCTCTGCCGATGACATTGAGGGGACTCTCTTCGCCTCCTCGCGAGAGGGAATCTTCTGGTCCTCGGTCTGCGGGAGGTCCGGACTCTCGAGACCCCTGGGTGCTCAGGTTGATGGACTCCCTCAAGGGCTCTCCATCCATTCAAGCGAGTTCAGAGGTTGACAATCACTTGACGGAGATCCTGCTCGGGAGGGCTTTGAGAAACCATAGAGTCAACTGAAGGATTGAGGACCTCGACATGGTCATGAAGCAGATGTTGTTTTGGACGACTCAGACGGGAGCCCCCCGAGACACTGGAAGGGCCTGTTAAGGAGGAGGCTGTTAAGGAAGAACATCTTGAACTGGAGGAGGAGGAGGAGGAGGAAGAGGAGTGACTCTTCGACTGGAGACCACTGCCTTCCCCTTCTCTTTCGGAAGCATAGCTTGAAACTACAATCGCTGATGAAGTTAGCTTGGATTGCTTTTTTGTTTTCCACAGATGACGCCAATCTGTTGATGCTGATTTTGGTGTAGGAGCAAACAAATGAATTTGTGAATTCTTGAGAAAACGAATAAGGCAAACATGTTGACCTTCACCAACGTGTTGACTTGTTTATTGCTGCTACCACGAACCTGCGCAAAGTTCAATACACCGGGATGGATCCTGGCGACGAACCCTCTGATGCTCTTATCAGTAATCAGAAAGATTAAGAAAGAGCTTTAGGTAGAAACATATTGATTACATTGTTATGGTGGGGGGAGAGGGGTATTTATAGTCGCCTTAGGGATTTGTTTCGAGATAAGGACAAATCTCTACTTCTCGGTATAGATGGATAAGATCTAGAGTTTAAATCGTTTCATAGAGATAACTATGAATTTGAATTACTCTTTATCCAACTGGGTTGGTTTGTAACGGGTTGTTACCCATACCTAGTAAGATAGATCCGTTTATGGGTTATTAGGTTTTGAAGAAAGACCCAGTTCCCATTTCAGACTCGTTTGTAGGTGAAATTATCGTTTTACCCCTAAGAGCTTTATGATTCATGTCCGATTTGAACGGTCCTGATTTGGTTCTATTTTTAGTCATATCAATAATAATATTAGATAACTAAATTTCGTGTTATCTACATATAAATTATTATAAAAGGAATACATTTAAAAATATAAAAATATTTATAGAAAAAAGGACATATATATATATATATATATATATATATATATATATATATATATATATATATATATATATATATATATATATATATATATATATATATATGTACAAACCCTATCCCGGAGTTTAACAAGTAAAATGCCGGGATTTAAAAAATAAAATTAAAAATAGCTATCCCGGTGCATATTAACCAAACGCCATTATAGTACAGCCTACCCCGGCGTTTATCATATAACACGCCGGGATATCTATTTAATTTATTTTTTTAAAATAAAATAGTGGGCTATGAGGTAGAGAGGGGTTCTCCCGGCGTTTATTTGTACAATGTCGTTATAGTTTGGACCTATCGCGGCGTTTGGAATATTCCAAACGCCGCGATAGAGAGTATGTTTTTAAAAAAAAGAATATTCCCCTCACCTATAACGGCGTGTCTTAGAAACGCCGCGATAAGAATGCCGCTAAAGGCCAAGCGTTTTGTAGTGACACTTTACTTCGTACAATTTTATAAGGAATTTAAAACTTTTATTACAATAAAGTCTTTTTACATCATAACACAGCAAAAAGTAAATGAAATACAACAATGATAAATGTACAATTATAACAACTTTAGCATTTAAGTAATCATCAGCATTAAATTCATCTTTATATCTTATTGTAAATTCCAAGTCATGCATATCAAACTGTTGGCACGTCAGTTGCTTACAACCGATGGAATATTATACACGGTCATCCTCGCTATGCCAAAAATATAACGATTCTTTAATACTTTAACAATCAAAAACTTGAAAGCATCACAAACAAAGCTAAAGAGTGACTATCATATTGATGTCGTGAGTGCTTATGCACTTAACCTTAATGCAGTTATTTATATTTAATGCACACTTGTTCGAACCTATGCATCCCATTCTACATAGATCCGAGGGCGATACTTTAACCGTGCTTCATCTTGTAAGGTCGAATCCCTCGTTATGAGTTTCTACTACGGTAATTACTGTAAGTTCTTAGATCTTTTATGAGTTACGAGCTCATGTCCAGACATCCTGGAGAGAATCCCACGTCATGACATGATGCATCATGTAGACAGCCTATGGACAATTCGCTCCGTCATGGGACGATGGCACTGTGTAGTCACTAAGCACCCCACAAGCGTCGCCACGATCTCGATAATTCCGGAGATGGATTCACGTCATGGCATGACGCATCATGTAGACAGCTTGTGAAAATTCTCAAACCGTGAATCCGAGGCCCTCATACTTGTGTTTTTCTCTTACTTTCATCACATCTCCCCTTAGTGCCTATAAGGAATTTTGAAACTTTTATTACAACAAAGTCTTTTTACATCATAACGCAGTGGAATAAATAAATGAATTACAACATGGTAAATATACAATTGTAACAACTTTAACATTTAAGTAATCATCAGTATTAATTTCATCTTTATATCTTCTTGTAAATTCCAAGTCCTGCATATGAAACTGGGAACGTCAGTTGCTTACAGAGCCCTTCAAGACTCGAACCCAAGACTTCTAGCACTATTCACAGCGCTACAAACCCACACCGTAAACCAGTATTCCCAAACTCATCCTCTGTTGTGAAAAGGAATTGAAATAGCTTTATGCTTTCTATCTGTTTATAAATTTCCTTTACAAAATTTTGATTTCTCAATAAATTTGTATCTTTTAAATACTTCTTCCAGAATATTTTCTTTAAAAAATTACAGTATAGAAACAACTTTATAAAACTCTTATTTTATGACATTGTAATAAGTTTTCTTTCCAATTTGTATTCAAAGAATACAATATCGACTTTAAAAAATAAAACTATGGTTCCTTCTCAAAAACACCAATATAAATTTCTTTATGCCAAAAAATGCACATTTGTGGAATTATTTTTCATATTTCTCTACTATACTAGCATCTTAAACTCTTTCATACATATTCCATTAATTTCACTATTATGTGAACATCCTAACATGCATAAATTAAAAGATTTATTTTTCCACAACTCACTAAATGTATGTTCTTGTTCTCTTTCAATTCCATATGAGATCTAGCATTTATTCTCTTTTTTTTATCACATCATCACAACATAATTGAAATAACAACTAAACCATTTAGCAATTAAACATATATCAACATTCATTCGCCTCAATCAACAACTACGCCATATGTCAACTAGCATGCATCATACTACTAAATTTTAGAAAGGATTTAAGAAACGCCCACCTAGTTGACAAAATTCTTAGCAAAATGATCTCTTAAATCTCTCAAAGAGCACCTCGAAATTCGTGCCCAAAGAAAAATCCCAACTCCATTTCGGCAGAGCACAGGAACAGCACCTTCATCTCTCATTTTCATATATATATATATATATATATAAGTTATATATATGTATACATGTGAGTGAGTGGAGGAACAAGGTGAATTTGCTGGGGGTTTTCGGATTTGGCAGAGAAAGAAAGAAGGGAGAGATGAAGAGAGTGAATGGTTAGTAGTAACTATATAAGTAATTAGGAGTAGTTATATTAACTAATTGTCCACTAATCACCCACTAACTCCACTCTCTTAATTCAAAACCATTACTTTTCCCTCCATCCCAAACACAGCCAGCCACTTCTTTGTAAAAACACGTGCACGTGCATCGCACTTGCACACACTTCATTCATTTACATATATTTTTTTATTTAATTTAAAATATTGGTTATAACATATAGTAAATGTTTAAATAAAATTAATTTAGTTTAATTATAAATTAGATTTATCATGCACAATTAAAATAAACACACACACACACTTTCGAAATTTCATTTTGAAAAAGAATACGCCTAAATACGTGCACCGCAAACACATGTATCGCACGTAAAAATATTAAAATACGAAATAGACTTTATCGACGGTGAAACGTTCATACATAATTGAAATAAAACATACGAAAAATTTATTTCATTAATTTTTATATATTCCACAATGTAATCACTACGTACATAGAAAACACGTGCACCGTACATATAATAATATTTAAATCGAAATGAGAGAAAAATAAATTTTCGTTTATAAAATGAATTCGAACATGTCATAAAATAAATAATTGAAACACAGAGAAAATATTACACGTAGCGGTGAAAAATACGTAATCGATACGTGCATCGATAACATGTGCAATGCACGTAAAAATACAAAGATTGAAATTTAATATTTGAGTTGACTCAAATAGGATAAAAATAAATTTAAGAAGACGGGAAAATGCATAAATAGTCAGAATCCAAAAATACATAGTAAAATTCATTACGGATATTACCCGTAACGGTACAAAATACACGTGCGTAACACACGAGGTGCAAAATTGTCATTTCTAATTTTGTGGGGTGTTACAGGGCCGGTTATGCAGTAGAAGGCTCCAAGAAGTTAGATTATATCCATATTTGATTGATTTTTATTGATTTAATTGAATATATGTATAATTATGCAATTTTGAGATTGTTGGGGACTTTATTCAAAATATTTTTCCTGGAGAGTAAAAGTTGGAAAATTTATTTGGAAAACCTAATATTTATTAGTGGATAATAATTCTAATTTTTCTGGATTTTTATGAATATTTTATGACATATTTGCAAATATTTCAAAGGAAATGGCTTTTGTGTAAAATTGCCACTTGGGGTATAAAACCGAAAATTTTCAATTCTGGGCTACACCTGATGGTAGGCCAACTCAAAAGTAAAGAGATTTAATTTTTATTCTAATGGGATTGATTTACTTAACTAATTTATTAAAGAATATCCATATATGTAAAGAAATAATTTCCTAAAGGATATTTCTATAAAATTTGTAAATCCCTAATTAAATCAGATCCCAGCCTATTTATTGGAAACTACAGCCGACCTCCCTCTTGTAACCCCCATTTTCGCTAATAAGTATTTCCCGTGTATTTTCTATAATTTGACTTTTTACAAATTTATTTTGTACTAAATTCATTTCGAATTTTTATTAAAGTGTTTTCTAATCGAAAATTTTATTCATTTCTAATAATTGTGCATTTTGATCTTATTTTCTAATCCTTACCAATCAGCTATTTATATTTGAGCCTAAATCAAAAATTATTATTATTATTGGATTATTCTAACAAAATTGTTAAAACCGAATACTATTTTGGTTTTTTTTTTGTTTTTAAAGGAGAAGGTGGAGTATGGCCACCCTATTTCATTAATAAGGAGTTAACAAAACAAACTCAGACTACTGAGCCAAGTACAATAACCTATGTAATCCACAAAAGAACATAAAGCCAGCTCAAAACATGGAGGGTGGGGAACAAAACGGTACAACCAACATATAACAAACAAAATATATCTAATCATCTACTCCCCCCAACAAAATCCTGGGGTGGTGGGGACACAAATCTGACTGGCCTGACACCTTCTTCATTCTAGCGTCAACCCAATGTCTACATCATCATCATATTCATCCACCTGGAAGACGCTCACTATCCGTCCTCTAGATCCTGCAGCAGCCACATTTGCCCAAAAAGAGATAAGGTGCATAATGTGAGTCAAATTACTAAAAATATTATTACAAGTCCTACGGAAGTACCAATTATTCCTGTCTATCCAAAGTCCCCAGGTCGTAGCGGCGATAGCAATAAACCAAGCTTCTCTCATCGTTCATATCTCCGTAGCGAACTTAGGTCCTACCCACAAATCCTCATACTTACTTGGATACTCAGACATCCCTAGGGCACTAAGAACCTCCACTAGGACTGCTTTACTCCTGGGACATTCCAGAAAAATGTGGTCTCTAGATTCCAGGATAGCATTGCAAAACTCACATGTAGGGTCCAAGTTCGATTGACATTTCGCTAGGTTCTCTCTACTCAATATAGCGTCGTTGAGCACTAACCAGAGGAACGCTTCAACTTTCAACGAGGTCTTTGCCTTCCATACTACTCCAGACCAGCACGGGCTACATCCCCTAAAGTGAATGCAGTTATATAGGGAGCGAACGGTGAAGGCACCATTCTTTTCTAGTCACCAAGATTTCCTATCGGGGCCCAGTAAGCATATTATACCGGTGCTGGCGATATAGGTCTGAAGTTCTGTGAGCCTATGCTGGGATCCCAGGTCAAGTAGGTGTCTAAAGGTTGGTTTCCAGGAACTTCTTCTCTGGGCTGCGGCCACCATGCAGTGCAGTTGTAATGCTTGGTCATATAAATCCATGAACAAAGCCGTAAGTGTGTGATCTCCACACCAGCTATCCCACCAGAATCTGGTCAGTCTGTCATTCCCAATATACGATGTCGCACAGCTAATGAAGGGATCGTAAACCTTGGCGATACCTCTCCAGAACCAGGAAACGCGCGGGCCTACCATGAAACCCAGGTTCCTCATCCCATTCCCATGAAGATATGTCTAAACGAAATCCTGTCATCCTTATCCATTGGGGTGGAAGACTTTCCACCACCATTTTCCCAAGAGGGCCAGGTTCATATCTCGCAGATCAATAATACCTAGCCCCCCGTGAATCATTTTAATGTAAACGTTCTTCCCATCTAATAAGGTGATATCCACCAATATTAGAGCTTGCTCCTTCCAAAGAAATCATTTACGAGTACGGCCAATTCTCTCGATAACCCATCGTGGCATTTCGAAGGAAAAATAATAAGTAAGAAGATTTGAGAGAACTGCATTGATAAGCGTGACTATTCCTCCCAAGGATAAAGCTTTCCCTTAACATCCAGCAAGGCAGTTTTCCATCGGGCCAATGATAGGTAACCAGTTGGCCTTCTTAAGTTTACCCGATCTCTGCGATAACCCCAAGTAGTAATGGGGAAATTCTCGATGGAGCAGCTGAGAATCGTGGCATGCTCTTGTGCCTCCTCTGTAGTAATGGCAATGGGGATAAGAGCACTTTTGTGAAAGTTGATCCTGAGACCCGACCAAGCTTCAAAACAATATAGAATTCCTTTGAAAGAGATAGTTTCCCCGAGATTGCCGTTTCCAAATAGTAGTGTATCGTCTGCACTGGAGGATAGCACACCCTTGGCGATTGACCCCACTAACCACCGGCGTTGTCCAGCCGGCCCTACAGCAGTTAGCCATCATGGTCCTCAACACGTCTACCACAATGGTAAAGAGGAAAGGGGAGAGCGGGTCGCCTTGTCATAGGCCCCGTTTACACGAGAAAGGGTGACCTGGCACCCCGTTCACTAAAATAGCAGTTCTGCTGGTGGTGAGGCATGTGTGGATCCATCTGATCCATCTAGACCCAAATCCTCTTCCAAGTGCTTCCATAAGATATTCCCATTCAATTAAGTCGTAAGCTTTCTCAAAGTCTAATTTCAGGAGATAGCTCTTAGCATTAGACGAGTGGCAGTGATGGATTGTTTCTTCAGCCGTGGCCATACTATCCTGAATACACCATCTTTTAATGAACCTCATCTGTTTGTTACTAATGATTCCGTCCATCACCTTTCCCAACCTATTGGCCAGAGTCTTAGTAATAATATTAACTGAGCAGCTGAGGAGACTAATGGGGCGAAAATCTCCCACCCGCAGGTGGTCCTCTTTCTTAGGGATCAACACCACCTCTACAAAATTGATTCTACCTAACTTAAGTTTATGTTCATAGAGATCAGCGAACAACTTCAACAGATCGTCTTTGATTTCCTCCCAGAACACCTGGTAGAAAAGGGAAAGGAAACCGTCTGGGCCTAACGCTTTGTCCCTACCGAGTTGCTGTACCGCCTCCCAAATTTCTTTTTCCGTAAAAGGAGCTTCAAGGGGTCTAAGCATGGGGACATTGTCGTTCGCAGACCCTTGCCAGAATTCACGCTGGAGAAGGACTCTCAACTCCTCCCTATGTCCAAAGAGGCGCTTGATGTGGGATTGGAACACTATCCTGATCTCCTCGTCTCCTTGTATCTCTCCAGTCTTCAAATGGATGAGATTAGATCTACGCCGGGCACTGGCAATATGGTGGAAGAATGTTGTATTTGCGTCTCCTTCTTTGAGCCACATAATCCTGGAACGCTATTGCCATTTGAGTTCTTCGAGTCTATAAAGTTGGTGAATGTCTTCTCGGAGCTGAAGCTACCTATTCCGCTCCTCCTGTACCAGATCCCTAGTTTCCTCCGTCTTTTCCAACTCCTTTATACTTTCAAGGAGGGAGCCTTTTGCTCTCCAGATTCGCACAAATCTGGTCTGATTCCATTTCCTGAGTTTGGCATGCAGTCTTCTAATTTTTCGTACTAGACTGCTATTGATTCAGTTCCTCTAGAAGGGAGTGACCAGTTCTCGTATACCATGTGATGGAAACCTAGGACTTCCAGCCACACTTTCTCAAATCTAAACTTAGGTGATTTCCGGGGATGCACTTCTCTGGACGATAGGATAATAGGTACATGATCCAAGGTAGGTTTAAGGAGAGCTTTGGCCCAAGTTAAAGGGAACTTGGCCTCCCAGTCCGCAGAGACCAAGATCATATCAAGCTTGGCTAAAATGGGCACTGCTTGCATATTAAACCAAGTGAATAGCCTATTAGTGATGGAAATGTCAACCAGATCCAGGTCCGTGATAACATCGTTGAATGTTTCCCTATCCGCTACGCTAGAGCCTCTGCTCTTGTGTTCAGAGGAGAACCTTGTGATGTTAAAATCTCCCCCTACCACCGACAGGTGTGGCCACCGAGCGTGAATTGCTCGTAGCTCAGTCCAAAAATCCACCCTAACTGAAGTAGTGTGCAATCCATAAACCACCGTAATAGACTGAGTCCACAGATCAGATATACGTTGGAGCAGGACCACCAACGCGAATTGGCCGTTAAATTCATCTAGGCAAACAAACACCTCCGGGTTAAAACCTAAGGCAAATCTTCCATTCTGAGATATGATACCCTCCCAACCTACTTAGTCTAGAAAAATGGGTGAGTTTGGTCTCCTGAAGGCTCACTTTTGACTCAGCAATGACCTCCCTGAAGATTTCCCGTTTGTCCCAACTACCCAGACCCCTAACATTCCAGAATATAGCTTCCATTAAAAACCGTTACTAGGAGGACCATGACTCGTTTTGGCGGACGAGCTCGGAATGAGATTAACTCTCTCGCACTCCCACCCTCTAATATTGTTAAGGGCGAAAGCGTTCCTATCGGTATCGCTGACCGCAAGACCACAGATTTTGGCTGGGCTAAAAAACTCAGAATCAGTCATGAAATTAAAAATAGAAGCTAAGAAGGAACACGTACCTCTGTTGCTTGTCTTAACTGATTTAGCGGTTGCAGCAATCTCTAAGGACTTTTTGTACTCCTCAATAGCCCTCTTGGCGACTTTTTGTACCCTAAAACCTGTACCGCCTTGAGAAGAGACAGTAAACTTTGGTTGCGATGGAGGGAATGTGGAGGGTACAAATTCAGGGGAGATACCAGTTGGCTCGACAGCCAGTCCCTCCGAATCAAAAGACTCCCCTTCCGAATATACATAGTCATCTTCGAGATTCGGTCTATCTTCAGGATTGTCTTCGTCAACGTGACTCCCACCCTCGAAGAAAGGTACCCCAAATTGCATCCCAAGTTCAAGAGGCGAGATGGGGATATAATTAGTAGAGCTTATGCATATGGGCCTATCCAACTCAGTTGGACTTGGCCTCTCGTTCTGCCTGGGCCCCTCTTTGGACCCAATTAACAGGCCTTTATTAGAATACCCCTCTGCGATCAGTACTTAATGTTGAGCCCCTCCTCCAAAGCACAATAAGCTTCGGCGTGCTTGCGGTGCAAAATACCGACCGTTCTGACGCCTTCATCCTGTTTGGAGCCAAGTGTCACTTTTTGATCGGTTGACACTTCTCCCGGTGCATTAGGCATAGAAGACGAGGATTTTGGCGTAAGAAGCGAGTTTTGAGATGGGGCGCTTGATACTTCGTTGCTAAAAAATGTGCTTTTACCCTTAGGGTTTTTACCCAAATCGTCTTTCCCCTTTCTCTCTACCTCTTCCCCCAACCTTGTTTGAAGCTCATTTGGGACGGAATCTCTGCCTACAAGCAACCTCTTGCTCTTCGTCTTCCCTAAAATGGTACCCTCCCGAAGCAACTCTCGTACCAAAGTTATCTGCTTTTTCCCTTTTGGAGTTCGACTTTGCATGTCGTCTCTCGATGGGCTCTTGTCACTTCTAGCTCTTGTACGACCTGACACCACTCTCTGCCCCTCTCGCCGCACCTCACCACCAACTTCGAGGAGTTGACTTCCTCTTTAAGCTTCCTTTTGGCCCCCCTTTCGAAGGGGCAGATCTAAGTCATCCAAACTACCTAAATCAGGAAGTGGGAGCAGATCCACTGTCTGTCGCCCATCTGGGCCGTTGGATGTTTTGGTCGAGCCTTGTTCTCGACCACCGTTGATCGGAGAAGAATTTTTTGGTCCTGATCCCTCCACCGCCTGTTCTTGGCATGCCTCCTTCCCTCTTGCCACTTTGATGACTTCCCGGTGTGCTCGCTCTACTTCGTGAGCACCATCTAAGGTCAGGTCCACATCGGTGAGACCATTTCTTTGTATGAGCGACCATCTCTGATTGAGGGTTGAGGAGTGGGGGAAGTGATGATCAGGAGCTCTACCGCGGTCTCCGCTCGCTTATCGAGCACGAAGCGAATGAGGTACGACTCCTCGAACAAGAAAACTTTAGCAAACCTCGGCATCAGAGAGATGTCAGTACTCCTGATCAGTATCCTAGCAGATACGATCTTCGAGCGGTGCACCGTCTTCTCGTCGATATCTTCAATAGTACCAAAATTGGAGATAATCTCTTGCAGAGCGTCCTTTTTCCAAAAATGTAGTGGGACGTTATGGATCCAGATCCAGAACCTCTTGCCTTGGGGTAGCTCCGCTCTGAAACTTGGTGACCATGCAAAAAATTCCATCTTGAAATGCCCAAAGTCCACTGTGCCCAAGTCGGTGACCTCGACCATCTTCTCCGGTGATGGGAAGGATACCAGGAACTGTAGGTGGCACATTTTTTTCACCACCCGATCCCTGTGTGCCCTCATCGGCCACTTGGAGTTGAGTGCTTGGATGAAATGGGTCTCCGAGGGGCTCCCTGACCTTACTCTAGCAACGGCACACCATTGACGGAGCCACTTTTCTTCGTTCTTGATTGTGTCCAGGCTATTTGCAAGCCGGATTAGAGTTGGGCTATCCGGTGATCTCCCTCTGCTCATTGGGCATTCTTCTTCGTTATTAGTATCGACGACGTTCTTGCAAACATACGACATATGCCCCCATTTCATATATTTAAGGCATCGTACCTCTTTCGTGCAACTTTTCGATAATGGCCCAAATCACCGCAGTTGAAGCAAGGTACTGGCTTGTATTTTCCTTTCCGTTATTTCTTTTTGTTTTCCAACTGAGTAGGGGGAAATGCTGCGTCTCTTCTTTGTTTTGCTGATCACTTCAACCCATGGTCCCACATTATCAACCGGATCTAAGTCCAGTATAATCTCATTAGGCAGAACCCCATCTTGGGCTCGCTTGACGGAGGATTTAAGTGGAGCTTTAGCATTCCTTTGAGGTGGTGAAGGAGACTGGTGGTTATGGTGATGGTTGGCAGTAGGGGGAATGAGTTTGGGAGGTATTTGATGACTGGGAGGCAGGGGAAGGTGGTATGTTGGCTGTTGGGGATTGTGGTGATGGTTGGCAGTAAGGGGAAAGTTTGTGGTGGTCTTTGTGGAGGTGGGGGTGACTCTATTGGAGAGTAGCAGATGTAGGTTGATGGCGATGAGAATGTTCCGAATGCTCCTTCCGAAAGTGGTTATGCTGCCTGTGGTTGAACCTCTCTCCACCGGGGTGATGCTGGCCTGAGCGGGTGTCTCTTTTATGCTCGAAAAAGCTTATAGGAGGACCCCGTTTATGGGCCCATCCTCTTGGGGGTGGAGAATGGTGGCGATGATGACTGAGGTCTTCCTCGTGCCAGCGTTGATGCGCACTGTAGTGTGCACACGCTGTGTGCTGTTTGCCTCCCATTGCTCTTCTCGGGGGGAGGGGGGAATGCCAGGTAGCTGGGGTGGTGGTGCTGGTGATTGGTGGTAGCAGGGTTGAAGAGTAAGGTGGGGGGAGGAGGTAGAACTGTGGTAGAGGGTGGTGCGCAACGCCAGGGGTGGGGGTGGGGGGTCCACAGTTGCAGGGGTATTGGTTTGGTGAGGAGGGAGAGGCTCTGCTGTTGTTGGAGGCAGCTGATGGTATATGACCACCTCATTGGGTCCACAACCGCTCAGTTCCAATTTCGATAGTGCCAAAGAAGCCATAATGTAGATAGCTGATTACTCAGTGAAGAAGGAGAAGGAGTAGAAGAAGGGTGAGGAACTACTTGTAGAAGGAGGGAAAATTTTAAAAAGAAGGAAGTGTTGAGCCAGTGCACTGAATGTTTGCCGGTGTGTATAACTTTGGACAAGAAGAAGAAGTAGGTCAGGGGAAGGAGGAGAGGGAAGGTGAAGCTCTGGGGATGGGGTTCAGGTGGGAGGGGGCGGGAGAGGGAGAGGGAACCATGGTCTTCTATTCTCAGAGAACCAGAATCACTATTCATGGAGTTACCCCCAGGGTTAGGTCTGAATACTATTTTGTTGTATGATTTTATTATTATTATGATTATAATTATTAATTGCTATTTTTGATTATTTAATTAAAGTTCATCTATTGAATTATTTTATTATTGTACTTGATTTGATTTTCTTAGTGAATTCTAATTTATTTTCAAGCCCAATTATATTCCAATTTTGTTATGCAACTTATTATTACTATTATATTGATATCAGTATTATTGTTATTATTATTGTTATTGTAATTATTTGATTTTTTATTAAAAAAAATCCAATCCAATGTATTTATTCTTTTTTTTTCAATCAATTTTATATTATATCAAATCATGAAAATTTTGTCATGCAATCTATTTTAATATTTTGGGTGTTGTGCACTCTAAATTAATCTATTGATAAATTCTATTTTATTTATTTACTAGATTTGCCTATGGGCACGTGCCTACGGCACGTCATCGAAACGATACAGCATATGAAAGTCTTGTAAACAGTAACACAAAGATTATGTAGCTCAAGTTTGAATAGTAAAACAATAATTAACTGTAAATAAAAGTCCATGTTTCCATTAGTATATGTTGAAAAATAATTATAAATGGAGGTGTATAATCAAACTTATTAGAACTTTGAGTGTGGAAAATGATAAAATTTAATTGTTGATGAGATATTTGTTATTTTCAATGTAACATGAGCAATAAAAAATGCATAAAAATCTGAAAATTTACAAACCTGGAATCTGAACATATAAATCTGAGTAAATAGAGAGAGAATGAGAGAAAGAGAGAGAGAGAAAAATAAATAAATAAATAAATAAATAAAGGAGATGTTTTAGGGGGATTTGAATTTGAATTTTGGGGGAAACTTTTGGGCGGAAAAATATGTTTTGTGAGGTTAGATCTAGACCATTGATTTCAACTCTATTGAATGAGAGCCACTTGATAGCTTTCTTTGTGTTTTATTATATAGATATTCCTTTCCCAATTGGATTTAAACCCAAATCCTATAACCTTTTTCTTATTAGATTCTAACCCACTACCCAAAAACCCAATATCCCATTAACCCTATATATAAACTAATCTATCTCATTAACCATAATCCTATTCTCTTTCTCCTATTGGATCCAAATCCTATACTCAATAACCCCTACTTTTTCGCTATTTATTCTATTCTACCCTAACCTAACCCTAGCCCCCATTAACCCCAGTCGCCCTGTACAGAACTACCATCCCCCCTACTGTACACCCTCTTCTTCTTCCTCTCACGCCTGCTTCCGAAACCCCACAGCCATCTCGAACTCCACCCATCCCCCTCCCGTCTTCTTCATCGAGCCGTCGCCCTCGTCCCTACCGTCAGCACCGCGCCCGCAACCCATCACCTCCTTCCACCTGTCACCTTGTCTTCCCCTTCTCCTCCTCGTCACAACCACACCCAACATAGCAACCCCTCCCTGTTCCGCTATGTTTCCCGTTGATAGCAACCGCCCAACCCAATCCTGAATCCTTGAGTGTCACCGCCATTTGCGCCGCCCACCATCACCGTCTACGTCAGCCAGCGACGCCGCCAGACCCTCTTACTGCCGAGCTCTCTCTTGATTTTGCTGTTGATTACTAGATTTCTTTGTGCACGTATATTGCACGTGTTATTTTGTGTGTTCGTGGGTTCGTTGCTGTGGGATCCTTATCACGTTATTCTTGGTATTCATTTTTGTCGTCCAAAAGGCAAGTCACTTTTCTCTTGAATTGAACATCGTATCAAATTCAAGTTTTATTGAAATTCTTACAAGTAGATCATATTTATTATCATATCGTTGTATTGATTATCTTCGTTGGGTCTATTGAGGGTTTACACGAGCTAACCCCAATATTCTTGACATCGTGCCACTTTTGATTCTAAAGATTGAATCTTTTATGCATTCATGTAGAATTGAGAATAGGGTTGTTGATATAATCACGACACAATTAACCTATTGTAGAAACAATTGCTAGGTTGTATGTTGTTTGATTGATTGATATTTGATTGATGATAAATTAATGTATGTATGTGTTCTTAATTTTATTTACCACATTTTTATACCATCATGATGATTATGAAGCTTGTCAACTAATAGAATTGATACCCACTGTTTTTAATTAACATGAAAAATACCCAAAACCCTGTATGTTGCTTGCTGGCTGTATGTTGTCTGCTATTTTCGACTCAGTAAATTATCTTATAATAAATTACTTTCTGAATAAGAGTTGTAGCCTTATCTTACTAGTTTCCAGAACATCTTGGATTTTAGAATTTCGAGTTGTGTAGAAAAAGTTATGATCGTTTTACTACAGAAGTGTCTTTATTTTCAGATTATCAGATTCTTATATATTTGATATTTAAACTGTTAAAAGGCTGATCAAATGTTAAAATTTTACTATGGTAATTTCCAGGTTGTTAGTTATCATGTTTAAGAGTCTAATAAATATTTTTAATGAAATTATTAATGAGTTTTTGCTGATGCTAAAATTATAGCAACATGGTATCGAGATTCTTCCTGAACATATAATCTGTAATGAATGAGGTGTTTGACCTAGCTACTTTTGTCAGATTTTAAACTTTAAATATACGTTGGAACCATGTGGAAGTCTAGTTTTCATAATTTCTAACGATTTCAGTTTTCAAATTCTGAAACAGCGGGAAATTACATTTTCGTACAAACCACTCTTGCTGTCCAGAATTTTATATTTCAGATTTTAATAGATTAATTATTCCTATATCATAGTATTGCATGAATTAAAGTGTGTATGTTGTATTGCATGATTCTAATGTCTTATTGTCTTCATTCTAATTGTCCTATCTAATTTATCATCCTATTGTTCCCCTATTGTTACTATCGTTCATCTAAATATCTCTAGATTGCAATTGTATTGTTGCATCGATAAAATAATTAACAAGCCGGGATTTAAGGGTTGACTCTAGTGATGGACAATATAAGGACTGTACTCAGATAAGGGGCCCGTGGTTCCCTATATCGTTATCTTGTGATCTTGTGTTCTTGTGATCTTGTGATCTTGTAGCATCTTATAGATAAATTATCATTATGGATGGAACATTGTTATCGTGCCGAGTACATGATCTATAAAATTCACCACTAAGTCTAAACGTAACTTGTTTGTATGTAGCAACCATGTGGTAAATAAATGGGACGTATGAAGTGCTATATTAGTTATGATTAAAATGATTAATAGACTTAAGAGTTGACGCCATATCGACATTGCATATTGTATATCATTGTTCCTATTGATATCGAATATTGCCTGTGGTAGGGTAAAAATGGCTTGGGGCCCAACCAGGGCCCAGTACAGCTCTCACTCAAAAATGGGGAAAATAACAATCTGGCTCGGCTTCGAGCCACTACAGGGTCGGCGCCGAACCTCAAGTTCACCCCCACAAACCTGGTCTCCTCGTATCCGACGAGTCTCGATGGCCCTCGGCCTCCGATCCACGACAGCCCCACGGGCCGTCTGCCCAGCCTGGTAAAGAATGAAGATGACCTGACACAACCTAGGCCACCAGATTCTCCCAGGAGCACAGGAGCCCCATGATCAGCCATGTCAGCTCCAAATACCACCAAGGGATTTGCCACGTCAGCCCTATACCAATCTTGGTACTGCCACGTCAGCCCTAAACCCACTGGGCCTTCTGCCACGTCAGGCCCATGGGATTTCAGGTTTAGACCCGGCCCCCAAGCGGATCCAAACCCGGTTGGAATTCCCTATAAATACCAGACCCTCACCCACCTTTTCAGGTAATCAATCTTTTGCCACCCAAATTTCCCTAGTTATTGCTACTCTCTCACAGAGACTGACTAGATCGTCGGAGGGTCCGCCGCCGGGATAAACCCCGGTGTTTCAGGACCGTCTGCAGGTACTCGAGGCGAGGCGATCCGAGCCGATCCTCAAGTGCCGAAGCGAGACTCCCGCTCATCGTCCCGTGCCGCACTCTTCCCTCATTACAAATTGAGTCCGAACTCACACCTGGTGCATCCACACTGCGACCAAAAACAAACCGCATCAGGTTGGCGCCGTCTGTGGGAAGCCTTTATCTGGTACAGACGTGAGTCCGAGCCTCACCACCGACGCTCTCCCTCGACCCAATCTCCCATGGCTCCCCGAGCCCGAAGATCAGCCCGTTCCGCCCGACCAGACGGGCCTCCTCCCGAGGGGGCCCTCGACGGAGGGCAAGCATCCAATAATCCGGGTGGAAACCCGGACCCCAGCGAAGCGCTTCACACGTCGCCGAACCCGACCTTCGTCGGGTCATTGTGAACAGAAGGGCTAGCCAGGCTAGGGGAGGGACCGCTTACAACTCGGTCCCGAACCACTCCAGGCCCGCACAAGGGGAAAGGCCGTCGACACTCAGCCGCATCGGCCGAATTCCTATGCCCCGAGCCGACCCTTCCGACCATGGCGGGGTCACCAGGGGCGAGTTCAGAAGCTTCAGAGAGGAAATCTTGGAGGCCCTCCATGGAGCGCCGAGGTCCGTGACCTACAGCCGAGCCCCTCAAATGAGCGAGGGGAGAAGCCACACTCGTGCGCCGACTCCCCCGCCGGAGCGCACAGACGAGGTGCTCTGATGCCTCCTAGAGATGGAGGATTGAATCGAGCGCATCGGCGACAGGAATCCCAACCTAGTCCAAGGACGGAGGCCTTCTCGACCTCCATTTTCCGTCAACATCATAGAAGCAGAAATCCCCTGGAACTTCCGGCCTCCGCAGTTCGAGACTTACAACGGCGAGGGTGATCCAGCTGATCACATGGAGGGCTTCAAAACCCCCATGATGATTCACAGCGTTTCGGATCCCCTGCTGTGCCGAGCCTTCCCGGCCACCCTCCGGGGTCCGGCCAGGGATTGGTTCTCCAAACTCACCCCTGGCTCGATCTTCTCGTTCGACCAGCTGGAAGCCAGCTTCCTGGCCCACTTCATCACAAGCCGGAAGAGCGAAAGGACGAGCGCTTCCCTGCTCGACCTCAGTCAGAAGGAGGGGGAGTCGCTCCATAACTTCGTCAAGAGGTTCACAACCGAGGCCAGATCCGTCTCTGCCCTCGACGCAGGGGTCGCCTCGGCAGCTTTCCGGCACAATGTCCGCCACAACCAGCTAAAGGTCTCCTTGGCAAAGAGGCCACCTCTGGACTTCCCTGACCTTCTCAACCGGGTCGAGAAGTACATACGATCTGAGGAAGCTCTGAACCCAGAGGGCAGTAAAGAAGTCGTGGGGAAGGGCAAGCGCAGGGTCGATGATGCCGAACCTGCCAAGAAAACAGCAAAGGAAGGGGTCGACGCGAAGAGGGCACCTCCGGTCCCTCGCTTCGAAAGGTACACTCCCTTGACACATAATGTGTCCGCCATCCTCTTAGAAATCGAAGACAAAGGCATTGTCCGACTACCTCCCCGATCAAACAACAACAAGAAGCGAGACCAGCGCTTCTACTGCCGTTTCCACAGAGATCATGTGCACGAAACCGACCAATGTCGGGCCCTGAAAGACGAAATTGAGGACCTCATCTCACGAGGGTACCTCAGAGAATTCACCAGAGAAGGCCCACGGGATCGGCGAGATGCTAGGAACTGGAGGTCTTCGCCTCCGAACCCTACTCCGAACCGCATCCAGGGTCAGGATCCCGAACCCGAGGGAGCCACGGATACGCCATTCATCTTGCACTGTGTCCACGGGGGGCCAATGGGGGGAGAGTCAAATACTTCCCGAAAAGCCTTCATCCGAGAGGTGAATGCTGTCCAAGACAACCCCTCGCCCAAATTGCAACCGGTGCCTGTCTCCTTCTCCGGAGAGGACCTCGAAGGCGTTCGCCTCCCTCATTCAGACGCCCTTGTCATTGGCCTCCACATGGCTAATTGTGAGGTTCGACGAATTCTCGTCGACAACGGCAGCTCGGTAAATATTCTCTTCCTTGAGGCCTTCGAGAATCTCAAACTACCCAGAGGCAAACTCAAGCCAGCTGGGTACACCTTGCATGGGTTCTCTGGCGTCCCTGTCGTGATAGAAGGGATTGTTACTCTCGACGTCATTGCGGGATCGGCTCCTGTCAAGAGGACTGAGTCCATGGACTTCATGGTGGTAAACGTCAAAGCAGCTTACAACGCCATACTCGGCCGACCCGGACTATGCTCTCTTCAAGCGGTACCTTCGGCATACCATCTGAAGCTTAAATTTCCCACCCCGTAAGGGGTCGGCATAGTCCGAGGTAGCCAGGAAGCAGCACGGTCATGCTACATGACCGCCGTCGGAGGGGGTGTGTTCCCCCTCGACGCCGTTGAGCTCGAACCCGAGAGGGACGGTCCCGCCCCAGAGCCTGTCGACGAGCTGGAGGAGGTCCCGTTCGGCGCCGAGGATGAATCAAAGTGGTTCCGGGTGAGCCGTTCGCTCCCTGAGGACTTGAAGCCAGGTATAATCGCCTGCATCTGCCGCAACGTTGATCTCTTCGCCTGGAAGCCCTCCGACATGCCCGGGATCTTCGAAGACTTGATTATGCATCGGCTGAGCGTCATCTCAGACTCTAAGCCGGTCGTCCAAAAGAGACGCAAAGTCGCACCGGAGAGGCAGCAAATTGTGAAGGCAGAGGTCGACAAGCTCTTGTCGGCTCGATTTATTCAGGAAGTCAGCTACCCCGAGTGGTTGGCTAATGTCGTCATGGTGAAGAAGGCAACCGGGGGCTGGCGGATCTGTATCGACTTCACGGATTTAAATAAAGCATGTCCAAAAGATCCATTCCCCCTCCCACGCATCGACGCCTTGATCGACGCAACCTCGGGACATGAGCTACTGTCCTTCATGGACGCATTCTCAGGGTACAATCAGATCCGGATGTTTCCACCGGACATCTCCAAGACCTCGTTCGTTACCGACCAGGGTCTCTTCTGCTACCGCGTTATGCCCTTCGGGCTAAAAAACACCGGAGCCACATACCAACGGCTCGTCAACAGAATCTTCAAAGACCTGATCGGCCGCAACGTGGAAGTCTATGTCGACGACATGCTCGTCAAGAGCCGGGCCGGGCCGGACCACGTCGCCGACCTCGAGGAAGCCTTCGGAGTCCTCCGACATCACAATATGAGGCTCAACCCGGCTAAATGCACCTTCGGCGTATTCACTGGGAAATTCCTGGGGTTCATCGTCAGCCAGCGCGGCATCGAGGTGAACCCCGAGAAAATCCAAGCTATTATTGACATGGCCCCACCCCGGAATGTCAAAGAGGTTCAGAGGCTCACGGGCCGGTTGGCTGCAATCGGCCGTTTCCTCTCCAAGTCAGGGGAGAAGTCTCTCCCCTTCTTCAAGGCTCTACGCGGAAAGGGGGGCTTTGAGTGGGGTACCCATCAACAAGAGGCCTTCGAACAGCTGAAGCAGTACCTAGCCAACCCTCCTCTCCTCAGCAAGCCCGAGCCAGGCGAACCACTATGGCTCTACCTGTCCGCCTCAGATAGCGCACTCAGCGCCGTCCTCGTCCGAGAGGAAGAAGGGGTCCAGAGGCCATTGTACTATGTGAGTAAAGTTCTGCTCCCCGCCGAGACGAGGTACGCAAAGATAGAGAAGGTGGCCTATGCCTTGGTCATGGCAGCCCGGAAGCTTCGTCCTTACTTCCAGGCCCACTCCGTCCAAGTACTAACCGACCAGCCACTGAAGACTGTCCTTCACAAGCCTGAAAACTCCGGCCGCTTAGTCAAGTGGTCTATTGAGCTGAGTCAGTTCGACATCAGCTACCAGCCGAGGACGACCATCAAAGGGCAGGCCCTCGCCGAGTTCATCACTGAGTGCACCATCTCCGAGCAGCCCTACACCGAAGCCTCGGATCCGACCTGGGAGGTCTTTGTCGATGGATCATCATGCGAAACGGGGAGTGGGGCTGGCATCATCCTTCATGGCCCCGACCAATTCTTACTTCAATACTCCCTCAGCCTCAACTTTCCGATCTCTAACAACGAGGCGGAATACGAGGCCATGATCGCCGGATTGACCCTAGCACATCGAGCCGGAGCCAAGCAAATCCGGGCCTTCAGCGATTCTCAGCTCGTGGTCAATCAGATCACCGGAGAATACGAAGCCCGCGATGAACGCATGGTGAAGTATTTGGCAGTAGTCCGACGTCTCCTAGCGTCCTTCTGCCACTCCGCAGTCATTCGAGTCCCTAGAGAGTAGAACGCTCAAGCAGACGCGTTGTCAAAACTTGCCTCTTCCTCCTTCGAGGGTCTCGACCAAACGGTACTCATAGAAATCCTCCTAAAGCCAAGTATCAACGATCAAGACCAGGAGGCAATGTGTGTCCAAGACGGTGCCAGTCTAGACGACTGGACCACTCCCATTTGGAAATTCTTAATCAATGCCGAGCTTCCTGAAGACCGAGCCGAAGCTAGAAGAGTCAGGGTCCAAGCTGAAAGATTCGTCATGATTGATGACATCCTCTTCAAACGCTCATACACCTTGGCCAACGGCAAGCCGTACCTCCGCTGTCTCACCAGCGACGAGGCCAGCTACGCGCTGAAAGATCTTCATGAGGGGATCGGTGGATGCCACATGGGGAGCAGGACGCTCGCTCGGAAGGCCCTGAATCAGGGGTACTATTGGCCGACCATGCTCCAAGACTCGCAAGACCTAGTCAAGAGATGCGGCCCGTGCCAAAGGTTCTCCCCTATCAAGAGGCTTCCTCAAGCCAATCTCCGATCCCTGGCTAGTCCTACCCCATTCGCCATGTGGGGCATGGACCTTGTGGGCCCCTTCCCCGTAGCGGTAGGGCAAAAGAAATTCTTAATAGTCGCCATCGACTACTTCACCAAGTGGCTCGAAGCCGAGCCTCTGTCCAGCATCACCAAGCGCCAAGTACAACAGTTCTTTTGGAAGAACATCATTTGCCGGTTCGGAATCCCTCGGGTCCTCGTCACAGACAACGGAACCCAATTCCAATGTCAGAACTTCCAAACCTTCTACGCGGACATCGGCATCCAGCAGCGTTTCTCCGCTATTTGCCACCCTCAGTCCAACGGCCAAGCGGAGAACGCGAACAGGCAAATCCTCGACGGCCTCAAAAAGCGCCTCGACAGTTCCGCCAAAGGGCTGTGGGTCGAGGAACTGCCTAGCGTGCTATGGGCACACCGAACCACCAAGAGGATCCCCACGGGAGAGATGCCGTTCACCTTGACCTACGGGACGGAGGCATTCATCCCCGTCGAGGTCGGCCTGCCTTCTCCCCGTATCATGGCCTTCGACGAAGCTGACAATTCATCCGGCTTGAGGGCCAACCTGGACCTCGTCGCCGAAGTCAGAGAGAAATCCTCAATCCGAAGAAGCATCTACCAACAACGGATCGAGAAGTTTTACGACAAGAAGGTCCACCCCACAAACATCAAGGCGGGGGACCTCGTGTTACGAAAACTGTCCGTCTCTGATCCAACCAAGAAGAGGAAATTGGCTCCCAACTGGGAAGGCCCATACCGTGTAGTCGAGGCTGTACGCCCTGGTACATACCGACTGGCAGATATGGACGGCCGGCTCATCAGTCGACCCTGGAACGCCGAGCACCTAATGAAGTTCCTGGAAGAGCGAACATAGGTTCTAGCTTGGCTAATGTAAATAAAATCTTTTGTAAGCTTTCATGTGTAAAGGGCCGCTTCAGCGACCCTCCCTATCTTGTATGAAAGAAATCTCTTTTTGTCAAACTCCAAATGCCTCGGCAGCTCCGACCTAACACCGGACAATGGAATCGGCACCCGAGTCCTCACTCCGGTATCGTCCCCAACGTCTCGGTAGGTCCGACCCGGCTTCAGACCAGGGAGTCTTCCTAAGGCCCCGCGTCGATCCCTCACGGATCGACGGAGCCGAACCTCGCCTCCGCCATCATTCACTACACTACTAACCAGAGCAAAGAAGGAAAAGAATTCTTTATTCATACTCCTTTATTTGGTTCTGAGAAAACAAACAAAGACCGTTACAGGACCACTCCACTCATCTCAAACTGGAGGAAGCCGCCATCTTAGGGCCCCTCGGGTCCGACGAAGGGCGGGACCACTCCGACCGAGCGACTAGGAGCCCTCTCCTCGTCATGATGGTTCTTAGGCTCAGCCACGGTCGACACACCAGCCACGGAGCTTTGGGCATCAACTGGTCGCATACGCTCCAACAGCAGCAGCGCAGAGGGAACCCCCTCCGCTCGCCGACCCACTGAGGAAGATGTCGAGACACCCAGCATCATCTTGTAACGGTGTATCTCCATCTCCTTCTCCACAATGACATCGCGAAGTAACCTCTAAGAGGGGGGCCTCTGTACCGAGGCACTCGACATGGCATGTCCAAGAACGACACCGCCGAGGTCCCGATCCACCATCGCCCTCCTCAGCCGGCTCGCCTCCTCACTTAAGGCTTCAGACTTATTCCGATAATAGTTAAAGGCCGCATCAGTGTCACGAGCCCCCTTTCGGTAGCGAACCAACGTGGCCTCCAGGGCCTCAACTTTGCTCCAGAGCCACGCCACGTCGGAACGACGGGGGTCCACCTCGGGAAGGGGAGCCGCAACCTACAAGAGAACCAGCCAACTCAAAACACATAAGCAAGGAGGTCGGAAATATCCGAGGTCAAAATACTTGGCTAGTCAAAAATCTTCTTTTATAAATGAAAGTACTTCATACAAAAAATGCGGTGGCCAGTCCACGGGGAAGATGCAATACCAATCAGGCAGGGGGTCGGTCGGGCGAAGGGTAGAGCTCGGCAACATGAGCTCGTAGCTGGACCCTATATGGTACGCCAGCTGCAAAGCCTCCAAGTCACCTGCCTCCAGAACGGTCGGAAGTGTGTCCATCTTCACCCTCTTCCGGCTCGGCGACGACGGCTGGACCCCAAAAAGATCCTTATCGGAAAGATCGTCGGGGTACTGACGGAACGGCTTCGGTTGTACGGGCGACCCTGTCATCAAGTTACGGTAAACAGGCGCCTGGCTCGAGCCACCGGTCCTCGACCCCTTCTTCTTCGGAACCCTCTTCTTCTTGGCTCTTTCCGGCGAGGGGGTAGATAATCGCCCCAGACCAGTCGGCATGGAACTCGAGCCCACACCCTGACCTCCTATCTGAGCCCCTTCGGCTTCACCCCCTTCGGGGCCACCCTCCTCTTCGGAAGCCAACCCTAGAATCTGGACTTCGTCTGAACTGTCGCTCCCCTCCTCAGATTCGCTACTCTCCACCACAAAAGGCTTCCGAGATCGCAACGGCCTCACATTATACACTGGCTCCTCCTCGCCTACCGGCTCCTCCCATGAAATCGAATCGGAAGGCACCACATTATGTACAGATTTCCCCTCAAGCACGGGCTCCTCCCACGAAGTCGATTTGGAGGGGGGTTTCACTTTCCCCCCAGACGTCGACGCTGACGAGCCAGACTGAGCCCTATCCATCTGTGCCTAAACTAAACAGACTTACCAACTAACCTGGGGTCGCTTCGGAAGAACGAGCCTGGTGCAGCAAACTGTAGGGACGAGTGCTGAAGTGTTGGAAGATTTTTTGAAAAAGAAAGAAGCGAGAAAGAAGTGGGTGATAGGGGGAGAGGTGGGGACATTTATAGAGTATGAAAATGACTCCTCAATTTCTGCAATTACTGTTCACCGATTGACGTGTAACTGCCGCCTGGAAAATCGCGCCACGTCCTCGAAACGTGCGCTGCTGACGTCACCCAGTGCCAGGCTGGCAGCCAGACACAGGGGTCGGTTCGGATGAAGTGTTCGGCGGAGAAAACATTTTACTTAAGATTTAAGGCTCCGTCCTTCGACAGACGCCCCGGGCTCCAGGGCTCGGTCGGCTCCCCTCTCACCCGCGAGCAACTCGGGGCTTACAGCCTCGGCAGTCGAAACCCCGAACTGTTCGAGGGTGGGATAGAAGCCACCATCGCCTGGAGCCCTATCGGAAAACAGATCGGCCCACCTCCAATCGGAGACGACCCATCTGTCCGAGGCTCTTCAGCCCCAGTTCCGGAATACGGTTGATGCCCCTCCCGCTTGGATCTCTCTCGGGCCAAACAACCGTATTAGGGTCGTCTGACCCGAAAAGGATCCAGACCGCAAAGCCACCACCAATCTGAGGCTCCTTATCTACCGGTCCGGATTTCGTTCGTTACCCCTCTCGCCCTGATCTCCCCTAGATCTGGCTACCGTATCAGGGCCATCAGATCCAAGAGAAGATCCGGGCGGCAGAGTAACCACCTCTCCGACACGACCAGGGTTAAAATTTTGCAAGAGACAGACGTCCGCCGAAGCAGACACCTCTGATGGCCAATGGACCACCCTTGCTGTGGTCGAACCCGCTATGGGGAGAGGGGTACTTATAGCCTCCCCTATAGACCGGCCATTATGACATTAGGAAAGCCAATCGACGGAAGCCCATGCACCATGCATTATTAGGCGGCGCCATTAATGCCCCTAGGAAATTGGAACTTCGCACAGATCCCGGAGCGCCTTCAATGCTCCGCAAAGACGGCGGACCACTCCGCTCAAACCTTCTAAGGCACCATGGCTTGCCATCACCCTTGCCGACCCATAATCCCTCGAAAGCTCGAGGTTCGGTCTAGCACCAGGGTAGTCTTCTCAGGAAGGCTCAACGGCTCGCCATCGTCCTTGCCGACCCATAATCCCTCGAAAGCTCGAGGTCCGGTCTAGAACTAGGGTAATCTTCTCCGGAAGACTCAACGGCTTGCCATCACCCTTGCCGACCCGTAATCCCTCGAAAGCTCGAGGTTCGGTATAGCACCAGGGTAGTCTTCTCAGGAAGGCTCAACGGCTCGCCATCACCCCTGTCGACCCATAATCCCTCAAAAGCTCGAGGTTCGGTCTAGCGCCAGGGTAATCTTCTCCGGAAGACTCAACAGCTCGCCATCTCCCTTGCCGACCCATAATCCCTCGAAAGCTCGAGGTTCGGTCTAGCACCAGGTTAGTCTTCTCAGGAAGGCTCAACGGCTCGCCATCTCCCTTGCCGACCCATAATCCCTCGAAAGCTCGAGGTTCGGTCTAGCACCAGGTTAGTCTTCTCAGGAAGGCTCAACGGCTCGCCATCACCCTTGCCGACCCATAATCCCTCGAAATCTCGAGGTTCGGTCTAGCACCAGGGTAGTCTTCTCCGGAAGACTCAACGGCTCGCCATCACCCTTGCCGACCCATAATCCCTCGAAAGCTCGAGGTCCGGTCTAGCACCAGGGTAATCTTCTCAGGAAGTCTCAATGGCTCGCCATCACCCTTGCCGACCCATAATCCCTCGAAAGCTCGAGGTTCGGTCTAGCACCAGGGTAGTCTTCTCAGGAAGGCTCAATGGCTCGCCATCACCCTTGCCGACCCATAATCCTTCGAAATCTCGAGGTTCGGTCTAGCACCGGGGTAATCTTCTCCGGAAGACTCAACGGCTCGCCATCACCCTTACCGACCCATAATCCCTCGAAAGCTCGAGGTTCGGTCTAGCACCAGGGTAGTCTTCTCAGGAAGGCTCAACGGCTCGCCATCACCCTTGCCGACCCATAATCCCTCGAAAGCTCGAGGTTCGGTCTAGCACCAGGGTAATCTTCTCCGGAAGACTCAACGGCTCGCCATCACCCTTGCCGACCCATAATCCCTCGAAAGCTCGAGGTTCGGTCTAGCACCAGGGTAGTCTTCTCAGGAAGACTCAACGGCTCGCCATCACCCTTGCCGACCCACAATCCCTCGAAATCTCGAGGTTCGGTCTAGCACCAGGGTAATCTTCTCCGAAAGACTCAACGGCTCGCCATCACCCTTGCCGACCCATAATCCCTCGCCAGCTCGAGGTCTGGTCTAGCACCAGGGTAGTCTTCTCCGGAAGACTCAACGGCTCGCCATCACCCTTGCCGACCCATAATCCCTCGAAAGCTCGAGGTCCGGTCTAGCACCAGGGTAATCTTCTCAGAAAGTCTCAATGGCTCGCCATCACCCTTGCCGACCCATAATCCCTCGAAAGCTCGAGGTTCGGTCTAGCACCAGGGTAGTCTTCTCAGGAAGGCTCAACGGCTCGCCATCATCCTTGCCGACCCATAATCCCTCGAAAGCTCGAGGTTCGGTCTAGCACTAGGGTAGTCTTCTCAGGAAGGCTCAAC